>JAYESD010000001.1:235074067-235674067 GCA_036927565.1 Tuctoria greenei | reverse complement strand
TCATCTCTACTAGATTCTCAAAAGCATTGCAAAATGTGAGAACTAGAAGGAGAGGAAGCTCCGGACCTCAACGCTATTTTGAATGTTGTAAAATAGGACACTTTCGTACAGAATGCCCTAACCTTTCAGGTCCGACCACCCGAGAAGAAAAACAAACCAAGGTCCGGACCTCCTCTGGAAATTCTAACAAGAAGAAGAAAGGTACCATAGGACGCAAGATGATCAACAGTTTCATCACCGCGCTTCAAGAACTTAGTTCAAGTGATGTAGACTTTGAAAGTGATGAAGATGATGATGATCTGGCCAACTTATGCTTCATGACGGGCAAAACAAGATCAAGATCAAGTCAGGAGGATGCAGAACACAACAGTGAAGACGATGAGGTATGTTCTACCTGCAATGAAATGTGTGATGCTATTTCTCGTGCAACTATTATTGTCAAGAAAAAGGACAAAAAGCTTAGGGATAATGCTGCTAAAATTGAATCACTACAATCTAAAATTAACCGTTTAAAAACTTTGATTCCTAGTGATGATGCATGTCCCTCATGTGACTTAATCTATGAACAATTGTCCACATTAAGAAGTGCACACTCCTCCACTCTAGATAGACTTGCTGAAGAAATTAAAAAGAACAAAGAGCTTGCTGCACTTAATGATAAAAACTTAAAAGATGCTTCTTGTTCTACAGATGATTTGCATTGTTCTGCATGTGAAAATTTTGATAAGAAACTAAAAGATGCAATGAATGAAATTTCCATTCTGAACAATGCTTTACGATCTCATGAAGTTAAAAATTGTTCCAATTGCAAACTAAAAGGAAAAACTTCATGTGCAAACTGCCTAGACTTGTCTAAGAAACTTGATGACATGAATAGGACACTAGGTCGGTTTTGTAATGGGAATACGAATCTAAACTTGCTGCTGAATTCTTCCAAGTCTTGCAAAGATAAAACTGGTTTAGGTTTTGATTCTCATGCTCATGCTAAGGCACATCCACCTAAAATTGTAAAGTCATTAGGAGGTGGTTTGATTCAGACAGTTCCTAAACAAAAAGGAGTTGTTTTCAAATCTGCAGGAGTATTGCCTCATTCGGTTTCAAATAAAAATATTGCTTGCTCATCTAGACATGAACACGAAGTTAAATTTCATTGTACCTTCTGTGGTAGAGATGGTCATGTCATAGATTTTTGTTATAGACTAGCTAAACAACAGAAAAAGGAAAGGAAAATTGCTAGATCTTATAACTTTCATGCAATTAGAAAAACACAACCTGCTTTAGTGAGTCAGAAATTTGAAAAGGTAGCTTCCGGACCTTCTGGTAAGAAATTCGCAAAAGCAGCTCTGATAGTTCCGATAGCTCCGAGAGCTCCCGGACCTTCTGTTGTTCCCTCCGGAGCTTCAGTTTTTGCCTCCGGACCTTTTGCTTTTACCTCCGGAGCGACTGGTTTTCACTCTAAACAAGTAACAACTTCTAAATCAACTGTTAAGAACAGAAAACCTCAACCTTTGACTCATAAACCTGCTGTTTTGTCTCAGCTTTCACGTGTTTTTCCTACTGCACGTCGTGTGACTCAGTACTGGATACCTAAATGCCTTTTGACTAACCCTAGTATTGAGTCATCGACGTATTGTGCTTCTATGTAGGTTACACGTTTGAGGAAGGAGAACATTTGGATTGTGGATCCAGGTTGCTCACGCCACATGACCGGTAACAAAGATTGGTTCTCCACCCTCTCTTTTGTGTCACGTGTAGAAAATGTTACTTTTGCCGATAATTCTTCAACTGCTAAGGGTTCGGTTAGAGTAAATGATCACTACACTTTGAAGGATGTGGCACTTGTCAAAAATTTGAAATACAACTTGCTTTCTGTTTCACAATTGCTAGATGAAAATCTAGAAATTATTTTCAATAAAAACTGCTGCAAAGTTGTAGGTTCAAATAGTGAGCTTATTTTTAACATGTCTCGGTTTGGAAGAGTTTTTAAAGCTGATTTTGATATGTTTTCCTCTAAGCATAGGTGTCTAGTTGCTAATGATTCAAAGGACTTATATTTTTGGCATCGTAGACTTGGTCACGTAGGCCTTGATCACCTAACGCATGTTAGTGCTCTTGATCGCATACGTGGGCTACCTAAGCTTAAAGGGGGCAAAGAAATTGTGTGCTCTTCTTGTAGACATGCTAAGATGGTTGCAGGTTCACATACTCCTCTCACAATGATCATGACAACTGAACCATGTCAACTTTTGCATCTTGACACCGTAGGACCTTCACGTGTTCAATCCTTCGGAGGTAAATGGTATGTTCTTGTTATTGTTGATGATTATTCTAGATACTCTTGGGTTTACTTTATGGCGTCTAAGAATGAATCTTTTAGTCACTTTAGGACTTTATTACTTAGATTATCTATTGATCACCCAGGATCTTTAAAGGCAATTAGAAGTGATAACGGAACTGAATTTAAAAATCAATCTTTTGATCACTTTTGTGCTGAAAATGGAATAGATCATCAACTTTCTTCACCATATGTACCTCAACAAAACGGTGTTGTAGAAAGAAAGAACATAACCTTAGTTGAGATGGCTAGGACTATGCTTGATGAATATCAAACTCCTAGGAAATTTTGGGCTGATGCGTTAGCAACCGCTTGTTATGTCTCAAATCGTGTTTTCTTGCGTGCTAAGCTACGTAAAACACCATATGAGCTCCGGTTTGGACATAGGCCTAGTGTTACACACTTTCGGGTATTTGGTTGCAAATGCTTTGTTAAGAAACATGGTAATCTTGATAAGTTTGAACCTCGATCCATTGATGGCATGTTTCTTGGTTATCCATCTCATACTAGAGGCTACCGTGTGCTTTTACTTGACACTAACAAAATTGTGGAGACTTGTGAAGTGTATTTTGATGAAGCTAGCCCAGGTACTAGCTCCGGTGTTGCAGGACCAGATCCGTATCCTCAGGGGGAGGGTATTTTCGAAGATGAAGAAGAGCCGGTGATACTGCCTAGTAGTTCCAAAGCTGACACGTGTCCAGCTCCGGACATTGAACAAGCTCCGACTATCACCTATGCTGGTCCTGATCATCCTCAAGCCACAAGATCATCTATTTGTGATGAACATGAAGAAGAAGAAGCTTGTGAGACATCTGTTCCCCTACGTTTTTACAAAGATCATCCCCAACAATAGATTATTGGAAGCTTGCACGAACGAGTCACACGGTCCAGGTTTTGCGATCCAAACTCTCATGCTCATTCTGCTTTTGTTGCTTCTTTTGAACCCAAAGATATATCACACGCACTCACTAATGAATCTTGGATTATTGCCATGCAAGAAGAGTTAGAAAATTTTAAAAGAAATAATGTTTGGAAACTTGTACCTCCACCTCAAGGTCACACTTTAATTGGAACTAAATGGGTATTTAAAAATAAACAAAGTGAGGATGGGGTTGTGGTTAGGAATAAGGCTAGGTTGGTTGCTCAAGGTTTCACTCAAGTTGAAGGTCTAGATTTTGATGAAACTTTTGCTCCTGTCGCTAGATTAGAAGCCATAAGAATTTTGTTAGCTTTTGCAGCATCTAAAGGTTTTAAGCTATATCAAATGGATGTTAAAAGTGCTTTTCTTAATGGATACATAGATGAGGAGGTTTATGTCAAACAACCACCGGGTTTTGAAAATCCAGATTTTCCTAATCATGTTTACAAACTGTCCAAAGCCTTATACGGTCTCAAACAAGCCCCTAGAGCATGGTATGAAGGTTAAAAACATTCTTACTTGAAAAGGGGTTTACCATGGGCGAGGTTGATAAAACTATTTTTGTGCTTAAGCATGGCAATGACTCATTATTCGTTCAAGTGTATGTGGATGATATTATCTTTGGTTGTGCTTCTCATGATCTTGTGTCCAAGTTTTCAGCAATGATGAGTTCCGAATTTGAAATGAGTATGATGGGTGAACTCACTTACTTTTTGGGGCTGCAAATCAAGCAAACCAAGGAGGGTACCTTTGTGCATCAAACGAAGTATACCAAAGACCTCCTAAGGCGCTTCAACATGGACAAAAGCGAGCCTCTTCGGACACCAATGGGAACAGCAACAACACATGAACTTGATGAAGATGGTGAATCCGTGGATCAGAAAGAATATAGAAGCATGATCGGATCACTTTAGTACCTCATGGCATCAAGACCGGACATACAATTCAGCGTATGCCTTTGTGCACGGTTTGAAGCTTCCCCACGTGTTTCACATCGTCAAGCCGTCAAAAGGATTCTCAGGTACTTACATGGAACTCAAGAATTTGGCATTTTTCTTCCTTCTTCCTCAACCGTTACTTTGAAAGCTTTTTCGGATGCTGATTTTGGAGGTTGTAGGATTGATAGGAAAAGTACTTCCGGTGCTTGTCATTTTCTTGGTAATTCTCTTGTTGCTTGGTCCTCTAGAAAACAAAATTCAGTTGCACAATCCACAGCTGAATCTGAATATGTAGCTGCTGCTAGTGCTTGCTCACAAATTCTTTGGATTGTTCAAACACTTAAGGACTATGGGGTTGATCTAGATAGTGTTCCATTGTTTTGTGATAACACTAGTGCTATTTGCATTGCCCAAAACCCCGTGCAACATTCTAGAACTAAGCACATTGATATTAGGTATCACTTTCTCCGAGATAACGTTAAGAAGGGAAACATTGTGCTTGACCATGTAGATACCGAACATCAATTGGCTGACATTTTTACAAAACCTTTGGATTTCACTCGTTTTTGTTACGTTCGTAGTGAAATAGGGGTTATGCATCCTCATGGCTTAAATTGAGGGGGAGTTTTTGAAACTTGGGAAGTCTATGTGTGAATCTGAAATTAAAATAATATGAGCATAGTATTTCATACATATATGACTTTGTGATTCCTTTTACATGCTGAAAGTTCTTACTACATTACTCGTGTTATACATTTTGTAGTTTTTGCCATGTCTAGTAATTGGAATAATTACTTACACTAAAACTGGTCATGGTCAAACTTTCTTGCTGTTTTGAACTTGTTACATGTTCACGAGTGCTTTTAATCATGAAGAATTAATCAAGTAATCAACTCACATGTTGAGTTTTTATGAACAAATATAAATTAAGAAAAGATCAAGAGAATATGCTTGCATCGCACTTCTTCTTTTGAGATGGCTTGTCATTGCACTTGGATATGAACTTGGAAGAAGTTGTGTATGACTAAAACCATGTCCTTAAGCTTCTGATTGTCAAATGACATAGGCTTGGCTTGGTTGGTTAGAATAAGGCAGATGCGCATATAATCTCTTGCAAATATCATATGATCTAAATTTATTCTTTGAAAAATATTAAAATGCAGCAACTAGTGTCATGCTTTCAGGTTTTGAAATAGTTAAGTTTGTGAGATCATGACTTGCTAAAATTTAACATTACATTTGATCTCTAGCATGGCTTACAGTACTTTCTGTATTTCATTGATGTGATAATGTAAGGTACTTGATAGTATGACTTGGATGAGCTTTGTTTAAATGTATATGTTATAATATGCTCATAACAACTAAAGAGGGAGAGAAAATTTGTTTATATGCTCATGACTTGCTGAATACATTGTCAAAGGGGGAGAGATAAGCATGAAGAGAATATGTGCATAAGGAGAAATGAAGGGGGAGAGATAATATGGGATAATTTTTCATTTTTCTTCTCATTTTACATTTGATTTACAAAAGGGGGAGAAATTGTTTTCAAAACTTTTAATGAGAATAAGCCAATGTTCGGATTTTAAATGGTGTTGCCAATGCATTCATCAAGGGGGAGATTGTAGGACCTATGTGTGCTGAATATATTGGCTTGTAGTGAATACACTTGGCTTTGATGATAAAAGTTTTAAATATCACCAAAACACCTTTATATCAAGGTCTGACTCTAGCTCCGAGCTATAGCAAGGTCCGACGGTAGGTCCGACTTGTTTTGGGTAGCTCCGGCTACGTTAGATGCTAGGTTCAGCTTCTTGGTAAGGTCCGACTAGCTTTGGTTAGTTCCGGTGAGCTTTATCTTTAGCTCCGGCATGTCTTTGTTAGCTCCGGCATGTCTTTGTTATCTCCGGCATGTCTTTGTTAGCTCCGGCATATACTTGATAGCTCCGGCATACTTTTGCTAAGCTCAGACGTACTTTGTCTAGCTCTGGTTTTGGGTTGACTAGTTTTGACTAGGTTTTGGTAAGCTCCGGCGCTAGGTTCTACTAGCTTTTGATAGCTCCGGCTCAAGCTCCGGGTTGCTCTGGCAAGGTCCGGAACTTGACCGCAGTGCTTCTGCTTTTCATTTGCAATGTTTCGTACTTGCTTTACATGATTGGAAAGATTGCTTAGTATTCATTTGCTAAGTTTTTGGTGCGTTTTGGATGATATGGATGATATCGTGTTACTATGGTTTTGCAACATGCTTATGTGAGGTTCTCACGTAAGGTGTTGTGTTCGGAACTAACTTGAGTCAAGTCGAGGACTTGGGCTCGTATGGATTGTTGTTTGTTCATGTGCAGGTGTCACTTGAGTTCAAGTCATGGCTGGTGACAGGATCCATTGGACTAGTCTCAGGGAGGAGATGAGGTTCCAACAACCAAGTTCGGGAGGAACTGTGGTTGAGCGGGTCAGGAGGTCGCGCAGGATGATTGAATCAAGGGTGGTGCATATGAAGGTCGAAGGAAGGTGTTCACACGTATGCATGCGGTGCATGACGTGGCAATATGCTTCTAGGGACGGATTATGGAAGGAAGATCTGATCGGAAGGATCGGATCGTATAGGTTGAAGACTTAGGCTGCTAGCTGAGTCGGTTATGGCTCGGTATGGAAAGTATCGAGTTGGTTATGTTAGGATTTCGTGTGGGTCACGAATTTGAGTTGTTTAGGAATGTGGGATACGTTCCTAAGGTATTTGGAAGTCTTAAGATTGCTTCTATCTGCGTATAGAAGAGTCCTAAGCAGTTATGGAAAGTTCCGATTGTGATCGGATTAGGATTGGAGTCCTAGTTGAGATTGGGATAGCCTAAGGGCTGGTTATATAAGCGAGGGAAGGCCAAAGCTCATGAGAGACGACTTTGGGGCTGTTCCTCTTGTGTTCTATTGAATAAAATTCATAGTTTGAAGGAACTTTTGTGCCTTGTTCGTCCGACTTGTTCCAGACAAGTTTTACTCGTCGAGTTTCTGGACAGCACTACCTTTCGTTGGTGGTTTTATCGTAACTCGAGTTTTATAGATCTAATTGACATGATTCTTTTTGGGGTGTCTTCACAACTTGATTGTCTATCATCTGTAAAAATTTCACGGTCATTGGATTTGTGGTTTCTGAGCTACACTAGTTTCTTTGCAGCATTCCAGAAACTGTTTTTCTCGGGTAGGTCAGATTGACCATAGTCTGATCTTTCGATCATAACTTGAGTTTTTCTCGATGGATTTGAGTAATTCTTTTTGTGTTGTCTTCGTGACTTGATTCTCTCTGATATCTATTAATTTTGTCACGGTGAAACACGTTTAGATTAGTCTCATACATGATTTCTTTAACAGATCGTTTTTCTACTGAAGGGATTAGGGTTTTATTGTTTCCGCTGCGTAAGATTTTTAAATCTACCATTCACGCCCCCTCTGGTAGCTTTTCACGTGCTCTTCGATCCTAAAACAAGTGGGGTCCCGGTGCCCGACAGGTGGTCCCAGGGTGATCTTATCCTACAAATCTAAGGCTTCTCGCATAAGCTTCCTCTAAGGGTGGCAGTGGAGACTCACCATCTTGCCGCCTCCCTTGTCAGTAGCCCACGCGTCGTTGCTGACAGTGGCAAAAGGTGTCCCGTTAGCTGTCTTGTTGCTGCAAGCTACGCACTTGGCCGAGTGGGATAGGCCTACAACGCCTTCACTGTGATGCGATTAGGCATAGCTGTCTCTGACCGTTAGCGTGCCCCACGTTGTGCGCCAGGGGTGGTTGCGGGTCTTCAATGCTTGACTGGAGCAGAGCGCACCACCTTTTAACTCCTACACCTTACCGTCTGGGGCGAGCTACGGGACACGTGGCAGCGTCAAGGCAGGTCCTCGACGGGAAGGTTATCCCCGGTCTTCATGACGCATGGCGGCTCCGGGGCTCCCCAGGGTACGTGGCAGCTCCGTGCTTTTTCCCTTAGGGGTGCTGGTCCTTGCGCTCCGTGCCACGTGGCTATTCCGGGGGTGCTCCCCAAAGGATGGGTGAGGTCCCGTCTCTACACATGGCATCTCGGGACCCCGTCACACCAGAGGGGCCAAGTCCCATCTTCAAGGCTTACGTGGCAGTGCTGCAGCTTGATCTTTGAGGGAGGCAATGGCCTTGAAGCCTATAGAACATGTGGTGCCTCCGGACGTGCCTCACTATCTTCATCCTGTGTGCGAGGGTACCCTGTCTATAGGGTACCGACATCAGCGACTAAAGAAACCTCTCTTATGCCAATTGCAGTTCCTTAGTGTATGGCCAAGAGATAACAAAATAGTGTTTACAAAGGGACTACCAGCATATTCAGACCCACTGAGGTTTCATTGGTGGTGATGCCTCCAACTGAGCACATCCAACCAAGGGCCCCCCTCTTGTGCCGTTCGGATCCCAGGGCAGTCCAGCCACTATTGCAAACCCAACTGACTCCCATTCCCCGCTCCCCCAAATGATCTGAATCAATGGTGGCAATACACCTAATTAATAAGCTAAGTCGCACCCATACTTGGCCTTGTGGTGGCACTGTTGTCCTTGCATATTCTTGCATGAACTGATCCTTAGATCTAAAGCAAACAAAACAACCATATCATCCAACCCAATCCACAATCCATGCTTGCTTAGATCTCCCAAGTCCCATGTTACCAATTAATCATGTTCATCGATTCACATAACCATAAGTACATTAGTTCATAATTAAGCCATTTGGTTGTTTTCCCATCCCAATTAATTAGAGCGAAGCAAAAAGGTAAAAATACCCTTCCTGACTCTCTACAATGTATTCCAAGTGACAAGGATGGTCAAACAAGTTTAGTAAACACATATAAATGGGTTTCCCATCAAGTTGACACAAGCAAGCAGTTTTGCAAACAAAACATTTAAAAACATGATCAAAATGATCAAGGACAATTGCCTTGCTCCTTAGATTGGTTAGGGTTGAAAGCTTCGAAATTCTGGTGTTGGATGTCCTCGACGGCCTCTAGAGCGAAACCTTCTATTCCGCACAATAAACATGCAAAAACAACCATTACAATTAATAAATGCTCATATATTACTCAATATGCCATGACATGCATGATTAATGCAATTGTGAGGTAATGACATGCATGATTAATGCAATTGTGAGGTAAAACTTGTTAATGAGTTGTTGTTAATGTTTACTGAATAGTTACAATGGTTTTTTACAAGTTTGAACAGGTTTCGAGTTGATTCGATTCAAATTGGAATTAATTCAACACAAAACAGAATAGAAGGTCGGACAAGTCCGGTATCAGGGCCGACTAGTCCGCCCTGATCAGAACTGATGTTTAGGGTTTTCTAATCAGCAAGGTTTTGGGGTTAAATTCACGTGGAAAAGGTAAAGTAGAAGGTGTACCACGTGCTTCGAGCTCCAAGGATCAAGAATTTGACGTGAAACTCGAATCTTGATGATTAGGGTTGATGATGGAGAGTTGAGGGTGAATTGGTGATGAAGAATGAAAAGTCGATGAAGATCTTGCTTGATTGATCCTCCTTCATGTTCTCCTCCTCCTCCTTTCTGCCGGATCTTCTCTTGATCGCGACTCCCATGAACAAGGGTTGAGGTTTTCTTCAATTTTGGCAAAGAGATGAAAGGTTGGGGTGGTGGTTTGTTTATATAGAGGTGGAGAGGTAGGGTTTGATGGATTTTGAGTTCAAGGTGGTGGAGGCTGTGAAGGGGTCACACAGGGGCTCCACAGGGGTTGGGCACAACGTTCTTGGGCCCAATTAAGGCAGAAACCCAATAACAAATCATGGAGGAAAATATTTAATCCGAGTCGGGCAGGACAAACAAATCCGCTATGGGCTGGACTAGTCCGATATTGAACAGAGACATCAATGGACAAATTTGGTGGGGTGGTCCGGACAAGTCTATTTTGGAACAAAGACATTTTTGGACAAGTCCGGTTTACTGGTCGGACAAGTTCGGGGTGACTAGACGGACTAAAATTGGACCAAATCAGACTAGTCCGCTCAGACATTGGACAAGTCCAGAGAACCATCAGAAACTCAATCTGACTAGTCTGTGCATCATGCTGGACATGTTCGGGCTCTGAAAGAAACTGAATTTTCAGAAGAAGAATAGGGTCACCAGACTAGTCCAGGGTTATGACCGGACAAGTCTGGAACCTCATAGTTTTAAAGTGCTATTTTGCTTCTAATTCATTTTAAACTTATTCTTTTTTTTGCCTAATGCTAAACATGTATAAGAATGTATGCAATGCATGATGGATGAAAATGAGGGTGTTACAAATCTACCCCCCTTAAAATGAATCTCGTCTTCGAGATTCGATGTAGAAGGAAAGAGATAGGAAAATTCTTTCTTGAGTTCGTCTTCGAGCTCCTAAGTTGCTTCCAATTCTGCATGATGCTTCCATTATACTTTGCACCATCGAATCACCTTGTTTCTTGTGACCCTCTCCCTGGTTTCCAAAATTTTGATCGGTTGCTCGACATAAGTCAAATTTGTCTCTAATTCCAAGTCTTCCATTGGCACCTGTTCTTTCGGTATCCTTAAGCACTTCTTGAGCTGAGAAATGTGAAACACGTCATGAACATCGGAAACATGTGCTGGCATCTCCAACTTATATGCCACTTCTCCACGTTTGTCCAAAATCTTGAATGGCCCAATATAGCGAGGTGCCAACTTGCCTGTGACATTAAACCGCTTATGACCTTGCATACGTGATACTTTGAGATATACGAAGTCTCCCACTTCAAAGGCTAAGTTTCTTCGCCTATTATCCGCATAGCCCTTTTGTCTCAATTGAGCAGCTCTCAAATTCTCGCGGATTGTCTAAACCTGTTTTTCAGCTTCTTGCAACACATCAGGTCAAAATATTTGGTTCTCTCCAGTCTCATTCCAAAACAAGAGTATCCTACACTTCCTTCCATATAGTGCTTCATATGGTGACATTTTCAAAATTGCTTGGTAACTATTATTGTAAGGAAATTCAGCTTATGACAAGCTTTTGTCACAGCTTCATCTGTGCTTCAAGGCGCAAGCTCTCAACATGTCTTCCAATATTTGGTTGGTCCTCTCGGTTTGCCCATCGGTTTGTGGATGATATGCTAATTTTAAATTTAACCTTGTACTCATAGCTTCATGTAGTTTCTGCTAGAACCTTGAGGTAAATTGAGAACCTCGGTCAGACACTATTTTCTTGGGTACTCCGTGTCGGCACACAATATGCTCCATATACAATTCTGCTAGCTTCGAGGTGGTATATGTGGTCTTGATAGGAATGAAATGAGCTGATTTGGTCAAACGATCCACAATAACCTATATTGAGTCATAGCCGGACTGGGTTCGAGGTAATCCAATTATGAATTCCATTATGATTTCTTCCCACTTTCATTCAGGAATCCTCAATGGCTCCAATAATCTAGCTGGCCTTTGATATTTAACCTTCACTCGTTGGCACACATCACACAAGGCGACACACGCAACTATGTCCTTGTTCATGCTAGCTCACCAATAACATGTCTTCAAGTCTTTGTACATCTTCGTACAGCCGGGATGGATTGAGTAAGGGGAGTCATGTCCCTCCTTTAATATCTTTTCACGAATATGCTTTACATTAGGCACGACAATTCTTCTCCCAAGCCATAAAGTACCTTGATCGTCCTCATCGAATCTGAATTCTCTCCCTTCCTAGGTCCTTTCCTTAATTTCTTGAATTTCCTCATCCTTGGTCTGACCTTCTCGAATTTCTTGCTCCAAGGTTGGATTTAACTCCATCATTCCCATCTCATTCACAAATACAAGATTCAACCGTTAAAACTCCTTTCATAGCTCGGATGTCAATTCTCGAACCATGAGTTGGTGGCTTACTCCTTTCCTACTCAAGGCATCGGCCACTACATTAGCCTTCCCCGGTTGATAGTTGATTCCCACATCATAATCTTTGATGAGCTCCAACCGTCTTCATTGCCTCAAATTCAAATCTGTTTGCGTGAAAATGTACTTGAGGCTCTTGTGATCCGTATAAATTTCACACCTATGACCAAGGATGTAATATCTCCATATCTTCAAAGCATGCGCTACAGCTGCAAGTTCAAGATCATGTGTAGGATAGTTGTGCTCATGTTTCTTCAATTGTCTTGATGCATAAGCTACCACTTGACCTTCTTGCATGAGCACACATCCAAGCCCTTGTCTTGATGCATCGCAATAGATATCGAAACTTTTGCTCACATCTGGCAATACCAACACAGGTGCTGTTGTTAACCTCTTCTTAAGCTCCTCAAAACTGTCCTGACAAGCTTGAGTCCATTGGTAAGCTTTCCCCTTCATTAGCAATTCTGTCATGGGTTTGGCTATTTTGGAGAAATCCTTGATGAATAGACGGTAATATCCAGCCATTGCAAGGAAGCTCCTAATTTCATTCACATTATGCGATGGCTCCCGTTTTAGAACATCCCTCACTTTTCCTGGGTCAACCAATACTCCTTCTCCAGAGGTGATATGGCCCAAAAACGACACCTCTCTTAACCAAAATAGGCACTTGCTGAATTTGGCATATAATTGGTGTTCCCTCAATTTCTGTAATGTGAGCCTTAAATGCTCCTCATGTTCCTCTTCACTCCTCGAGTAGAGCATAATGTCATCGATCAACACCACAGCAAATTTATCCAAGTACTCCATGAAAACCTTATTCATGAGGTACATAAAGTATGCAGGTGCATTCATCAAACCAAAAGACATAACGGTGTACTCATAGGATCCATACCGTGTCTGAAAAGCCGTTTTGGGTATATCTGATGGTCTAATCTTCATTTGGAAATATCCTGACCTCAAATAAAACTAGGAGAAAACACAGGCACCCTTCATTTGATCAAACAAATCCTCTATACAGGGCAATGTATATTTGTTCTTAATCGTCACCTCATTGAGAGCTCGGTAATCCACACACATCCTTTGGGACCCATGCTTCTTATCCACGAAAAGCACTAGTGCTCCCCAAGGTGAAGAGCATGGACGAATAAAACCCTTCTCTAGCTGCTGTTGAATTTGCTTCTTGAGCTCCGCTAACTCCATAGGAGACATCCTATATGGCCTTTTAGCTATAGGAACAATTCCAGGTATTAATTTAATAACAAACTCGATGTCACGATTAGGTGGCATACCTGACAACTCATCTGGGAACACATCCAAAAATTCGCAAACCACTGGAATTTCCTCAATTGCGGCACCGTCCATTTGATTAAGTTCCACTTGATCTGGTGTGTATTGAGAGGATTCAAATTCTATGCTGATCCCTTCCTCATTTGTAACCTTCACCGTCCTTGTGGCACATTGAATTATTCCATTGTGCTTCCTTAACCAGTCATACCAAGTATTATGTCCAGTCCTTGAGAATCCAAAACAATGAGGTTGGTGAAGAAGTCTACCCCCCTTATTCTAAGGCTTACTTTTGGACATACTATATTTTTCTCTATCTCCCCTCCAGGAGATTGAACCAACAAGGTATACTTCATATGAGATATGGGCAAACTATACTTGGCAACATACTTTGATGCAATGAATGAATGCCATGCTCCATAATCAAATAACATAGTCGCCGGGTTGGAGTTTGCGAGAAACATACCAATAACCATGTTATCCGCTTGTTGGGCTTCCTCCGTAGAGACATGGTTCACCTTGCCACGAACAAAATTCTGTGGTCCACGGTTGCCTTGAGTTTCTCCTACATTTGGTCTTGGGTTCTGTCTCGGAGCATTATACCCTTGACCAAGGCCTGACTTAGAACATTGAGATGCAAAGTGTCCTACCTCACCACAAGTATTGCATAACCTTGCTGCACCAGGATTGTTTGGGCGAGCTTGGTTTTGAGCATTAGCAAGAAAATTTGCGTGAGGCGCATGAGGCATTAGAGGGCGAAGAGCTTGCATGGAACGTTGTTGCTGCATTGGTTGAGCTGGGTGCGATGGAATAGCAGCACAATATGCAGGAGCAGAGGGGTTGTATTATGATGCATTTGGCGGCGCAAAGTGGGGGCGGACATTACTTCCTTGTGACTGTTCTTGATATGGCGCCTTCCTCTTGTTTTCTTGCGCCATCTTGCGGACCTTTTTTTTTCAACCACAATGGCCTTGTCCGCAAGTTTCTAGAAATTTGCATACTCACAATTGAGCAATTGTACTTGAATCTCATTGTTTACGCCCCTCATAAACAAGTATTGCTTGCGCCTGTCCTGGTTGACATCCTCTATAGCATACCTTGAGAGTTGAGTGAATTTATTGAGATACTCACTCAAACTTGACTTCCCCTGCCTTAGGTTCTCAAATTCCTACCTCTTCAAGATTATAAAACCTTAAGGCACAAAATGAGAACGGAAGCTCTCCTTAAATTCAGCCCAAGTGGTCCTCTCCTATTCATGAGCATTGCAAAGCAAGTCCCACCAATCCACAACTGCTCCAACTAGATGATGAGAAGCAAAAAGAACCTTCTCCCTCTCACTGCACTGGACAATAGCAAGCTTCTTCTCCACAGATTTCAGCCAATCATCAGCTTTCATAGGATCATTAACTTGAGCAAAAGTGGGTGGCCTAGTCCTCATAAACTCTCCCAACCTATTATGAGGTGGTGGGGGTGGCGGTGGTGGAGGCATATGGGGCGGGTTTTCATTGTTGGCTTGTAGCTGTCTCAAGGTTTGCATCACCGTCTACATAAGTTGATTTTGCATAGCCAACAACTGCTGAAGGTTGACAGCCTCAAGTCTAGGTCCATTGTTGTTGTTCTAGGGTGCTCCATTGTTCTCCTCATTCTCATTGGCATCCCTTTTGTTGCGAGTCCTCAACATGTGAAGAAAGAGCAAGAGATGGAAGAATTTAGAAAACGTCCCCAACTATATGCATCAAGGGATATGAAACTAAGCAACTACCTATACTAGGCTAGGTGAATGTGGCAAACGCTAAAGCATCCCACAATCCTCTACTAAGCACACAAGCAAACATTACATAGCAATCAACACACCAAACAAACCACAACACCTACTGAGTGTTCCTATGTGCTCTAAAGTTTCCATTCTATCTAGGCTGCATCCTACGGTCAACCTGTGGCTATGATACAATTTTGTGACACCCGATTCTGAAAATGAACCAAGTGCGACGCATATGTGTGCCCAAGATGTTCAACACACATACACGAGTGCATCACAAACAATATACAGAAAATTTCCACAACACAAATTAATTAAAAAAGTACCTTTATTACAATATTCAAATAATCCTCAAATTACAACTCTAATGATCATTATTAATAAGTCTCAAACTAATGCTGCGGAAATAATCTAAACTGAGCAAAGCTAAGCAAATAGGTAGCACAGCTCCAAGCAACACCACAGGTAAGTCGACGGCAGCACACAACCTAGTACTCTGCATTATCCTGAGGATACTCCCAAACATTGCTTGAAACTGTTGGTGGGGGAATTGCAAGAGTGAGCACATGTCGTACTCAGGAAGTGTGGGAAAATCACGACATGTAGCTTAAACAAGGAATTGATATAAGTAATGGCTATTTGCTGAAAAGTACATTTAAAACATGTAAAAAAGCATCACACTATGTCTATGTGAAGTATTCCATTCATATCCCCAATAATTACCATTTATGAGTCCAATACCATCAATTCCCATTATATCACATCCATCAATAATTATCCATCTATATGCCAAATTCTTACCGTCATCATTAACCATACTCAATTACCATAGCTCAACCATAACCATAACCATAACCAATACCAAATCATAACCCAACCATAACCATCCCAAATCCCAAGTTCTCCTCTAATCATGTAGGACATCTAAGTGCTCTTAACTGAGAGCACGGCTATCATGATAGTTTTGAACACTCTGCAGAGGTTGTACCACTTTACCCACAAGTTCGTGATTTCATCACCAGTCGGCGACTAAAGAAACCTCCCTTATGCCAATTACACTTCCTTTGTGTATGGCCAAGAGATCACAAAATAGCCTTTACAAAGGGACAACTAGCATATTGTGACACCCTTTTCCGAAAATGAACCAAGTGAACGCATATGTGTGCCCAGGACGTTCAACAGACATACACGAGTGGATTCACAAAAGAGGATACAGAAAATTGCCACAGAAGAAAATTAATTAACCAAATTTATTACACAATTCATAATATCCTCGAACACAAGCGCTAATGAATATTAATGACGAGTTTGACTAATGTAGTGGAAATAACTAAATAAGCAACGAAGCAAAAGGATAGCGCAGCTCCAACACTCCAGAGGCAAAGCTGATGGCAGACACGGCCTAGAACTCTGCATTATCACCATTATACTCCCAATCCTGACCTGCAACTGTTGCTGGGGGAATTGCAAGGCTGAGTACATGTCGTACTCAGCAAATGTGGGAAAGTATGACATGTAGCTGATAAAATGACGAAAATAATAATGGCTAAGTGCTGAAAAGTACATCAAAACACTTGAAAAGTGATATATTATATATATGTTAAGTAAAATCATCATAAACCATAAATAATATCATTCAAGATTTTGGACAAGCGAGGAGAGGTAGCTTATCGACTTGAGCTGCCGGCGTATCTCTCTGATGTGCATGACGTATTTCATGTTTCCCAACTCAAGAAGTTTCTCAGGGTGCCCGAAGAACAAGTGCCGATGGACGAGTTAGGACTTCAGAAGGATTTGTCTTATGTCGAGCAACCTATCAAGATCCTGGACGTGAAGGAAAGGGTCACGAGAAATAAGAGGATCCGTTGGTGCAAAGTGCAATGGAAACACCATACGGAAGCCGAAGCTACGTGGGAATGTGAAGAAGACTTGAAGGCAGAATTCCCTCATCTTTTCTCCACGCTATCGAATCTCGAGGGCGAGATTCACTTTAAGGGGGGTAGGTTTGTAACACCCTAAATTTTCGCATCATGCATCGCATACATGATCATGCATTAAACATTAGTAGGATAAAAGAAAGATAATAAAAGATAAAACATACATATATGGTGTAGCAAAAGAAGAAAAAAAAAGGAAAATAATAATTATAGCCTAAAACTTGTAATAGGGAATAAGTATAAAAATAATATATATATATATATAAGGTATATATAAATAATATATATAATAATATATAAAAAATAATAAAATAAAATATAAATAATAATAATATAAAAAGGAAAAAAAGAAAAGAAAAAAACAAATAAATAATAATAACATAAAAAATGAATAAATAAAAAAAGAGAAAAAATAAAGGGAGCAGCCCGGCCGGCCAGGCCGACCGATCCGGCCCACTCCCGCACGCAGCAAGCCGCGCGCGACCCCGCCTCCTGCACACGCCGCCCCGGGCCCCACGGCCGCCCCCTCCCCCCCCCCCCCCCCCCGAGCCACGCGGCCCCGCTCCCGCGCGCGTAGCGCACCCCCGTCGCTTGCGCCCCCCCACGCGGCCCTGCACCGCGGACCGCGCGCGCGCCTGGGCCTCCCCAGATTGCGCGCCGTCCCGCTCCCACGCCCTCCCGCCAAAGCCACCCGACGGCCTCGCACCGCGCGCCAGCTCCCGCCCACCCGCACTGACGCCCTCTTGGGCCCTGCCAGCCCACGCGCGGTGCCGCCCAGCCGACCGACTCTGTCCCTAGATACCGCGCGTAATCCCATTGTAAAGGCTATTTTGTGATCTCTTGGCCATACACCAAAGGAAGTGTAATTGGCATAAGGGAGGTTCTTTAGTCGCCGACGGGTGATGAAATCACAAACACGTGGGTAAAGTGGTACAAACTCTGCAGAGTATTAAAACTATCATGATAGCCGTGCTCCCGGTTATGAGCACCTGGACAACTTCCATGATTAGATGGAATTTGGTAATGGGATGGTTATTGGAATGGTTATGGTTTGGAAATGGTTATGGATGGTTATGGATTTATTTCTGGTATTGAATATGGTTATTGGCAATGGCGAAATCTGGACTTATTGATGATGGTAATGAATTCAGTTTTGTATTATGGTATTACTTGTGATTATGATGGGATTACTTCACATACATATAATATATATATTGCTTTTCAAATGTTTTACTGTACTTTTCAGCACTTAGCCATTATTATTGTCGTCATTTGAATCAGCCACATGTCATACTTTCCACACTTGCTGAGTATGACATGTACTCACTCTTGCAATCCCCCCCCAACAGCTGCAGGTCAGGATTGTGAGTTTAATGGTGATAATGTGGAGTTCTAGGCCGTGTCTACCGTCAACTTTGCCTGTGGTGTTGCATGGAGCTGCGCTATCCCTTTTGCTTAGTTTGCTTAGTTGCTTAATTAGTTTATTTCCGCTGCATTATTTGAACTTGTCATTAATATTCATTAGAGCTTGTATTCGAGGATATAATGAATTATGTAATAAGATTACTTATTTAATAATTTGAGCTGTGGTAATTATCTGTTTATCATTTCTGAATCACTCGTGTATGTGTGTTGAACATCCTGGGCACACATATGCGTTAGCTTGGTTCATTTTTCAGAACCGGGCGTCACAGTTTGTACCACTTTACCCACGTGTTTGTGATTTCATCACCTTTCGATAACTATAGAATCTCAATTATGTTGTCTAACACACCCATTGGTGTGTGGCCAAGAGATCATAAAATAGCTTTTATAAAAGAATTACTAGTCTATTTAGACCCCACTGAGTTTTCACCGGTGGCGATGTCTCCTACGGAGCACATCTTCAACCAAGGGCCCCCTCTTGAGCCATTCGGATCCCAGGGTAGTCCCACCAATCATCAACAAACCCAATTCGACTACCCCTTCGCCGAGCATCCTTAATGGTCCAAATAGCACTAGCAAAGCCCTAATTAATCAGCTACGCCGCACCCATACTTGGCCTCGTGGTGGCACTGTAGTCCTGGCTTATTCTTGCATGAACCGGTCCTTAGATCTAAAGCAAGCAAACCACCATATCATCCAACCCATCCGCATACCAGGTTTCTTAGATCACCCATTACCATATCAAATTAACAAGTTCATATTAACGATAATCTCATTAATGCATAATTAAGTTAAGTGGTACAGTTGTCTTCCCATTCAATTAATTAAGCAAAGCAAAAAGGTAAAAAGCCCTTCCCGACTCTCTACCATGAATTCCAGGTGACAAGGGTGGTTAAAGAAAACTAGTAAACTTCCTATCATAGGATTCCCATAAAATTGACACAGGCATGTAGTTTTGCAAACAAAACATTTATTTCAAAACAGGATCAATATGGTTCAAGGACACTTGCCTTGCTCTTGGGCTTGATTGGAATCAAAGAATTCAAACTCTTGGTGTTGTAGATCCTCCACGGAACTCTCTAGCACAAATCCGTCTAATCCGCACAACAAATATACGAACAAGAATTACAATCAATAGATGCACATATATTACTCAATATGGCATGACATGCATGATTGATGCAAATGCAAGGTGGAACCTGTTAACGAGTTGCTTTTAATGATCACAACTAGTTCTAATAGCTTTTAAAAGTTTATACAGGTTTGGAGTTGATTAGATATAATTTTAAAATTAATTCGACACAATTTAACCAGGAAAATCGGACTAGTCCGCTAGGGACCGGATAAGTCTGCACTACGCGAGAACAAGAGATTAGGGTTTCCTAGATCAACATGAATTTAGAGATTTGGGTTTGAATTCATGTAAGGAAAATATAATAGAAGGTTTACCAGGCGTTTATAACTCCAATGAATCAAGGATCTTGGAGGCAACACTTGGATCTTGCAGATCTAAAGTTGATGAAGAACTTGGTGGTGAATTGTTGACGAAGAACGCGAAGTTGATGGAGATCTTGATACTCTTTCATTTCCTCCTCTTCTTCTTCTTGCTTGGGACCTCCTTCTCCCTCCTTGGCGGCGGATAATCACGAGCTAGGGTTTGGGTGTGGTGGAAAAGTGGCAAATAGATGTCAAGCCAAGGGGTGGGGTTGTTTTATAGAGGTGGAGGCTAGGGTTGGATGGATTTTGAGTGTGAGATGAGTAGAGGCCGGTTTGGAGTCCCACATGGGCTCTAAAAGTGTTAGACATGACGTCCCTAGGTCCACTTAACGTAAAACCCAAGAAACAAGTTGTGAAACAAAAAATCAACTCAGAGTCGCGATTTATCAGACAAGTCCGAAAAGGGACGGACTAGCCCGAAGTTGGACAGAGAGAAATCGAACAAGTTAGGACTGGATATCAGACAAGTCCAAACTTATCCAGAGGGGGAAAATAGACAAGTCTGGCAAAAAATCGTACAAGTCCGACTTTAGTCAGAGGGAAAAACAGACAAGTCTGCTGGGACTCCGGACTAGTCTGGACAAGTCCAGGGACATAGCAAAATTTTTAAGGAATTGGAACACCAGACTAGTCCGCACAGGACCGGACAAGTCCGAAAGTGTCCAGAGGGAAAAACAGACTAGTCTGCAGAAAATCAGACAAGTCCGAGAGAGGTCAGAAAGAAATCGGACTAGTCCGCACAAAGAAATCGGACTAGTCCGCACTTCCCAGAATTCTTAAGTGCGGTTTTGCTGTAAATTCATTTTAAACTTGTTCCTTTTTATGTGGACTAATGTTAAACATATATTAGAATGTATGCAATGCATGATGGATGAAAATGAGAGTGTTACACATATGCAGACCCATTGAGGTTTCACCGGTGGTGATGCCTCCAACTGAGCACTTCCAACCAAGGGCCCCCTCTTGTGCTGTTCGAATCCCAGGGCAGTCCCGTCACTATTGCAAATCCAACTGACTCCCATTCCCCACTCCCCCAAATGACTCGAATCAATGCTGACAATATACCTAATTAAGCAGCTAAGCTGCACCCATACTTGACCTTGTGGTGGCACTGTTGTCCTGGCATATTCTCGCATGAACCAGTCCTTAGATCTAAAGCAAGCAAAACCACCATATTATCCAACCCAATACATAATCCATGCTTGCTTAGATCTTCCAAGTTCCATGTTACAAGTTAATCATGTTCATCAAGTCACATCAACCATAAGTGTATTAGTTCATAATTAAGCCATTTGGTTGTTTTCCCATCCCAATTAATTAGAGCGAAGCAAAAAAGTAAAAAAATACCCTTCCCAACTCTCTACAATGTATTCCAAGTGACAAAGATGGTCAAACAAGTCTAGTAAACACCTATAAATGGGTTTCCCAACAAATTGACACAAGCATGTAGTTTTGCAAACAAAACATTTAAAAACGGGATCAAAATGATCAAGCACACTTGCCTTGCTCCTGAGATTGGTTAGGGTCGAAAGCTTCAAAATTATGCTGCTGGAAGTTCTCAACAAAACCCTCTAGAGCAAAACCTTCTATTCCGCGCAATAAACATGCAAAAACAAGCATTACAATCAATAAATACTCATATATTACTCAATATGCCATGACATGCATGATTAATGCAAGTGTGAGGTAAAACATGTTATTGAGTTGCTATTAATGTTTACTAACTAGTTACAATGGTTTTTAACAAGTTTAAACAAGTTTTGAGTTGATTCGAATCATCTAGAACTAATTCAGCACGAAACGGAACAGAAGGCCAGACAAGTCCGGTATCAGGGTTGGACTAGTTTGACCTGATCAGAACTGATGCTTAGGATTTTCTGATCAGTGAAGTTTTGGGGTTAAATTCACGTGGAAAAGGGAAAGTAGAAGGTGTACCACGTGCTTAGAGCTCCAAGGATCAAGAATTGGACGTGAAACTCGAATCTTTACAATTTGGGTTGATGATGGAGAGTTGAGGGTAAATTGATGATGAAGAACAAAATGTCGATGAAGATCTTCCTTGATTGATCCTCCTTCGTGTTCTCCTCCTCCTTGATGCTAGATCTTCTCTTGATGGTGGCTCCCATGAACTAGGGTTGAGGTTTTCTTCAATTGTGGCAAAGAGATGAAAGGTTGGGGTGGTGGGTTGTTTATATGGAGGTGGAGAGGTAGGGTTTGATGGATTTTGAGTTCAAGGTGGTGGAGGCCATGTAGGGGTCCCACATGGGCTCCATAGGGGTTGGGCACGACGTTCTTGGGCCCAATTAAGGCAGAAACCCAATAACAAACCATGGAGGAAAATATTGAATCCGAGTCGGGCACACCGAACAAGTTCGCTTGGGGCCAGACTCGTCCGATATTGAAAAGAGTCATCAATGGACAAGTTTGCTGGGGTGGCCCCGACAAGTCCGTTTTGGAACAGAGACATTTTCGTGCAAGTCCAGTTTACTGGCCGAACAAGTTCGTGGTGACTAGAAAAAGACTCAAACTGGACCAGATCGGACTGGTCCGCTCAGACATTGGACAAGTCCGGAGAACCATCAGAAACCCAATCGGACTAGTCCGTGCATTGTGCCAGACAAGTATGGGCTTTGAAAGAAACTGAATTTCCGAAAGAAGAATAAGGTCACCGGACTATTCCGGGGTTATGGTTGGACAAGTCCGCACCCTAAAGTTTTAAATTGCTATTTTGCTTCTAATTCATTTTAAACTTATTCCTTTTTTGTTTCTTAATGCTAAACATGTATAAGAGTGTATGCAATGCATGATTAATGAAAATGAGGGTGTTACACTTGAGTCATTAGTGTTTAGTTTTTCAGCTGCAGTTGCTTAGGGTTTGCATTCAAGACTATTTAGTTTGTAATAAGGTACTATTATTAGTGTTATTATTCGAGACATGGTTTAAATCTGTTTATCATTTGTGGATCACTTGTGTATGTGTGTTAAACATCCTGGGCACACATATGCATCATGATGTTCATTTTCGAAAGCGGGTGTCATAGCCACTCCTGGTGGTGCCACAACCTTTGCTTGGCCCTCGTCAGCGGGGTCCTTGGTGCTCACAGTCTTGCCACCATCGTCGCAGGGGGAATAGGAGCCTGAGATGATCATCGGTCGACCCTCCATAGCATCGGCCGAACCAGAACTCCTCTCTGATGTCATCGACTCAGCGTAGTCCAGCCTTCACCGGGCGCATCATGCTCTCATCACAGAGTGGGAGAAGCTACGGATGGAGGACATACATCTCCGAGCTTTGGAGAATGTCCTGAAGTCCAAGATTGCCAAGGTGAAGGAGAGGGTTCGGAAGGAGGATGAGGTGTTGGAGCTGAAACATCGCCTGCAAATGCTATGGACGCCAAGTCCCAGCACATGCTGGCCGAAGCCAAGGCGATCGATCGGTCACCCTACGCCTGCCTTAGCTCTCTTTAGGAGATTCGAGAGCCCTTGTATGCTGAGAGGCTGCTGTTGCTGAGTGACAGACGAAGTCTGAGAAGACAAAGGCACAGGTTGAGACATGACGAGACAAGCTGCAGTCCCGTATCAAAGATCTTGAGCTCCGTGAGGGTAACCTGTCACGCGATCGGGAGCAACACCTAGCGGAGTGCCAGGAACTCCTTCTGCAAGAGCTTGATGTCAAGACTCGCGAGCAGACTGTAGAGCATCTTGCTCGGGAGCTTGATCTGTGGGAACACCAGTTGGCCACCCGTGAGAGGGAGTTCGCCGAAAACGGGGCAGATGCGCTGAGGGCATAGCAGCAGGAGGTCAGGATACAAGCATCCCGTGCGGCCGAGGCGCATAAGGTCTGGTACTTCCTGGGCCGCATCAAGGAGGCACTATGACCCTTCGGCTTCAGCCCCGTGTGGAGTGGGGAGCTAGCACAGGAGGTGGGTCAAGTGATCCCCACACTTGACTCTGCCCTCACAAAGATGCATGCCGTAGGGACAGCCATCACCCACCATCTGGAGACCAGGGGAGAGCGCTGGTGGAGATGATAGCGTCCCACATTCTGGTGTGCTACCAGAGTTAGTACCTGAAGATGACTCTGGACCAGGTAATTGACAGCCCCCTTGAGATGCATGAAGAGGTGACAAAGGCCGAAGTCGAGGACTTCGCCAAATATGTCACCGCACAGTTTGTGGGCGATTGAGGTTGGCGGCCCCTAGACGGGTCACTTTTGTATTCGGGGCTTGCCCTTTGCAAATAACCTTTCATGAATTTGAATTCATGTCCAATTTCTTGGCTTGTATTTTGCATATCAACTTGTTCGCCTCGATCCTTAGCAGCGCAAGGGCCTGAAGAACATCATTATCTTCGTTAGCTTTTAGGAACCAACGGTCATAGCTTCTTTGCGCCGTTTGACGTCCTGCCTCGGGACCCCCTTAGAGCCCCCTGGTTGGTGTGGCCAACTAGTTGGGCACGCCTACCACTTAACCGCAGAATGTCACTGATGGGCCCCTGGCAGAGTGCGGGAACTTAGGTAGTCAACACCAGCGGGCCCCCTGGGGGACGTCGATCTTGATTTGAAACGCATGGTCGTTATCGAAGAGGCCTCCAACGGCGATGTTGACAAGGCGGCTGCAGATCCGAGGTGGTGCCACCCATCAACATTAAAGAGCATCGTCGACGGGCCCCTTGGGCGGTGCCAGGGTTGGATCGCTCCAGCATCACCTATCATTTTCATGTAGAAACGTCAACGGGAGGCCCCTTGGGTGGTGCTGGAGATGGATGCTCCAACGTTGCCCACCATTGTCTTGTAGAAACGTCAACGGCACACCCCCTTAGAGGTGGCAGAGCTGGATGCTCTGACATAGCCCGCCATCGTCATGTAGAAACATCGACGGCAGGCCCCCTGGGAGGTGACGAAGCTAGATGCTCCGGCATCGCTCACCATCGTTGTGTAGAGACCTCAATGAGAGGTCCCCTGGGAGGTGCCGGAGCTAGATGCTCTGGCGTCGCCTGCCATCGTCGTGTAGAAATGTCGATGACAGGCCCTCTGGGAGGTGCTGAAGCTGGATGCTCCAGCATCGCCCATCATCGTCGTGTAGAAACATTGACAGCATGTCCCTGTCATACTAGATACCAAAAGAAAACCCTATAAGCAATAAGAGCGGAGCGGGAGAGTGTACTCATGAATTAGTGCTTGCTACCATTATCAACGTGTAGAGACGTCGACAGTGGGCCCCCTGTGAGGTGCCAGAGCTGGATGTCCTGCACACATGACAGAGGAGGGATAACTTTGCTTGCCGGTTATCTCTCTTTTATCTTTAGCTTTCACAACAAGGATTCTACCCTGTTGCAACGATTGTACTGCAACAAATACTAAATCGTTGCAATAAGCTTGGTCTTTTGCCATGATTCACTAGTTCATAGCATTAGGATCTATTGCCACGAAACACAATCGTTGCATTAGGAGCTTTTGCCACGATTCACTAGTTTCTAGCGTTAGGATCTATTGCCACAGAAACAATTGTTGCAATTTGATATTTTGCCACGATTCACTAGTTCATGGCATTAGGATCTGTCGCCACAGAACACAATCATTGCGTCAGGATTGGTTGCCACGATTGTGCTAGTTCATGGCATTAGGATCTATCCGCACGGAACACAATCGTTGCATTAGGAACTTTTGCAATGATTCACTAGTTCGTGGCGTTAGGATCTATTGCCACGGAACACAATCGTTGGATTAGGATCTGTTGCCACAATTTACTAGTTCGTGGCCTTAGGATCAATCACCATAAAACACAATCATTGCATTAGGATATTTTGGCATGATTTACTAGTTCGTGGCTATAGGATCTATCATCATGGAACACAATCGTTGCATTAGGATCTTTTTTCACAATTTACTAGTTCATAGCCTTAGGATCTATTGCCAAGAACACACTCGTTGCATTAGGATCCTTTGCCACAATTCACTAGTTCATGGCCTCAGGATCTATCGCTATAGAACACAACCGTTGCAGTAGGAACTTTTGCCATGATTCACCAGTTCGTGGCGTTAGGATCTATCACCATAGAAGACAATCATTGCAATAGTATCTTTTGCCCCAATTTACTAGTTTGCGGCCTTAGGATCTATCGCCATGGAACACAATCATTGCATTAGGAGCTTTTGCCAAAATTTACTAGTTCATGGCCTTAGGATCTATCGCCACAGAACACAATCATTGCATTAGGAACTTTTGCCAAGATTCACTAGTTAGTGGCATTAGGATGTATCACCAAAGAATACAATCGTTGCATTAGGATCTGTTGCCAAGATTTACCAGTTCGTGGCCTTAGGATCTATCACCACGGAACACAATCGTTGCATTAGGAACTTTTGTCATGATTCACTAGTTCGTGGTGTTAGGATCTATCAACACAAAACACAATCGTTGCATTAGGATATGTTGCCACAATTGTACTAGTACGTGGCCTTAGGATTTATCGCCAAGGAACACAATCATTGCATTAGGAACTTTTGCCACGATTCACTAGTTCGTAACATTAGGATCTATCGTCACAGAACACAATCGTTGCATTAGGATCTGTTGCCACAAATCACTAGTTCGTTGCATTAGTATCTTTCGCTATGGAACAACACAATCGTTGCATTAGAATCAGCTGCTATGATTGTACTAGTTCGTGGCATTAGGATCTATCGCCATGAAACACAATCGTTGCATTATAAGATGTTTTGCCAGGATTCACTAGTTTGTGGCGTTAGGATCTATCGCCACGGAACACACTTGTTGCATTAGGATTTGTTGCTAGGAATCACTAGTTCATTGCATTCGGAATTTCTGCAGGAGCATCATTTCAAATTCTGGGTATATTCTAAAGAGGTGGGATTATTCATCTATCATATGGCTATTTTTTTAAAAAAAATGGTTCTTTTTTTCTTGCCACCTATGGAGAAATGGTGGCCCAAACTGGTTACAAGATTATCAAAAATGGAGCAAAGATAGCTGGACTTTGGTTACATGCCGATTTCATAATAGCCCTAACCCTATGTGGTGGGGGGTGGGTTCCCAAGGAAATGCCTCTCGTGCAAAAACTGCTTGCAGTTGAAGTGGAGAAGGAAGCAAAAACCGTTGGCTTTAATCCCTCTTCCGGAAACTGCCTTGCTTCTAGGCTTGCTGCTAAAATAGAAGAGCGGCTTCTATCTTTTCAAAAAAATAACAAACAGTTCACAACTCACACAGTACTTATATAAAAAATCATCATCTTCGCTGTTGTCCCCCCCAATGGAGCTACATGACCATCATAGATAAATGTATCATCGTCATCATCGTCGTCTTTATTTTCTGATGAAACTCCATCCGCCTCAAACTCACTTGTTCTCATTTGAAGAGCGGAAGCACCACATGTTGCTCCCTCAATATCATTCCTAGCCCATGCGGTCATATCCTCATTTATGTGTGGCATATTGATATCAGTAAGTCGATCATCAAATGTCTTAGCCTCCATCACCTTAGTGACATTATTTTCACTATCTCCAGGGGTATGGCAAAACGGGTCTATGGCTTCGTTTTAACAACTGTAGCCCGTTTAGGTTGCTTAACACTTTGAACGTAAAAAACTTGTTCCGCTTAGGTGGCTAGAATGTAAGGCTCATACTTAAATTGAGAAAGAGTAGTGTCAACATCTATCATTCCGTATTGATCCTTATTGTAGCCCCTGCTTTGGCTCTAACCAGAAAAAGTCCTATCAAAGCAGTCACATTCAACTAACAGAACCTCTTGATTTTATTTCAAAATCAACAGAAATCATTTTGTTAATTACTCCAAACCAATCATGATCACCATCCCGAACAACAACACCACTTTTTTGCATCCGTAAATCTTTTTCCACCTCTGCAGTTCAAAAAAAGAAGCCATTGATGAATGATCGACTAAAAAAATGTGCCCGACGATCAGGTCCTCTAGATAATGCATACAAATAATCGATTACTTTGCCTTCTTTGTGTAGTGTTGTAATTTGTACACATTAGTATAAAAAGGGTCATCGATCAACCAACTTCAGAACACATTTGTTCAATATTTCATCAAAGTAAAAACTTGCATGTATTTACTCATTTCTGAAACCAGTAAACAAACTCATCTCTATGGCATTTTTCAACATCACGAGAATGAAAACTTTTCAGTTCTTCAATATGCTCACTGAAAAGGGTAAAAAATTAAATTAGCCATCTACAATAAGCATGGTCCAATATAGTATAGAACATCTGAGTCATACGTACTTATTCCATGGAGCGGCCTCTTCAGTATTATAAATAATATAATGCCTGCTATTATGTAGTTCCACCATAGTAAGTTGGCCCCATTTAAACCCTTTTTAGAATTATCAACTTCTATAAATATATTAGACTCGAGGGAAGGTTCATTCCTAGCTGCAGCTTCATGACATTCTGGCCTATTACGCTTGGTGCTGATGTTATTCAAAAACTGACTACAAAAAGTTATACACTTTTCCATAATATATCCCTCAGCTATGGAATCCTCCGGGTGAGCTCTGTTATGTACATACCTCTTCAATGTACCAAGGTACCTCTCAATTGGATACATCCATCTGCAAGAAACAGGTCCACTGAAGCGAGCTTCTTCAGCAAGATGGGCTGGAAGATGTGCCATGATATCAAAGAAAGCTGGAGGAAGCAACATCTCAAGCTTACAAATTGTTTCAGGAAATTGTTTGATCATCATATCCAAATCTAGTTCCGGCAATTCATTAGAACAAATTCTAGAAAAGAATATGCTAACCTCATTTAAAGGTGCAACAACCTTTCCAGGCAATATGTCACATATTGCAATAGGAAGGAGCTCCTTAAAGATAGTATGGCATTCATGAGTTTTTAGACCCGATACCCTACGTGCTTTTATGTCCACACATCTCTTGATGTTTGAGGCATAACCATCAGGCATCTTCACATCCCCCAAAAACTTGCACAAGGCGGTCTTCTCATCTTTACGCAAAGTATATGATGCTGGTGGACAATCATACTTCTCATTTATAAGCACGGATGTTGATGTGGCCGTATGCCCATATGCTGCATATCAAGACGAGCTTATAGACTATCTTTTGTTTTACCAACCATATTAAACAATGTCCCTAATATGCTATCACAAATGTTTTTCTCAATTTTCATGACATCCAAGTTATGCCTTATTAACAATGTCTTCCAATACGGGAGCTAGAAAAAATATTTTTCTTCTTCCAACTATGCCACCTATTTTTCCCAGTGCGCTTTCTCTTATTATTCGTCTGTCCAAAACTCACTTGATCAAAACTCTCGTATTGTTGGAGTACTTCGTCACCAGAGAGAGATGTTGGATCCTCTCTATTCTCTATCTTGTTGTTGAATGAAGCTTTGTTTCGACGCCACCTGTGATTCTGAGGTAGGAAATGATGATGACACATGTAGCGACACTTTCGTCCTTGTTTCAACCACAAGGCGTCAGTGTTTATATGGCAGTATGTACATCCTAGCTTACCTTTTTGTGCTCTATCCACATAGAATTGCATATGCTTGAAAATCATTTATTGTCTGCAATATAGAAGCTTGCATGAGAAATGTCTCTTTCTTTGAACTATCTAATCTTTCAACACCATCAGACCATAATTTCAGTAGCTCATCAATCAAAGGCTGCAGATACACATCAATGTTGTTTTCAGGTGACTTTGGCCCAGGAATTATCATTGACATCAACCAATAAGGCTGCTTCATACACAACCAAGGTGGTAGATTATAAGTGATTAGAATCACAAGCCATGTACTGTAAGAAACATTCTTCATTCCAAAAAGATTGAAACCATCAGATGCTAGCCCAAGTCGTATGTTGCGAGGATCAGATGAGAAATTTGGGCGAATGCTATCAAAATGCTTCCATACTTGCGAATCTGCGGGATGGCATAATATTCCATCATCAATACGTTCTTCTTTGTGCCAGCGCATGTTTGATGCCGTTGCTTCTGATATATAAAACCTTCAAAGATGGGGAATAAGAGGGATGTATCTTAGAATCTTGTGTGCTAAAAGCTTCTAGACTTTTTCACAAGGTAAAACATCTCTTGCATTCCCACCAGTACTATTTTTCCATCTTAATTCACCACATTTTGGGCATTGATCCAGAAGAGAATAGTCCTTCCGGAATAACACACAGTCATTAACACATGCATTGATCTTTTGGTAGTCCAACCCAAGGTCATGAACAACCTTCTGAACTTTACAAAATGTATTAGGAATGCAGTGACCCTCTGGAAGTACATATGAGAATAGTTCAAGGATCAACTCACATGCTTTTTTGCTCAAACAAGTTAAACACTTTATCTGGTACAACCTAACAATGAAGGATAATTGGGTCAACTTCTCACAACCTGGATACAACTCTTTTTTTTCATCATTTAATAAGTCACAGAATGACTTTGCACACCCAGTTGGATCCTGCTGGTTTATAGCATTTTTTAGATCACCAACATCTACGCAAGTACCACCATGATCAGTGCCTCTAAGTAGACTAGACAACATATTTTCCATAGAAGCATCATCAAAAATTATCTCCTTATTATTTGCTGATTGCTCAGCAATATTTTTTTCAACTCGTTTTTCTCCCTGGTGTACCCAACAAGTATAATCCAATGACATCCCATTACGAAGCATGTGAAGATCAACATCCTTGTGTGTCCCGTGGCAAATATTATGACATATCATGCAAGGACAAGGCATAGTTTCTCCTTTACAAGTGCCCAGGAATGCAAAATTTAAAAATGACTTCATTCCATCCTGCCACTCCTTCGTACACCAGTCTTTTCCCATCCATGTCTTTTCTTTTGACATTGCTTCCTATAATTCAATCAACCTATCCATAAGAGGATAGATCTACAATAACATTATATGAGCAATTGTACCTAGCGTTGTTGCTCCTCCACGTGCGGTGGCCGACGGATGCTCCTCCAGGCGCGGGGGCCGGCGGATGCTCTTCCAAGAGTGTGGTGGCCGACGGATGCTCCTCCAAGAGCGTGGCGGCCGGCGGATGCTCCTCCACGAGCGTGGTGGTCGGCAGATTATCCTCCAAGAGCATGGCGGTCGGCGAATGCTCCTCCAAGAGTGTGGCAAACGGCGGATGGTCCTTCAAGGTCGTGGCAGCCGGTGGATACTCCTTCAAGCATGTTTCCTACAGCCGGGAGAGGGGCCGTTGTGGATCGAAGGGTACTATAATAAAAATTATTTTTGTTTCTTATTTTCCTTCTTTATTTGACGTAAAAAATTTGACCGCCACAGGCAGGCAACCAGGACAAAGCATACGTGAAGCTATCAGAGTAGGCCCAACACTGCGCTGGGCCGCTTGTTTTTCGTGGGCTGAAACTGCGCTGAGTCACTCTGTATTAGTGCCCTGAAGCTGCGCTGTGACCCTTGGTGTTCGTCCCTATGATGCTTGAGCCCATCTACAGGCGCACGTCTGGCTCTGACAATTTGTTATCTAAATATGTTAATATAGCAATGGGGTTGGTATTTCGATTAAAATAAAGCAAACACATAAAATCTCTTGAACCGCAACAACATAGTGATATAAACAAGGATTAAATACTAGATATAAGCATTGACAAAACCAAACAGTAGTGTTCAACGTACCATTCAAGGCAACAAACTAATTAACTTGACAGAACTAGTTGTTACATAATCCCCAATAAACACAAAATAAACTAATCGCCACATCTAGTCAGCAGCACTTCCCTTCAAGCAGTGGTAATAACTTCTGACCGTGTATAGGAGTAGTGGTAATGATGACACTGCTATAGGGGCATAGGGCCAGTGGTACGTAAGAGTACTAACTACCTTTTTCTAACATTTTTCTCGTCCTTTCTTTTCTTTTCTGGAGTTCATCATCTCCACTTTTCTTTCCAGTCATCACTACCTGTTGCATTTTCCTGTTACTACATACTAGTACTGTATACCACTTTACATACCACTATGCAGGCCCCACTACGGGCGATCTCCTGGCACCTCCAGCAGCTTAAGTGCCATACAGGCCAGTTTAAAGGTCACCGACGATGTGGAGGATCGTTCATTAATGGAGAATATAGATATAACAGATAGCTTACTAAACAACAGAAAGAAAACAAAAAATAACAGATGGAACAGACCAACAACATTGAGTTCATTAACATAAAACATTACTACAAAACAAGAAAAAAGATATCATAAAATAAGAAAAACAACATCACAGCCTTATAAGTCTACTTTATATATAGCCCATATAGGATAACACTGCATGGCAGAATAGGACATGCTCGTGCCTAATCTATAGTTTTCACTACAGAAGACCCTGCAACCGCTCCACTCTTGCTTCCCGCAGCCGGCAGCCGTGCACGGGTCAACCTCCTTGTTGGGTAGTGACACCACCGGCGGTCTCGGAGGAGGGCGCGGATGCGCCCACGTCATATTACCAATTTCAGCCAGGGATTTAATCTGGCACCATCTGCACTCATTGTTGGTCCTCATGAGGGTGATAAACCCGACTGATTTCTCACCGACATTGACCTCGCCTTCGACCTAGCGGATATACTCGAAAACGTCACGGGCCCTGTGTTGGTGTTGTGGCGCAGGATGCTAAGGATGTAGGCCGCCTCTATGTGGCCGCCCCTAGCCGCTCGGGCGAGAAACTGGGCGCCCGACTGCATGCGATCGTTCGTGAAGACGAGCTTGGTCCCGGTGATGTAGCACACACAAGGGTTACCAACGATGGTAAGGTTCTCCCCGATGGCTTCGTAGCGCCCCGCGTCCCGCCACATCCTCTGGGTCTCCAGCTCCAGTGCCACACGCCTGCCCACGGTGCCATCCCGACATGCCGCATGCATGGCCTTGCAGGTGGCACACAGACTGGAGAGGTCATCCAAGGGTTGCAGGGAGCTTGCAGCGAGGCGCCCTGCGATCTCGACCACAATATCGTGCATCGACGTCAACTCATAGGTTTCAATGTCACCGTGTTGCGAAGGGAAACAATGAACCAATGAGGGTGCACGCAGCAGAGACAAGGTGGAAGCTAGAGTACGTGCAGATAAGACGATGGTGTGTCTTTAGAGTACGCGCGGAGAAGACAATGGAAACATTATATAAAGACAAACGCCACTGTCTTATCCGTGTGTATTGATGGGGGTTGCGCGCAGTGATTGTTCGGCTTCTGGCAGTGGCAGATTCACATCCTCTGCAGTACTGCACGTGTATTATGGGTGGCTGATATGTGAACACAACAACCTATGGTATGCATGCCTCTCTGCATGCACTGATGGGACGCATGAAGTAATGGAACTGATCTGTTTTCAACATCAGCACAAGAATAATATCCTGTCTTCAATAGAGATAACATACTATGTTTGACAAGATTAAGGCTATGTTTGAGATCAAAATATTTTTGGAGTTTTAGAGCAATACTTTGGTATTTGAGATTACCATGGCATTTTTTACAGAATGGTGTCTGGCAACCAACTCAAAGACTATGTATCCAAACTATACTACGATATTTTCGGTGTATAAAAACTTTGGTCCGAACCAAAGTTTTTCTCTATAACACCCCAACCACTACTGGCCTGGTAGTCGTTACTCCTGGCAGCTCTATAGGATCACAAACTAGCCCCACAGACCAACACTAGTCTTTTCTGCACATTTTGTCCTCACTCGTGCGCACCCGGGAAAACTTCCCGATCGGTCACCCATGCACAAATTGCTTCGAGTCAAACACGCTTAACCTCAGAGTTCTTTGCAGGTGGGCTTCCGGAAAAGAAGATATACCTTGATGGTATGAGTTATTCTATCAATCCTATTAAACCTTGAGCTAGGATGTCACAATCCACCCCCCTTTAGAAGACTGACGTCCTCTTCGATCAACCCCCAAGCCAGGAACGTCCCCTCTTTGCCACATTCATACGTTCAGTACTGGCATACATACCATACTGTGTCCCTCCTAGAGGAACCACATGTCATGCGTACGTACCCACGTCCCTGACCCGTACGAGGGTCAACTCTTATACCATTCTGTAACACCCCAGTCATTACGGGCCTGACAGTCGTTACTCCTGGCAGCTCTATAGGATCATAGACTAGCCGCACAGACCAACACTAGTCTTTTCTGCACATTTTGTCCTCACTCATGCGCACCAGAGAAAACTTTCCGGTCGGTCACCCATCCACAAATTGCTCTGGGTCAAGCACGCTTAACCTCAGAGTTCTTTGCAGGTGAGCTTCCGGAAAAGAAGGTATACCTTGGTGGTATGAGTTATTATGGCAATCCTATTAAACCTTGAGCCAGGATGTTATAATCTCTGCTTACTTGCTCTTCATGCTTGCGATTTTGCTCCCAGATAGTCTTATGCATTGAAAAACTGTGGTATTACAAAACTATGGTATTGAAATACTTTGATATTGTCTTGACATCTTAAAAACTGTGGTTTACCAAAACTTGGATGTTAAAAAATGTGTTCCTAAACACAGTCTAAGACTGGAGTAATCTGCGCCAAAAAATTCTTGTTTTACAGTTTGGTTCTCCATGCTCTTTCATCTTAATTCGTACGTACTACCTATCTTTTTCTAACATTTTCTCGTCTTCTCATTTCTTTTCTCTCGGTTCATTGTCTCCACTTTTCTTTCCAGTCCTCGCTACCTGTTGCGTTTTCCTGTTACTACACTACTTTACAGACCGCTTTGCAGGCCCCACTGCAGGTGCTCTCTTGGCACCTCCAACGGCTAAAGTATCGTACATGCCATAGGCCACCGGTGGTGTGGAAGGTGTTCATTAACAAAAAAAACAGATAGAACAGATAGTTCACTAAACAATAGATAGAAAACAAAATAACAGATGGAACAGACGAACAACATTGAGTTCTTATCATAAAACATTACCCCCTCCTTCCTATATTACTTGTCGTTAGACAAGTTTTTTAGTTTATTTCTGGACTAGAATACTTGTCCTAATTATTAACGACAAGCAATATGGGAAGGAGGAAGTACAAAACAAGAAAAACAACATCACGAAACAAGAAAATATAAAACATCACAAAACAAGAAGAGAAAAACATCACGACTAGATTAATCCGTGTCAAAAGATTTCCTGTTTTAATGTTGGGAATGATTAGAATGTAATCAGATGTTTGGTGTAATCGTGCAATCAATCTTCCACCGTTGGATCAATCCACATCTTATGGTCGTTGAATCTTTTTATTTAACCCCCTCCACCAGGTGGAGCGGTAGTGGTGAAAGGGGTTAAATGAAAAGATATAATAACCGTAAGATGTATATCCAACGAATGAAAATCATTGATTACACGATTGCACCAAAACTTCAATTGCATCTAGGGCTGTCAATGAGTTGAACTCGAGCGAGCTTGTCTTTCTAAGCTTGAGTTTGATAAAACACCGAGTCGATCTCGAGTCGAGCCCAGAATTCATGCATATACAATAGAATCTACTAAATTTAGGTTCACAACTAATGGAGTAGGAAGGTGTACGAGGTTGCACATTATTTGTTGCTATCATAAAACATTTTTAATAGAATTATATAGTTTATTTAATCATACGAACATATTATAGATGACAACAATAAATGAGCTTACTCGAGCTTTTTGAGCATGAGATCATCAAGCTCGCAAGATCAAGCTTAGCTCATTCAGAAATGGCACAATACTCAACTTCATCCTGAAACTCAATCAAAACTCGGTTTGGTCCTTGGACTTTCAAATGGGTCAATTTATTCCCTCAACTTTATTCACAAAACCATTTCACTTTCATCCTTAGTCTGAGTTGGACATCCACATTGGCATGCCACATAAGCTATTATGCAACATCATCTACCCCGACCCACCTCACTTAGAAAAATATAATATTTTTTTATCATCTTAAAAATAACTAGCTATTTAATTGGAGTGGATTTGCGTAGTTGCATGGGATATACATATGTCTCCTCCATTTTTTTGCAAAAATATCAAGTGATATATTCTATGTCATATTACATATGTAAAAATATTGTAAAATATAAAACTTTTAAGCCTAGGGAAGAGCAAACAGAGGAAAAAAGAAGTCTAATTTTAAGCCTAGGGAAGAGAAAATGAGCGAGTTACGATCTTCGAGCTTTATTGTCAGTCCTTCTTTAAAGTTTGCTTCTCCACGAGGCGATGGGTCGCGCCGCTCCCGTCGTCGTCCTTATTATCTCTTCCTCTCCCTCTGGCCGCGGATACGGCTTCCCTCCTCCCGTTCTCTACTCTCCCCGCTGACATAATAAGTACATTCCTCGGAAACGGCCGATTTCTCTCCTCCTATGCATGGTCCCGCTGATGTGTCACACTTTATTCGCCTCTTCATTTAGTTATAGTCTAACAGCCACATTTTCACAACCAATAAAAATATGACACATTAGCGGGAGCATGCATGGGAGGAGAGAAGTCGCGTCCGGCCAAGGATAAAATGGTTGGGCGCGACCACCTTCCTTGTGATATCGTCTTCCCTTTCATCACTTTTCCCCTTCTTTTAGCCACGTCTACTGATTGCGTGTGGCCTTGATCTCCCTTTTCTCCTTTCACCCTTGTACTTCTATGTCCGATCGCTCTGTTCAAACATGGGTGTGCGGCGACCGATGTGGTCGATGCGGGCTGCCTGACCGATCAATGGGATTTCTGCAAGGAGATCTCGAAGGAGTTCCAAGCTCATCCGGGCGTACTATAATGATGTTCCCTCAAAGATTTGAGGATAAAGGGTGCCATCTAGGCAGCCAGCTGAAAGTTCGAATGAAGCTACACTGTTGGCCGGGTACATGTAAGGTCCAAGTGTGCCAGTGTACCTTAACCCCCGTTGTGCGTCCCCGATGTTGGTTGGGAAGAGCCTTGTAGGTATGCTCTGATTCTTGTCCTCCAACTCCATCTAGTCTTCTGATGACGCAAGCGGTTCACCACAGACAAACCAGCATAGCCTCGTTGATGAGCGGCATGCAAGTTTCTTGATGAGAAATTGACTGCGGGGGCGGACCCGGACATTCATGTTTGACAGTAATGTTTCCTCGAGGGTTTGAGGATAAAAGGTATACCATCTGGGCAGCCAGTCGGAGGTTTGAACGAAGCTACACGGTTGGTCGGGTACACGTAAGGTCTGGGTGTGTTGGTGTACCTTAACCCCTGTCGTGTGTCCCCGATGGTGGATGGGAAGAGCCTTGCAGGTATGCTCTGATTCCTGTCCTCTAACTTAATCTAGGATTCTGGTGACCCAAGCGGTTCACCATCAGAGAAACCAGCATAGCCTCGATGATGAGCGGCATGCAAATTTCTTGATGAGAAACTGACTATGGGGGCAACCCCCAGTAGGCATGTTTGATAGGAAGTATGTTCCCTCGAGGGTTTGAGGATAAATGGTATACCATCAAAGCAACCAGCTGGACATTCGAATGAAGCTACACAGCTTGCCTGGTACACGTAAGGTCAGGGTATGCCCGTATACCTTAACCCCCATCTTGCGTCCCCAGTGGTGGTTGGGAAGATACTTGTAGGTATGCTCCGATTCCTGTCCTCCAACTCCATCTAGGCTTCCGATGACGCAGGCGGTTCACAACCGGACAAACCAGCATAGCCTCGGTAATGAGCGGCATGCAAGTTTCTTGATGAGAAACTGACTGTGAGGGCGTCCCTTGGCATGCATGTTTGATAGGAAGGATGTTCAATCGAGGGTTTGAGGATAAAAGATAGACCATCTAGGCAGCCAGCTGAAGGTTCGAATGAAGCTACACGGCTGGCCTAGCACACATAACGTCCGGGTGTGCCGGTGTACCTTAACCCCCATCGTGCGTCCCTGGTGGTGGATGGGAAGAGTCTTGCAGGTATGCTCTGGATCCTGTCCTCCAACTCCATCTAGGCTTCCGATGATGCAGGTAGTTCACCACTAGACAAACCAGCATAGCCTTGGTGATGAGTGGCATGCAAGTTTTTTGATGAGAAACTGACTGCGGGGGCATGTGACACCCGATTCCAAAAATGAACCAAGCATAATGCATATGTGTGCCGAGGATGTTTAACACACTTACACAAGTGTTTCACAATTGATAAACAGATTATAACCATGTCTCAAATAACAATACTAATAATAGTACCTTATTACAAACCAAATAGTCTCAAATACAAGCTCTAATGAAATTGCAGCGGAAAACTAAACTCTAATGACTGCAAACTCCACAGGAAGGTTTGACGGCAAAACACACACCTAGAACTCCTCAAAGACCTCCTGTTACTCCACTTGGTCGCCTGCATCTGGATTTGGTGGGGAATAGCAAGGATGTGCACATGTCGTACTCAGCAAGTGTGGGAAACTATGACATGTAGCTTAAACAAAGGACAATGATAAACAATGGCTAATTGCACAAAAGTACACTAAAACAATTGAAAAATGCAATTATATCACTATTAAGTGAGATCCTTCCCAAATAGCAAAAATAATCATCCATTCCAACTTAATTAACCAATTTCAGCAATAATAATCATAATCAACTCATAACTGCCCGTTTACCTCATTTTCTTCAATTCCATATACCACATCCATTTAATTAACCAACACCAGTTCCCAATTCAAGTTCATCCATTAAACCAAGTTAAAGTCCAAATTCTAATCATGTGAGGGTCCAGGTTGCTCATGACCGGGAGCACGGCTATCATGATAGTTTTAGACACACTCTGCAAAGGTTGTACCACTTTACACACAAGTTCGTGATTTCATCACCTTTCGATTACAATGGAATCTCAATTATGCCGTCTCACACTTCCTTAGGTGTGTGGCCAAGAGATCACAAAATAACCTTTACAAAGTGATTACTAGCCTATTTATACCCCACTGAGGTTTCACCGGTAGTGATGTCTCCATCTGAGCACATCCAACAAAGGGCCCCATCTTGAGCCATTCGGATCCCAGTTTAGTCCCACCATCAACTACAAACCCAATCCGACTACCCCTTCCCCGAGCATTTTTAATGGTCCAAACAGCACTAGCAATTCACTAACAAGTCAGCTAAGCCGCACCCATACTTGGCCCTGTGGTAGCACTGTAAATCCTGGATGGTCGCTCTACGAACCGGTCCTTAGATCTAAAGCAAGCAAAACAACTAAAAAAAGTCCAACCCATCCCACATTACCAACTTGATTAGATCCCTAGGCACCATGTTGCTAAAGGGTTATTATTATCAATTCTCATCATTCACATATTCAATAGTTCATAATTAATCCATTTGATTGCTTCCCAAACCAATTGTGCAGTGCGAAGCAAAAAGTGCAAAATACCCTTCCCAACTCTCTACATAGTGTTCAATCGACAAGGGTGGTCATACAAAACTAGTAAACTCCTACAATTGGGTTTTAACATCGTATTGACATAAGCATGCAATTTGGCAAACAAAACCTTTAAAATAGGATCAATATGGTCAAGGACACATGCCTTGCTCCTAAGCTTGATTTGGATCAAAGGCTACGTAGTTCTGGTTCTGCAGGTCCTCGAAAGCACTCTCTTTGGCAATTCCTTCTATTCTGAGCGACAAACATGCAAAACACACAATTCAATCAATTAATGCTCATATAGTACTCAATATGCCGTGATATGCATGATTAATGCAATTGTGAGGTAAAACTTGTTAATGAGTTTATATTAATGTTTAGTAACTAGTTCTAATAGTTTTCAATAAGTCTGAACAAGTTTAGAATTGATTTGAGTTGATTTGGAATTAATTCAGCACAGTTCAGATTCAGAGGCCGGACTAGTCCGTATGCAGGGGTCGGACTAGTCTGCTCTGGACTGACTGCAAATTAGGGTTTTATTTGACCTGAGAGAATTGGGGTTGAATTGACGTAAAAGCTTGAAAGTAGAGGGTATACCACTTGTTTAGAGATCCAAAGATCAATGTTTTGACGTGAGACTTTGGATCTTGGCAATTAGTGCTTTGTGGAGATGAGTTGATTAAGAATTTGAATGAAGAACGTCAATTGTTGAGGAATCGATGAAGATTTATCTTGAATGGTCCCTCTTCGCGTGTCTTCCCTCCTCCTTGCTTTTGGTCTTGATCTTGATGACGACACAATGTGAAAGTGGTAGCAAGGGTTTTCAATTGGGGTGGAGAGGTGTGGGGCATTGGGTTGTTTATATAGAGGTGGAGAATTAGGGTTTTGGGGTGGATTCCAAGTGGAATTCGGTAGGGGGATGTGTAAGGGCCGAGGTGGGGTCCACTTGGGCCCCTCTGAGGTTGGGCACAATGTTCTTGGGCCCAAATTAGGCAATTACCCAAAAAAATCGTGGAGAAATAAAAGAATCCGAGTTGGTTTCTGAAGGTCGGACTAGTCCGCAATAGGGACCGGACAAGTCCGTTTGGCAATAGAGGAAAAATCGGACTAGTCCATTGTATAAAGCCGGACAAGTCCGGGATTAAAAGAAAAAGGTTTTCTGGACTAAGATTCTAGAAACAATTGGACTAGTCCGCTAGAAATCGGACAAGTCCAGACAACATTAGAGCCATCAACGGACTAGTTCGCACCCTGTGCCATACATGTCCAGACTCTGAAGGAACTGAAGCCAAAAGGGCAATACCGGACTAGTCAAGTTCATTGGCCGGACAAGTCCATACTCTAACAGACTGAAATTTCCAGATGAAGCCTAATTTTTTAATCTTGTTCCTTTTTACATGACTTAATATTAAACATGTATGAAGGTGTATGTAGTGCATTATGCATGAAAATGAGGGTATTACAAACCTACCCCCCTTACAATAAATCTCGTCCTTGAGATTCGATGCGAGAGGGAAGAGATAAGGACATTCCTTCTTCAGATCATCTTCTCGCTCCCAAGTTGCTTCTGATTCTGTATGATGCTTCCATTGCACTTTACACCATCGAATCACCCTATTCCTTGTGACTCTCTCCTTGGTGTCCAAATTTTTGACAGGATGCTCGGCATAGGTCAAATCCTGCTCAAGCTCCAATTCTTCTATCGGTACTTTCTCTTCTGGTACCCTCAAGCACTTTTTGACTTGAGAAACATGAAACACCTCATGAACATCCGATAGATGTGCTGGGATCTCCAATTTGTAGGCTACTTCTCCCCGTTTGTCCAAAATCTTGAATGGTCCAATATAACAAGGTGCCAACTTTCCTTTGACATTAAAATTCTTGTGACCTTGCATAGGTGACACTTTGAGGTATACGAAGTCTCCCACCTCAAAAGATAAGCTCCTTCATCTATTATCCGCATAACCTTTTTGTCTTGACTGAGCAGCCCTTAAGTTCTCGCGGATGGTCCACACTTGCTTTTCATCTTCTTGGATCACATCAGGTCCAAATACTTGAGTTTTCCCTACCTCATTCCGAAACAAAGGTTTTCTACACCGTCTGCCGTACAATGCTTCATATGGCGACATCTTCAACCTTTCTTGGTAACTGTTGTTGTAGGAAAATTCAGCGTATTGCTAGATTTTGTCCCAAATTCCTTCATACTTTAGTGCACATGCTCTTAGCATGTCCTCCAATACCTGATTTGTCCTCTCGGTCTATCCATCCGCCTGGGGGTGATATGCAGAATTGAAATTCAATTGAGTTCCCATGGACTCATGCAGCTTTTGCCAGAACCTCGAGGGAAACTGAGAACCTCTACCGGGCACTATTTTCTTGGGCACTCCGTATAAACACACTATTCTCCCCATATACAGTTCTGCTAGCTTCGCTCCACTGTAAGTTGTCTTGACAGCAATGAAATGAGCTGATTTGGTCAACAGATCCACAATAACCCATATTGAGTCATACCCAGACTAGGTTCGAGGTAATCCAACTATGAATTACATACCAACCTCTTACCACTTCTATTCTGGAATCTTCAATGGATGTAATAATCCAGCTGGCCTTTGATGTTCCTCTTTAACTCGTTGACATACATCATACAATGCACACATTCTGCTATGTCCCTTTTCATACCATCCCGCCAGTAGCACACCTTCAGGTCCTTGTACATATTTGTACAACGGGGATGGATAGAGTAAAGCGAGTCATGTACCTCCTTTAATATCAATTCTCGGAGACGTTTATCATTGGGCACAACAATCCATTTCCAGAGCCATAGAGTACCTTGGGCATCCTCATCAAATCTGAATTCTCTCCCCTCTTGGGTCCTTTCCTTGATTTCCTGGTTTCCTTTGTCCTTTGTTTGAACTTTTCGAATTTCTTGCTCTAGGTTTGGATTCACTTCCATTGCTCCCATCTCATTTACAAACTCGAGATTCAACCGTTTAAACTCCTTGCATAGCTCGGGTGGCAACTCCCTGATGGTAAGCTGGTGGCTTGCTCCCTTTCATCTCAAAGCATCAGCCACTATGTTGGCCTTTCTTGGATGATAGTTGATTCCCACATCATAGTCCTTAATGAGTTCCAACCATCGTCATTGTCTCAAATTCAGGCCCGTTTGCATAAATATGTATTTAAGACTCTTATGATCCGTATAAATCTCACATCTATGACCAAGAACATAATGTATACATATCTTCAACGCATGTGTACGGCTGCAAGTTCAAGATCATGCGTAGGATAGTTCTATTCATGTTTCTTTAACTGCCTGGATGCATAAGCTACTACTCGGCCTTCTCGCATCAATACACAACCAAGTCCTTTCCTTGACGCATCACAATAGATGTCAAAGCTCTTGCTCACATCTGGCAATACCAACACAGGTGTTGTTGTCAATCTCTTCTTTAGATCCTCTAAGCTGTCCTAACAAGCTTGAGTCCACTTGAAAAGCTTCTCCTTCATTAGCATTTCAGTCATGGGCTTCGCTATCTTGTAAAGTCCTTGATGAATCAACGGTAATATCCAGCCATTTCGAGAAAGCTCCTTATTTCCCTCACATTCTGCGGCGGTTCCCATTTCAGCACATCTCTAACCTTCTCCGGTTCAACAGACACTCCTCCTCCAGATATGATATGACCTAGGAATGATATCTCCCTCAACCAGAATCGGCACTTGTTGAACTTGGCATACAACTGGTGTTCTTGCAATTTCTGCAAAGTCAACCTTAGATGCTCTTCGTGCTCCTCTTCACTTTTCGAGTAGATCATGATGTCATCAATGAACACTACCATGAATTTATCCAAATACTCCATGAAGACTTTATTCATGAGATACAGGAAGTATGCAAGTGCATTGGTCAATCCAAACGACATGGCCGTGTTCTCATAGGATCCATACCGTGTCCTGAAAGCTGTTTTGGGTATATCTGATGGTCTAATCTTCATTTGGAAATATCCCGACTGAAGATCAATCTTAGAGAAGATTCTGGCTCCCTTCATCTGGTCAAATAGATCTTCAATGCACGGCAGTGTGTACTTATTCTTGATTGTCGCCTCATTGAGAGACCGGTAATCTACACACATTCTCTGGGATCCATCCATCTTATCTACGAAAAGCACTGGGACTCCCTTTGGCGACGAGGTTGGGCATATGAAACCCTTCTCTAGTTGCTCTTGAATTTGCTTCTTGAGCTCTGCTAATTCCTTAGGAGGCATCCTATATGGCCTCTTTGCTATAGGTGCAGTTCCAGGTATTAAATCAATGACGAACTCAATGTCACGATTAGGTGGCATACCTGGCGATTCCTCAGGAAACACTTTTGGGTACTCTCGAACAACTGGAATCTCCTCCAAGGTCACTTCTTATGCGTGATTCACCATTGCCTTCCCGGTTGTCGGTTGTACCACTTTGAACTCTATACCGGCTCCTTCCTCATTTGTCAATTGCATTGTCCGAGTAGCACACTGAATCACTCTGTTATGCTTCCTAAACCAATCCATCTCAAGTATGATGTCCAAGCCTTGGGAATTCAGGACTATAAGGTTGGCAACGAATTCTACCCCTTATGGAATTACTTACTTTTGGTCATACTATATTTGTCCTCATCTCTCCTCTAGGAGATTTAACCAATAAAGTAAACTGCATGTATGATATGAGCATTCTATGCTTTGCAACATACTTTGATGAGATGAATGAATGTGATGCTCCAGAATCAAACAGTATTGTCTCGGGGTTGGAGTTTGCGAGAAACATACCAATCACAACATCTTCAGCTTGTTGGGCCTCTTCTGCCGATACATGGTTCACCTTTCCACGAGCGAAATTCTGGATCTCATGGTTGCCTTGAGGTTCTTCTCCATTGGGCCTTGGATTCTGCCTTGGAATGTTGTTCATTTAACCCTGTCCTGATCATAGGCATTTATTTACAAAATGTCCCACTTGGCCACAATTATAGCAAGTCTTTCCACCTATGGCGCCAGCAAAGTTAGGGCGATGCTGATTCTGGGCATAGGCAGGCATATTTGGACGCGGCGCAGGCTGCATAGATAAGCGGGGTGCTTGCATGGGTGGGCGTGGCTGCATTGACTGTTGCGGTCGCGGTGAATAAGTAGGGCGATATGCAACAGCAGATGGGTTGTAATAGGGTGCAACAGGTGGTACATAGCGAGGGCGGGCATTGCTTCCTTGCAGCGGTCCCTGATATGGCATCTTCCTCTTGTGGTCTAGCTCCATCTCTCAAATCTTGTTCTCAACCACAATGGCCCTGTCAACTAGCTTCTGGAAGTTTGTATAGTCAGCATTGAGCAACTGAACTTGAATTTCATTGTTGAGTCCCCTCATGAACAGATGTTGCTCCCTGTTATCAGTGTTGATGTCCTCTGGAGCATATCGAGACAATTGAGTGAATTTATTGAGGTATTCACTTAGACTCATCCTTCCTTGTCTGAGGTTCTCAAATTCTTGCCTTCTTAGTATCATAACTCCATCTGGCACATAGTGAGAACGGAACTTCTCCTTGAATTTGGTCCAGGTGATTCTCTCTTGATTTTTATGGGCATTGCATAGAGATTCCCACCAGTCTGCAGCTGCTCCAACTAGTTGATGAGAAGCAAAAAGCACTTTCTCTCGGTCGCTACATTGAATAATGGCTAGCTTCTTCTCTACGGATTTGTGCCAATCATCAGCATGCATAGGGTCGGTGGCTTGAGCAAAGATTGGTAGCCTAGTCCTCATGAACTCTCCCAAACGGTTGTGGGGTAGCGAGGGTGGCGGTGGTGGCGGCATGTGGGGCTGATTGTTGTTGCTAGCTTGCAGCTGTCCCATAGTTTGTATCACAGTCTGCATAAGCTGGTTCTGTATAGCCAATAACTGCTCAAGGTTGACAGCCCCCTGGGCAGGTCCCTGGTTGTGATGTGCTTCATTGCTCTCCTCATCTCCATTGGCATTCCTCTAGTTACGAGTCCTCGACATCTATTGGTGAAATAATAGTAGGTACAGAAGAATTTAGAATTTGAAAATAAAACGCCCCAACTATATGCATCAAGGTATATGTAACTAACAACTCCTTTATTAATACTAAAAGCCCTATTAGAGGATGTGGACAATGATCCCAAAACTCTCTACTACGTGCGGATGTGGACAAAATGCTAGACGTCCCACAACTCGCACAAGGCACACAAGCACAAGCACACCAAGAAAATTCAGCACACCACACTAAACATGACTAAGATGATCTAAGCGCTTTTCTAACTTCTAGATAGGAGACTTAGACTTAATTGTGTGAGCCGTGGTTGTCCTGGTCATGAGGTGGCGAAGGCGACGGCTGTGGTAAAGCATACATGGATGTGCGCCAGGGTGAGTTGGACGTCCATGTATGTGCTGGAGAGGTTGCTACACCATTGACCTCCACAGTGGCACGGACTTCCTCTTGCTCCTCCATGATGAATAGCCTCTTTTGGAGGTAACAGATCTCTTCCATAGCATTAGCATAGCGATTCCCCAAGTTCACCAATACTACCTGAGATCTGTCAATGGCACGAGAACTGACTTGAGCTGAATCCTGCGGCCTTAAGATTTCCCTTGTTCCCTTCTTGCATTGTGGGTGCAGAGCAAAGCTAGTACCTCCAATCTACTCCCGATAGGTGTGGCACAATCTAGTAAGTGCATCCCAAGCGACATTGTCAATAGCTTGCTCCCTAGTGCTTCTCCATGTGGATGCAAAGTGTCGGGTGACTACCACATCGCTAGCAAGAACAGTAACTTGAGCCCTCCATTCATCACGTCCATGGTGAGGAATCCTCTTGACATAGTACTCCGGGTGCATCTTGTATAAATCAAAGAACTCTTTCAATTGCCTAGCTACAAAACTTCCATCGGTGCCTTCAGTACGAAATTCTTGAGCATCACGGTAAAATATGAATTTTCCTCCTTCCTTGCTTCACTTGGCTGCGATGCATTCCCTTAGGCTCTAGGTACTTCTTATGGTGCAGCAGGGTCCTCCTCTTGTGGTTCCTCTTCATCTCGGGCTTCATCTTCACTCTCCTCACTTTCATAGATTTCTGCCATCTCCAGATCTTCCTCTTCCTCATCATCATAGGACTCCACCATTTCAGGGTCTTCCTCCGTCGCATTGGAGTGTTCATGCTCAACTTTTTTTGTGGGAGAATTCACTTCTTCCTCCTCTTGGACTCGTTCCATTTTCTGCTCCCCGCGAGGCCTAAGCTTGCTTCCAAGGGGTGGCAAACGAGCTCTCTTGCGGGCTGTCATCTTTATGCGAGCCATCTACAAGAAAACATGAGGAAAATAGAGGAAAAACACAAATATCAGTTCTGAAATTGCAGCAGCCATAAATCAAGATGAGAGGATATGCATTTGCTCAAAAAGATGCGAAAACAGCAAAAATTGCAGCAGCAGCATAAACACAGTTTTTGCCACTTTATATAGCTAGTGGAAGACAAAATAGTGCAAAACAGACAAATTTTTGAATAGGAAAAAAGACCTAAGTGATTTGTTGTGTCCATTCTAACTAGGCATGCGTCCTACGGTCAATCACGGCTCTGATACCAAATTGTGACACCGGTTCCAAAAATGAAATAAGCGTAATGCATATGTGTGTCCAGGATGTTTAACACACATACACAAGTGTTTCACAATTCATAAACAGATTATAACCATATCTCAAATAATAATACTAATAATAGTACCTATTACAAACCAAGTAATCTCGAATACAAGCTCTAATGAAACTGCAGCGGAAAACTAAACTCTAATGACTCCAAACTCTACAGGCAGGTTTAACGGCAAAACACAGGCCTAGAACTCCTCAAAGACCTCCTGGTACTCCACCTGGTCGCTTGCGTCTGGATTTGGCGGGGGAATAGCAAGGGTGAGCACATGTCGTACTCAACAAGTGTGGGAAAGTATGACATGTAGCATAAATAAAGGACGATGATAAACAATGGCTAATTGCACAAAAGTACATTAAAACAGTTGAAAAAAGCAATTATATCATTATTAAGTGAGGTCCTTCCCATATAGCCCAAATAATCATCAATTCCAACTTAATTAACCAATTTTAGCAATAATAATGCATAATCAACTCATAACTGCCCATTTACCTCATTTTCTTCAATTCCATATACCACAGCCATTAATTAACCAACACCAGTTCCCAATTCATGTTCATCCATTAAACCAAGTTAAAGTCCAAATTCTAATCATGTGAGGGTCCAGGTTGCTCATGACCGGGAGCACGACTATCATGATAGTTAGACACACTCTGCAGAGGTTGTACCACTTTACCAACAAGTTCGTGATTTCATCACCTTTCGATGACTATGGAATCTCAATTATGCCGTCTCACACTTCCTTAGGTTTGTGGCTAAGAGATCACAAAATAGACTTTATAAAGTAATTACTAGTCTATTTAGACCCCGCTGAGGTTTCACCGGTGGTGATGTCTCCATCTGAGCACATCCAACCAAGGGCCCCCTCTTGAGCCATTCGGATCCCAGGGTAGTCCCACCATCAACTACAAACCCAATCGGACTACCCCTTCCCCGACCATTCTAAATGGTCCAAATAGCACTGGCAATTCACTACTTAGTCAGCTAAGCCGCACCCATACTTGGCCCTGTGGTGGCACTGTAAATCCTGGATGGTCGCTCCATGAACCGATCCTTAGTTCTAAAGCAAGCAAAACCTCCGAAAACAGTCCAACCCATCCCACATTACCAACTTGCTTAGATCCCTAGGCACCATATTGCTAAAGGGTCATTATTATAAATTCTAATCATTCACATATTCAATAGTTCATAATTAATCCATTTGATTGTTTCCCAAACCCAATAGACCATTGCAAAGCAAAAAGTGCAAAGTACCCTTCCTGGCTCTCTACATAGTGTTCAAGCAACAAGGGTGGTCATACAAAACTAGTAAACTACTACAATTGGGTTTTCCCATCGTATTGACACAAGTATGCAATTTTGCAAACAAAACCTTTAAAACAGGATCAATATGGTCAAGGACACTTGCCTTGCTCCTGAGATTGATTTGGATCAAAGGCTTTGTAGTTCTAGTTCTGTAGGTCCTCGAAAGCACTCTCTATGACAATGCCTTCTATTCCGAGCGACAAACATGCAAAACACACAATTGAATCAATTAATGCTCATATAGTACTCAATATGCCATGATATGCATGATTAATGCAATTGTGAGATAAAGCTTGTTAATGAGTTGCTATTAATGTTTAATAACTAGTTCTAATAGTTTTCAACAAGTTTGGAATTGATTTGAGTTGATTTAGAATTAATTCAGCACAATTCAGATTCAGAGGCCGGACTAGTCCGTATGCAGGGGCCAGACTAGTCCGCCCTGGACAAGCTGCAAATTAGGGTTTTTCTTGATCTGAGAAAATTGGGGTTGAATTGATGTAGAAGCTCGAAAGTAGAGGGTATAGCACGTGTTTAGAGATCCAAAGATCAAAGTTTTGACGTGAGACTTTGGAACTTGGCAATTAGGGCTTGGTGGAGATGAGTTGATGAAGAACTTGAATGAAGAATGTCAAATTGTTAGGAATCAATGAAGATTGATCTTGACTGGTCCCTCTTCGTGTGTATTCCCTCCTCGTTGCTTTTGGTCTTGATCTTGACGATAGCACACTGTTAAAGTGGTAGCAAGGGTTTTCAATCATGGTGGAGAGGTGTAGGGTATTGGGTTGTTTATATAGAAGTGGGGAATTAGGGTTTTGGGGTGGATTCCAAGTGGAATTCGGTAGGGGGACATGTAAGGGCCGAGGTGGGGTCCAATTGGGCCCCTCTGAGGTTGGGCACAAAGTTCTTGGGCCCAAGTTAGGCAATTACCCAAAAACAAATTGTGGAGAAATAAAAGAATCTGAGTTGGTTTCCAAAGGCTGGACTTGTCCGCAATAGGGACCACACAAGTCTGTTTGGCAAGAGAGGAAAAATCGGACTATTCCGGTGTATTAAGTCGGACGAGTCCGGGGTTCAAAGAAAAAGGTTTTCTGGACTTAGATTTTGGATACAATCAGACTAGCCTAGAAATCGGACAAGTCTAGACAACGTCAGAGCCATCAACGGACTAGTCCGCACCCTGTGCCAGACAAGTCCGGACTCTGAAGGAACTGAATTTTCTGTGTCAGAAGGGCAATATCGGACTAGTCCGGTTCAGAGGCTGGACAAGTCTGTACTCTGACAGACTGAAATTTCTAGATTAAGCCTAAATTCATTTTAATCTTGTTCCTTTTTACATGGCTTAATATTAAACATGTATTAGGGTGTATGCAGTGCATTATGCATGAAAATGAGGGTGTTACAGGGCAGCCCCGGCATGCATGTTTGACAGGAAGGATGTTCCCTTGAGGGTTTGAGGATAAAAGGTATACCATCTAGGCATCCAGCCAGAGGTTCGAACAAAGCTACACGGTTTGCCGGGTACACGTAAGGATCGGGTGTGCCTGTGTACCTTCACCCTCGTCGTGCATCCCCGGTGGTGGTTGGGAAGATCCTTGTAGGTATGCTCTGATTCCTGTCCTCCAACTCCATTTAGGCTTCCGATTACATAGGCGGTTCACCACCACTAAAACTAGCAAAGCCTCAGTGATGAGCGGATGCGGCCCCTGAAATAGTTTCTTGATGAGAAACTCACCATGGGGCGGCCCCTGACATGCATGTTTAACATGAAGGATGTTCCCTCGAGGGTTCGAGGATAGAATGTACCATCTAGGCAGATCACTACGAGGTTCATCAAATTAATCACATGTCATGTAGTACAATATAATTGCCAACATGTTGTACTCGTCCTTTCGAAGAAACGACAGCCGTAGGCGCTAGCCGCTACGTGGTCTGATTTCAGGAACAAATGAACACACTTGTGAAAACACGTACGCCACATCCGATCATCAATATCATCAAATTAACATAATCTCAACAAGAGGAGCAACGTCTCTCCACGACTCTGCCTGGTGTTGCACACACGGCTCTCGCCTCACGCCGGCCACGTATCCTGATCCAACCGTACAACTTCAAATAAACGAGGGCTAGAGATTGGTGGAAAAATAATATAAGAAAAAAGTAAAAAGTAAAAGGATGGCGCGTATTTTTTCCATGAACTGTGAGACTGCTGACTTCCATCTTCATTGGCCAGTTCCTGATTCCGCTGATCTCTCCAGCATGTATTCACACTAGCTACTCTCTGGTGGCTGGACCCAGGGTATGTCGTGGCCCACCCGACATACCAAGTGGGTGAGATAATGAGAGAAGTTGTTGTTGTTGTTGTTGTTGTTGTTGTTGTTGTTGTTGTATGTGGTGTTTGGTTTAGACAGTGCAACTTGTGGTCATAACGATAATAATTCAAAAATAGATAGAGTATATCCGATTCACAAATCTTTATTACTTTCTTCACTCGGGGCTTGGGCCCATTGAATTCGGAAACTCCTCCAATCATCTCGTAACTGCATCAGTTATATATCCACGCCCGTTTATAGAATCCAAACTAGAGGTGTAGAGGAAGGTTTGCACAAGAGAGAAGTTGCGCTGCACCACTGCAAACCGCAACCGTAGGGACAAGGAGAGAACCCAATGGCAGGGACTCAGTGGACAACATGACGTTCGAGGACGACGTGATCACCACCATCGTGACATCCTCCGGCGAGGCCGTGGAGGACTTGCTCGATGAGGTCTTCTCCGTCCACTATTGGCGCCTTCACAAGCTCATCATTTGGCTTGATGTCGAGTGGTGCCCAACCTACTCTGCCGACCAGAACCCCGTCACCGTTCTGTAGCTCTGCATCAGCCGCTGCTGCCTCATCTTTCAGGTTATCCACACTGACTACTTCCCCGATGAGCTAGAAGATTTCCTCGGCGATTCCAGTTACCGCTTTGTTAGCATGGTGGAAGGGATTAAATGAAAAAATGTAATAACCGTAAGATGTATATCCAACAGATGAAAATTGTTGATTACACGATTGGACCAAAACTTTAATTGCATCTAGGGCTGCAAATGAGTCAAACTCGAGCGAGCTTGTCTTTCTAAGCTTGAGTTTTATAAAACATCGAGTCGATCTCGAGTGCCCAAAATTCATGTACATACAATAGAATCTACTAAATTTAAGTTCACAACTAATGGAGTAGGAAGGTGGATGATGTTGCACAGTATTTGTTTCTATCATATATAAAAAATGTGTCCCATAAAATATTTTTAATAGAATTATATAGTTTAGTTAATCATAATGTCATAGATGACAACAATAAATGAGCTTACTCAAGCTTTCCGAGCTTGAGGTCATCAAGCTCGCAAGCTCAAGATTGGCTCGTTTAGATTTGGCACAATACTCAACTTCATCCTCAAACTTTTAAACAAAACTCAGTTTGGTCCTTGAACTTTCAAATAAGTCAAGTTAGGGCCTGTTTGGTTTGAAGTCAAAACTTGCCACATTTAGCCACGCCTAAATTTAGTCAATTTTGACCAACTTTGTCATTGTTTGGTTCATAGCCACAATTGTGGCAAGATTCTTTGCCATCTATCTGAATCCCACATGTCAATGACTCAAAAAAGTGTGGCAAGATTCCCTTAGGCTTTCCAAGTTATGGCTGAAAATTTGAGCACCTAACTTTAGTAAAGTTAGGAAAAAACTTGTTTCAAATTATGAAAACCTTAGTACATAAACCAAACAGGCCCTTAGTACCTCAACTTCACACAACCATTTCACTTTCATCCTTATTCTGAGTTGGACATCCACATTGGCATGCCACATAAGCTATTATGTAGCCATTTGTACAGTAAGCTTTAAAATGGCATGCCACATAACCTATTATGTAGCCATTTTTCAGATAAGGTTTGGCCCTTGAAGCAGTAGCCATTTGTAGAGGTGGCTGATGCGATCGGGTGCACTGAGCATGCGCACCCATTACAGTGGCACCTTAAACGCGCGCAGCACATGTGCATCTTTTATTTCAATTCAAACCACTCCGCGTCTCATCACCACTACTGCGCGCGTCGAGAGATGATCCGCCAGGCTGCTACGCTATAAGATCACTCGAGCACGTCGTCGTCTTCTCCGCACATCCACTCTTCCTCTCTTCCCAAAACCGCACCAAGAACACCATGGCTGACAAGAAGACGCCGCCGCCAAGCCCGCCGAAGGACGCCAAGGGGAAGTGTCCCCAACTGGACTCCCCCCTGGACATGGAGTGGGCTCTTCGGAAGATGGCGTGTGATGTATTTGACAATACATCATGCTCCATGCGCCGCCTTGGGCTTGGTCCCCTTCTAGAGCATACCGGAATGGGGACCACGGGCCACTACGTCTTTGGCATGACGCACTTGGCCGGTCGTTGGCAATCGAGCTCGACATCGCCAGCCATGACAACCTGGTGGTGGTGATGTCCAGGAAACTAGGCATGTCATCTCCGCCACGGGAGGCGCCCCCGCTCTGCCAGGAGCCCAAGAAGGAGGAGGAGGAGGAGAAGAAGAAGTAGTAATAGTTTTTTTCCTTGTTTTTAGTTGTGTTTTTTTATTTTCTTGTTTCTAGTTTGTAGGATCGAAGAGCACGTGGAAAGCTACTAGAGGGGGGGGGGGTGAATGGTAGCTTACAACTTTTTCAGCGGAAGCAACGAAAACCCCTCAGAAGAAAATCAATTTGTTAAGAAATCATGTGTGCGACTTATCTAAACATGATCAATTTGTGACAAAATCAGTATAGATTGTGGAAAATCAAGTCACGAATATGTGACAACAAGAATCACAAAAATCCGTTGAGAAAAACTCAAGTTACGATCGAAAGATCAAACAAAAGTCAATTTATTCTACTTGAGAAAAATCAGATCTGCAACACTGCAAACAAACTTGTGTAGATCAGAAACCACAAATACAATGACCGTAAAATTTTACAGATGATAGATAATCAAGTTGTGAAGACAACTCAAAAAGAATCATGTCAATTGGATCTGTAAAACTCAAGTTATGATGAAATCACCGAAGCAAGGTAGTGCTATGCAGAAACTCGACGAGAAAAACTTGTCTGAAACAAGTCGGACAAAAAAGGCACAAAATTTCCTTTAAACAATGATATTTATTCAATAGAACACAAGAAAAACAGTCCAAAATCCGTGCTCCACGAGCTCTGGCCTACCTTGCTTATATAACCAGCCATGAGGCCAACCCAAACCAAACTAGGACTCGTATCCTACTCAGTTTCTACCGAAACTTTCCATAACTGCTCAAGACTCTTCTATAAGCAAATATAAGCAATCTTAAGACTTCCAAACACCTGAAGAACATATCCCACATTCCAAAAACAACTCAACTTTGTGACCCACATGAAATCCTATAATAACCAACTCAAATCTTTCCATATTTGAGTCAAACCTTGCTCAGTCGCAGCCTGAGTCCATAACCTAGTTGGTTGGACCTTTCTGACCAATTATTTACGTACACATCTCTTCATCACGCCTTCGAACCATGCATCCATGTCCATGCACTCCGTGCACACGTGCAAACATCTTCCAACAACATCCACGATACCTTCATATGCACTGTTCTTGATTCAAACATGTTGCGCAACCTCCCGATCAACTCAACCACAATTCATCTCGAATTTGGTTGTTGAACCTCAAATTCTCTCTAAGACTAGTTCAGTGGATCCCATCACCAGCCATGTTTGGAACTCAATCAACATCTGCACATGAATAAACACCATTTCTTAAAAATAATTTCCAAATTTTCATCTAGCATTTGAGAAACAGAAAGCAAAGTGCATTTCAAATTTTTGACAAGTGCCACATCTTTCAAAGTGTAGTGATCATTTACTTTAACCGAACCTTAAGCAATTATCAAAGTTGAAGAATTATCGACAAAAGTAACATTCTCTACACGTGACACAAAAGAGAGGGAGGAGAACCAATCTTTGTTACCGGTCATGTGGCGTGAGCAACCTGAATCCAAAATCCAAATGTTCTCCTTCCTCAAACTTGTAACCTACATAGAAGCACAATACGTCGATGACTCAATATTGGGGATAGTCAAAAGGCATTTAGAAATCCAGTACTGAGTCATACGACGTGCAGCAGGAATAACACGCTAAAGCTGAGATAAAACAACAGGTTTATGAGCCAAAGTTTGAGAATTTTGTACCCAAGTACTAGCCTACGAGGTATTACATGTGTATCATGAAAAACAATAGGTTTGAGAGTAAAGTTTGCATGTTTTAGACTCATTAGAGCAGGTTGCATGTTCTTGATATTTGGTTTAGCATGTGCAACAAATGTTGCATGAGAGTTATGAGATCTAGCTTGAATATTTCCTTTTTCTGTTGTTTAGTTAGTCTATAACAAAAATCTATGACATGACCATATCTACCACAGTGGGTACAATAAGATTTAACTTTGTGTTCATGTCTAGATGAGCAAGCAACATGTTTATTAGAAGTTGAATGAGATAGCACCCCCGCAGATTTGAAAATCACTTCTTTTTGTTTACGAACTATTTGAATCAAACCACTTCCTAATGACATTACAATTTTAGGTGGATGTGCCTTAGCATGAGCATGAGAATCAAAACCTAAACCATTTTTATCATTGCAAGACTTGGAAGAATTCAAAAGCAAGTTTAGGTTTTTATTTACATTACAAAACCAATCTAACATCCTATGCATGTCATCAAGTTTATTGGACAAATCAAGACAATTTTCACATGAAGTTTTTCCTTTTAATTTGCAATTAAAACAATTTTTAACTTTATGAGCACGTAAAGCATTGTTCAAAACAGAAATTTCATCCATAGCATCATGTAGTTTCTTATCAAGATCATCACAAGTAGAACAATGCAAATCAATTGTAGAATAGCTAGAATCTTTAAAGTTTTAATCATTAAGTGCAACAAACTCTTTGTTCTTTTCAATTTCTAACTCACGTTTATGAAGTGTGGAGGTGCGTGCACTTCTTAGAGAGGACAATTATTCAAATACTAAATCACATGAGGAACAAGAATCTATAGGATCGATGAGCACTTGAAAAGCTGGCAGAGGGGGGTGAATGGTATATTTAAAAAATCTTACGCAGCGGAAATAATTAATTCCCAACCCCTTCGGCAGAAAAATGATCTGTTAAGGAAATCGTGTGTGAGAGTAATCTAAACATGTTTCACCATGACAAAAGAGATAGAAATCAGAAAGAATCAAGTCACGAAGGCGACACGACAAGAATCACTCAAATACGTCGAGAGAAACTCAACTTACGATTGAAGGATCGAACAAAGGTCAATCTGTCCTACCCGAGAAAAACAGTTCTGGAACGCTATAAAGAAACTCGTGTAGATCAGAAACCACAAATCCAATGACCGTGAAATTTTGATAGATGATAGATAATCAAGTTGTGAAGACAACCCAAAAATAATCACATCAATTGGATCTGTAAAACTCGAGTTATAATAAAACCACCAAAGAAAGGTAGTGCTGTGCAGAAACTCGACGAGAAAAACTTGTCTGGAACAAGTCGGACGAACAAGGCATAAAAGTTCCTTTCAACTATGAATTTTATTCAATAGAACACAAGAGGAACAGCCCTAAAGTCATGCACCACGAGCTCTGGACTCAATTGCTTATATAACCAGCCCTTAGGCCAACCTAATCTCAGCTAGGACTCTAATCCTACTCAAATCACGAATCAAAACTTTCCATAACTGCTTATGACTCTTCTATACGCAGATAGAAGCAATATTAAGACTTCCAAACACCTTAGGAATGTATCCCACATTCCTAAAACAACTCAAATTCGTGACCCACACGAAATCATATCATAACCAACTCAAATTTTTCCATATTTGAGTCAAACCCGACTCAGCCGCAGCCTGAGTCCATAACCTAGTCTGTTGGATCTTTTCGAGCAGTTTTTTACGTCCACATCTCTTCATCACTCCTCGGAACCATGTACCCACGTCCATGCACTCCTTGCATATGTGCAAACATCTTCCAACCACGTCCACAATACCTTCATATGCATTGTTCTTGATTTAAACATGCTGCGCAACCTCCCGATAACCTCAACCACAATTCCTCCCGAACTTGGTTGTTGAACCTCATCTTCTCCCTAAGACTAGTTCAATGGATCCCATAGCCAGCCATGTCTTGAACTCAAGCAACACCTGCACATGAACAAACAACCAATTCGTACGAGCCCAAGTCCGCGACTTGACTCAAGTTAGTTCTGAACACAACACCTTACGTGAGCACCTCACATAAGCATGTTGCAAGGCATAGCAAAACAATATCAGCTATATCAACCAAAATGCACTAAAAACTTAGCAGTTGAATACTAAGCAATCTTTCCAACAATATACAGAAAGTTTGAAACATTTCATAGTAAAAGCAGGAACATTGCGATCAAGCTCCGAACCTTGCCAAAGCTAACCGGAGCTTGAGCTGGAGCTTACCAAAGCTAGTACAACCTAGCGCCGGAGCTTGCCAAAGCTAGTCGGAACTAGTTAACCCAAAAATCGAAGCTAGAAAAACATATCGGAGCTTAACAACGACATGCCGGAGCTATCAAAGACATGCCAGAGCTAAAGACAAAGCTCACCGGAGCTACCCAAAAACATGTCGGACCTAGACAAAGAAAGTTGGACCTATTGTCGGACCTTGCAGAATCTCGGAGCTAGAGTCGGACTTTGCTAAAAAGATGTTATGGAAGCATTCAAAACTTTTATTGTCAAAGCCAATGTATTCAGCACACATCGGTCTCACAATCACCCCCTGGCTTGATGAATGCATTGGCAACACCATTTAAAATCCGAACATTGGCATGAAAATTTTTGAGAACAATTTCTCCCCCTTTTTGAAAATCAAATGAGATAGAAATAAATTTCTATTTCTCCCCTATACATATTTCTCCCCCTTGCATACTTATCTTTAAATATTTACCATATTATCTCTCCCCCTCTGACAATGTATTCAGCAAGGTTGAAAAGACAAATTTTAATTGTTATGAGCATATTATAACATATACATATAAAACAAAGCTCATACAAGTCATACTATCAAGTAACTTACACTATCACATCAATAAAATATATAAAGTAGTGTAAGCCATGCTAGAGATCAAATGTATTTTCCAATTTAGTAAGTCATGATCTCACAAACTTTAACTATTTCAAAACCTGAAAGCATGACACTTGTTGCTGCATTTTATTATTTTTCAAAGAACAAATTTAGATCATATGATATTTGCAAGAGATTATATGCGCATGTGCCTTATCCTGACCAAGCAAGCCAAGCCTATGTCATTTGACAATCAGAAGCTTAAGGACAATGGTTTTAGTCATACACAACTTCTTCTAACTTCATATCTAATTGCAATGATAAGCCATCTCAAAAAAAGAAGTGTGATGCATGCATATTCTCTTTATCTTTTCTCGTCTTATATTTGTTCATAAAAACTCAACATGTGAGTTCATTACTTGATTAATTCTTTAGGATTAAAACCACTTGTGAGCATGCAACAAGTTCAAAACAACAAGAACGTTCGACCATGACCACATTTAGTGTAAGTAATTATTTCAATTACTAGACATGGCAAAAACTACAAAATGTATAACACGAGTAATGTAGTAAGAACCTTCAACATGTAAAAGGAATCATAAATTCATATATGTACGAAATACTATGCTCATATTATTTTGATTTCAGATTCACACATAGATTTCTCAAGTTTCATACCCCCCCTCAATGTAAGTCATGAGGATGCATAACCCCTATTTCACTACGAATAAAACAAAAACGAGTGAAATCCAAAGGTTTTGTAAAAATGTCAGCCAATTGTTGTTCGATATCTACATGGTGAAGCACAATGTTTCATTTTTTCAACATTATCACGGAGAAAGTGATACCTAATGTCAATGTGCTTAGTTCTAGAATGTTGCACGGGGTTTTTAGCAATGCAAATGGCACTAGTGTTATCACAAAACAGTGGAACACTATATAGATTAACCCCATAGTCCTTAAGTGTTTGAACAATCCAAATAATTTGTGAGCAAGCACTAGCAGCTACTACATATTTAGATTCAGCCGTGGATTGTGCAACTGAATTTTGTTTTCTAGATGACCAAGCAACAAGTGAATTACCAAGAAAATGACGAGCACCGGAAGTACTTTTCCTATGAATCCTACAACCTCCAAAATCACCATCGGAAAAAACTTTCAAAGTAACAGTTGAGGAAGAAGGAAGAAAAATGCAAAATTCTTGAGTTCCATGTATGTACCTGAGAATCCTTTTGAGGGCTTGACGATGTGAAGCATGTGGAGAGGCTTGAAACCATGCACAAAGACATACGTTGAATTGTATGTCCGGTCTTGATGCCGTGAGGTACAAAATTGATCCAATCATGCTTTTATATTCTTTTTGATCCATGGGTTCACCATCTTCATCAAGTTCAAGTGTTGTTGCTGTTCCAATTGGTGTCCGAAGAGGCTTTCTTTTGTCCATGTTGAAGCGCCTTAGGATGTCTTTTGTATACTTCGTTTGATGCACAAAGGTACCCTCCTTGGTTTGCTTGATTTGCAGCCCCAGAAAGTACGTGAGTTCTACCATCATACTCATCTCAAATTCTGAACTCATCATAGCTGAAAACTTGGACACAAGATCATGAGAAGCACAACCAAAGACAATATCATCCACATACACTTGAACGAATAATGAGTCATTGCCATGCTTAAGGACAAAAAGAGTTTTATTAACCTTGCCCATAGTAAACCCCTTTTCAAGTAAGAATGTCTTTAACCTATCATACCTTGCTCTAGGGGCTTGTTTGAGACCGTACAAGGCTTTGGACAGTTTGTAAACAAGATTAGGAAAATCTGAATTTTCAAAACCCGGTGGTTGTTTGACATAAACCTCCTCATCTATGTAGCCATTAAGAAAAGCACTTTTAACATCCATTTGATAAAGCTTAAAACCTTTAGATGCAGCAAAAGCTAACAAAATTCTTATGGCTTCTAATCTAGCAACATGAGCAAAAGTTTCATCAAAATCTAGACCTTCAACTTGAGTGAAACCTTGAGAAACCAACCTAGCCTTATTCCTAACCACAACCCCATCCTCACTTTGTTTATTTTTAAACACCCATTTAGTTCCAATTAAAGTGTGACCTTGAGGTGGAGGTACAAGTTTCCAAACATTATTTCTTTCAAAATTTTCTAACTCTTCTTGTATGGCAATAATCCAAGATTCATTAGTGGGTGCGTGTGATATATCTTTGGATCCAAAAGAAGCAACAAAAGAAGAATGAGCATGAGAGTTTGGATCGCAAAACCTGGACCGTGTGACTCGTTCGTGCGAGCTTCCAATAATTTGTTGTGGAGGATGAATTTTGAGAACCCGGAGGGGAGTGGACACTTCACAAGCTTCTTCTTATTCATGTTCATCACAAATCGATGAGCTTGTGACTTGAGGAGGCTCTGGACCAGCAATGGTGGTCGTCGGTGTTGGCTGTGAATCAAAATCAGGAGCTGGAACAATGTCATTAGCTGCTGAATTTTCGGGCAGCAGCACCACTTCTTCCTCTTCTTCAACGAAAATGCTCCCCCCTGCGGATATGGATCCGGACCTGCAATGTTTGAGCTAGTATCTGGGCTAGCTTTATCAAAGTACACCTCACAAGTCTCCACAATTTTATTAGTGTCAAGTAAAAGCACACGGTATCCTCTAGTATGAGATGGGTAACCGAGAAACATGCCATCAACAGATCTAGGTTCAAATTTATCAAGATTACCATTTTTCTTAAAAAAGCATTTGCAACCAAAGACTCTAAAGTGCGTAACACTAGGCCTATGTCCAATCCGGAGCTAATATGGTGTTTTACCTAGCTTAGCGCGCAAGAAAACACGATTTGAGACATAACAAGCAGTTGCAATCGCATTAGCCCAAAATTTCCTAGGAGTTTGATATTCATCAAACATATTCCTAGCAATCTCAACTAATGTTCTGTTCTTTCTTTCTACAACACCGTTTTGTTGAGGTACATATGGTGAAGAAAATTGATGATCTATTCCATTTTCAGCACAAAAGTGATCAAAAGATTGATTTTTAAATTCGGCTCTGTTATCACTTCTAATCGCTTTTAAAGATCCTGGGTGATCAATTGATAATCTAAGAAATAAAGTTCTAAAGTGACTAAAAGCTTCATTCATAGATGCCATAAAGTAAACCCAAGAGTATCTAGAATAATCATCAATAATCACAAGAACATACCATTTACCTTCGTACAATTGAACGTGTGAGGGTCCTACGGTGTCAAGGTGCAAAAGTTGACCCGGTTCAGTTGTCATGATCATTGTGAGAGGAGTATGTGAACCTGCAACCATCTTAGCATGTCTACAAGAAGAGCACATAATTTCTTTGTCCCCATTAAGCTTAGGCAGCCCACGTATGCGATCAAGAGCACTAACACACATTAGATGATCAAAGCCTACGTGACCAAGTCTACGATGCAAAAAATATAATCCTTTGAATCATTAGCAACTAGACACCTATGCTTAGAGAAAGACATATCGAAATCAGCTTTAAAAACTCTTCTAAACCGAGACATGTTAAAAATAAGCTCACTATTTGAATTTACAACTTTGCAGCAATTTTTAGTGAAAATTATTTCCAGATTTTCATCTAGCAGTTGTGAAATAGAAAGCAAGTTGTATTTAAAATTTGTAACAAGTGCCACGTCTTTCAAAGTGTAGTGGTTATTTACTCTAACCGAAGCCTTATCAATTATAGGAGTTGAAGAATTATCGGCGAAAGTAACATTCTCTACACGTGACACAAAAGAGAGGGAGGAGAACCATTCTTTGTTACCGGTCATGTGGCGTGAGCAACCTGAATCCACAATCCAAATGTTCTCCTTCTTCAAGCATGTAACCTACATAGAAGCACAATACATCAATGACTCAATACTCGGGTTAGTGAAAAGGCATTTAGGAATCCAGTACTGAGCCACACGACGTCTAGCAGGAATAACATGCGAAAGCTGAGATAAAACAGCAGGTTTATGAGCCAAAGCTTGAGGATTTTTGTATCCAACTACTGTCCTATGAGATGTTACATGTGTAGCACAATAAACAGTAGGTTTGACTCATTACAGCAGGTTGCATGTTCCTATCATTCGGTTTAACATGTGCAGCAATTTTTGCATGAAAGTTATGAGATCTAGCAATCATTTTTTTCTTTTTTATGTTGTTTAGCTAGTCTATAACAAAAATTTATGACATGACCATCTCTAACATAGTAGGTATAATGTAATTTAACTTTGTGTTCATGTCTAGATGAGCAAACAACATTTTTTATTTGACACAAATGAGACAACACTCCTGCAGATTTGAAAACCACTTCTTTTTGTTTAGGAACTATTTGAATCAAACCACTTCCTAATGTTCTTACAATTTTAGGTGGATGTTCCCTAGCATGAGCATGAGAATCAAAACCTAAACCAGCTTTATCATTGCAAGACTTGGAAGAATTCAGCAGCAAGTTTAGATTCTTATTCCCATTACAAAACCAATTTAATGTCCTATGCATGTCATCAAGTTTATTGGACAGATCGAGGCAATTTTCATATGAAGTTTTTCCTTTTAATTTGCGGAACAATCTTTAACTCCTTGAGAACGTAAAGCATTGTTCAATATAGAAATTTCATTATTAGCATCTTGTAGTTTCTCATCAAGATCATCACAAGTAGAACAATGCAAATCAATTGTAGAACAGCTAGCATCTTTCAATTTTTATCATTAAGTACAACAAGCTCTTTGTTCTTTTCATTTTCTAACTCAAATGTATCAAGTGTGGAGGTGTGCGCACTTTTTAATGAGGACAATTGTTCATATATTAATTCACATGAGGAACAAGAATCATCACTAGGAATGAAAGATTTCAAACGATTAATTTCAGATTCTAGTGACTCAATTTTCACAGCATTGTCCCTAAGTTTTTTGTCCTTTTTCTTAACTATAACAGTGGCACGAGTAGCATCACACATTTCTTCGCAAGTAGGACATACCTCTTCATTGTCGCTATTATGTTCAACCTCCTCCATACTTGATCTTGACTTGCCCGCCATGAAGCACAAGTTTACCACATCATCTTCATCTTCGTCGCTTCCAATGTCCACATCACTTGAGCCAAGTTCTTGAAGTGCGGAGATAAAACTGCTCACCAATTGGCGTCCTGTAAAACCCTTCGTTTTCTTCGTATCTTTTGCAGAGGAGTGCTTCGTCCTTGTTTGCTTTTCATCCTGGGAAGTAGGACCTGAAAGGTTAGGGCAATCTGAATGAAATGTCCTGTCTTACCACATTTGAAACATCGTTTAGGTCCGGAGCTTCCTCTCTGTCTAGTTCTCACATTTTGCAATGCTTTTGAGAACCTAGTAGAGAGAAGTACTAGCTCCGCCTCTGAAAACTCCTCAATCTGTTGAAGGGTTAGAGAGGACAACAAAGCAAGTGTACCACTAGATGAAGATTGACCGGAGCTAGGCATGTTACCTTGAGAAACAAAAGCAATAGACTTGTTGGGGTTCTTACGTGATATTATGTTAATTTCATGAGTTTTTAACTTGGAATATAGCACATCTAAAGTAAGTGTACTCATAACAGTAGATTCACGAATAGATGTGACTTTCATCTCCCAAATTGACATATCTAATGCACTTAACAATTGCCTAGCATTTTCAGCATCTGAAAAATTAACATTGACACTACGCAAGTTGCTGAGAATTTTACTAAAGCGAGCAAAAAGGTCATCAATAGACTCACCGGGTTGCATCTCAAAGCGCATGTATTCTTTCTTGAACATGTCTTGCCTTACCTCCTTGATCGTGTTGGATCCTTCATGGTAGTCACAAAGTGCTTTCCACACATCATATGCAGATCGGAGGTGTGCAACACGATCGAAGTCGCTTTGAGTTAATCCTTGTATGATCAAGTTCCGAGCCTTTTTGTTGTTGTCAACATCTCTCAGATTTGTAGCTGTAACTTGATCTTTTGACGGCACTTCGTAAGTCTTGTATACCTTCTTCCATATTGTGAAGCCTTGAGCCTGGATGAAGGCTTCCATATGTGCCTTCCAAACCTAAAAATCAATACCACTAAAGACACAAGGTTTTGCGGAGTATATCTCCATGACGATTAGTCAAAATACGTGCAAATCACAAAGATTAGAGCATTGTGGCTCTGATACCAATTGTAGGATCGAAGAGCACGTGAAAAGCTACCCAAGGGGGGTGAATAGTAGATTTAAAAAATCTTACGCAGCGGAAACAAGTAAATCCCAACCCCTTCGGCAGAAAAACAATCTGTTAAAGAAATCGTGTGTGAGACTAATCTAAATGTGGTTCACCGTGACAAAAGAGATAAAAATCAGAGAGAATCAAGTCACGAAGATGACACAACAAGAATCACTCAAATCTGTCAAGAGAAACTCAACTTACGATTGAAAGATCGAACAAAGGTCAATCTGTCCTACCTGAGAAAAACAGCTCTGGAATGCTGTAAAGAAACTCGTGTACATCAGAAACCACAAATCCAATGACTGTGAAATTTTGATAGAAGATAGATAATCAAGTTGTGAAGACAAAAAAAAAGAATCACATCAATTGGATCTGTAAAACTCGAGTTATGATAAAACCACCGAAGAAAGGTAGTGCTGTGCAGAAACTCGACGAGAAAAACTTGTCTGGAACAAGTCGGACGAACAAGGCACAAAAGTTCCTTTCAAGTACAAATTTTATTCAATAGAACACAAGAAAAAAAGCCCCAAAGTCGTGCACCATGAGCTCTGAACTCCCTTTCTTATATAACCAGCCCTTAGGCCATCCCAATCTCAACTAGGACTTTAATCCTACTCAAATCACGAATCTAAACTTTCTATAACTGCTTAGGACTCTTCTATACGCAGATAGAAGCAATCTTAAGACTTCCAAACACCTTAGGAACGTATCCCACATTCCTAAAACAACTCAAATTCGTGACCCACACGAAATACTATCATAACCAACTCAAATCTTTCCATATTTGAGTCAAACCCGACTCAGCCGCAGTCTGAGTCCATAACCTAGTGGGTTGGACATTTTCGACCAATTTTTTACGTCCACATCTCTTCATCAGGCCCCGGAACCATGTAGCCACGTCCATGCACTTCTTGCATACGTGCAAACATCTTCCAACGACGTCCACGATACCTTCATATGTATTGTTCTTGATTTAAACATGTTGCGCAACCTCCCGATCAACTCGACCACAATTTCTCCGAACTTGGTTGTTGAACCTCATCTTCTCCCTAAGACTAGTTCAATGGATCCAATCACCAGCCATGTCTTGAACTCAAGCAACACCTGCACATGAACAAACAACCAATTCGTACGAGCCCAAGTTCGCGACTTGACTCAAGTTAGTTCCAAACATAACACCTTACGTGAGCACCTCACATAAGCATGTTGCAAGGCATAGCGAAACGATATTAGCCATATCAACCAAAACGCACCAAAAACTTAGCAAATGAATACTAAGCGATCTTTCCAACAATGTAAAGCAAGTTTGAAACATTTCATAGTAAAAGCATGAACATTGCGATCAAGCTCCAAACTGTGCCAAAGTGAACCGGAGCTTGAGCTGGAGCTTACCAAAGCTAGTATAACCTAGCGTCGGAGCTTGCCAAAGCTAGTTGGAACTAGTCAACCCAAAAACCGGAGCTAGAAAAACATGTCGGAAGTAACCAACATAAGTCGGACCTATCAAAACATATCGGAGCTTAACAACGACATCCCGGAGCTATCAAAGACATGCCGAAGCTAAAGACAAAGCTCACCGGGGCTACCCAAAAACATGTCGGACCTAGACAAAGAAAGTCAGACCTATTGTTGGACCTTGCAGAAGCTCGGAGCTAGAGTCGTACCTTGCTAAAAAGATGTTATGGCAACATTCAAAGCTTTTATTGTCAAAGCCAATGTATTCAGCACACATAGGTCTCACAGAATCATCACTAGGAATCAAAGATTTCAAATGATTAATTTCAGATTCTAGTGACTCAATTTTAACAGCATTGTCCCTAAGATTTTTGTCCTTTTTCTTAACTATAACAGTGACACGAGAAATAGCATCACACATTTCTTCGCAAGTAGGACATACCTCTTCATTGTCGCTGTTGTGTTCTGCCCCCTCCATACTTGATCTTGACTTGCCTGCCATGAAGCACAAGTTTGCCAAATCATCTTCATCTTTGTCACTTCCAGTGTCCACATCACTCGAGCCAAGTTCTTGAAGTGCGGGGATAAAACTATTCACCAATTGGCGTCCTGTAAAACCCTTATTTTTCTTGTTGTTGTTTACAGAGAAGTACTTCATCCTTGTTTGCTTTTCATCACGGGAAGTAGTACCTGAAAGGTTAGGGCAATCCGTGCAAAAATGTCCTGTCTTACCACATTCAAAGCATCGTTGAGGTCTGACACTCCCTCTCATTCTAGTTCTCACATTTTGCAATGCTTTTGAGAACCAAGTAGAGATGAGTGCAAATTCTTCTTCTGAAAACTCTTCAATCTGTTCAATGGTTAGAGAGGACAACAAAGCAAGTGTTCCATAGGATGAAGATTGGTCGTAGCTAGGCATGTCATGTTGAGAAACAAATGAAGAGACTTGCTGGATTTCTTACTTGAGATTATGTCAATTTCATGAGTTTTCAATTTAGAAAATAGAACATATAAAGTAAGTGTACTCATAACAGTAGATTCATGAATAGATGTGACTTTCATCTCCCAAACTGACATGTCTAGTGCACTTAGTAATTGCCTAGCATTTTCAGCATCTAAAAAATTAACATTGACGCTACGCAAGTTGCTGAGAATTTTATTGAAGCGAGCAAAGAGGTTGTTGATGGACTCACCTGGTTGCAACTCAAAGCGCATGTACTACTTTTTGAATATGACTTACCTTAACTCCTTGATCTTGTTGGATCCTTCGTGATAATCACATAGAGCTTTCAAAACATCGTACGCAGATCGTAGGTGAGCAACACGGTCAAAGTCACTTTGAGTTAGTCATTATATATTCAAGTTTCGAGCCTTGTTGTTGTTGTCGACATCTCTCATTTTGTAGTCGTAACTTGATCGTTTGATGGCACATCATAGGACTTGTACACCTTTCCCATATTGCAAAGCCTTGCGCCTGGATGAAAGCCTCCATGCGTGCCTTCCAAAAATAAAAATCAATACCACTAAACTCAAAAGGTTTGGCAGAGTATTTCTCCATGATGATTATTCAAAACACATGCAAATCTCAAAGATTAGAGCATCGTGGCTTTGATAACAATTGTAGGATCGAAGAGCACAACAAAATCTACTAGAGGGGGGGCGAATGGTAGATTACAACTTTTTAGCGGAAGAAACAAAAACCACTAAGTAGAAAATCAATCTGTTAAGAAATTGTGTGTGTGAATAATCTAAATGTGATCAATTTGTGATAAAAACAGTATATATTGTGGAGAATCAAGTCACAAAAATGTCACAACAAGAATCACGAAAATACGTCGAGAAAAACTCAAGTTACGATCGAAAGATCTAACAAAAGTCAACCTGTTCTACTTGAGAAAAATCAGATCTGCAACACTGCAAAGAAACTCGTGTAGATCAGAAACCACAAATACAATGACCGTTAAATTTTCACAGATGACAGCTAATAAAGTTGTAAAGAGGACCCACATAGAATCACGTCAACTGGATCTATAAAACTCGAGTTATGATAAAACCAACGAAGCAAGATAGTGTTTTGCAGAAACTCGACGAGAAAAACTTGTCTAACACAAGTCGGACGAACAAGGCACAAAAGTTCCTTTAAATTACGATATTTATTCAATAGAACACAAGAGTAACAGCCCAAAATCCATGCTCCACGAGCTCTGGCCTCCCTTGCTTATATAACCTGCCATGAGGCCAACCCAAAGCAAACTAGGACTCGTATTCTACTCGGCTTCCATCGAAACTTTCTATAACTGCTCAAGACTCTTCTACACGCAGATAGAAGCGATCTTAAGACTTCCAAACAGCTTAGGAACGTATACCACATTCCTAAAAACAACTCAACTTCGTGACTCACACAAAGTCTAACCAAAACAAACTCAAATCTTTCCATAAATGAACCATGACCACCTCAGCCGTAGCCTGAGGCATATTCCAGCCGGTTGGACCTTTCTGACCAACTTTTTACGTCCACTTCTCTTCATCACGCCTTGGAACCATATTTCCACGTCCATGGACTCCTTTCCCACGTGCAAACATCTTCCAACAACATCCACGATACCTTCATATGCATTGTTCTTGATTCAAACATGCTGCACAACCTCCCGATCAACTCAACCACAATTCCTCCCGAACTTGGTTGTTGAACCTCATCTTCTACCTAAGACTAGTTCAATGGATCCCGTAATCAGCCATGTCTTGAAATCAAGCAACACCTGCACATGAATAAACAACCGATACTTCTGAGCACAAGTCCTCGACTTGACTCTCATTAGTTCTGATAACCACAAAACCTTACGTGAGCACCTCATATAAGCATGTTGCAAACCATAGAAAAATGATATCAGCCATAACCATCAAATCACACCAAAAACATAGTAAAAGAATACTAAGCAAACTTTCCATAATCCAAAAAGCAAGTTCAAAACATTGCAAGTTAAAAGCAGAACAATTGCAATCTAGCTCCGGACCTTGCAAAGCTAAGTGAACCTTGAGATGGAGCTTACCAAAGCTAGCAGGACCTAGCGATGGAGCTTACTAAAGCTAGTCAGACCTAGCACCGGAGCATACCAAAGCTAGTCAGACCTAGCCAAAATAAGTTGGACCTAGACAAAGAAGTCGGACCTAGCCAAAATAATTTGGACCAAGACAAAGATGTCGGACCTAGCCAAAATAATTCGGACCTAGACAAAGAAGTAAGACCTAGCCAAAACAAGTTGGACCTATTGTTGGACCTTGCAGGAGCTCGGACCTAGAGTCGGACCTTGTTAAAAGAGTGTTTTAGAAGTTTTCAAAACATTTATCGTCATACCCAATGTATTCAACACACATATGTCTCACATAGCTTTTCTTTTTCTTTTTCTTGTTTGTAATATATCGTCCTAAGGTAATGAACTTTATTTTGTTGTTCATTGATGTGCAAAAATAGTTCTAATGTTGCTGTTCTAACAATAAACTAGTGGTCTATTTATCTCTTTTATGGATGTGTTATACATTATTTATATATAAATTCATTATAGATATGTATCTTCTCAGACGGTTATAAGTGCGTCAATCGCGCCCCTTAACCCCAACATTTTCATTTTGCCGCCAAGCCCTCCCCCACCGCTCCCAAACCCCCACCCTCGCTGTCCTCGCCCTCAACATCATAGTCAATGCCGAGCACCGTCCTCACCCTTGACATCGCCGCCGAGCGTCGTTCTCACCCTCGCCGTCACCGTCCATCGAGCGCCGTCCTCACTCTCGTCGTGCATGTTTGACATGAAGTATGTTCCCTCGAGGGTTCGAAGATAAAATGTACCATCTAGTCACAACTAACTATGCAGTTCATCAAATTAATTGCATGCCTTGTACAATATAATTTCCAACATGTTGTACTCATCCTTTCGAAGAAATGACAGTCGTAGGCGCTAGCTGCTACGTGTTCTAATTTTAAGAACAAATGAACACACTGGTTAAAGCACGTACGCCACATCTGATCCTCAACATCATCAAACAGTGGCGTATCTAGTAGGTATGTCGGGTGTGCTCTGGCATACCTTGCCGAGGCCATCAAACGGTACGCCCTGTGTTAGTTGCCTGATATTTTTCTCCTCTGATTACGCAGGCAAGTGTCCGTTGGGAGAATGGGACTCATGGAAGCAAATCAGCAGCAGGTATGATCGGAGTTTGCACTTAGCGCTGGCGACGTAAGAACTCGTTGTATTTATTTGTCATTGTCAGATACTGGCAAGATCACCACTTACTCTACATTTGCTTATATTAGTAGGCAAAAATAATTGTTGAATGAGTATTTTTCCATTAACTTTAGTGAAAACAATGTTAAGAAATAAGATATATGATAGTCTTTTAGATGACTGTATTGTCACATTCATTGAGCATAATATCATTTCGTAGTTGATCAAGATGATGTAATCAATACATTCATATCATTCAGAAAGCAATGACTAAAAAATCTGAAAATAAGTAGTATTATAATTCTCTTTATGCATACATTTTTTAACTATCATATTATATTTGAACTACTTATACTATCATTTGATAAATTTATTATTTACCATCTTATTTTCTACATGTATATGAATCGTGTTACAAATTCTATATTTATTTACAAAATTGATAAATAGATTTAATAAAATATTTTTGTGGCATACCAGTCGATAAAATACTAGATACGCCACTATCATCAAATTAACATGATCCTCAACAAGGGGAGCAACGTCTCTCCACGACGTTCCGCCTGGTGTTGCACACACGACTCTCGTCTCACGCCGGCCATGTATTCTGATCCAACCATACAACTTTAAACAAAGTTGGGCTATAGATTGGTGAAAAAATAATATAAGAAAAAAGGAAGAAGAAAAGGATAGCGCGCGTTTCGATCCATGAACCGTGAGAATGTTCACTTCCATGTTCATTGGCAAGTTCCTAATTCTGGTGATCTCTCCAACATGCATTCACACTAGCTACTCTTTGGTGGCTGGACCCAGGGTATGCCGTGGGCCACCCAACATACCCAGTGGATGCGCCCCTGAGAAAAGTTTTTGTTGTTGTACGTGGTGTTTGGTTGAGACAATGCAACTTGTGGTCATAACGATAAGAATTCAAAAATAGAAAGAGTATATCAGATTTAAAAATCTTCATTACCTTTTTTACTCGGGGCTTCGACCCGTTAAATTTAGAAAATCCACCACTCATATCATAATTGTATGAGTTATATATTCATGCTCGTTTCCATAATACAAACTAGAGGTAGAGGAAGGTTTGCACAAGAGAGATGTTGAGTCGCACCGCCGCAGACCGCAACCGTAGGGACAAGGAGAGGACCCAATGGCGGGGACTCAGATGTACAATGTGACGTTCGAGGATGACGTGATCACCACCACCGTGGCGTCCTCCAGCGATGCCGTGGAGGACTGGCTCGACTAGGTCCTCTCCATCAACTATTGGCACCTTCACAAGCGCATCATCGGGCTCGACGTCGAGTGGTGCCCCAGCTACTCTACTGACCAGAACCCTGTCGCCGTTCTGCAGCTCGGCGTTAGCCGCCGCTGCCTCATCTTCCAGGTCATCCATGCTGACTACTTCCCCAACATGTTGGAATATTTCCTCAGCGATTCTGACTACAGATTCATCGGAGTGTGCGTGGAGGGTGACGCCGACTGACTTTGGAAGGACTGGCAGCTGAAGGTTGCCAAAACGGTGGACCTGGCCAAGCTCGCAGCGGGGGAGATGGATCGCCTGAGCCTCCACCACGCGGGGTTGAAGGACATCGCGAGCGCCATGATGGGCGCCAATATGGAGAAGCCTTACTGGGTGAGGAAGAGCCATTGGGACGCGTACAATCTCTCCAGTGAGCAGATCAACTATGCCTGAATCGACGCCTTTGTCACCTTCGAGGTCGGTCGCAAGCTGCTCTCCGGCGACTACTAATCTAACCAGCGAGTTTGTGGATCAGCTGTCGTCGATCATCCCAGCAGGGAATTCGCAGGTGCAATGCTCATGTTCTAGCTTTTTTGCTTGTGCGCTCAATCTCTCTTAGAATTATTTTTTCTTGAGGAAACACTATCTTGGGTTCATATGACATGTGTGCCCCACCATTGTCAGGTCCACATCTCAGCTGCAGTAACTGCAGGGCGGAGGATTTCATCGCCATTGTCTTGGCATTTAAGTTAATGTTTTAGAAGTTTATTTGATGATTGTTCAAAAAAATAGTTTTTGTCATGGAAGAATTAGCTGGAGTCTATTTGTCATGTGTCTGAAATTTGAGAAAATTTTAGACAACAAATCATTAGAAGGTAATAATGACTGTCGTTAGTCACTTATTTTGCAATTAATCATTAACTATTAATTTTATAGGTTAAGCAATTACAAATTAACATAATCCTGACAATTACGGAATTATAACTACTCCCTCCATCCCAAATTACTTGTCACTCTTTTTAGTTCAAAAATTAACTAACTAATTAGAGAGCAACAAGTGATTTGGGAGATGGCAGAAGTACATATTAACAATTTCGAATAAGTAAGAAACTTACTTCACCCTTCTTTCGGTCGGTCAGCTGGCAGAGGCACCACCTCTGCGAGCTTCCTGCTGCCTAGAGCTCCACGCGCCACTGCACATCGTGCCCCGCCTACGCGATCCACCATGAGCCTGCAAACTACGAGCCAAAAGGTCAGCACCGTGCGCCATCGGTTTGGTCCCCGCCTCGGCGTGCCGCCGTCTCGATGCGCTGCCTTCAGCCTTCGTGCCGCCGCCGTCAGTTAGCTCAGCGGCGCAGACAGAGGCGAGGGCTTTTAAAAACAAGCATGTCATTTCACATGCATCGAGGTCTTTCACATGCATGTTAGTTGTCTATGCATGCTATGCCCCAAACATGATCAACGAGCCTCAAACATGATGATCTTTCAACAAAAAGAGAAAACACGTAACGTCATCAAACATCATCGAGGTCTTTCACATGGATGTTAGATGTCCATATGCTTGCTACGCCCCAAACATGTATTCCAAGAATAGAATATTTCATACGATGTTTTGATATATATTTCTATATTTATCATACTCTCTACAATGCATGCGTATACTCTCAACATATATGGCAGTTTATCTACCACACCAATGAAAAATATTATCCTGTCATCAATAGAGATAACAAACATTGTTTGATAGGAAGGTTGTTCGATCAAGGGTATGAGGATAGAATGTGTACTACCATCTAAGCACACAGCTCTCACTACGTACGTGGTTCATCAAATTAATCGCACGCTGCCATGTATATAGTATATTTTCTAACATGCATGTTGTACTCGTCTTTTTGAAGAAACGACAACCGTAGGTGCTAGCTGCTACGTGTTCTGATGTTAGGAACAAATGAACACACTTGTGAAAATACGTACACTACATCCGATCCTCAATGTCATCAAATTAACATGATCCTCAACAAGGGGGTGCCAAACTCAACACGTGATAAAACATGCTTGATCGCGAGCTCTCTGTCACATGCATTATATTCATGTCCACCATCATACATGATCACAACAATTATCATCGGTTCAATATGGACTCTCAGTGGGCAACAAACGGATCCTTGAAAAAAAAAGATATGGACTCTTGATCGATTGGCACACACATTCACGTCAATCTTCCGCACCTCGTTGGAATCGTTCGCACGAAATGTTACGAACACCATGGGACGGACCTACAAACTGTGCCAGGTGGGCCATTGCATATCCTGGGCCCTTTGCGTGTCAAATTAAAAAACTGTTAGTGAAGTCGATGGGACGCGTTGAGTCGTTCTGAGAACTGACAGGAGGCAAACCGCGGTTTGGAGTACTACCTCTGTCCCATGTGAACTCTATTTCTAAGTTTGGTCAAATTTATATTTGACCAATAATTTTTGTAATTTTGATCAATTTTAACAATCTAAGAATTGTACTTTTAGATTCATCATGGAAAATATTTCCATAATATACAATTAACATATGATTGAAGTTAATAGAATCCATAGAGATTATTCGTCAAAGGTAAGTTTGACTAAACTCAGAAATAGAGTTTATTTCAGACAGAGGGAGTAACTCCGGCCGACCCACCGATTGAAAAGCACAGTTTTAGAAGCGTCCGATCATCTCCACTCGCGCGCTTAAACGACAACCCGCTATAAAGGAACACCGTCTGCTTCTTCTCCACCGCACGTCTCATCGATCTTTGCCTCCAAACTTCCCCTCTTGCTTCTCCGCAGCACCACCGTCGACCACCTCTTGCTCTTTCTCTGCACCTCGGTCGCTACACAGATTGGTAGCCCCACACCGAAGCGCTCCAGGCCATCGACGTCCTCCAAACCTCCTTCTTCTCTATTTCTGTGATGGCCAATGCTAGTGGAACTGGAGGCGGCGCCTGCACCTCCTTTGCCCCCGTCACCGCCCGCGGTGCCCACACATCCTCATCCTGTTTGGGTTCAGGAGATTGTATGCCTCCTCCAAAACCGGGTCAAAGAACTCGATTGGCGCCTTAAGGAGGCCACTAACGACCTGTCTACCGCTGTCGGGTGTGCAAAAAGGCTCGACAAATTGGTGCGGGTAGTATTTTCTGATACATCTCACTCGTGTAACCATCTGGGTTTTCAAACCCTTCCGGTCAACACCAATATGGACAATGCTGACCACTACTGCTTCAGGTTAAGCTTTGTTGCCGGTCATCTCGACGTCCTCCATGAGACGATTGCGGAGGTGGCTGGGGTGGAGGGCCGCCAGCAACTTCTACAGACCATCGCCCGGAAGCTTCAAACTCAATTGTCGGAGGAGGAGCCTGAGGCAGCTGCGGCGGCGGAGATGAGGTGGAGGCGATCTCCTCCGACTCCGAGTAGAGTAGTATTAGGAGTAGTTTTTTTTCTTGTTTCCTATGTGTTATCATATTTCTTGTTTGTAATATATGTTTTTTTATGTTAATGAAAAATTTCTTTTTTGTTCATGAACAATGTGTCCTATGCAGTATCGAAAAACAACTACTTTATGAATAAGGGGTGACATAACTAGCGTTCAATGTCTAGCCAAGAATTCGTTGTGTTGCGACAATCGACAATTATTGGTTGGGACTCCATTGAGAGCATGGTTGAGGTTGTGTTTCTCCTCTTTTGTGTTCTTTCACTCAATTTTTTTATTTGAAGTCGACAGTTTACTACAATTGTTATCCTCGTCTTTCCAAAAACAAGACCGATGGTGGCCGATTTTACATAATCTTAGCCCGTGATTGATTTGGCAATCAAACTTCACCAAGGCTAAGATTACTGTTGTCTTCATACTAAAAGTTGATGGAGAACATACTCATTGTGACAGCCAGTTCCAAAAATGAACCAAGCATAATGCATATGTGTGCCCAGGATGTTTAACACACATACACAAGTGATTCACAAACAATAAACAGATTATAACCATGTCTCGAATAATAATTATAATAATAATAGTACCTTATTACAAACCAAATGGTCTTGAATACAAGGTCTAATGAAACTGTAGCAGAAAAACTAAACTCTAATGGCTTCAACTCCACAGGCAGGTTTGACGGCATAACACACGTCTAGAACTCCTCAAAGACCTCCAGGTACTCCACCTGGTCGCCTGCGTCTTGATTTGGTGGAGGAATAGCAAGGGTGAGCACATGTCGTACTCAGAAAGTGTGGGAAAGTATGACATGTAGCTTTAACAAAGGACAATGATGAACAATGACTAATTGCATAAAAGCACATTAAAACAGTTGAAAATGCAATTATATCATTATTAATTGAGGTCCTTCCCAAAATAACCCATATAATATCAATTTCAACTTAAATAACCAATACCAGCAATAATAAACCATAATCAACTCATAACTGCTCATTTATCTCATTTTCATCAAGTCCATATACCAAAGCCAATTAATTAACCAATACTGATTCCCAATTCAATTTCAGCCCATAAACCATGTTAAAGTCCAAATTCTAATCGTTTGAGGGTCCAGGTTGCTATTGACCGGTAGCACGCCTATCATGATAGTTTTAGACACACTCTGCGGAGGGTGTACCACTTTACCCACAAGTTCGTGATTTCATGACCTTTCGATTACTATGGAATCACAATTATGTCGTCTAACACTTCCTTAGGTGTGTGGCCATGAGATCAAAAAATAGCCTTTACAAAGTGATTACTAGCCTATTTAGACCCCACTGAGGTTTCACCAATGGTGATGTCTCCAATTGAGCACATCCAACCAAGGGCCCCCTCTTGAGCCATTCGGATCCCAAGGTAGCCCCATCAATCTCTACAAACCCAATCTGACTACCCCTTCCCCGAGCATTCTTAATGGTCCAAACAGTACTGGCAATTCACTAATTAGTTAGCTAAGCCGCACCCATACTTGGCCCTATGGTGGCACTGTAGATCCTAGATGGTCGCTTCACAAACTGGTGATTAGATCTAAAGCAAGCAGAACCACCAAAACAGTCCAACCCATTCCACATAACCGGCTTGCTTAGATCCCTAGGCACCATGTTGCTAAAGGGTCATTATTATCAATTCTCATCATTCATGTGTTCAATAGTTCATAATTAAGCAATATGATAGTTTCCCAAATCCAATTTGAGTAATGCGAAGCAAAAGTGTAAAATACGCTGCCCGACTCTATACATAGTGTTCAAGCGACAAGGGTGGTCATACAGAACTAGTAAACTCCTACAATTGGGTTTTCCCATCAATTCTGACACAAGCATGAAATTTTGCAAACAAAACCTTTAAAACAGGATCAATATGGTCAAGGACACTTGGCTTGCTCTTGAGCTTGGTTTGGATCAAAGGCTTCGTAGTTCTGGTTTTGTAGGTCCTCGAAAGCACTCTCAACGGCAATTCCTTCTATTCCGAGCATCAAACATGCAAAACACTTAGTTCAGTATAATGGTCATATAGTACTCAATATGCCATGATATGAATCATTAATGCAATTGTGTGGTAAAACTTGTTAATGAGTTTCTATTAATGTTTACTAACTAGCTCTAATAGTTTATAACAAGCTTGGACAGGTTTGGAATTGATTTGAGTCAATTTGGAATTAATTCAGCATAGTTTAGATTCAATTAATTCACCATAGTTTAGATTCAGAGGCCAGACTAGTCCGTGTACAGAGGTTGGAATAGTCCACATTACGTAGACTGTAGAATTAAGGTTTTTTTATCTGAGAGAATTGGGGTTGAATTTACGTAGAAACTTGTATGTATAGGGTATACCACGTGTTTAGTGACCTAAAGATCAAAGTTTTGATGTGAGACTTTGGATCTTGGCAATTAGGGCTTGATGGAGATGAGTTGATGAAGAACTTGGATGAAGAACGTCACTTTTTGAAGAGTCGATGAGGATTGATCTTGACTAGTCCTTCTTCGTGTTTCTCCCCTCCTCTGTTCTCCTGGACTTGATCTTGACGATGGCACAATGCGGAAGTGGCAGCAAGGGTTTTCAATTGGGGTGGAGAGGTGTGAGGCATTGGGTTGTTTATATAGAGGTGGATAGTTAGGGTTTTGGGGTGAATTCCAAGTAGAATTTGGTGGGGGGCGTGTAGGGGCCGAGGTGAGGTCCACTTGGGCTCCTCTGATGTTGGGCACGAAGTTCTTGGGCCCAAATTAGGCAATTACCCAAAAACAAATCGTGGAGGATAAAATAACCTGAGTTGAATTCAATAGATTCGACTGGTCCGCATTTAGGACCGGACAAGTCTATTCACTACAGTAAGGGACTTCGAACTAAATTAGGTGTTTTCGGACAAGTCTGATGTGTTACAGAAAGTCTGACCGGACTAGTCCAGAGTAATAAAGGTGTGAGGACCGGGTCCACACATTCAAAGAATCTAAAAGGGTGGTGCCGTGCGATGCTGCACCCAACAGCACGCACGAAGAGAATACGACAAAATCCAAAGTTTTATTTTTAGAAACATCGGAAGTCTTTTACAATACTTAATGTACAGCAGAAGTAATACTCATAGCTAAAGTCTGAGCCTAGCTATGCAAAAGTGCAGGCGTCCAGCCCGGGGACTCTACACACTAGCAACACACAATAAATCACGACGGCGTGCAGAGCTCCCACTCGGTAGTATACCCCAATGGGGGCATCGCCTAATCTTCGGGCCCTTCCTCATACATCTCACCTGCAAACAACTTAATATAGCAACCATGAGCACGAAGGCTCAGCAAGATTTACCCGTATGACCTAAATATAGAACTCTATATTCAAGATATACGTAATATAGGACAACAGTTTGCAATAAAAGACTCGCCTAAATGTTAGCCCTTACTTTCGGCTTTTAGCAGCAAATTATGGCTTCATGAATCTGAAATTTAGTGATCAACCTGTTCTAAACATACAAGTATCAGTACATTATTAATCCATAAAGCATGATTCAATAATATTCAGCTCCAAAAAAATTAACTTTGTCACGACCCAGTGAACAAGCGGTACTCAATAACTGTGAGGGACGGCGACTCGAATCGATATACACCTGCAGGGAAACCCGAATAGCACGACACATAAACCCATACTCGGAGCTGTGGAGGCACACTCCACTGATGTTGTATGCGGCAACCTTTCACCTGCTACCTACACGCTGAACCGGTCCCACCTCTACGAGCAAGAGGCCCCACAGGAAGTACGTCGTACCCGCTGGCAGGTTTACATCTTGCTGCTCTCAACCCGCACCTATAAGGTGGTGGGGTATGCCTCGATGCTAAGGTGGACAAGTTACATCGGTTTACTGGGTCCCATATATCCAGTATGCCTTCGGTACATTCAAACTTGCTCAACAGGGCCGCACACGGATCGGTCTTTGACCGACACTGGCACAACTACAGCTCACAGGCGCCTATGTCCTGCTGCTCCTACTCCATGCCCGGTCTCATATTTAACCAAATGGTGAACCTCTCACTCGATCAATCCCGTGTGAACCCAATTCCTGGACTCGCGAGTAGATTCCTACTACTCGACTTCTACCGAAGCAACTATAACATTAAGCATAGCATGGACATATAGAGGACTTAACCAACTACCTTTCTCTCATGGGTTCTCTGGTCATGCATGTGGAAAACTCCAAGAAAACTTAGACTTAATGCACATACATGCTAACCCATATAGTGTGATACAAATCAAAGTTCAAAACGCTGTTAAATGCAAACTGGGGGCTTGCCTGGCTGCGAGACAGGGTTAAAGTTAGTCTCCAGGTTAATGACTTCCAATGGCTCCGGGGTCTCCTCCAGCTCGGCAACTATTCGATATACAAAGAATAATGCAAGTGAATCAATATTGGTATTATTACATATCTGAATAAAAAACACAGTTAAGTATAATGAAATATGGGCACTGGTTCTGGAAATTTTACAGACAACACTAGGCACTATGGGTGAGGTTCTAGGAAAAATTGGGCTAAGTTCATGGAAGTCTCTGTTGTATAAAATTCAATGTATATAAACCCTTCCTAGAATTTTCATGGGCAATTTGGGACTTTAACATGGACAAAAGTTGGTGTTCTGTTTAGAGGAGGTCAAGAGTGACTCAAAAAATTAGTTTCACAATTTTCTAAGCATTCTACTATGAGATATTGAATTTAGAAGTTTGGACAATTAGCTGAAATGTTTCTGAACATTTTGGAATTTTTAGGTACATAGAGATTGGAAACACAATTTGGCTATTCAAATGAACTCAAATGGACCTGAAGTTTTTATTGGAACTCAAGGAAATTATTTGGAATGATGTGAATAAATTTGAGAATTTTTTAATGAATGAAGTTGATGAGGACATCACAACAGCGGAGACGCACATTGAACTGTAAGGACCAATCACAAGAGCACGAGCACGGTTATTAAATCAGCAGGTGAATTCGTTCCTAACTTCTTTTGCATGTGAGTTTGAGAATAGATTGCTATGTTATGATTTAATTGTTATTAGTAAGAATGGAGAATATCAACAAGTGAAGGAAGGAGTCCTTGGGAGCGTGGAGAACCAGCTCGGACGTCCACAAGTTGATGGAAACAGTTTACAACTCGGACTCGAGTTCAACTCGGAGTCTAGGAGCAGTCCACCTTAAAACAGACGCCCAGGAGGCATACGGACTCCGTTTTCGACGTTTTACATATGCAAGGAAAGAGGAGAAGATAAACTTTCCAATGGTTCTGGTCCCACCTCAAAATTCCTCCGGAGTAATTGGCAATCTTTGAAACAAATCGAGTCCAGATTTCTGTCCGGTGCTGCGCCACCGAATCGGGCGTTTGGGCCTTGTATCCCGTAAGAGTCTATTAGGGACACGTCTAATCGTGTTTTGGTCGAACCCTAGCCTATAAATACTGCATCCGCCGGTCATATTCGGTGGGTTTTGCTTTGATCAATAATATCGACGTTCTACGGTTTGTGAGACCCCAACTTCACGATTTCAGATCGTGTCTTCTACGTTCTTGCTCGTGTTCTCGGTTGCACTTGCAGGGATTAGCCTTCTTGGCGAGGTCAAGCATGTGCAGCATGGTTGATAACCAACGGAGCCATGGTGTAGTGATTGCTGGGGTACTCGTACCGCTCGGGTCCCGCGGATCATCAACGTCGAGTTCTCCACCCCAATCGACATACCTTTCGGAAGATCGGGCCTAAACCTACTCATCAATTGGTATCAGATTTCCAGGTTGCCCGTGAGGTATCTTTGTTTTTACTTCTATTATATCGATTTTGTTTCGTACCTAGAGTACACAGAACAGCCACAAAAAAATTAGATCATTTTTACCGCTTCCCAGACTATAGTGCCTGCAGTTTCGTTTTTCAGTTTGCATTGTTGAGTTTGCATTCGTGTGGTTGAGTCTTGTTGCTGGTTTAGCTTTGTATTTTGGGTCCTAGTTATCATGTTTTGTCCTTGTTTTCTTGTTGTTCGACACCTATTCCATAATCCCTAAATAACAAACCGATCCACCACGTTCATCAGTTTGCCCTAGCTAGCCGCCTTGCGTGAACTTCCGCATCGCCAGCCCTAGATTAGGTGACAAACCTTTGTGCCACTCATCCTTGAATCATCACACACCACCCCATTAGTTGCTGTGCAAATTCCCGATCGTTTTCATATCCTATTGCGAGTTCTGTTCTCAAACCGAGTTGGAATCAACATCGAAAAAAAGGTAACTCGGACAGCCTACTTTAAAACGGCCATAACTTTCGCATACGAACTCGAAATCGGGTGATCTTTTTTTCAAATTCATCTATGCGAAATTTTGCATACGATTTTTGGCGGATTAGCCGCGTTCGGCGAAATTTGATTTCCCAAATTCCCCTCGGGAGATAGGCTATCCGGCCTCCGAAGTTTTAGCACGAATTTTAAAAAATCTTCTTGATTTTCTATAGGCCGCATATTACATCCAATTGGGCTGCAAATTTGTGTGCTTCCTATATTTGTGCTCCTGAGTAAAGAAAATATATCAAAAAAATATTACAAAAAAGAAAAAAATAGTGAAGAGCATGTATATTAAAGCAATTGGCCTATACCACTTGGTGCTGTTTTGTTGGTTATATCATTCTGTCTTTCTTTTGCCTTGATACTTCCTTGTGTTGTGCTAGGCTCTAGGGCACTCGGTTGAATAGCAACAGTTTCGTACATTGTATACTTATTCAACTTTGTTTAGCTGTTAACGATTTTCTGCTTATTAGCCACCATATTGTGCCATCCAAGCTCCACCTTTCTCTTGAGCATAACAGGTACCTTTGCAATCACCCCACGCTTCGTTGGTTCATCTCAGCGTCCACACCACCTGCTGTGTCGGTAAGAACACTTGTAAGAGCGTGGTAAGATGCTTGAGCGAGAGATACTGTTTTCTTCCACCTTCCACATTGTCACTGTAGTTGATAGGGATAACATATTTTTTTGTTGTCTTTTGTTTCCTACTAACAATGGTAGGAGAAGACAATGATGATGAATGTGTTCAACATGCTGAGTTACGTGATATGATGAAGACCATGATAGATATGTTCGCCAAATACAACGCAGCAACGGAGGAGTCATTGGCGAACTTGACTCGCCAACTGGATGACCTTGCTCTTCGGATGAATACTTTTGAGGCTCGGTTCCCTCTCGCTGGAAGACAAGAAGAAAATGCTTATGATGAACTGGAAGATCACAATAATCAGCAAATACTGCCACTTTATCGTCGAGGTATGGGAGGTAATAATCATAACAATTATAATCGCTCTCCTGATGATCCTTTTGCTAAAGTGAAATTTACTATACCTTCTTTTTCTGGTGCTTATGATGCTGAGGCTTATCTTGATTGGGAGATGACAGTAGAGCAAAATTTTAATTTCCATCTTGTTCCTGAACAACATAGAGTTCGTCAAGCCACTAGTGAGTTTAAGGACTTTGCTATTATATGGTGGAATGAACTTGTTAAAACTAGAACTGATCCTCCAATATGGGATAGATTAAAGGAAGCTATGCGTGTTCGATTTGTTCCTCCATCTTTTCAGCGGGACCTTCGCAATAAATTGCAGCGTTTAGACCAAGGTAACATGTCCGTAGAGGAGTATTATCAAGAGTTACAAAAGGGTATGCTGCGTTGTGGGGCAGTAGAGGACATGGATGATAAATAGCTCGTTTTTATGGGGGGTTGAGGCGTGAAATTCAGGACATTGTTGATTACAAGGAATATGATACTATTAACAGATTGTTTCAGCTTGCTATGTTGGCAGAAAAAGAATTGCAGGGCCAACAAAAACAGCAACAACGCACGAGGAGCAACTTCACGCCCCGTGCAGCGACTACACCAACCAATGGCGGCCAATGAACTATACCTGCTGCTCCACCTTCTCGCATGCCGGAAGGCAGCAAGGCGACATCATTCAAGCCTTCGTCGTCCACTCCTTCTATGGGTCGTACTTCCGACATTAAGTGTCACCGTTGCCAGGGACTTGGTCATATGATGAGAGATTGCCTGAGCAAATGGGCATACATAGCATGCGACGATGGCGGGTATGATAGTACTTCGGATGTTGAAGATGAATATTCTCTTGCTACTGACTTTACAGATCCAAATGACGAACACACCAAAGAAGAGGTACTTGGTACAGCGGTGACGGAGAACTATAGGAGCATCGTTGTGCAGCGTGCCTTGAGCTCAAAAGTGGAGACCGACGACAAGCTACAACGACACAACCTCTTCCACATGTTTCTCGTCGTCAAGGACTGCCGTGTACACACTATAATTGATGGAGGTAGCTGCAATAACTTGGTAAACACGAACATCGTCAAGAAACTCGGTTTGACAACAAGAGCACACCCTCATCCGTACCACATTCAATGGTTCAACCACAGCGGTAAGGTTCGGGTAACACAAACAGCGAGAATACATTTTTCAATTGGTTCATACCATGATTTTGTTGATTTTGATGTTGTTCCTATGGATGCTTGTTCTCTTTTATTGGGTCGTCCTTGGGAATTTGATACAGATGCTATTCATCATGGTAGAACCAATAAATATACTCTCATGCATAAGAGAAAGAAAATCACTTTGCTCCCCATGACTCCTGCTGAAATTGTGCATTTTGAGAAGAGTAAAATTCGTGAGGGCAAAGCAACAAAATTAGAATCTGAAAACAGCAAGTTATTAAGTTAAAATCACCATCGTTGCTCGCAACTAAATCTGAACTTGCTGATTTATTCGATGCTAAGGGGATGTGCTATGCTTTAGTTTGCAAAGAAGCCATGTTTTCACTTGTCTATTGCATTGCCCCCTGCTGTTGCTAACCTTTTGCAGGAGTTTGAGGATGTGTTTCCCTCCGAGATACCCCCTGGTTTACCACCGATGAGAGGCATTGAACACAAGATCGATTTGATTCCAGGAGCAAGTTTGCCAAATCGTGCAGCATACAGGGCGAATCCACAAGAAACTAAGGAATTCAGCGACGAGTCCAAGATCTTTTGGACCGCGGGTACATTCGTGAAAGCCTTAGCCCTTGTTCCATTCCTGTTCTTTTGGTTCCTAAAAAGGATGGTAGTTGGTGCATGTGTGTTGATTGTCGAGCGATTAATAACATCACCATTCGATATCGTTATCCTATTCCTTGATTAGATGACATGCTTGATGAATTGAGTGGTGCTATGATCTTCACAAAAATTGACTTGCGTAGTGGCTACCACCAAATTAGAATGGCACTAAGAGATGAATGGAAAACTGCATTTAAAACCAAGTTTGGACTTTATGAGTGGTTAGTCATGCCTTTTGGTTTAACTAATGCACCCAGCACCTTTATGCGATTAATGAACGAGGTTTTACGTGCTTTCATTGGACAATTTGTGGTGGTTTACTTCGATGATATCCTCATTTACAGCAAGTCATATGATGAACATCTTGATCATTTACGTGCTGTTTTTACTGTTTTGAGAGATGCACGTTTGTTTGGTAACCTCGAAAAGTGTATCTTTTGCACCAATCGAGTCTCGTTTCTTGGCTATGTCGTTTCCTCGCAGGGAATTTAGATGGATGAGGCAAAAATTGAAGCAATCACCAGCTGGCCAGCCCCAACAACCGTCACACAGATTCGTGGTTTTCTTGGTCTTGCAGGTTTTTATCGGCGCTTTGTGCGGGATTTCAGCACCATTGCAGCACCTCTACATGAGCTAACAAAGAAGGGAGTGCCATTTAGATGGGGAGAACAGCAGCAACACGCTTTTGATGCTCTCAAATCGAAGCTTACACAAGCACCATTGCTACAACTTCCTGATTTTGACAAGACCTTTGAGCTAGAATGCGATGCAAGTGGCATTGGTATTGGAGGTGTTCTCATACAAGGAGGTAAACCCGTTATTTTCTTTAGTGAAAAACTTCATGATCCTTCTTTGAATTATTCTACTTATGATAAGGAATTGTATGCCTTAGTGCGTGTATTACAAACTTGGCAACATTATCTTTGGTTTAAGGAGTTTGTCATACATTCCGATCATGAATCATTGAAGTATCTTAAGTGTCAAACCAATCTGAATAAACGACATGCTAAATGCATTGAATTCATAGAGTCGTCTCCATACATCATTAAGCATAATAATGGGAAGGAAAATATTATTGCCGATACATTATCTAAGTGTTATACCATGCTGTCCCAACTTGATCATAAAATCTTTGGTTTGAAAACAATAAAAGCATTATATCCTACTGATTTGGACTTCAAAGATGCTTTTGAAAATTGTAGAGAAGGAAGAACTTGGAATAAATATGTGATGCGGGAGGGTCTCCTCTATCGTGCTAACAAGCTATGCGTTCCAGCTAGCTCCGTTCGTCTATTACTTTTGCAGGAAGCACATGGAGGAGGTTTGATGGGACATTTTGGAGTGAAGAAAACTGAATACGTGCTGTCCACAAAGTTCTTTTGGCCAAATATGAGGCGTGATGTCGAGCACTACGTGTCACGATGCACTACTTGCAACAAAGCTAAGTCTCGCCTTAACCCACATGGTCTTTATATGCCTCTTCCTGTTCCTAGTGCACCTTGGGAGGATATTTCTATGGACTTTGTTTTAGGATTGCCTAGGACTAAGAGGGGGAGGGATAGTATTTTGGTATTTGTTGATCGTTTTTCCAAAATGGCACACTTTATACCTTGTCATAAGAATGATAAAGCCTCACACATTGCTGATTTATTTATGACGGAAATTGTTCGTTTACATGGTGTGCCAAATACCATTGTTTCTGATAGTGATGCAAAATTTTTAAGTCATTTTTGGAGAACTTTGTGGTATAAATTGGGAATCAAGTTGCTGTTTTCAACTACATGTCACCCACAAACGGATGGACATACCGAGGTAGTTAATCGTACTTTATCCACTATGTTGCGGGCTGTCTTGAAAACAAATTTGAAGTTGTGGGAGGAGTGTTTACCACATATAGAATTTGCTTACAACAGATCCGTTCACTCCACGACAAAGGTAAGTCCATTCCAGGTAGTGTATGGTTTCAATCCCCGTGCTCCTATTGATTTACTACATTTGCCTCCTTCTGAAACTATAAATTTGGATGCTACACAACGATCTGAATTCATTCTTAAGATGCATGAAACTACACAGAAAAATATTGAAATGATGAATGAGAAGCATAGGATTGCAGGTAGTAAAGGTAGAAATGAAGTAAAACTTGAACCGGGTGATTTGGTGTGGTTACATTTGAGAAAAGAGCGATTTCCCGACTTGAGAAAATCTAAACGTATGCCACGAGCTGCTGGTCCTTTTAAGATCGTTGAAAAGATTAATGATAATGCATATAAGCTTGAATTGCCTCCCGATTTTGGGGTTAGTCCTACATTTAACATTTCAGATTTGCGACCGTACTTGGGAGAAGAAGATGAACTTGAGTCGAGGACGACTCCAATTCAAGAGGGGGAGGATGATGAGGACATCACAACAGCGTAGACGCACATTGAACTACAAGGACCAATCACAAGAGCACGAGCACGGTTATTAAATCAGCAGGTGAATTCGTTCCTAACTTCTTTTGCATGTGAGTTTGAGAATAGATTGCTATGTGATGATTTAATTGTTATTAGGAATAATGGAGAAGATCAACAAGTGAAGGAAGGAGGCCTTGGGAGCATGGAGAACCAGCTGGGATGTCCACAAGTTGATGGAAACAGTTTACAACTCGGACTCGAGTTCAAATTGGAGTCCAGGAGCAGTCCAACTTAAAACAGACGCCCAGGAGGCATACGGACTCCGTTTTCTACGTTCTACATATGCACGGAAAGAGGAGAAGATAAACTTTCCAATGGTTCTGGTCCCACCTCAAATTCCTCTGGAGTCATTGGGAATCGTTGAAACAAGTCGAGTCCAGATTTCTGTCTGGTGCTGCGCCACCGAATTGGGCCTTTGGGCCTTGTGTCCCGTAAGAGTCCATTAGGGACACGTCTAATCGTGTTTTGGTCGAACCCTAGCCTATAAATACTGCAGCAGCCGGTCATATTCGGTGGGTTTTGCTTAGATCAATAATATCGCCGTTCTAAAGTTCGTGAGACCCCAACTTCGCAATTTCAGATCGTGTCTTCTACGTTCTTGCTCGTGTTCTCGGTTGCACTTGCAGGGATTAGCCTTCTTAGCGAGGTTAAGCGTGTGCAGTACGGTTGATAACCAATGGAGCCGTGGTGTAGTGATTGTAGGGGTACTCGTACCGCTCGAGTGCCGCGGATCATCAACGTCGAGTTCTCCACCCCAATCGACATACCTTTCGGAAGATCGGGCCTAAACCTACTCATCAGAAGCACCAGTAATTAATTCCAATAGCAGTTTGCTTTATGGATTTATTGAGAATAATTTATGGATTGTGATACAGATCCAAGCGCACCACTTGAAAGTACAGATCATCCTGATTCCCAATAAATTTATTTGGGAGTTTATGGACAAGTATGCTAAGAGATATGGATTTTTCAAAGTTGGAACAAAATTTGGAATTAAATCTAAATAGAAAAGTTTGAATTAAACAGTGGGCTCCACGGGTTTAAAATGGACCAGTGGCATTCAAGCCACCCGGGGGCCACAGAGATAACGGCGTGGCCACATTGGATCACTGGGAAGCAGCTAATCCGGAGCGCACGCTCAGAGGCTGACGGCTGGGCCCCACGGCCTTCATCAACCTCGCGCCAGGGCCGCGCTTGGGCGGCGCCCGACGGCAACCGCTCGCCGACACCTTGCCACAACCCAACCTAGGGCATGTCGGCCTCCCAGACTCACCGCCTCCACCTAATAATCGATGGGGAACTCGCTGGTGATGCTCCCGACGGCGATAGATGGCCGGAGAAGTGCACCCGACACCAGCGGCAGAACCTAGGGTTTCGGCCATATCTGTCGGCCCTACAGTGTATTAGTTCACACTATAAAACTTCAGAAAGCATTGTGGAACCATGGGAAACATTCTTCTGGACATAAGAAGGAGAGAAAAGCTTTGGATCAAGGTGGGCGACGATGAACCGATGAGGTGAAAAATTGGTGGTTGGGAAAAATGCTATTCCGGCTTGATTACTCGATGAAACTCGATGATTCTTCTTCGAGGTGAAGCGCCTGTACCTCTAGAGCAACAAAGCTCACGGCCACGATGAATACTTGCACGTAGAATGGAAATTTAAGGGATGACCTATCTAAGTTCATAGAAAGAACTTGTCAGAAGAAATAGAAATACGGAGGCTATGGTCCACGAAATGGGCTGAAATTTTACGAGCACGTTCTACAGATATTTGCACACCATTTTTATTCAAGGACTCCAATGATCTAGAGTGAATCCTCAAAGGATTGGTCTTTGTTGCACTTAATTTCGTGGAGAGATGCGGTTTTTGAGGCTCTTGGGAGGTGTGACGGCGCTAGGGTTCGAGAGGGTTTAAAGTTGGATCGTGCACCTCTATTTATATGGGGTTTCTAAAAGTGACCGTTACGATTCAGAAAGATCGTACTAGTCCGTGGTGGACAGCGGACTAGTCCGGTGTGCTGTGTGTAGCAAACCCTAAGTGTCTCGAAATATCGGACTAGTCCGGCTAGGAGCGGACTTGTCTGATTTCGCTTCTGGAAATCTTCGGACTAGTCCGATAGACATCGGACTTGTCCGGACATGTGAAACCCTAAGTGGATTGGATGACAAGTCCGCACTTGGATGACTTGTCCAATTTAGGTCAGATGGTTTTTCGAACTAGTCCGTGCAAATATTGGACTTGTCCGAATTGGACTAGAGAGAATATCGGACTAGTCCGGTTGTGATCGGACTTGTCCGATTTTGTGTGACTTGTGAAGTGTTTTGAGGACTAGTCTGCACTAGGGAGGACTAGTCCGATTCTAGTCAGAGAGATATCAGACTAGTCCAATAGATATCGGACTTGTCTGATTTTGTGCAGAGAGGATATCGGACTAGTCCGATGTCGGTCGGACTAGTCCGCTCCTGTATAACTTTGTGCAATGTGTGTGTTTAATTGTGATTGAGCTCTTGGGGTGTGTTTCCTTAACACACTCCATACACAATGATCTACTATTCTTCTTCCTGGAGCTCATTTCCACTTTGCTCCTCATTCTCCCTTCTTTTTGGCACTTTGCATATTTTGCTATTAAAACCTATGCTCATCTCAACAAATAGGTTAGGATCTCATTTGCTTGTCATAAATCATCCAAAACCCACAAGGGATTCCTAGATGCACTTTCAACCATCGTTCGCACCGGTGAATCAACTCGGACAACGGGATGGGGTGTCTGCGTCGATCACTGCATCGGCAAACAACAACCCTGAACATGCGCTTAATGCTGCGCGTGCTCTTCTCCAATGTCCACCGCCTCCAAGGGCACCCCAGGGTGCGATGGAGCAGTGGAGAGCTGATGTGGATCATCTGGTGGCAGCAGCAGCCGATCGCATCAGTAATCAAGGTCCTCACCCTCGGGGCGGGCCCCTTCACAGCATCGGACCTTGTCGAGTAGAGTTGATCCGCAAGCTTCGCAACACAGAGGCGTGCTGCATCTCAACAGGCGACGTCGCTGCCTCCCGGGGCGCGACGTACTCACACGGTAATATGGCTTTTGACTCACGACCTCCGGGCAGAGCTTGATCGTCATTACCGACAACAGGATGGTCGCGTCCACATCGAGTGTGCTCGCGACAGGCGAGAGGCTCGAGACAGTCATGCTCCTGAGGGAGTAGGAGGAGATTGTTCTACCTTAGCCATGCACCTACGCATGGTCAGATGGCCGCAGAAGTTCCGGCCTCACCTTCCGGAGAAATTTGATGGGACTGTTAACCCCGCCGAATTTCTTCAAATCTACTCCACCGCTATCCTTGCGGCTGGGGGAAATGAGGCCGTGATGGCCAATTATTTCCCTGTGGCTTTGACTGGGACCGTCAGGTCTTGGTTCATGAGCTTTTCGCCAGACTCCATCAACAGTTGGGAGGAGTTGTGCCAATAGTTCACCGCCAATTTCGGGATCTCATACACCCAACCAGGCACAGAACTGGATATTTTTGTTGTCAAGCAAAAAGGGGGAGAGTCCTTGCAATCTTTTATGCAGAGGTTCTCCCAGGTATAAAATACCATTCCTTCTATCTCAAGCACTTCTGTTATTGTAGCATTCAGACAGGGCGTTCGAGATAATAAAATGATGGAGAAGTTGGCGACCAAGGAAGTCACCAACGTCATGGAACTCTTCAGCATGGCAGACAAGTGTGCCAAGGCTGCGGAGGGTCGTGAAATGCACTCCCAACCACCTCCGGAGGCCAACCAAAAATCCTCCAAGGGTGAAGCCACTACCTCCGGGAGTGGCAAGAAGATGAAAAAGTCCAATGGCAAGAAGAATCCGTCGGCTGGCACACCTACTGCTGCTGCTGCCGCAGCTCCGGGTGGCCGGGGGCCACGCCCCGAGAAATGACCTCGACCGTCGTCTGAAGATGGTGGCAGCTCCAAGATGTGGTGTCCCATACACAAGACAGATAGCCACAACATGGAAAACTGCCGAGAGGTCTAGAACCTGGTCGAGTGCTACAACAAGCGCCTGGAAGAAGCTCCTTTCCGTCAAAGGGAAGGAAAACAAAAAGTGACGAAGCTCCGGCTGAAGAGGAGTTTGGCTTCCAGGAGCCCAAAAAGGTCATGAAGGCTATTTACACCTCCGTTGACGATGACTCTGACGTCTCCGACAACGAGCATCGGAAGACCATGAACACCATCTTTGGTGGTTCGTGGGACATCACTTCCTGCCGAGTCTTCAAGACAATGTGGCGGGACATGGCCTTTGTAGCTCCCACCGCCAGGGCGGAGCCTCATCTGAAGTGGATGGATACTTCCATCAACCTCGATGCTTTGAACTTCCCTCGGAACATGATCAGAGCTGGTCAACTTCCACTGATGGTATCTCTGACCATCAATAACATCCAGCTCCACCACGTAATGGTGGACGGTGGTTCGGGGCTGAACCTCATAAGCTTCGAAGCCTTCATCAAGCTTTATCTCCGACCTTCGGATCTTCGCCCCTCCCGACCTTTCTTAGGAGCAGGTCCGGGGGCCATAACTCCACTCCGTGCCATTACTCTCCCGGTGACCTTTGAAACTTAGGAGAATTACAGGGCTGAGAATTTGGTCTTCGACATGGCACAGATCAACTTGCCATTCAACGCCATCTTGGGCAGGCCATCTTTGTATAAATTCATGGCTGCTGCTCATTATGGCTACTTGGTGTTGAAGATGCCAACACCCTCAGGCGTTCTCCGGATTCGCGGAGATCGCACCGCCGGAGTTACTGCTCTGGAAGAACTCCACGCGCTTGCTACAGCACAGGAGGAAGAATCCAGAAAGGAGCAATCTTCAAATCCCCCGAGCATTCGTCATCGAGGCTCAACCTACGCACCTCATGTGCGACCAAGTGACGACACCGACATTCCCATCAAAGTCGTCCAAATTGGTTCCAACGCTGCTAAGACCACCCCTATATCGGGAGGTCTGAACGATAAATCGAAACTCATGCTCATCACTTTTTCTCCGGGCAAATGTCGACGTGTTTGCCTGGCAACCATCACAAATGCCTGGGATCCCTAGGAAAGTGATTTAGCACAATCTGAAGATTTATCCCGACGCTCGGCCTGTACATCAGAAGCCTCCGAAGCAATCAGTAGAGCGACAGAACTTCATACGTCAAGAAGTGAAGAAGTTGCTCGAAGCTGGATTCATCCGGGAAGTCTTCCACCCAAAATGGCTGGCAAACCCAGTCGTTGTACCTAAGGCATGCAGGAAGCTTCGGATGTGTATCGACTACACAACACTGAATAATGCATGTCCAAAGGATCCATTCCCACTACCTAGAATAGATCAGATAGTGGATTCCACCTTCGGGTGTGAATTATTGTGTTTCCTAAATGCATATTCTGGGTATCATCAAATCAGAATGTCTAGGGAAGATGAAGAGCATACCGCCTTCATCACAGTAGATGGATTGTATTGTTACACTGCCATGCCATTCGGTCTCAAAAACACTGCTTCAACGTTTGTGTGAGCTATGTACAAAACTTTTGGAGAGCTGATTAGTGATGTAGTGTAAGTGTACGTCGATGACATCGTCGTCAAGATCAAGAACAAGGACTCATTTCTTGACACCTTGCAAGCTGTCTTCGACAAGTTGCGAATCACACGCACAAAGTTGAACCCAGACAAGTGTGTCTTTGGGGTTAGCTCTGGAAAGCTTCTTGGATTCTTGGTGAACCACCGAGGAATAGAGGCGAATCCAGCAAAGATTAAAGCTATTGAAGACATGCGGCCACCAGCTCGCATCAAGGATGTCCAGAAGCTGACTGGATGTCTAGCTGCCCTCAGTCGGTTCATCTCAAGACTGGTGGAACAGACGCTACCCTTTTTCAAATTATTGAGGAAGTCCGGACCATTCCAATGGTCTGAAGAAGCAGAAAAGGCATTCCAAGAGCTGAAGCAGCTCCTCACCACTCTACCAACTTTGGTAGCTCCAAATCCTAGTGAGCCACTTCTGCTTTACATTTCAGCAACTGATGAAGTTGTCAGCATGGTTCTGGTTGCGGAAAGACTAGAACCATCTCCAGTTCAGGAATCCAGACCCCTCAGGGAAGGTCCGGAGCTACCTGAAGGCGAGTCTGGGTCCCAGCCTCCAGACCCAGATCCTCGAGGTGAGATGTCAGAGGATCAACCTCCTTCAAATGAAGGAGTTACTGTTGCTGAACAAGAAGAACCAAATCCTTCTAGGAGGGTCCGGGTCACTTCAGAAGAAACTCCGGGTTCTTTAAGAAAGAACAGGGAGGTCCCCGAAAAAGGTTCGGACCCCTCCGGGAGGGTCTGGACAGTCCAGCGCCCAGTGTACTTCATCAGTGAAGTACTTAATGACGCCAAGACTCATTACCTAGAGGTGCATAAGCTGCTCTACGTAGTTCTTATCGCCTCTAGGAAGCTTCATCACTACTTCCATGCTCACAAGATTTCAGTGGTAACCTCTTATCCATTCTAACAATCTTGCATAACCCAAACTCTAGCAGGAACATTGCAAAGTGGGCAGCGGAATTGGCTGAGTTCGATCTTGAATTCGTCCCAAGACAAGCGATCAAGAGTCAAGCATTGGTAGACTTTGTGGCGGAATGGACCCCTCTCCATCAAATCCTGGGGGCCCCAGTGAGCAGAAGCTGGAACCCAAGGTTCTGGTCTTCACTGAGCCTCACTGGACTCTCTACTTTGACGGCTCCGTGCAGAAGCAGGGGCCAGAGCTGGAATCCTTCTCCTTGCTCCGACCGGGGAGAAGGTCAAATACATGGTTCACCTTGACTTCAAGGCAACCAACAACATGGCGGTGTATGAAGCACTAATATATGGGCTCAAGGTGGCACTATCATATGGTTTCAAGCAACTGTTGGTAAAGGGTGATTTGCAGCTCATTATAAAACAAGTCAAAGATGAATGTTGCTGCAACAACCCTCAACTAGCTGGATATCTCCTTGAAGTCCAGAAGCTTTAGAAGCATTTCGAAGTCCTGGATCTTTGCCATGTCTAGCGTCTCAACAACGTTGAAGCTGACGAACTCTTGACGAAAGCTTCAACCGGAGCTCCGGCTCCCGACGGAACCTTCGTCCAGAGATTGTCAAGACCAACAGCTCAGCCTGCCGAACTGAGCGAAGGGGGCAAGACCAGCACCTCGAAGCTGGCGGTCCTGATGGCCCTATTACCATGTCGTCCATCAAGGGTCGTAGGTGCTGTAGGAAGCTCCGAGCAACCCAGCACGCAAGACTCAGAAGCTCAAGTTAGCTCCGATGCATGGATCTCAGAGATCCAGAGCTACTTGAAAGACAACATCCTTCCTGAAGACAATGTATCCGCTGACTGGATAGTGAGATTGGCTAAAAGATACACACTGGTAGAAGGGGATCTCTACCGGCGTGGTGCCAACGGTGTCCTAATGCGGTGCATTACAAGGGAAGAAGTCTGCGAGCTCCTCGCAAAAATCCACGGAGGCGAGTGTGGGAACCACGCGTCTTCCCGCACATTGGTTGGTAAAGCCTTCCGGCATGGTTTTTACTAGCCTACAGCACTCCAGGATGCAACCGAGCTAGTGAAGAAATGTGAAGCATGCTAGTTTCTTGCGAAGGAAATTCACACACCAGCTCACACTACAAATGGTACCTCCGACATGGCCATTCGCTATGTGGGGTATGGATATTTTGGGACCTTTCCCAAAAGCCGTCAGAAGTTACAAGTTCCTGTATGTCGCCATCGACAAGTTCACTATGTGGTCGGAAGCAACTCCAGTTGTGACAATAAACAAGTAATCAACTATCAACTTCTTGCAGTCCATAGTATGCAGATTTGGAGTCCCAAACAAGATCATAACTGACAATGGGACCCAATTCACAAGTTTTGCATTCCAAGGATATTGCAAAGACCTCGGCATTCAAGTCAGCTACCCTTCCGTAGCTCACCTGGCAAGTAATGGCTAAGCTGAGAGAGCAAATGTAGAAATCCTAAAAGAACTCAAGATGCGCACATATGAGTGCCTGAAAAAACATGGAGCCAACTGGATTGAAGAGCTTTCGCCCACCTTGTGGGCAAATAGGATGACTCCAAACCGGTCAACTGGAGAGACACCCTTCTTCCTGGTGTACGGAGCTCAAGCAGTCCTTCCTCCGGAAATCACCTTGGGGTCGTTCCGGGTCCGGACCTTCGACGAAGCCACGCAGGACCAGCTCCGGCGTGAAGACCTTGACCTCGTTGAAGAGGGAAGGTGACGAGCAGCTGTTCGAAATGCACGATACTGCCAAGCGCTCCGGCGCTATCACCAAGGGCATGTGCATAACCGATAGCTCGAGGAAGGCGATCCAGTGCTATGGAGAATACAAACTCAAGAAGGGTTAAACAAACTTTCCCCCAGCTGTGAAGGACCTTTTCGTGTGGTCAAAGTATCTCATACCGGATGCGTTTGCTTGGCAACTGAGCATGGGACACCGCTCCCTAATCCTTGGAACATTGAGCACCTCCGTAAGATCTACGCTTAATATCACAGAGGTGAGTCTGTAATTACATATGATGTATGTTATAGCGTCATTGTACAGAGTCGGGTAGCTCCTCCGGGAGGACAGCCGGACCTTTCCAGGAAGGTCTGCAAAGTCCAAGCAACACTTGACATAGTCTCAGAACTAAAAGTGTAGCTAGCTACCCTGGGTCAAACAAGAAATGTAACACACTTAGCCTGGTTCTGTACCCTAAGAGTGTACTTGTCTCCCCTGTACCCTGGACCTATAATGAAAGACATCATTATGTGAAAACAGACTCCACGTGCATTTATTTTATACAGGCTCATTCTTTTTTATTTTTCTCTTTCTTGTCTATAACAAAGTTGTGTAATTCTTAAGAATCTTTAGCTCTAACAATTCATATATAATTCAAGTTGCATTGTTAATTCTTTCGGTGCTTAACATTGTTGAATGGCCTACTCGCTTGAACGCCAAGCCAATCTAGGTCCGGAGTGTGCTATCGACTTAGTCTGGTCCTGCACCCTAAGTACGCCACTCTACCTACACCTCGGCAGGCCTGAGTAAGGTGAGTCCAAAAAATGATCGAACCTGGAGAAAATAAACAAATGCACTTGATTGTATATAGAATTGCAGTCGACCTAAAAATTTCTTTTGGAAATAGTAAGCCGCAAATGAGTTATAGATAAGAAATGGATTTTAATGTTTTTTTTACTTCAGTGTGCAGGAAAAATAAAAATCTCATGATGATGGTTGATGATGTCGGAGCTATCAAAGCTTCGACATCCCCTAAGGTGGCCCGTTTTCGATGTTTTAAACATTGATAGCAGGCGTCGTCGGAGCTATCAAGTTCCGACAAATCCAGGGGGCTAGCCGTCAACGTGAAGAAAAGATGGTAGAAGGACACCCTAATGGGGTCTGCTGTCGACGCTATATGTGATGACAGTGGATGCTGCCAGAGCTACTAAGCTCCGACAACCCGAGAGGACCAGCTGTCGACGTTCTACATGTTGACATGGTTGCTGCCGGAGCTACTAAGCTCTGACAACCTCAGGGGGCCCTGCTATCAACGACTTCGGACGTACACTCTACAAGTTCAAAGCATGCAAGTCTTCAACAAAATGCTACATCCTTTTGGTACATGTTCGCAATCAAATTGTGTACATCTACCAGGGGGCCAAATGAGACAAAAGTTGAAGACAAAAAATGAAATTCATAAATTTCTTGGATTTCATTCATCTGAAGACAAGAGATTACAAAATTGGAGAAAAGAAGAGAAGATACAAGTGGGAGCAACAAGGAGAAAGTCCTAAATCCTACGAAACAACGAGGCGACCTTTTGGGCAACCTCCGACACGCTGGTCTTGGCGGCATCTCCCTCTCCATCGATGGGGCCTTCAAGCACCGGATCTAGTGGGAAATGAGGATCTCGGCTTGTGTAGCATGTCAGCATGTATTCTGCGACGTTCCGCGCAAGGGATTTTCCTTCAGTTTTCAACTGATCCGCGATTACATCGCCCATCTTGTTGAGTTTGTTGCCAGCTGAGCTCAGCGCCTTCAACGCATGGTCCATCTCCAGCTCTGGATTGTCCAGACGCACAGGACTAAAGCCCAGCGGTGTCAGTGCGTCATTGTCTTTTCCCAAGAAGTCCCATACTTGTTGGGACTCCGCAACCCTTGAGCCTAGAATCTCTTCCAAGGACCTATTGGCCACCGCAAGCTCCGAACACTCCTGGGCAAGGCGCTCGACCTCTTTGGCGTGCTGCTGAATCCTTTCAGCAACTTGCTTTTCAAGGTCACCAAGCTCCTTCTCCCGAACATGGATCTAGTTCTGGCAGTCAACCAGGTCTTTCTCCCAGCCTCACACCTTCTTCTCCTTGGCAGCGACTTCATCCTCCCTTTTGGTAAGGTCCTGTCCCCACTGCCAGGCCTTCTCCTCCTCGCTCTTGCAGAGCTCCTCAAGCTTCTTGGTGCGCTCGGCAAGGCTCTTGTCACCTAGAGCCAGCCTTTGGGCGAGCTCCTCCTCCCTCTTCACGAGGTCATCCCTCAGCTCCAGGAGTTTTTGCTCTTCATCTTTGAGCTTTTTCTCTCGCTCCTCAAGAGCCTCTCGACCCTTGACGATGCTTTCGTGGATGGTATTAAGCTTCTCCTGGAGATCATTTGCTGCTTCATTAGCAGCCACAGCTTGTTCGTATATAGCCCAGGACTGGTTGTCGGGGGATCGCACCATGTTTTCCCTCTCGTCCAGCAGCTGGTCCCATTACTCCATTCGGGCCTTCTCCCTCTTGACCCACTCCTTGTCGTCAGCCATCCTTGATTGCGCCTGCTTGGTCTCGAATTGGAGCTGGTTGCGCAACCTCCTAAGGGTTTGGCGCTCCTCCTCGAGGGCCTTGCTGTCGTGATAAAAGGCAAGCTGGACCTGACGAAGGCTGGAGCAGGCGTTGTCGATGGATAACGACAGGGGGATCGGCTCCAGACCTGCCGGGGTCCTCTCCACTAACTCCAGTGGGTTCTCCATAACAAAAATTGGTTCCCACTCTACAATAGTGGTCCCCTGAGCTTCCTTGGCTCTAGGGCCGCCCTTCGAGAGTGTCTCAGTCGTCACCAAGGAAGGTCCAGCAACGGGAGCTTCTACCTCCGGAGTCAGCTCTGAAGGTCCCGCTGCCAGGTCATCAGCAACTGGTCCCACAGGCAGTGGACCAGCCGCTTCATCTTGACACCCTGGCTCAGGCACGAGTACCTCCGGAACTGCCACCTCTGGGGTAGGCATTCAAGACTCGGCCAGAGCTGAGGCCACCTCCGGCTCTAGCGCTGGTGCCTCTTCCACTGCCAGTTCAGGCGCCGGTGCTTCGACCTCCACCGGTTCGGGTGACAGCACCTCCATGACAACTGGCTCAGGCGCCAAAACTTCATGAACCACCGGCTCCTTCGCCGGGGCTTCAATAACATCCGGCGCTAAGGCCAAAACTGCAGCTACCTCTGGCTCTGAGGCCAGAGCGTCCGTCATCACAGCATCCAAAACCGGAGCTTCAACCTCCGGAGCTGATGCCGCTGGTACATCTTCATTCCCGTGGTCCGGCGCTACCACAGGAGCATCGGGAGATGAGTAGAGGTCAAGAACCACGACAGCTGGTGCCAGAGCTGCGCGACCTCAGCCACCACCTGGGGCGGCGCTGGAATTGGAGCTGGAGCCTCTGCCTATACAGCATCAGCCGCTATCGCAGGAACTGGAGCTTCAGCCCCTTTTTTGGAGACCCTATGGATCAAGGACAAAGAAACTCAAAATATGGTTACAACAAAACAATCAACTGAGGTAAAAAAGCAAATTTACCTTGGGAGGCTTCTGCTCCAGCTAGCGCGGAACCTCTTTGCCGAACGCTCAGAGCCCGACCTAGTCGCAACTGCGGTAGTAGCTCCGGAAGGCTCTTCAGAGCTTACTGCCGCCGTCAGGGACGTCTTGGTTGGAGCCTTCCTTGACTGAGAAGGACCCTCGGACCTAGAGCCCTTAGCTGGCTCCAGCGCTGGAGTCACCTGGGCGGAGCTGACGTACCGGGGAGACCCCGATGCTGGAGTTGGCGTCACGGTCGAAGACCTCCCCCGCTGGGGAGAAGTTGCTATTGTGGAAGGAGCAGGTCTGACGGGCCTCCCATCATAGTGCTTCAACTTCCTCTTTCGGCTGGAGGGCTCATCCAACTCTTTGCCCTTGCCAATGACTTTAGCTCTCTATCGCGGGGCGGAAGCAGGGCCACCCTCGGAAGCTCCGGGGATCACCAATCTGGTGGTCGGACGCCTCTAAACTCGCTGAGGTCGTCAAGCACCGACATCTTCCTCCGGAGCTCCCTGCTGAACTTCTCCTCCATGTTCAAAGGGAGGAAAGCCGCCAACGAAGTTAAGTCATCGCCCTCGATTCGATGGCATGCTAGAACTTCTTAAGATGAAGCTCCAAAGCAGAGCCACCCAAATTGGACTTCAGACTGGTTTCAATTCGGTCATTGTCTATCACGCTATTGAGGGCCCAGGAGAGCTTCTCCCTCTTCTTCAGTAGAGCCCACCTGTTGACCAAGAAGTTGTAGAAGACCGTCTGGAGGGTCACCCCTCCTTCCACACATTGGCGGATCCTAGTCAAGGCAGGGTTGAAGGCCTCTGACAGCACCGGAACCTCACTCTAGGCGTTAGTGTCAACATTGGGAAGACCTTCAGGCAGCTCCAACTTCTCGTGCTCCTCTGCCATGACGATAATCCAATCCTTCTTCCAGTTGTCCCACTTGCCGTAAGGTAACGACCTCAAGTACTTGTAGGGGCATTTCTTGTGCTTCACAAAATAGTAGAAGCGAAGGTACCCGAAACTCTTGCCGGTAGTGTGGATGGTGAAGAAGGTACGGAAAAGCTTGATGCAAGGGGGAATACCCACCCACATCTCGCTGAAGTGGACGAATGTTGACACAAGAAGAATGGAGTGGGGGCCAAGGTGGTACAACTGTAGACCATAGAAGTCTAATAGCATCAAGAGGAAAGTTGAGAAAGGTAGGATCAATCCCACCATGGCGTACGCAGAAAAGTACACCATGTCGCCACCGCGCTTCTTCTTGAACGGGAGCTCGCCGGCGCGGACCAGGTGGTTGAAGGAGTCACTGGACCACCCCATGTAGGTCCGGACCTTCTTCAAATCGTCGTCGGTCGTGAGACGGCTCTTTCAGAGACCCAACTCCATCGCAGCACGGCGCGGCGAGAGAGAAAAAGCAAGAGAAAGTTTGGAGGATTTGAGCGCAAGTTCAAATGAAGGCGTAAGGAATCGCCAAACCGTGCGCACATTCCTTCTTAAGTAAGCCCCCGCAACGCTTGGATGGAAACCGCAAAAGGGCCAAGGATACTGTTCAAAAGTTTCACCCTGCCAATGACAAAGGGGCCCGGGGCCACCCAGACGATCAAGTCAAGGTCCTTACCCCAGGCGAACAGTTGTCATGATGAGAGGCAGGAAACCCGAGGGCGGCGGCCTGACAGGGCGCGCGGAACTGATACAGTTTTCGTATTGGGAACCGGCGACCTTCAATTGCGTGAGATCTGCACACGCAAATCTCACCTGCCACGTCCTGAAGATGCCATGCGGCGATTGTTTAACTGCAAACCACCACCTCAACAGCACATCCAAAAACCCTTGAAGACACGGCGCAGAAATCGAAAGATGGACCCACCTCCGGCAGAATGACTTAATCCAAAAGGTCTCTCCCAGAGGTCGGCCCAGGGGGCCACTGTCGGTACCTGGCGTACTGGATACCCCTTGCAACTACAAAGAGTGCAAAGGAACTCCACCTATCTGTGTCAAGACCTCCAAAGGCCCCACGTGTCACTCGTAACTGAACCTGCATCCCTCCTATGGTTAGTCCTAGTGCCGCCACGTGTATCATAAAATCGGAGCTACAATCCCTACATGGGAATGCTCCGGCTAGATACCTGTGTGGCACCCCCGGACCTAATCCCTGACAGAGGGAAGCTCCGCTACCGACACGTGTACAACAGCATCGAACCTACTCGTCCAAGACGGTAAGCTCCGGAGCTGCCACGTGTCCAACCGCCGGACCTTCAACCTCAACAGGCAGATTGGTGGACCTCCAACGGCTCGGACCTTCAAGAGACATTAAAAACTTCAAGACCTAATTAAGTGTCATTAATGCTATCTTAATGACACACGATTGGATGACCCTTAATACCAGTAACGCCACCATTAAGTGGCGTTACTACGCTATCAAGGGGAATTAAACACATTTAACTGTGCATTAAGCATCAATAACTGCCAGGGCCACATGTCGGGTCAGGCTAATGATGTAATGGCCAGTCCTTGTACTATAAAAGGACCGGTTGAGCGATACACAGGGGGAATTTTTGGCCTCTCTTTGGCTCACGCTCTCATACACCCAATACAACAACAACAACACACCCGTGGAGTAGGGTATTACGCTCAGGCGGCCCGAACCATGTAAATCCTCGTGTCAAGTCACCATCTTATTCTGAATTTCCACATGCCCCAACCGAACTAAGAAACTCTGCGGGCTAATAACAGTAGTACCGGGAGAATTGCCGGAACCAGACTCCGACAGCGTTCGACACAAAAAGATGTTGGAGAAGCTGGCGACCAAAGAAGTCACCAGCGTCACGGAACTCTTCAGCTTAGTAGATAAATGTGTTAAAGCTGAGGAGGGACATGCGATGCACTCCAAACCACTTCCAGAGGCAAACAAGAAATCCTCCACGAATGAAGCCACTACTTCCGGAGGTAGCAAAAAGAAGAAGAAGTCCAACGGCAAGAAGAAGCCGTCGGCCGACGCACCTACCGATGCGTCTGCTGTAGCTCCGGGTGGCCAGGGGCCACACCCCAAAAAACGACCCCGTCCTTCATCAGAAGACGGCAGTAGCCCTAAGATGTGGTGTCCGATCTACAACAAGTGCCGAGAAGAAGCTCCTTTCCGTCAGCAGGAAGGAAAACAAAAAGTCGACGAAGCTCCATCTGAAAAGGAGTTAGGCTTTCAAGACCCCAAGAAGGTCTTGAAGGCTGTTTACAATACCGCCGACGACGACTCCAACGTATCTGATATCGAGCGTCAGAAGACCGTAAACACCATTTATGGTGGTTCTTGGGACATCACCTCTCGCTGCATCCTCAAGACAATGCGGCGGGATATGGCTGCTGCAGCTGCCACCGCCAGGGCGGAGCCTCATCGGAAGTGGATGGACACTCCCATCATTTTCAATGCTTCAGACTTCCCTCGTAAAATGATCAGAGCTGGCCAACTCCTGTTGATGGTATCTCCGACCATTAACAATGTTCAACTCCACCATGTACTGGTGGACGGAGGTGCAGAGCTAAACCTCATAAGCTTTGAAGTCTTCGTCAAGCTCTAGCTCCGACCTTCGGACCTTCACTCCTATCGACCTTTCTTTGGGGTAGGTCTGAGGGCCATTACCCCTGTCGGCTCCATCACGCTCCTGGTGACCTTCGAGACTCTAGAGAACTACAGAACCGAGAATCAGTTTGCGCAAATCAGTTTGCCGTTTAACGCCATACTAGGCAGGCCTACCTTTTACAGGTTCATGGCTGCTGCTCACTGTGGCTACTTGGTGTTGAAGATGCCAACACCGTCAGGTGCTCTCCGAATCCACGGGGATCGCACTGCAGGACTCACTACATTAGAAGAACTCCATGCGCTTGCTACAGGGCAGGAGGAAGCATCCGGTAAGGAGCTAGCGTTGAAACCTTTGAGTTCTCATCATCGAGGCTCAACCTCCGCACCTCGCGTGCAACCAAACGTTCCTGTTAAAGTCGTCCAAATCGATTCTGATGCTGCTCAGACCACCTGTATATCGAGAGGTCTGAACAACAAATAGGAACTCACGCTCATCACTTTCCTCCAGGCGAATGTCGACGTGTTTGCTTGGCAACCATCAAAAATTCCTGGGATCCCCAAGGAGGTCATTGAGCACAACCTGAAGATCTATCTGGACGCATAGCCTGTACACCAGAAGCCCTGGAAGTAATCAATCGAGCGACATCCTTCATCCGACAGGAGATCAAGAAGTTTCTCGAAGCTGGTTTCATCCGGGAGGTGTTTCATCCAAAATGGCTGGCAGATCTAGTTGTGGTGCCCAAGGCTGGCGGGAAGCTTCGGATATGTATCGACTACACTACCTTAAATAAGGCATGTCCAGAAGATCCATTTCCACTACCTAGAATAGATCAAATAGTGGACTCCACCTCCGGGTGTGAGCTATTGTGTTTCTTAGATGCATATTCTGGATATCATCAAATCCAAATGTCTAAGGAAGATGACGAGCATACTACCTTCATAACAGTAGATGGATTGTATTGTTATACTGCCATGCCCTTGGTCTCAAAAATGTTGCTTCAACATTTGTGTGAGCTATGTTCAAAACATTTGGAGAGCTAATCAGAGACTTGGTGGAGGTGTACGTCGATGACATTGTCGTGAAGATCAAGAACAAAGAGTCACTCCTTGATAACCTGCAAGCCGTTTTTGACAAGTTACGCAACACGCGCACTAAGCTGAACCCAGACAAATGTGTCTTCGGGGTTAGCTCCGGGAAGCTTCCAGGTTTCTTGGTGACTCACTGAGGAATTAAAGCAAATCCGGCGAAGATCAAGGCCATAGAAGATATGCAGCCCCCAACCTGCATCAAGGATGTCCAGAAGTTAACTGGATGTCTAGCTACGCTCAGTCGGTTCATCTCAAGACTAGCAGAGTGGGCACTTCCCTTATTCAAACTCTTGAGGAAGTCTGGACCTTTTAATTGGTCTGAAGAAGCAGAAAAGGCGTTTCAAGAGCTGAAACAGCGCCTCACCACACTACCAATCTTGGTAGCTCCGAATCCTGGTGAGCCTTTACCGCTTTACATTTCTGCAACTACCAAAGTTGTCAGCATTGTCCTGGTTGCCGAAAGACCGGAGCCACATCTAGTTCAGAAGCCTAGGCCTCTTTGGGAGGGTTCGGAACTACCTGAAGGCGAGTCTAGATCCCAGCCCCCAGACACGGATCATCAAGACAGAGTACTAGAAGATCAACCTCTCTCATCCGAGGGAGTTTTCACGACTGTTCAAGGAGATTCGGACCCATCCGAGAAGGTCCAGGTTGAACAGGAAGAATATCCGGATCCCTCCGGGAGGGTCCGGGAATCTCAACAAGAAGGCTCGGACACCTCTGAGAGAGTCCAGATCGATGGAGAAGAAGCTCCGAGCCCCTCCGAGAGGGTCCGAACCGTCCAGCGCCAAGTGTACTTCATCAGCGAAGAACTCCATGATGCCAAGACAAGATACGTTGAGGTGCATAAGCTGCTTTATGCAGTTCTTATTGCCTCAAGGAGGCTTCGTCACTACTTCCAAGCCCACAAAATATCAGTAGTAACTTCTTACCCACTTCGCACTATTTTACATAACCCTAACTCTACTGGGATCATCGCAAAGTGGGCAGCAGAACTGGCCGAGTTCGATCTCAAATTTGTGTCACGACAAACAATTAAGAGTCAGGCTTTGGCAGACTTCATGGCGGAGTGGACTCCCTCTCCATCAAATCCTGGGGGGCCTATTGAGCAGAAGTCGAAACCCAAGGTCCCGACCTTCACCGAACCACACTGGACTCTCTACTTTGATGGCTCCGTGCAGAAGCAGGGGGCCGAAGCTGGAATCCTTCTCCTTCTCCGACTGGGGAGAAGGTCAAGTGCATGGTTCACCTTGATTTCAAGGCGACCAACAATATGGAGGAGTATGAAGCTCCCATCTACGGACTCAAGGTGGCACTATCCTGTGGTGTCAAACAACTGTTGGTGAAGGGTGATTCACATCTTATCATCAAACAAGTCAAAGGTGAATGCTTCTGTAACAATCCCCAACTAGCTGCTTATCTCCTTGAAATCAAGAGGATCGAGAAGGACTTCGAATTCCTAGATCTCCACCATGTTCAAGGTCTTCATAACGCTGAAGCTGACGAACTCTCTACGAAAGCTTCAACCAGAGCTTTGGCTCCCCATGGAATCTTCATCCGAAGGTTGTCAAGACCAATCGCTCAGCCTGCCGAACTGAGCGAAGGGGGCGGGACCAGCACCTCAAAGTTGGCGGTCCCGGTGGCCCTGTTACCATGGTGTCCATCTAGGGTCGTAGGTGCTGTCGGAAGCTCTGAGCAACCCAGCACGCAAGACTCAGAAGCTCAAGTTAGTTCCGATGCATGGATCTCAGAGATCCGGAGCTACTTGAAAGACAATGTCCTTCTTGAAGACGGTGCATCCACTGACCGGATTGTCAGGTTGGCTATAAGATACACACTGGTAGAAGGGGATCTTTACCGGCGTGGTGTCAACAGCGTCCTAATGCGTTGCATTATAAGGTAAGAAGACTGTGAGCTTCTTGCGGAAATCCATGGATGCGAGTGTGGGAACCACGCATCTTCCCACACGTTGGTTGGTAAAGCCTTCTGGCATGGCTTTTACTGGACTACAACACTCCAGGATGCGGTTGACCCAGTGAAAAAATGTGAAGCGTGCCAGTTCCACGCAAAACAGATTCATACACCGGCTCAATCACTACAAATGATACCTCCTACATAGCCATTCACTGTGTGGGGCATGGACATCTTGGGACCATTCCCAAAAGCCGTTGGAGGTTACATGTTCTTGTATGTCGCCATCGACAAGTTCACCAAGTGGCCGCAAGCTACTCCAGTTGTGACAATCAACAAACAGTCAGCTATCAAATTCTTGAAGTCCATTATATGCAGATTTGGAGTTCCGAGCAAAGTCATAACTGACAACGGAACTCAATTTACAAGTGCTGCATTTCAAGAATATTGCGAAGACCTCGGCATTCAACAGAGCTATGCCTCAGTAGCTCACCCAACAAGTACTTGGAGGATCTGAAGAACAACAAGAGAAGTGAGACTTCCACTTTAGTTATAAATGTTATAGAAATCAATATTGTTACATCTTCTAGTGAATCATGGGTGTTTGATACTAGATCAATGATTCACACTTGCAAATCATTGCAAGGTCTAAGTGAGCCTAGAAGATTTACAAAATGCGAGTTGGATGTTCGTATCGGTAATGAAGCAAAGGTTGAGGTCATAGCTGTTAGAACCTACCACTTATCATTACCCTCAGGATTAGTTTTGGAATTGAATAATTGTTATTGCATTCCTACTTTGAGTAAGAACATTATCCCTTCTTCATATTTAGAGGAAGTTGATGGTTATGAGATTTTAATAAAGAACAAATGTTGTTCTATTTATTATAATGATATTTTTATGATAAGTGTCCATTAGTGAATGAATTATATGTTCTTGATCTTGATGATAAAACGGCCTATAACTTTAATACTAAAAGGGCTGGACAAAATGATCTAAATCCCATTTTATTGGCATTATCGCGTAGGTCATATAAATGAGAAATGCATTGAGAAACTCCATAAAGATAGTTTGCTAAGTTCATTTGATTTTGAATCACTTGACACATGCGAGTCTTATTTGCTTGGGAAGATGACCAAGGCACCCTTCAGTGGTCAAAGTGAGAGGGCAAGTGACTTGTTGGGACTCATACATACTAATGTATGTGGATCAATGAGTTCAACGGCCAGACATAGTTTTTAATACTTCATTACTTTTACCGATAACTTTAGTATATATGGATATGTCTACCTAATGAGGCACAAACCTGAATCATTAAAAAGGTTCAAATAATTTCTGAATGAAGTACAAAATAAATTGGGCAAGACAATAAAATTCTACAATCTGATCGTGGGGGTAAATAATTGAGCCATTAATTTTACGATCATTTAAAATAATGTGGAATTGTTCCACAGTTGACATCACCTAGAACGTCTCAATAGAACGGGGTGTCTGAGCAGTGGAATTGAACCTTGTCAAACATGGTGAGGTCAATGATGAGCCAAACTGATCTTACACTGTCTTTTTGGGTTTATGTTCTTGAAACTACTGAGTTTACACTTAACAGGATCTAAATGTTGCCTAGAGGGGGAGGTGAATAGGCCTTTTTGATAAATTGTCGGATCCTGCAATACTTAACAACCAGTTTAAGACCAGAGAAATCGGACTAGTCCGGTAAAGTGCGGACTAGTCCGCCGTATATGGACTAGACTGATTAGGTTTGAACGATTGACTTTATTCTTCAATATATGCAGTGGAAATATATGATTAAACAAAGTGTTACAAGGTTATGAATCAGGTTATATCACGATTCAATCTTATACTTGATATTTCAACGTAAATTAATCAAGATCAACTGTAACCCTAGATTGATATAAAGTAAGGACAATGAACAAATAAGAGAACACAAGAGATTTATCCCGTGGTTCGGTTCCCACAGAGGCAACCTACATCCACATTGAGGAGTCCACAAAAGGACTGAGTCTTCTCCAACCCTACCCTCGTCGGATCGCCACAAAGGCCAATCCTCTTCCACTTATCTCAAAGGGGTGAATAACCAAATTCAAGGGGCTTTCTCACATGTTGAGAGCTCCCTTGGATTACAACACAAAATACCACCAAGAACACACTCAAAATATTACAATTAAATCGCAGGAGTGTGTTAGAGAATCAAACCAAGAGCTCAATGTGGTGTTGAATGTGTCTCTACAATGAACTAGAGTGAATCCCCAAGGGATTGATCTTTGTTGCACTTAATTTCGTGGAGAGGTGTGGTTTTTGAGGCTCTTGGGAGGTGTGACGGCGCTAGGGTTCGAGAGAGTGTAAAATATGGCCGTATAACTCTATTTATATGGGTTTCTAAAAGTGACCGTTAGGGTTCAGAAAGATCGGACTAGTCCGTGGTGGTCACCGGACTAGCCCGGTGTGCTGTGTGTAGCAAACCCTAGGTGTCTCGAAATATCGGACTAGTTCGGCTAGGAACGGACTTGTCCGATTTAGCTACTGGAAATATTTGGACTAGCCCGATAGTCTTCGGACTTGTCCGGTCATGTGAAACCCTAAGTGTATAGGATGACAAGTCCGCACTTGGAGGACTTGTCCGATTTAGTTCAGAGGGTATTTCGGACTAGTCCATGCAAATATCGAAGTTGTCCAATATGGATCAGAGAGAATATCGGACTAGTCCGGTTGTGATCAGACTTGTCCGATTTTTTGTGACTTGTGAAGTGTTTTGAGGACCAGTCCGCATTGGGGAGGACTAGTCCAGTTCTAGTCAGAGAGGATATCGGACTAGTCCGATGGATATCGGACTTGTCTGATCTTGTGCAGAAAGGATATCGGACTAGTCCAGTGTCAGTCGGACTAGCCCGGTCCTGTGTAACTTTGTGCAATGTGTGTGTTTAACTTTGATGAGCTCTTGGGATGTGTTTTCTTAACACACTCCATACACAATGATCTACTATTCTTCTTCCTTGAGCTCATTTCCACCTTGCTCCTCATTCTTCCTTCTTTTTGGCACTTTGCTCATTTTTCTATTAAAATCCTGCACTCATCTCAACAAAGAGGTTAGGATCCCAATTGTTTTTTGTAAATCATCCAAAACCCACAAGGGAGTCCTAGATGCACTTTCAATCTCCCCCTTTTTGGTGATTGATTACAACCAATTGAGATTTCACAAAATATGATAAAAGTTGAGATTTTCATAAAGTATGCACATATGAGTCCAAAATACATCAAGTAGTGAAAGCTAGTCCATATGTGCATTCTTTATGGTGGGATGCACGACTAAGTGCACTGAAACATTGAAAATGACATAATTGACATTAATTACCCAATAGCAAGCATATATGTCATTCTAGAGCAAAAACACAGTTTTCATAAATACTACTCAAAGGAGCAAATCATTGCATCACAGAACCATAATTAACATAAGATAAATGTTAAAACTTTGCAAGCCACAAAAGAGTTAAAAGAAATAGCATAGAGCTCTCTCCTCACAAACTACAGCTAGAACTAAGACTCCCCCTCAATCTCTCCCCCTTTGGCATCAAGACACCAAAAAGAGGAAGAGGAGGGTCCTAAGGTCTTCACTCTTCGTTGTCGGTCCTCTCATCGTAGTCTTCATCATCTTCATCTTCAGCTTGATGAGGAGGAGGAGGAGGAGGAGGTGCGGAGGTACTCAAGCCCCCAACGCCAAAGTAGGCAAGCTCGGAGGGGGTCAAGGGCCCGAGCTCGGTGAAATCAGAATTTGAGTCTTTAGAGATTGTTGGAGACCCGATTGGCTCAATCTCTAGTTTCTGGCAAATTTGCTTCACATTTGCCTTGATATACTTCATGTCCTCCTTTCTTTTCTTGTTGAGCTTATGGGCCTTCACTTCGGCCTTTTTGCAGGAGGCAAAGATTGCAGCAAAGTACTTGAGAATTCCACTGGTTGAACCTTTTTGAGGGGCTGCACTAGAAGCAGGGGCAGCCCTAGCATCTTCTCTTGATCTTGCCAGTGCCTCGGGACTGGAGGCCGGTGAGGGAGCAGCCTGCACACTCGGCTTTTGAGGCATTTGAGGCCTCAAGGGGAGATGCTCCACATCTTTCACAAACTCAATCCCTATGACCTTTTCAATCACAAACATTAGATAAGGAGCATATCCGCAAGACCTGTTGGGAGTGCAGGATATGTTCACCATATCATTCCAAATGTATTCCGCCACATCAAATGGGCGGTCCTTGCTTATGACCCTCATCAGAGTCCGGAGGTGTCCTTGCACACTCCCAGCATCTCCATCCTTAGGAGCAATCGTCTTCCTCAAAACTTTGTTTAGCACCACAAAGAATGGCTTCATATTTTTGGTGGAAGGAGGGTTGAACTTTGAATTTGGCTCATATAGGAACTTCATCCTATCCTTGTGAATGACACCAATGTTGTGTATGACGAAGCAATCAGATCTTGTGGTGTCAAGGTGAAGCAGGTTAGCAAACTCTTCTTGAGTAATACTGTACTTGGATCCATGGGTCATCCAGGTGACACTTTCCTCATCCTCACTAGAGAAGTGACAGGTCGCAAAGAACTGCGCAATCACTTCATCATTCCAGTTATTTTTGAAAGCAAAAAGATCTCTCAGTCCATGCTTCTCAATGGCTCTCACTACATAAGTGAACGGTGAGAAGCCCTTCTTCTCAAAATGTGCCCAGTCAATCCACTGACTGCGCACAACTGGTGTCTTCATTGGGAGATACACCGATTTGTAGAAATCAACATGGAAGTTGCACTAGAACCTTCCATCAGCCGCTTGCTTCGGTCGGCCATACCAATCGATGCTTCTGAACTTGGCCGCCGAGTCACTTCCCTTCACGTTGAACTTCTCTTCATTGGGGTCCCGGACCCCTTCCCTTGGAGCATGAAGTTTCAACGGGCCAACCGGGCCTGTTGCTATTCCTTTGCCCTTTCCTTTTGCTAGGCGGGCACTTGCCGCGCTAGGGCCACCGCAGGTGGTAGCCCTAGAACCAGGCACCTTGGAGGATGGCTTCTTGGCTAGCACTTTCCTCTGAACCTGTGGAGAAGACTAAGCTGGCTCGGAGGGTCTTTCTTGGCGCTTCTTGCCAAGACCCGTCGAGGTCCGAGGTGCCACCTCATGGTCCATCTCGGCCTCAAAGTCGGAGACATCATTGCTAGAGCTCGACATGACCTGAGAATGAGTGGCATGAATGATAATGAATGAATACAAGGCATAGGTGTGAAAGGGTAGCAAGGAATTGCATTGAGGAATTGAAGAATTAGGTTTTTAGTTCAGAAACATCGGACCTGTCCGGTGCATAGGCACGGACTAGTCCGGGGACCAGACTTGTCCGTGCATGACCGGATTAGTCCGGTGTTCATCCTCAAAAACCTAAGGGACTGGAAAAAAGTTGATTCCTAATGCACAACAAGTTTAGCATACACGTAATACATCAAGGAGGCATGTATATAGTGAAATATGCTAGGCTATTTGATCAACAATGAAGAAATTTGGGAATTCTAGGGTTTGAGCGAAAATTACCGGATGAATCGCTCGAAGCTTGAAATCGAGGGTGTTGAAGGTCGGACAAGTCCGCTAGCTTCAATACTCAAACGTACAAGCTTGATTTCCGCCCAAATGCGAAGGTTTTTGGTGGAGGGAGCAAGAAATCACCTTGGGAGCTCGAGCACGAAGAGAGAGAGCGTGTGAGGCAAGAGTGGAGGTGAAGAAATTAGGGTTTGGCGGCGGCTAGGGTTAAGGACACAAAAAATCGGACAAGTCCGGAGATGACCGGACTAGTTTGAACTTTTCCAGGGGCTATATCGGACTAGTCCGTTGAATACTGGACTAGTCCAGCCTAACCGGCACTCTGTGGACCAGTCTGCATGGGCGGACTAGTCCAGGCAACCACGAACTAGTCTGTGGTCACCAGACAAGAATTTTAGCCCATTCATATATATTTGAAGGTTCATATTTAGAGAAAAGAGAGGCAAAATATATCAAATAATCTTGATGAATATGCTCAGTAAGCATACAACAATCAAGCAATTATCATAATTCACCAAAATCTAGTAATTGACATAGTTTTTCGGAGAACATTGAGAGATCTGATTTTCACAATCCAATCAACATATTTTGAAGAATTCATACAGGTATGCAACATTTCAAGCCACACTCCGAGCATCAAGGATATTTAGTTCATTTCGGAGTTCACAAAAACGCTTTTCATCAAGTAGCTTGGTGAATATGTCGGCCAATTGCTTTTGAGTGTTGACATGTGAAATGACTATGTATCCTTTCATGGCATGATCTCTCAAAGAGTGATGTCTTATGTCTATGTGTTTAGTTCTGGAGTGCTCAACTGGGTTGTGGGCAATTTTAATGGCACTCTCATTGTCACAAAGGAGTGAAATATGGTTTATATTGTAACCATAGTCCCTTAGAGTTTGTCGCACCAAAGGAGTTGTGCACAACAACTCCCGGCTGCCACATACTCCACTTCGGCTGTGGATAAGGCAATAGAATTTTGTTTCTTGGAGGACCAAGAAACTAAGGATCTCCGTAGGAATTGGCATGTACCGGAAGTGCTTTTTCTATCTACTTTGCACCCGGCATAATCTGCATCGGAGTAACCAATGAGATTGATTTTTGAGCCTTTTGGGTACCAAAGACCAAGGTTGGGTGTATGAACTTAATATCTCAAGACCCTTTTTACGGCTGTCAAGTGACATTCCTTAGGATTGGCTTGAAATCTTGCACACAAACATACACTCAACATAATATCTGGCCTAGATGCACATAAATAGAGTAGAGATCCAATCATGAAGCGATATACCTTTTGGTCGACGCTAGGTCCATCTTCATTGAGATCTAAGTGGCCATTCGTTGCCATAGGGGTTTTTATGGGCTTCGCCTTGTCCATGCCAAACTTCTTAAGTATGTCCTGCGTGTACTTGGTTTGGCTTAGGAACATCCCTTCCTTCTGTTGCCGCACTTGGAATCCCAAGAAGTACTTTAATTCTCCCATCATTGACATCTCAAACCTGTCTGTCATGATTTTACTAAATTCTTCACAAAAAATTGGTTAGTTGACCCAAAGATTATATCATCAACATAAATTTGAAAAATAAAAAGATCATTATCAAAAATTTTCGTAAATAGTGTATAATCTACTTTGCCAATTTTAAAGCCATTTTCAATTAAGAAGTCTCTAAGACACTCATACCAAGCTCTAGGAGCTTGTTTGAGGTCGTAGAGAGCCTTACGCAATTTAAATACGTGGTCGGGGAACTCTTCGTCGTCAAACCCGGGTGGTTGCTCCATGTACACCTCTTCCTTGATTGGTCCATTGAGAAAGGCGCTTTTCACATCCATTTGATACAGCTTGAAATCATGGTGAGTAGCGTATGCAAGTAATATTCTAATAGATTCAAGCCTAGCTACTGAAGCAAAGGTCTCATCGAAATCCAACCCTTCGACTTGTGAATACCCTTTGGCAACAAGTCGTGCCTTGTTCCTTATCACCACCCCGTGTTCATCTTGTTTGTTGCGGAAGACCCACTTGGTGCCGACGATGTTTGCATTGAGTCTTGCCACAAGTTCCCACACCTTGTTCCGCTTGAAGTTGTTCAATTCTTCTTGCATTGCCACCACCCAGTCCGGATCTTTCAATGCATCTCAACCCTGCGTTGTTCCAAAAAGGATACAAACAAATAGTGTTCACAAAAGTTAGCTATGTGAGATCTAGTGGTTACTCCCTTTTGGATGTCACCGATGATATTGTCGATTGGTTGATCCCTTTGGACACATTGGTGTACTCTTGGGTGTGGCACTTGAGGAGTTGTATCTTCATGATCATCTGCTTCTCCCCCTAAGTGATTGCTTTGTTGACTTGTTGATTATCTTCATATTCTTGTGGTTGATCTTGTGTTGAAGCTCCCCCTTGATCGTTGGTCTCCTCTTGTGGTTCATCTTCCTCATGTACGTGTGGAGGTGGCTCTTATGGTCCAACCTCACCTAGAGCCATTCTTTTCAATGCTTGACAAGGAGCTTCTTCTTTACCTAGTTCACATGGATCAACTTGCTCCTTTTGGGAGCCATTAGTTTCATCGAACACTACGTCACGTGCTACTTCAACAAGTCCAGAGGTCTTGTTGAAAACATGATAGGCGTAGGTGTTCGAATCATAACCAAGCAAGAAACCTTCATCGGACTTCGAAGCAAACTTTGAAGTCCTAGGCTTCTTGTTCAAGATATAGCATGGAGAACCGAAAACTCGAAAATATGAAATATTTGGTTTGTTATCGGTGAGTAGCTCATATGATGTCTTCTTGAGTAGTCGATGAAGATAGAGTCGATTTACGGCGTGGCAAGCAGTGTTAATCGCTTCCGCCCAAAATCGATCCGATATCTTGTACTCATCGAGCATTGTTCTTGCCATCTCTATGAGTGTTCGATTCTTTCTTTTAGCGACTCTGTTTTGTTGTGGGGAGTACGGTGCTGAAAATTCGTGCTTTATGCCTTCTTCATCAAGGTACTCCTCCACTTGCATGTTCTTGAACTCCGTGCCGTTGTCGCTTCGAATACTCTTGATTGTCAATGAGGATTCGTTTTGTGCTCGCTTGAAGAAGTTCTTGAGTGTTCCTTGTGTCTCTGACTTATCATGCAAAAAGAAAACCCAAGTGATGCGAGAAAAATCATCAACGACAACTAAACCATATTTGTTACCGCCAATGCTTATGTAGGCTATTGGACCAAACAAGTCCATGTGTAGTAGCTTGAGTGGTCTTGTTGTAGTCATAACGTTTTTGGTGGGGCGAGGTGCTCCAACTTGCTTCCCGGCTTGGCACGTGCTACATGGCCTGTCTTTCTCAAATATAACATCCTTTACACCTCGAATGTGATCGCCTTTGAGGAGTTTTTGAAGGTTCCTCATACCAACATGCGCTAGCCGTCTATGCCACAGCCAACCCATGTTGGTCTTTGCAATCAAGCATGTGTCAAGTTCAGCATTATCCTTATTGAAGTCAACAAGATAGAGCTTTCCCTTTAACATACCCTTGAATGCAACGGAACCATCACTCCTCCTAGAAACGGTCACACCCTCGTTAGTGAACAAGCAATTATAACCTTTGTCGCATAATTGAGATATGGACAGCAGGTTATAATCTAGAGATTCAACATGTAAAACATGAGAAAGTGTGTGTTTAGAGGATATTGCAATTTTACCGGTACCGAGCATTCTTCCTTGACTATTATCTCCAAAGTAGATGCCCTCGTTTGGGTCCTCATTCTCTTTATATTCCACGAACATTCTTCTTTCCCCGGTCATATGGTTGGTGCAGCCACTGTCTAGCACCCATTTAGATCCACCGGAGGAATAGGACTGCAAAAATAAATCATGCATTGGTTTTAGGTACCCAAGCTTGCCTGGTCCTTGGAGGTTAGTTACAATGCATTTGGGCACCCACACATGAGACTTGGTGTTCCCATGGCATGGCCCAACATAATGAGCATAAACCTTGCCAAAATTATTTCTCATTAACACATAGGAGGCATCAAAAGTTTCAAACAATAGCTGTTGTTGTTTGTATACAGGACTAGTCTGGGGGGCCGAACTTGTCCGAAGGACCGGACTTGTCCGGACACCGACCGGACTAGTCCGGTGTTCATGTGTAGTTGCTGTATTAATCTGTGACTTTCCAATTTGAGAGGGCCTTCCTTTTACAAAGGTAATCCTCTCCCTGATATTCTTATGGCTTCTAGCATGTTGCTTTTCACCATAAAAATAACCAATGCCATATTTGACATTTGGAGGTCTTTTGACCAAGTATGCACTACGTGCATATTTGATCTTCTCCTTGTTAAATATGCCACTTTGGGCAGGATGTTTTTCCTTTGTAGAAGTTGGCTTATCCTTCAAACTGGTGTCACTTTTCTTACATGTGCAAGCATGAGAAAAATCAGTTGTAGTTAGTTGAGAAGGTGAACTTGAAGAGGAGGAAGGTTCACTCAGCTTGAGTGACTCAACCTGCACTTCAAGGATCTTGTTAACCTTGATCATGTCAGCAAGTTGGTCCTTGATTGTGGCATTTGAGTCAGTTAGCTCCAGGCAAGTTTCCTTGCTCGAAGCTAACTCAAGCTCTAGTGATTTGCTTTGTTCCTTTTCAAGTTCTAGAAGTTTGTCAACTTCGTCATATTCCTCCTTTTGGGAGATGATCATGTCCTCTTGACGATTTATTAACCTCTCCTTCTCAACAAGTTGATCAAGCAAAAATTTCATTTTAGTAGTTGTTTTCCTATCTAGTCCAATAAGCATGTCCTCATTATCACTATTGAGTTCATCATCGCTAGAATAGGAATGCACGGAGGGGGATTTAATGGTTACTTTGCGTTTACCTTCCTTTGCCATAAGGCAAGTGCCATCTCCCTTCCATGCGCCAAGTGTGGGGAAAAGGGTAGACTTCTTGGATGTCTTCTTGATGGCTATGCTAGCCATCTCTTCTTCTTCGGACAATGAGGACTCGTCATTTGAGTCCCACTCTTTCCCAATGTGCGTCTGTTCAACTTGTTTCTTCTTCTTGAAGAATTGTTTGGGTTGAGGCTTGGCTTCTTTGGTCTTCTTCTTATTCTCCTCATATGGGCAATCAACTATAAAGTGGTTATACTCACCACAATTATAGCATGCTTGCCTCAACTTTGGCTTCGTTCTTTCCTTGTACTTTCCTTCGCTTGACTTTGTACCTTGTCTCTTTTTCATTATCAATCTTCTCTTGGTTGTTGCTCTTGTGGGTGTCCTTCATGTCCGACATGATCTCCTTCGAGCTGTTAGTCTCTTCCTTGAAGAACCTGCTCTGATACCAATTGAATGTGGCCTAGAGGGAGGGTGAATAGGCCTTTTTGATAAATTGTCGGATCCTGCAATACTTAACAACCAGTTCAAGACCAGAGAAATCGGACTAGTCCGGTAAAGCGCGGACTAGTCTGGTGTATACGGACTAGACTGATTAGGTTTGATCGATTGACTTTATTCTTCAATATATGCAGCGGAAATATACGATTAAACAAAGTGTTACAAGGTTATGAATCAGGTTATATCACAATTCAATCTTATACTTGATATTTCAACGTCAAGTAATCAAAATCAATTATAACCCTAGATTGATATAAAGTAAGGACAATGAACACAAAAGAGAACACAAGAGATTTATCCCGTGGTTCGGTTCCCATAGAGGCAACCTACATCCACGTTGAGGAGTCCACAAAAGGATCCGGTCTTCTCCAACCCTACCCTCATCGGATCGCCACGAAGGCCAATCCTCTTCCACTTATCTCAAAGGGGTGAATAACCGAATTCAAGGGGCTTTCTCACACGTTGAGAGCTCCCTTGGATTACAACACAAAATACCACCAAGAACACACTCAAAAGATTACAATTAAATCGCAGGAGTGTGTTAGAGAATCAAACCAAGAGCTCAATGTGGTGTTGAATGTGTCTCTCCAATGAACTAGAGTGAATCCCCAAGGGATTGATCTTTGTTGCACTTAATTTCGTGGAGAGATGTGGTTTTTGAGGCTCTTGGGAGGTGTGACGGCGCTAGGGTTCGAGAGAGTGTAAAATATGGCCGTACAACTATATTTATATGGGTTTCTAAAAGAGACCATTAGGATTCAGAAAGATCGGACTAGTTGGTGGTGGTCACCGGACTAGTCCGGTGTGTTGTGTGTTGCAAACCCTAAGTGTCCCGAAATATCGGACTAGTCCGGCTAGGAACGGACTTGTCCGATTTAGCTACTTGAAATCTTCGGACTAGTATGATAGTCTTCGGACTTGTCCGGTCATGTGAAACCCTAAGTGTATAGGATGACAAGTCCGCACTTGGAGGACTTGTCCGATTTAGTTCAGAGGGTATTTCGGACTAGTCCGTGCAAATATCGGACTTGTACGATATGGATCAGATAGAATATCGGACTAGTCCGGTTGTGATCGAACTTGTCTGATTTTGTGTGACTTGTGAAGTGTTTTGAGGACTAGTCCGCACTGGGGAGGACTAGTCCGATTCTAGTTAGAGAGGATATCGGATTAGTCCGATGGATATCGGACTTGTCCGATCTTGTGCAAAAAGGATATCAGACTAGTCCAGTGTCAGTCGGACTAGTCCGGTCCTGTGTAACTTTGTGCAATGTGTGTGTTTAACTTTGATTGAGCTCTTGGGATGTGTTTTCTTAACACACTCCATACACAATGATCTACTTTTCTTCTTCCTTGAGCTCATTTCCACCTTGCTCCTCATTCTTCCTTCTTTTTGGCACTTTGCTCATTTTTCAATGAAAATCCTGCACTCATCTCAACAAAGAGGTTAGGATCCCAATTGTTTGTCATAAATCATCCAAAACCCACAAGGGAGTCCTAGATGCACTTTCAGGATCCCAACTAAGTCTGTTGAGAAGACACCATATGAGATGTGGACCGGGAAACGTCCTGCATTATTTTTCCTAAAAGTTTGGGGATGTGATGCTTATTCAAACGTTTGACGTCAGACAAACTCACTCCAAAATTAGACAAATGCTTCTCTATGGGATATCCTAGGGAAGCCAAAGGAAATTATTTTGTAATAAATCAGAGGGTAAAAGTGTTTACCGCTCGCAATGGTGTCTTCTTGGAGAAAGAGTTTCTCTCAGAAGGAGTTAGTGGGAGCAAGGTGCATCTTGAAGAAATTCAAGAAATACCTAAAACTTTTTTGGCACCTGCAGATCCTATACACGTTGTACACGATGTTGTGCAACTAGATGATGAAACACCAGCCCCACGAAGGTCAACAAGGGCACGTCGTGCGACTGAAAAGATAATGCTTCTAACCACGGAGCAGCATGACATGATATTGTTTGACAATAATGAGCCCATGACCTATACTGAAGCAATGAAAGAATCCAACTCTGAGAAGTGGCTTGGAACCGTGGCATCCGAAATTGAATCCATGCATGAAAATCAAGTTTGGAACTTGATTGATTCAATCGATGGTGTGAGACCTATCGATTGTAAATAGATTTTCAAGAAAAAGACTGACATGGATGGACATGTTCACATCTATAAAGCGTGATTGGTGGTGAAAGATTTCAAACAAATTCAAGGCGCGATTGATTATGATGAAACTTTCTTGCCCGTCGCAATGCTCAAGTCTGTTCGGATTCTCTTAGCAATTGCTGCATATTTTGATTATGAAATATGGCAGATGGATGTCAAAACAGTCTTTCTAAATAGAAGTCTGATTGAGGATGTGTGCATGACACAACCTGAGGGTTTTGTCGAACCTAAAAATGCTAGTAAAATATGCAAACTTCAAAAGTCTATGGATTGAAGCAAGCATCTCAAAATTGGAATCTATGTTTTGATGAAGTGGTCAAAGGGTTTGGTTTCATCAACAACGTAGAAGAATCTTGTATTTACAAGATGTTTAGTGGGAGCACACTTGTATTTCTGTTCTTATATATAGATACCTTACGATTGATTCGAAATGACATTTCAATGCTTGATGCTGTTAAATCCTCATTGAAGAAAAGTTTCTCAATGAAGGATTTAGGAGAGTGTAAGGACCGAATGCCCAAGAGGGGGGGTGAATTGGGCTTTCTTCGAAAAATTCTAAGCAATGAAACTTAATTTCTAAAGCCCAATTCCCTACGCAAACTATCTATGCATTCTAGTTGATGGAAACTTCGCGGAATTTAAAATGCATAAAAGTAAGGCAAAGGAGAAGGATGCAAACTCCCGAGGAGACAAGGATTTATCCCGTGGTTTGGCAAGATCGTTAAGATCTTCCTACATCCACGTTGTGGCACCCACCAAAGGGTTTTGCCACACCCAAGTCACCGAGACGTTGGGTATTCACTATTCCTCTTTGTTTGCCTCCTTTGGCAAGGTGGAGCTCAAGCCTTGTACAACTTTGACCTTCCGGGCTTCCACACACGCCTTGGCAAGCTCCGGAAGTCTTCTCACAGTTACAAACACCAAGGGCACTCCCTTGAGGCTCTCACACTATCCTAGAGAGTCCACTCACCTAGAATGGAGGCACACAAGCTCTCTCTCCACCTAGTTCTAGCCTAAATCTTGGTGTCTAGATGATCGAAATGATGTGGAAGTGATTGCTCTTGGTCTTGAACGCTTGTGGATGTGTTGATGGTGTCTGGTGATCAAGACTTTTCGAAATGACAGGATTAGGGGGTATTTATAGCCACCCTCCCCGAAATAGCCGTTGGAAAAGTAGGCTGACAGAACTTTACTGTGAACACCGGATGATCCGATGTCTCCCCTTTAGTTAACATCGGTCAAGTTACTTTAGCTGACGTCATTGTGTCAGTTATGACCGTTGTTAGACCGATGTTGATCCTGTCTTCTCATCGGATGATCCGATGACTTTTCCTCCAGAATTTACTCAAACTTGATGCTTACTGGAGTAATCGACTGATGTGTGCTTCTGTGTACATCGGATGATCCGGTGAGTTGATTTTGAGAATTGGTCCAGAAATAATTGCTTATGTTGAATTAGACCGATGTGCACTTTGCTTCATCATTGGATGATCTGGTGTGTACTTCTCCAGAACAGTTGAGAAATTTATCCTTCTGTTGAATTGGACCGATGTACCACTTCCTACACATCAGATGATCCGGTGTGTACTTCAGTTTTGAGGCCTTCTTCTTCTGTTGACACAACTCGACCGATGTAGTCATTTCACAAAACACCGGATGATCCGGTGTGTTGATCTTGTTTGCTTCGAGTTGTTTTAAGTTGATCTTTTGGAATTTGCTTGAGTGACCTCTTTGACATTTGTTGGGAATGTTCTTCTGATGAATATTGAGTTCCTTGTGTTGTCAATTTTGATGGAATTGCGTTGACGTATGAGTTCTTCTTTTAGTCTTCATGAAAATCAATTAACCCCTTAGAATAGTTCGTTGAGGGGTCTCCATTTGTATCCAATGAGCAGTAGATGATATGAATAGATAGTTCATTACATTTGATGTGTTATACGTGAGACCTCGCATCCTCAAACTCATTAGTAATATCTAATGGTTGTCATTAATCACCGAAACCATACCTCATGGGGGCCTAGATGCTTTCAATCTCCCCCCTTTTTGGTGATTGATGACAACACAACAAGTAGAGCATAGAGGTAATGAAATTAACAATGTAACAAGTACAAAATTCAACACAAGAAGCTCGAAGGCTCAAACAAAGATCAATAAATCATAAGAGCATAAAGTAGCACACACGGATACACAATAATAGCAAATGATAGTAAATATAACAATAAGTCCAAAATAGATAGAACTCCCCCTGCAACTAAGACTCCCCCTACGACTGAGCTAACCTCCCCCTGACTCTAACTCTTCTCCCCCTTTGGCATCAAGACACCAAAAAGGGAGGTCGAGTGCCTAAGACTCTGGAGCGCTCGAGGCGATAGTGAAGCGGTCGCCGTCGGGGGTGCTATCGTCGGAGCTGGAGTCGGCGGTCGCTTCTGCTGGAGCGGAGGAAGCTGGGGGATCCGCTGACGGTGCTGGAGGCGCCGGTGGAGCTGGAGCAGCTGGAAGAGGTGTACTGGCCACCGAAGTCGGAGTCTGCAGGAAGGTAGTCAATGCCAGCACTAGAGAGTGAATCGGTGCGCTCTGAGCAAGCAGCAGGGACATGCTGAAACTCGGTATCGGCGAAGTCGGCACTGGAGCCGCGACGGGTGCCAGAGGAGGTGGACCTGGAGCCTGACCAAGTCCTGTCTGCTGAGGGGGAAGGGCGATCCCGGTCTGAGTGTAGAGGTTGGTGATCAACCCCAGGATGCCCACCATCGCCTGCTGAGTCTGCTACTGCTGGTCGAGAGTGCGCTGGTGCATCTGATCAACTAGGTTGGTGAGCCTGTCAGTGTCCTCTCGCCTCTGACGGGCTATCTCTAGCTGCAACTCCTGCTGCTGCCTCTGAAGCTCTGCAAGTCGTGCAGCCTGCTCTGGTCTGGCCTGCTTAGCTGCAAGTTTGTCCTGGCGCTGCTGCTCAATCATCTGCTGAAGTAATGAAGTGAGCTCAGACGGCTGAGATACCTGCGCTTCGGACACGGGCGATGGTGTAGGTGGTGGAGCAGCTGAACCTCCCGCCTTCGCGTCGTGCTGCCTCGGTGAGGGAGGAGGAGGTGGAAAGTACTCCTCGACGCTGTCACTCGTGTCGCTGTCCGACCAGATGTGCTGAAGGTCTCCTCCCTGAGCCTCTGCCTGTGCAAGGGCCTCGTCCTCCTGAGCCAACTCTGTCCAGTCCTCCTCGAAAAGTCGTGCTCAGACCTGACGCTCAACTGGATGACCAAGGTGGCGGTCTCTAGGAGCGGGAACTCGGTAGTGGCTGAACCGAGTAACGTGCAGCTCGGTCAGGGGAGTAGTAGCTGGAGAACCCTCTGGAGCTAGCAGGTAGAGCAGACGGCTGATCCAGTGTCCAAACACTAACTCCCTCAGCATCCCGACTCCGTCAGTGATTACGTCCTCCATCTCATAGATAAGGATATCCACAATATCAAACTCCATCCCATTCATGACGTAGAACAGGAGAGTCTGCTGCAGGCTAGTGAATCCCTCCAAGTATCCTGATTTGGGCAGAAGGGTAGGCCGAAGGATGTGGTGAACGGTGCGAGCAGCTGGAGTGAGCAAGGTAGGGACCCTTGGCTGGTCAGGTGTGAATGGTGGAGCGAACAGTCCCCTGATCTCCTCAAAAGGCGGTGCCACTCCTCCAGTTAGTGGCTTCCTCGGTGGGTCAGCCCCTCCGTAGACAACCTCGTGCAGACAGGTGGTGTGAAGGTCCACACCTAGCAGCTGAGCCAGTCTCGCTCGCGTCAAGTCGTGACGCTGCCCCAAGAACATGAAGTGGATCGACCAGCGGCCCTCTGAGACGTAGAGTGTGGCGTAGAACACTCTGACCCACTCCTCCATGTAAGCACTCCTCTGGTGAGACAACAGCTCCACGAGTCCTTTGTATCTCTCGAAGTAAGGTCTGATCTGGTGGCCGACTGCTGCTGCTAACTGATTCTAGTCGATGTAAGTGTGCTGAAATAGCTTATGGCCCCGACGTCTGTAAGTCTCGTACAACGATGCCTGTGTCAGAGTCCAAAAGCGAGGGTCCACTCGAGTGTCCCTGGGTTGCGGGAACAACTCCTCAGGCAGGGCTGTCCATCTGAGCTTCTAAAGCTGCTTTGCCTTCAGTTTTCTGTAATCTGTCAATCGAACGTCCTCGGCAACTCGGACTGCTGTGTCCATCTCGTACACGGCTCTCTCGGCTGCTCTGTCCTCCTCGCGGTCAACTGCAGTGGGGCGCTGACTCGCGGCTGGGGTCTGACCTCCTCCACGGGTCCTGACGGTGCGCCGACGAACGAGTGGCGGCACCTCAGGCTCCTCCTCGTCTGAGTCCTCGAGCGGCACATGTTGAACCTGTGGCTGCTGCTGCCTCTGCCGAGACTCGCGAGTCCGAAGGGATCCGCGATGGCTGCGCTCACGCTTCTCAGTGGCGCGAGCGGCCAACTCTGCACGTCAAGCCTCCTTCGACAATTTCTGCTTCTTCACGGCGGGCTCCTCAATAGCCTTGCCTTTGCCCTTCCTGTCGCGACCCATCGCGATGAGATTGCCGGCTAGGGTTGACAATGACAACAAATCCGCAAGGGCTATGAAACCCTAACGGCGACGGTGGCGATTGACGTGAGAAGAGGTGATGCGGTGATGGTGAGACGGCGGCGTGGCGAGGGAGAGGGCGGCGCAACTGCGGTGGAGAGGAGATGCGGCGGCGCGGCGAGGGAGAGGGCAATGCGACTGTGGTGGAGAGGAGAGGCGGCGGCGTGGCGAGGAAGAGGGCGGTGTGACTGTGGTGGAGAGGAGAGGCGGCGGCGCGGCGAGGAAGAGGGCGGCGCGGCCTTGGGATGGCGGCGACGGCCGAGCGACGGTGGTGGTGGCCGAAGGACGGCAGCGGCGACCGGCGGTGGTGGGTGGAGAGCTTGGAGCGGTGGCGGCGGAGAAGAGGCGAGGGCGTCGGGGAGAGAGGAAAAGAAAACTGAGGCGGCGGCTGAAACCTTTGAAATAGGTACGGGCAAACCCAAGTCGTGACAAGAACATCGGATGCTCCGATGTACACCTGAGTGGAGCATCGGTCGAGTTCAACAGAGAGGTTGTTCCAAAAAAACCTCTTAAGCACCGGATGATCCGACGTTATAGGGTCGATCATCGGTCGAATCCTGCAGGATTTCAGTAAATTGAACACCGGATGCTCCGATGATTTTCAGGATGAACTCGTCGGATCATTTGAGATTCTGACTGAACTGGCCCTTGGAGATTGAACACCAATTGATCCGATGAGGGATTGACCTAGGCATAGGATAATCCGATGACTACAGAACAATAACATCCCATATATGTCCTTTGACCAAACAAACAAGCCATGAGAAACACATGTCTTAGGACTTTTTGGGCAACCCCTTACCCCTCAAAGATACTAATATGCCAATAACTTGGCTAGGCCTTAAAGAAAATAGAACACCGAAGGAAGAAAATGGGAAGGAAATTATCCAAATAAAATGTAAGGCCCATGCTTTGTGAGCTAGAGTATGAAGACTTCTATCTCTTTGAAGCATGTTCCTCTAAGCATTAACGCACCTAACATTTTGTTCTTTCCACCTTGTATGAGTTGAGATATTGCATTTCAAACAAGTCTCTTTCTCATGAGGTGGGTTCCCCTTTGTGACAATCTACCGTATGCAATGTCAAACATGTTATAATGCAAGAAATTTTAAGTCTATATGGCAGGCATCATGCAAGGCATAAAATAAATCTATCTTTCGAAGTTTGAATCTTTCAAAGGCTTCTTCAGGGAGAACCACTATCCAAAATTGGGAAACCCAAAGGAACCTCTATCCCAAGCTAACCCTTGCTCACCCCTATCCTTTGAGACTTAGGAAAGACCTATACGAAGTGCATTCTTACATGACATTCGTTGCATCTAGCACATTTAATTCACTCCTTAGCCTAGAAAATGTTTTCTCATCAAGTGGTTTAGTGAAGATATCCGCCAATTGTTCTTCGGACCTAACACCTCTCAAGGAGATGTCTCCCTTAGCTTCATGGTCCCTTAGGAAATGATGGCGAATATCAATGTGCTTAGTGCGGGAGTGTTGAACGGGGTTTTTAGCTATCTTAACCGCACTTTCATTGTCACAAAGGAGAGGCACACAACCAAGTTTAATACCAAAGTCCAAAAGGGTTTGTTTCATATAAAGAATTTGGGCACAACATGCACCGGCCGCAATATACTCCGCTTCTGCCATGGTCAAGGCGACGGAGTTTTGCTTCTTGCTTGTCCAAGATACTAGGGAACGCCCAAGCAAGTGGCACCCACCGGAGGTACTCTTTCGATCCACGCGGCATCCGGCAAAGTCCGAATCCGAGTATCCCACAAGATAGAATTTTGCACCTTTAGGGTACCACAAGCCCACACTAGGAGTATGCTTAAGATACCTAAGTATTCTAAAGACCGCCTTCCTATGTGATTCTTTAGGTGCCGCTTGAAAGCGAGCACACAAGCATACACTAAACATGATATCGGGCCTAGATGCGGTAAGGTAAAGCAATGAACCAATCATAGAACTGTAGTTAGATTGATCAATAGGTTTACCATCCTTATCCGCGTCGAGATGACAATTGGTTGCCATTGGAGTGCTTCTTGAGCTACAATCTCCCATCTCAAATTTCTTCAAGAGGTCCTTGGTGTACTTCTATTGATAGACGAAGGTCCCCTCTTGAAGTTGCTTGATTTGAAATCCAAGGAAGAAGTTGAGCTCTCCAATCATTGACATCTCGAATTCCCTAGACATCATTTTGCCAAACTCATGGCTAAGAGCTTCGTTAGTTGAACCAAAAATAATATCATCAACATAAATTTGACAAATGAACAAATCTCCGTTGATGTCCTTGGTGAAGAGTGTAGTGTCCACCCTCCCAATCTTGAATCCTTGCATGATGAGGAAGTCCCGTAGTCGTTCGTACCACGCCCTAGGTGCTTGCTTGAGCCCGTAGAGCGCCTTGTGCAACCTATACACATGATTAGGATTCCTCGGATCTTCAAACCCGGGAGGTTGTTCAACATAAACAAGCTCGTTAATGTAACCATTAAGAAAGACACTTTTCACATTCATTTGATAAAGTCTAATACTATGATGTGATGCAAAGGCAAGAAGTATACGGATGGCTTCTAGCCGGGCGACTGGGGCAAATGTCTCCCCAAAGTCTAGTCCTTCAATTTGTGAGAACCCTTTGGCCACAAGTCTTGCCTTGTTGCGGACCACAACGCCATTCTCGTCTTGTTTGTTGCGGTACACCCACTTTGTTCTGATGACGTTCTTGTCCTTGGGTCGCTCCTCCAACACCCAAACTTCATTGCGGATGAAGTTGTTGAGTTCTTCTTGCTTGGCCATCACCCAATTTGGGTCTTGGAGTGCTTCCTCAATGTGAGTGGGTTCTACACACGAAACAAACGAGTAGTGCTCACAAAACGAAGCAAAGTGGCGAGAACGTGTACTTACACCCCTTCACGGACTTCCAATGATTTGGTCCATTGGATGCGCCTTGGAGATGCGTCCATGCCTCATAAGTGGTTGTGAAGCACTTGGCGAAGGTGATGCGTGTTGCTCCTCTTGTGGTTGGACTTGATCATGGACTTCTTCTTCCTCTTGATGTTGTTGTGCTTGTGAGTCTTGAGTTGGCAATGGATCATCCTTCTCTTCTTCGTCAACTTGAGGCGCCATAGAGGTGTTGTTGTTGGAACTTGAGGCTCCCCCTTGATAATGGCTCTCCTCAACTTCGGGCTTGATGTCTAGAATGGTCATGTTTTTCATGGCTTCTCGTAGAGGCTCATCATCTATTTCATCATGACCAAAACTCTCCTCTTGGGAGCCATTAGATTCATCAAACTCAACATCACAACTTTCCTCAACTAAACCGGAGGTTTGGTTGAATACTCGATATGCTTTTGAGTTTGATGCATAACCAAGAAATATGCCAACATCACATCTTCTTTCGAACTTACCGAGCCTTTTCTTGCGGTAGATGTAGCACTTGCATCCAAAGACTCGAAAGTAGGAGATGTTGGGCTTTCTCCCAATGAGAAGCTCGTATGGGGTCTTTTGAAGTAGGCGATGTAGGTAGACCCTATTTGCGGCATGGCACGCCGTGTTGATCACTTCAGCCTAAAACTTCTCCGACGTGCCATAGTCATCAAGCATTGCTCTAGCAAGAGTGACGAGTGTCTTGTTCTTCCTTTCAATGACACCATTTTGTTGAGGAGTGTATGTGGCCGAAAACTCATTGTTCACGCCTTCGCGGTCACACCACTCCCCAATGTTGTAGTTCTTGAATTCGATGCCGTTGTCACTCCGGACCTTGATGATGGGAAGTTGAAATTCCATTTGAGCGCGGTTGGCGAAGGTCTTGAACACTTCCGGAGTTTCACTCTTGTCTCCTAAAAATAGTGTCCAAGCATAGCAAGAATAGTCATCAACAATAACGAGACAATAGAGGTTACCGCCAAGGCTTTGATATGTGGACGGTCCGAAGAGGTCCATGTGGAGTAGTTCAAGTGGCTTGGAGGTTGACACCATTGTCTTCATTGGCTGGTGTGAAGCAACTTGCTTCCCGGCTTGACAAGCGCTACAAAGCTTGTTCTTCTCAAATGTGAAATCCTTCACGCCGGTCACCATCCCAAGCTTGAATGACTTCTTGAGTTTGCTCATCCCTATGTGTGCTATGCGCCGGTGCCATAGCCAACCCAAGCTTGTCTTAGTGAAAAGACAAGTGGTCAAGCTAGCATTCTTGTTGGCGAAGTCCACTAGGTAGAGATGTCCATGCCGAAATCCTTTGAAGACTATGCCTTGGCTAGTTTCACTACTCACAACAACATCATTTTTGCTAAATGTGCACGTTAGTCCAAGATCACATAGTTGTGCAATAGAAAGTAAATTAAAGCTAAGTGACTTAACGTACAAAACATTAGAAATGGACAAATCATTTGAAATAGCAATTTTACCTAACCCAATTACCTTTCCCTTAGAGTTATCACCAAAGGTGACTTGTTCATGATTGCCGGGGTTTTCTATGGTGGTGAACATACCATCATTGCCGGTCATATGTTGGGTGCACCCGCTATCGAGTACCCAATGCTTTCCTCTGGCTTTGTAGTTCACCTTGGTGTTACCTTTGGCCATGAGGCACATGGGCGGTGGATAAAGAGGTGCATCATCATCGTTGGCGATGGCGAGGCCGGCCAAGCTTTCCTCTTCACTCTTTTCATCACTTGTTTCTTCGTCGGTGACCCATTCATTTGCCTCACACATGAACACCTTTTGTGGGCCATTTCTCTTCTTTGGGAAGAGCCTTGCCTTCTTGCCCTTGTCATGTTTCTTCTTCCCAAAGGATCTTGTCTTTGGTTTGGCTTCTTCTTCATCATCATCACTTCCTTCAAGCTTGCGATGCTTGCTCTTGTGGTTCTTTCTTCGTTTGTCCAGTCTTGGACAATCATAGGAGATGTGGCCTTGATCACCACAATTGTAGCATGTCTTGTGATCATCTCTCCTTGGTAGGAATGCTCTCTTCTTGGGATCAAATGTGTATCCCTTCTTAGTGATTTTGGAGTTCAAGCGTGAGAACTTCCTCATCATCAATGCAAGCTCATCATCTTCATCTTCGCTTGATGCTTGTTCTTCTTCACTTGAGCTAGGCTCAACCACCTTCTTCTTCTTGTGGCTTGTTTTCTTGGTGGAGGCCTGTAGAGCAATTGACTTTGAAGATGATTGCTCCATCATCCCAAGTACACTCATCTCATGAGCGTGTATTTCTCCAATGAGCTCCGAAACTTCAATGTTGTCAAGTGACTCTTTTTGGAGCATGGAGTTGATGATGTTGTACTTTGGCTTGGGAAGGAGCATGAGGATCTTGCGGTTGATGAGTCCCATGCCAAGAGAAGCAATGTCAAGAGAATTTATTTCTTCAATAAGCACATTTAAGCGAGAGAACATCTCATTAACATTTTCATGAGGTAGCATATTAAATTCATCATATTTTGCTTTAAGCATGTGATATTTAAGTTCCTTGACCCTAGAAGAACCCTCATGAATCTCTATTAAGCAAGCCCAAATTTCACAAGCCTTTTCCTTGCTAGCAATCCTAGAAAACACATCTTGACTAATGCATTCATAAATAGCATTCCTAGCTTTAGCATCCCACTTAATTTGATCACCAACATAATTGTGTTCTCCAAACCCCGCGTGGGTCACTTCCCATACTTCGGGAGTAATAGCCTCAAGGTAAGCGCGCATGCGTGCTTTCCAATAGGCAAAGTTCTTGCCCTCGAAGATAGGAACCGAACCCCCAACCTTGGCCATTTTAGCTCTCTAGCGGTGAAGCTAGAATGATCCTATGAGCAACATTGCTCTGATACCAATTGTAAGGACCGAATGCCCAAGAGGGGGGGGTGAATTGGGCTTTCTTCGAAAAATTCTAAGCCATGAAACTTAATTTCTAAAGCCCAATTCCCTACGCAAACTATCTATGCATTCTAGTAGACGAAAACTTCGCGGAATTTAAAATGCATAAAAGTAAGGGAAAGGAGAAGGATGCAAACTCCTGAGGAGACAAGGATTTATTCCGTGGTTCGGCAAGATCGTTAAGATCTTCCTACATCCACGTTGTGGCACCTACCAAAGGGTTTTGCCACACCCAAGTCACTGAGACGAGGGGTCTTCACTATTCCTCTCCGTTTGCCTCCTTTGGCAAGGTGGAGCTCAAGCCTTGTACAACTTCGACCTTCCGGGCTTCCACAAACGCCTTGGCGAGCTCCAGAAGTCTTCTCACAGTTACAAACACAAAGGGCACTCCCTTGAGGCTCTCACACTATCCTAGAGAGTCCACTCACCCAGAATGGAGGCACACAAGCTCTCTCTCTAGCTAGTTCTAGCCTAAATCTTGGTTTATAGATGATCGAAATGGTGTGGAAGTGATTGCTCTTTGTCTTGAAAGCTTGTGGATGTGTTGATGGTGTCTAGTGATCAAGACTTTTCGAAATGACAGGATTAGGGGGTATTTATAGCCAGCCTACCCGAAATAGCCATTGGAAAAGTAGGCTGACAGAACTTTACTGTGAACACCGGATGATCCGATGTCTCCCCTTTAGTTAACATCGGTCAAGTTACTTTAGCTGACGTCATTGTGTCAGATATGACCGTTGTTAGACCGATGTTGATCCTGTCTTCTCATCGGATGATCCGGTGACTTTTCCTCCAGAATTTACTCAAACTTGATTCTTACTGGAGTAATCGACCGATGTGTGCTTCTGTGTACATCGGATGATCTGGTGAGTTGATTTTGAGAATTTGTCCAGAAATAATTGCTTTTGTTGAATTAGACCGATGTGCACTTTGCTTCATCATCAGATGATCTGGTGTGTACTTCTTTATAACAGTTGAGAAATTTATTCTTCTGTTGAATTGGACCGATGTACCACTTCCTACACATCAGATGATCCGGTGTGTACTTCAGTTTTGAGGCCTTCTTCTTCTGTTGACACAACTCGACCGATGTAGTCATTTCACAAAACATCGGATGATCCGGTGTGTTGATCTTTTTTGCTTCGAGTTGTTTTAAGTTGATCTTTTGGAATTTTCTTGAGTGACCTCTTTGACATTTGTTGGGAATGTTCTTCTGATGAATATTGAGTTCCTTGTGTTGTCAATTTTGATGGAATTGCGTTGACGTATGAGTTCTTCTTTTAGTCTTCATGAAAATCAATTAACCCCTTAGAATAGTTCGTTGAGGGGTCTCCATTTGTATCCAATGAGCAGTAGATGATATGAATAGATATTTCATTACGTTTGATGTGTTATACGTGAGACCTCGCATCCACAAACTCATTAGTAATATCTAACGGTTGTCATTAATCACCGAGACCATACCTCATGGGGGCCTAGATGCTTTCAGAGAGGCAACATTCATTTTGGGCATACAGATCTATAGAGATAGATCTGCAAGGCTAATTGGATTAAGCCAAAGTACATATATTGATAAGATAATAAATCGGTTCAATATGCAATATTCCAAGAAAGGTTTCATGCCAATATCACATGGTATTACTCTAAGCAAGAGTCAGTGTCCTTAGACACGTGATGAGCAAAAGGGGATGCGATCGATTCTTTATGCTTCGGCTATTAGATCCATCATGTATGTCATGCTATGTACATGACTAGATGTATCCTATGCTCTAAGCATCACGGGTAGATATCAATCTGATTATGGTGAGACTCATTGGACTATTGTTAAAAACATCCTTAAGTACTTAAGAATAACTAAGGATGCATTACTAGTGTTTGGAGGCAGAAAAGAGCTCGTTGTAAGAGGTTACACCAATGCTAGCTTCCAAACAAACAAGGATAATTCCATATCGCAATCCAGTTTTGTGTTCTACCTCAATAGAGGGGCAATGAGTTGGAAAAGTTACAAGTAAGATACAGTATCAGATTCAATGACGGATGCGGAGCACATTGCAACTTCTGAAGCTGCAAAGGAAGTTTTTTGGATTAGAAAAATTATTTTCTGAGTTGGGTATTGTTCCTAGTGTGTCCAATCTTGTGGATCTCCATTGTGACAATAGTGGAGCCATTTCACAATAAAACGAGCCTACACAAAAGATCCAAATATATACTACGACATTATCACCTCATCCGAGAGATCAACGACCGAGGTGATGTGACGATATGCAAGGTGCATACAAATTTAAATGTTGCAGATCCATTGACAAAGCCTCTTCTACAATCAAAGCATGAGATGCACATGAGATTTATGGGTATTAGATACTTACATTAGTGATCCTAGTGTGTACGTTGGAGACTTGTGTCATAGCTAGGTTTATGTACTATTAAATAAATTGTCATTTGAGTTACTATTATTTACATTGATCATCAAGTATGTGACTTGTTCGTGAAACTCTTTGTTAATTATAATATTACGCAAAATGATCCCTAGTCTACATCGTTATATGAGATAAAGATGATACATAGACTAGCACATGCATTAATTGATGATCACGTTTCATAGATAATAGATATGGAGATATCAAATTAATAATGTGAACACATGTTAGTGAACATGGTTGTCGGTGGTTTTGATCTAGCAGATCTCCCGACACTACTAAAAGAGTTTGCGAAGTTTGAGGTTCGGTGTGGGCGCGCGGAGATTCAAGAAGGTGAAATGTAAAATGGCACAGGAGACAAAAAGGTTTACGTGGTTCGGCCGCCTGAGCGTAATACCCTACTCCACGGGTGTGTTGTTGTTGTATTGGATGTATGAGCTCAACGTGAGTTGAGAGCGCGTGTGAGCCGATCAGACTGGATCAGATCAGAGCAGGTCAGGTCAGTCCTCTCCTCTATGTATCGTCGACCTGTCCTTTTATAGTACAAGGGCAGGCCGTTACAAGTTGGCCTAGCCCGACATGTGGCCCCGGTGGTTACTAATATTGATACACATTTGATATGCTTAATTACCCTTAATGACCGAGTTACGGGCTTTGACAGCGCTGTTACTGGTAATAAGGGTCGTCCGATCATGTGTCATTAACATAGTATTAATGACAATTAATCGGGTCTTGAAGTCCTTGATTCCCATTTGAAGATCCGGAGCCATTGTGGAGTCTTCCGGAGGTTTGAGGCTCAAGATCCGACGGTTGGACACGTGGCAGCTCCGAAGCATACTGTGGGGAATAGATAGGTCCGGTGCCACTAGACACGTGTCAGTTCCAGAGCTTCCCTCGGTCTAGGGTTAGGTCCGGGGGTGCCGTTATGGTACATAGCACGGAGCTTCCCCCTTGTGGGCGGTAGCTCCGGTTTGATGGTACACGTGGCGACCCTGGGACTAACCATGTTGGAAAAGCGGGTCCGGTTATGTCTGACATGTGGGCCTTCGAAGGTATTCAAATCAAGTAGATGACATTCCCTTGAGGTCTTTGCAATCTCAAGGGGTATACGGTACCCAGGGTACCGACAGTGGCCCCCTGGGCCCACCTCTGGGGAAGACCCCTTGGGTGAAGTCATTCCGCCGGAGGTGGGTCCATCCTTCGACTTTTGAGCCGAGTCTTCAAAGGTCTTAAGAGGTGCCGTTGGCGATAGTTTCGGAGTTAAATCCTCGCCGCGTGGCATACCCTGGGTGAGGCAAATGAGATCTTTGGCGTGCGGATCTCACGCAATTGAAGGTCGCTGGTTCCCGATACAAAAATCGTATCGGTTCCGCGCGCCTTGTCAGGCCGCCGCCATCGGGCTTCCCACCTTTCATGATGACAACCGTTCGCATGGGTAAGAACCTCGACTTGATCGTCGGGGTGGTCCCGGGCCCTCTTGTCATTGGCAGGGTGAAATTTTTGAATAGTATCTTTGGTTTCCCTGCGGTTTCCATCCAAGCATTGCGGGGGCTTACTTAAGAAGGAAAGCGCGCACCGTCCGGGGCTCTTTACGCATCTCATTTGAACTTGCGCTCGAACTCCCAAACTTGCGCTTGCTTTTCCTCCCTTGCCTCGCTGTGCTGCGATGGAGTTGGGTCTTCGCAAGAGCCGCATGAAGACCGAAGGTGACCTGAAGAAGGTCTGGGCCCTCATGGGGTGGTCCTCGGACTCCTTCAACCACCTGGTCCGCGCTGGTGGGGAGCTCCCGTTCGAGAAGGAGCACGCCGGCGAGATGGTGTACTTCTCTGCGTACGCCATGGTAGGGTTGATCCCACCTTTTTCCTCCTTTTTCTTGATGCTGCTAGACTTCTATGGTCTGCAGCTGTATCACCTTGGCCCCCACTCCATTCTTCCAGTGTCTGTCTTCGTCACCCTAACCCCCCTGCATTGAGCTTTTCCGGACCTTCTTCACCATCCATACCATCGGAAGGGGTGATGAGTTCCTTGGCTTCTACTACTTTGTGAAGCGCAAGAAGTGCCCATTCAAGTACCTCCAGTCGTTTCCCTCTAGAAAGTGGGATGATTGGAAGAAAGACTGGATAGTCATCCGGGTGGAGGAGCACGAGAAGCTAGAGCTGCCCGAAGGCCTCCCCAACATCGACACTGCAGTCTGGAGTGAAGCTCTGGTGCTGTCGGATGCCTTCAACCATGCTCTCACCAGGATCCGCCACTGTGTGGAGGGAGGATTAACTCCTCAGGCGGTATTTTGCAATTTCCTGGTCAACAGGTGGGCACCACTGAAGAGGAGAGAAAAACTCGCTTGGGGCCTCAACAGTGTGATGGACGACGACCGGGTCGAGACCGGGCTGAAGTCCGACATGGAGGGGGCGACCTTGGAGTTTCATCTCAAGAAGTTCCAGCACGACATCGACGTCGCGGGTGATGACTTGACCCCGCCACCAGCTTTCCTCCCTCTGAACGTGGAAGTAGAGTTCAGCAGGGAGCTCCAGCGGACGATGTCGATGCTTGACGACCTTGGTGTCGTCGAGAGACGATCGACTTCCAGGGTGGTGATCCCTGGGGCTTCTGAAGGTGGCTCCGACCCAGCCCCGAAGCCAAGGACTGAAGTCGTCGGCAAGGGTAAGGAGCCGATGGCCGAACCCTCGAGCTGGAAGAGGAAGCTGAAGCATGCTAACGGAAGGTCCATCAGGCCTGCATTCTCTGCAGCAGCTCCTTCTCCCCGGAGGGGGAGGTCTTCTACAACTGTGGCAATTGTACCTGCAGCAGTGTCTTCTTGGGGTTCTAGCTCCGGGCATGTGACTCCAACACCAGGGCCAGCTGAGGCCTCTGGGTTCAGAGGTCCTTCCCGGTCGAGGGGGGGGGGCTCGACTAAGGAAATGCCCACGGGTGCAACAAGTTCCGGGGGGCCTTCCGGAGCTACCACGCCGGCGGCGGCCATGGTCAGTCCAGAACGCCCGGGAAAGAGATTCCGTGCAAGCTGGTGCGGAAGCCTTCTGAGGTAATTTTTAATCTTTACCTCAGACAGTTGTTTTGTTGTAGTAATTGTTTTTTAAGTTTTGTCATCCATCATCTGCAGCGTCCCTAAGAAAAGGAGTGAGGCTCCACCCTCAGCCACAACAGCTGAAGTTGTGAAGGCAGAGGCTTCTGCTCCTATCCCGGTGCCGCTCCAAGTGGTGGCTGAAGCTGCGGCAGCTCCGGTGCCATCTGTCGTGGTCATGGACCTCGACTCATCCCCTGAGACTCCCGTGGTAGCGCCGGACAACGGGAGAGAAGATGCGCCAGCGGCACCTGCCCTGGAGATTGGAGCCCCGGGTCTTGATGTTGAGATGTTGGAAGCTCCGGCCGTTGAGTCGGAGGAAGCAGTGATTCCGGCCTCAGAGCTGGATTTGTCGAAGCCCCAGCGGTTGAGCCAGAAGTTATTGGAATCCCGGCGAGCAAGCCGGATGTTGAAGGAGTCCCGGTGGTTGAGCTGGCTACCTTCGAAGCTCCAGCCGCAGAGACGGTTGCCACTGAAGCTCCGGCCTCAGGGCCGGTTGTTGTTGACCTTCCGGCGCCCGAGCCGGTCATTGCGGAGGCATCAGCACTTGAACCCGTGATGGTCGAGGTGCCAACACCTGAGACACTAGCAGAGGAGGAGCCCAGGCCGGAGTCGGAAGTAGCCCCTGCTCCAGAAGTGATGACGGCGGAGGTGCCTGCCGCTGAGCCAGGGTGTCCTGATGAAGTCGTTGGCCCCCTGCCCGAGGGGGCAAGTGAATACCTGGCGGCAGGGCCTTCGGAACCACTTCCGGAGGTCAGAACTTCTTCTGCGGGACCCTCCTCGGTGCGGACTGAGGCTATCCCAGAGGATGGCCCTAGTGCCGTGGAGACTCAAGGGACCACTCTTGTGGAGTGGGACCCAATTTTTATAAGCGAGAACCCGCTGGAACCAGCGGAGGAGACCCCAGCAGGTCCGGACCCTATTCCCCTGTCATTGTTCATTGACAACGCTTGCTCCAGTCTGCGTCAAGTCCAGCTGGCATTCTACAACGACAGCAAGGCTCTTGAAGAGGAGCGCCAAACCCTTAGGCGGTGGCGTAATCGGCTCTACTTCGAGACCAAGCTGGCGCAGTCGAGGCTGGCAGACGACAAGGAGTGGATCAAATAGGAGAAGGTCCGCCTGGAATACTGGGGCAAATTATTGGATGATAGGGAGAGCTTGACTCGTGCCCTCGATGCTCAATCCCGAGCCATTTATGAGAAGACCAAGGCAGCTAGTAGTGCGGCTGATGATCGCCAAGAAAGGCTTGAAGCCATTAACACTACCCTCATCAAGCGTCGGGAGGCACTTGAGGAAAGGGAGAAGAAGCTCGAAGACGAAGAGCAAAAACTCCTAGAGTTGCGGGATGATGTCTTGAGGAGGGAGGAGGAGCTCGCCGAAAAGGTGGCTCTGGTTGATAAGGGCCTCGAGGAACGCACCAAGAAGTTGGAGGAGCGTTGCGTTGAGGAGGAGGAGAAGGCATGGGTGCGAGGGCAGGAACTCTACCAGCAAGAGTGTGCCATCGCTGCAAGGGAGAAGAAAGTTAGGGGCCGGAAGAAGGACCTGGTCGACCGCCAGAACAAGATCCACCTCCGGGAGGAGGAGCTCGGAAAACTCGAGAAGCAGGTTGCTGAAAATATTCAGCAAAATGCCAAAGAGGTTGAGCGCCTTGCTCGTGAGAATTCTGAACTGGCGGCGGCCAAAAGATCCTTGGAGGAACTGAAGGGCTTCAGGATTGCGGATTCCCTACAGGTTTGGGAGTTCCTGAGCAAAGCCAACGACGCGCTGACACCAATGGGCTTTAGTCCCGTGCGTCCGAATGATCCGGAGCTAGAGCTGGACCTGGCGTTGCAAGCGTTGAGCTCGGCGGGTGGCAAACTCTCCAAGGTGGGTGACGTCATCGCGGACCAGTTGGAGGTTGAGGGGCAGTCCCTGGCGAAGAACGTCACAGGGTATGTGCTGACGTGCTACACCAGTCGGGATCCCCAATTTCCTCTGGACCCAGTGCTTGAAGGTCCCGTTGAAGGAGAAGGTGAAGCCACCCGAGCCAACGTGTCGGAGGTTGCTCAGAAGGTCGCCCAGTTCTTCCATAGGGTCTAGGACCATGTCTGTAGCTCCCACTTGTATTATCTCTTTTTCTTCCCCAATTTTGTAATCCCTTGTCTCCAGATGAATGAAATCCAAATTTTTGTGAATTTCATTTTTTGTCTTCAACACTTTTGTCTTCACTTGGCCCCCTGGTAGATGTACAAAATTCGATTGTGAACATGTACCAAGAGGATATTATGTTTTGTTGAAGACTCGTTTGCTTCGAACTTGTAGAGTGTAGGTCCGAAGTCTTTGATAGTGAAGGCCCCCTGAGGTTGTTGGAGCTCAGAAGCTCTGGCATTAACTACCGTTGGAGTTTAGTAGCTCCAGCAATAGTCCCTATCAACGCGTAGAGCATCGATAGTTAGTCCTCCGGGGTGTCGGAGCTTAGTGTCTCCGGCAGTTACCTTTGCCAACGCGTAGCTTGTCAGCAGCAGACTCCGCTTCTGGGGTCTTCTCACCATCTTTTATTTTGCGTCGACGGCTGGCCCCCCTAGCTTTACCAGAGCTTGGTTGTTCCAGTAATGCTCGTTTTCAATGTTTAACATCGATTACAAGCCACCTAGGGGGAGTCAGAGCTTTGTTAGCTCCAGCTTTTTTCCATCAACGTGGATTCTTTATTTTTCTTGCACACTGAAGCCAAGAAAAATAGTAAAATTCGCTCCTTGCCTATAACTTCGTCGCGGCTTACGATTCCCAAGAAAGTTTTAGGTCAAACACAATTCTGAATACAACCGAATGAGTTGCCTTCTTTCTTCCAGATCCAATTGTACTTGGACCCTCCTTACTCGGCCTGCCGGGGTGTAGGTAGAGTGGCGTACTTAGGGTGCTTGACCTGGCTAAGTCGATAGCACACTCCGGCCCTATATTGGCTTGGCAGCATTCAGGCGAGTGGGCCATGCACAATGTTTGAATCCAAAAGAATTGGCAATATAGCTCGAATTGTACATGAACTGGTCAAACTAAAATTTCTTAGGAATTTCACAACTTTGTTATAGACAAGAAAGAGAAAAATAAAAAATGTTGAGCCTATACAAAATAAATGCACGGGGAGTCTGTTTCACATGAAGATGTCTTTCATTATAGGTCCAGGGTACAGGGGAAACAAGTACACTCTTAGGGTACGGAACCAGGCTAAGCGTGTTTCATTTCTCATTTGACCCAGGGTAGCTAGCAACACTTTTAGTCCTGAGACCGTGACAAGTGTTGCATGAACTTTGCGGACCTTCCGGGAAAAGGTTCGGCTGTTCTCCCGGAGGAACTACCCGAGTCTGTACAATGACTCTATAACATACACCTTAAGTTACTACAGACTCACCTCCATGATATTAGGTGTAGAACTTACGTAGGTGCTCCATGTTCCAAGGGTTTGGGAGAGGTGTCCCATCCTCGGTAGCCAAGCGAACGCTTCCGGGATGGGATACTTTAATCACTCGGAATGGTCCTTCCCAGCTGGGGGAGAGTTTGTTTAACCCTTCTCTAGATTGTATTCTCCGTAGCACCAGATCGCCTTCCTCGAGCTGTCGGTTGTGTACATGCCACTGATGATAGCGCCGAAGGGCTTGGAGGTATCGGGCATTCCGAACAGCTGCTTTGCACCTTCCCTCCTCTAGGAGGTCTAGGTATTCACGCCGGAGCTGGTCCTGCGTGGCTTCGTCGAAGGTCCGAACTCGGAGTGACCCAAGGTGATTTCTGGAGGAAGGATTGTTTCAGCTCCGTACACCAGGAAGAAGGGTGTCTCTCCAGTTGACCGGTTTGGAGTTGTCCTGTTGGCCCATAGAGTGGGCGGAAGCTCTTCAATCCAGTTGGCTCCATGTTTTTTCAAGCGCTCATAGGTGCGCGTTTTGAGTCCTTTCAGGATTTCAGCATTTGCTCTCTCGACCTGGCCATTGCTTGCTGGGTGAGCTACGGAGGCATAGGAAACTTGAATGCCGAGGTCTTCGCAATATCCTTGAAATGCAGAGCTTGTGAATTGGGTCCCGTTATCAGTGATGATTTTTTTTGGAACTCCAAATCTGCATACAATGGACTGCAAAAAGTTGATAGCAGATTGCTTCTTTATTGTCACAACTGGAGTTGCTTCTGGCCACTTGGTGAACTTGTCAATGGCGACGTACAGGAACTTGTAACCTCCGACGGCGCCTGGGAAAGGTCCCAAGATGTCCATCCCCCACACAGCGAAGGGCCATGTAGGAGGTATCATTTGTAGAGGCTGAGCCGGTGTGTGAATTTGCTTTGCATGAAATTGGCATGCTTCGCATTTCTTCACCAGCTCAGTTGCATCCTGGAGTGCTGTAGGCCAGTAGAAGCCATGCCGGAAGGCTTTACCGACCAGCGTGCGGGAAGACACGTGGTTCCCACACTCGCCTCCATGGATTTCTGCGAGGAGCTCGCAGCCTTCTTCCCTTGTGATGCACCGCATTAGGACGTCATTGGCACCGCGCCGGCGTTGCACATTTGGACCAACACATAAGAGAAGATGAACTTGAGTCGAGGACGACTCCAACTCAAGAAGGGGAGGATGATGAGGACATCACTTCTATGGATACAAACAACACTCCATTGAACATACAAGATGCAATCAATAGAGTTCATACACAACAATTAATTTCAGAGGTGAACTCGTTCTTATATATTTCCTTATATGTTTTTGAGCATAGATTGCTACTTAATGATTTATTTGTGATTAGGATCCATGGAGAGGTTCAAGGAGTACTTGGAGGGAGTATTAGGGATGTGGAAGACCAGAGAATTCGTTCAAAGAAGATGGAAACCGAACCAAACTCCAAATCGTATCCAACTCGGAGTCCAGGAGTAGTACGCACTAAAACGGATGCCCAGGACGCATACGAACTCCGTTTTGGACGTTATACATATGAACGGAAAGGAGAGAGGATATTTTCCAATGGCGCCGGTCCCATGTCAAAATTCATTTGAAGTCGACGCAAATCGTCGAAATAATTCAAGTACAGAATTTGTCTGGGTGCTGCACCACCGTATTGGGCCATTGGGCCTTGTATCAAGTCTATGTCCATTATTTTCGTGTCTTAGGGTTAGGTCACGACCCTAACACCCCCTTGGACGTCCTCCCACCTATATATACTCCATGGTAGCCGCCATAGACAACTGGGTTTTGCTTAGATCAATAATATCGTCGTTCTTCGGTTTGTGAGACCCCAACTTCGCAATTTCAGATCGTGTCTACCTTGTTCTTGCTTGTGTTCTCGGTTGCACTTGCAGGGATTAGCCTTCTTGGCGAGGTCAATCGTGTGCAACACGGTTGATAACCAAAGGAGCGGTGGTGTAGTGATTGCAGGGGTTGTTCGTGTTCTACTCGAGAGCCTCGGATCATCAACGTCGAGATCTCCACATCAATCGACCTATCCATTACCTATCGGAAGATCGGGACCAATTTTTCTATCAATTGGTATCAGAGCCAATTCCTCGAGTCAAGTTCATCTTCTCTTATGTGTTGGTCCAAATGTGCAACGCCATCAAATCTTTTTGTATGCATGAATGGAGGAGGCCAATGTGGTGGACGACATAGTGCACCATCTTGATCTTGTCCATCAAATAAGAGTGCACATTCACTTGAGCCAGGTTCCCAAACAAATAAATATTGTGCCATGTTTATTTGTGCAATGATAATATGCATGATCTCATCACCATGTATTTTACCTTCTCCCCGGTTGGTGCGAGGAGAAGGATTCCAGCTCCAGCCCCCTTCTTTTGCATGGAGCCGTCGAAGTAGAGGGTCCAGTGAGGTTCGGTGAAGATCGGAGCCTTGTGTTCCGGCTTCTGCTCACTGGGGCCCCCTGGGTTTGATGGAGAGGGAGTCCATTCCGCCACAAAATCTGCCAATGCTTGACTCGTGATTGCTTGTCTTGGAATGAATTTGAGATCGAATTCGGCCAATTCCGCTGCCCACTTTGCAATATTCCTAGTTGAATTGGGATTATGCAAGATTGCTAAAAGTGGGTAAGAAGTCACCACTGAAATCTTGTGAGCTTGGAAGTAATGGCGAAGATTCCTGGAGGCAATAAGAACTGCATAGAGCAGCTTATGTACCTCTAGGTATCGAGTCTTGGCGTCATGAAGTACTTCACTAATGAAGTATACTGGGCGCTGGATGGTCCGGACCCACCCGGAGGGGCCCGGAGCTTCCTCTTCAATGACCCGGATCCTCCCGGAGGGATCCGGACCTTCTTCGGGGACCTCCGGGTCCTTGCTGGAGGGACCCGGAGCTTCTTCAGAAGCGACCTGGACCCTCCCGGAGGGGTATGGGTCTTCTGAAGTAACTTCTTGTGGACTCAAGTCTGGGAACTGGGACCCAGACTCGCTTTCAGGAACCTCCGGACCCTCCCAGAGGGGTCTGGATTCCTGAGCATGGGATGGTTCTAGTCTCTCCGCAACCAGGACCATACTGACGACTTCGTCAGTTGCTGAAATGTAAAGCAGCAATGGCTCACCAGGGTTTGGAGCTACCAGAGTTGGTAGGGTGGTGAGGAGCTGTTTTAGCTCCTGGAACACCTTTTCTGCTTCTTCAGACCATTGGAATGGTCCGGACTTCCTCAATAACTTGAAGAAGGGAAGTGCCCATTCTGCCAGTCTTGAAATGAACCGGCTGAGGGCTGTTGGACATCCAGTCAGCTTTTGGACATCTTTGACGCGGGCTGGTGGCCGCATGTCTTCAATGGCTTTGATCTTCGCCGGATTAGCCTCTATGCCCCGGTGATTTACCAGGAAACCAAGGAGTTTTCCGGAGCTAACCCCGAAGACACACTTGTCTAGGTTTAGCTTTGTGCGGGTGACCCGCAGCTTGTCGAAGACAGCCTGTAAGGTGTCAAGGAGTGACTCCTTGTTCTTGACCTTGACCACTATGTCATCGACGTACACTTCCACTATGTCTCTAATGAGTTCTTCAAAAGTTTTGTACATAGCTCGTACAAAGGTTGAACCTGCTTTCTTGAGACCAAATGGCATGGTTGTATAACAGTACAATCCATCTACTGTGATGAAAGAGGTATGCTCTTCATCTTCCCTAGACATTCTGATTTGATGATACCCAGAATATGCGTCTAGGAAACACAGTAATTCACACCCGGTGGTGGAATCCACTATCTGATCTATTCTAGGTAGTGGGAATGGATCTTTTGGACATGCCTTATTTAGTGTTGTGTAGTCAATACACATCCGAAGCTTCCCGCCGGCCTTGGGCACAACGACTGGGTTTGCCAGCCATTTTGGATGGAAGACTTCTTGGATGAATCCAGCTTCGAGCAACTTCTTCACTTCTTGTCGAATGAAGTTCTGTCGCTCCACGAATTGCTTCCGAGGCTTCTGATGCACGGGCCGGGCATCAGGGTTGCTCTTCATATTGTGCTCAATCACTTCCCTGGGGATCCCAGGCATTTGTGACGGTTTCTAGGCAAACACGTCGACATTAGCCCGGAGGAAAGCGATGAGCGCGAGTTCCTATTTGTCATTCAGTCCCCCCGATATACGGGTGGTCTGAGCGGCATCGGAACCGATTTGGACGACTTTGACGGGAATGTCGATGTCACCGCTTGGCTGCACACGAGGTGCAGAAGTCGAGCCTCGTTGACGAATGCTCGGGAGTTTTGGAGCTTGCTCCTGCTAGGAATCCTCCTCTTGCGCCATAGTAAGCGCATGAAGTTCTTCCAGAGCGGTTACTCTGGCAGTGCGATCTCCGCGGATCCCGAGAATGCCTACTTGTGTTGGCATCTTTAACACCAGGTAGCCATAATGAGCAGCTGCCTTAAATTTGTACAAGGCAGTCCTTCCCAAGGTGGCGTTGAAAGGTAAGTTGATCTGAGCAACGTCAAAGACCAACTTCTCAGTGCGATACTTCTCGCGAGTCCCGAAGGTAACAGGGAGAGTAATAGCACCGAGTGGGGTAATGGCTCCCGGACCTACTCCGGAGAAAGGTCGGGAGGGGTGAAGATCCGAAGGTCGGAGCTGAAGTTTGGTAAAAGCTTCGAAGCTTATGAGGTTCAGCCCCGAACCTCCGTCTACCATAACATGGTGGAGCTGAATGTTATTGATGGTAGGATATACCATCAAAGGTAACTGGCCTGCTCCAACCATGCTTCGAGGGCAGTCCGAAGCATCAAAAGTGATGGCTATGTCCATCCACTTCCGATGGCTCTGCCCTGGCGGTAGGAGCTACAACGGCCATGTCCCGACGCATTGTCTTGAGGACGCGGTGGGAGGTGATGTCCCATGATCCACCAAAAATGGTTTTCATGGTCTTCTGACACTCGTTGTCAGAGACGTCTGAATCATCATCGACAGAGGTGTAGACGGCCTTCAGGACCTTGCCGGAGCTTCGTCAACTTTTTGTTTTCCTTCCCTCTGTCGGAAAGGAACTTCTTCCCGGCGCTTGTTGTAGCGCTCAACATGGTTTTGGACCTCCCAACAGTCTTCCAAACTTTGGCTGTCCGTCTTACAAATTGGACACCACACCTTGGGTTTGCCACCGTCTTCAAAAGATGGTCGAGGTCGCTTCTCGGGGCGTGGCCCCCGGCCACCCGGAGCTGCAGCAGCTGCAGCATTAGATGCGCCGGCCGATGGCTTCTTCTTGCCGTTGGTCTTTTTCTTCTTTTTGCCACTCCCGGAGGTAGTGGCTTCGCCTTTGGAGGATTTCTTGCGATCCTCCGAAGGTGGTTTGGAGTGCATTTCACGGCCCTTCGCAGCTCTGGCACATTTGTCAGCCAAGCTGAAGAGTTTCGTGACACTGGTGATCTCCTTGATCGCCAGTTTATCCAACATCTTCTTATCCCGTACGCCCTGTCTAAATGCCACAATGACAGAAGCGCTAGAGATAGAAGGGATAGTGTTTCGTACCTAAGAGAATCTCTGGATGAATGATCGCAGGGATTCTCCCCCTTTTTGCACGACTGCAAAAAGATCCAGTTCGGTGCCTGGTGGGGTGTATGAACTCCCGAAGTTGGCAGTGAACTGTCAGCACAACTCCTCCCAACTTTTGATGGAGTTGGGTGGAAGGCTCATAAACCAGGACTGGGCGGTCCCAGTTAAAGCCACTGGAAAATAGTTGGCCATTACGGCCTCATTTCCTCCAGCTGTCAGGATAGCAGTGGAGTAAATCTAAAGAAATTCGACAGGATTAACGGTCCTGTCAAACTTCTCCGACAGGTGAGGCCGGAATTTCTGTGGCCACCTGACCATACGCAGATGCATGGCCAGGGCTGAGCAGCCTCCTCCTACTCCTTCAGGAGCAGGAATTTCCTGAGCTTCCCGTCTTTCACGAGCACGCTCAATATGGACTCGGCCGTCTTGTTGATGGTATCGGCAATCAAGCTCCGCTCGGAGGTCATGAGTTGAAAGCCTTGATACCGTGTGAGTGCGTCGCGCCCCGAAGGGCAACGACATCACTTGCTGTGACGCAGCACGTCTCCTGTTGTTGGAAATGTGTGGACCAAGTCTGCCAGACAAGGTCCGTCGTTGCGACGGAGCCCGTCCAGAAGGAGGAGGACCTTGGTTACTGATGCGGTCAGCTGCTGCTGCAACCAAGTGTTCCACATCGGCCCTCCACTGCTCCATTGCATCCCGGGATGCATCCGGAGGTGGTGGGCGTTGAAGGAGAGCACGTGCTACATGGAGCGCGTGTTTCGGGTTGTCATGATTCGTCGACGTAGTGATTGACACCGGTGCACCATTGCGCTGCCCAGCCTGATTTGCTGGTTGAGGCGGCGGTGGTGGAAGTGTGACTCCTGCTGGAACTGAGGTTCCTGCTGGTGGCTGCATATTGGAGGGATTGCCCCCAGTAGCTTGAACAGCGGGATGACCATTGGATGATTCAGCAGCTGAGTTCACCATTCTTGATGTCTCAGGCGCCCCCTACCTGGCACGCCAGCTGTCGGTGGTTTTGATCCGGCAGATCTCCCGACACTACTAAAAGTGTTTGCGGAGTTTGAGGTTCGGTGTGGGTGCACGGAGATTCAAGAAGGTGAAATGTAAAATGGCACAGGAGACACAAAGGTTTATGTGGTTCGGGCCGCCTGAGCGTAATACCCTACTCCACGGGGTGTGTTGTTGTTGTATTGGATGTATGAGGTCAACGTGAGTTGAGAGCGCGTGTGAGCCGATCAGACTGGATCAAATCAGAGCAGGTCAGGTCAGTCCCCTCCTCTATGTATCATCGGCCTGTCCTTTTATAGTACAAGGGCAGGCCGTTACAAGTTGGCCTGGCCCGACATGTGGCCCCGGTGGTTACTAATATTGATACACATTTGATGCACTTAATTACCCTTAATGACCGAGTTACGGGCTTTGACAGCGCCGTTACTGGTAATAAGGGTCGTCCGATCGTGTGTCATTAACATAGTATTAATGACACTTAATCAGGTCTTGAAGTCCTTGATTCCCCTTTGAGGATCCAGAGCCGTTGTGGAGTCTTCCGGAGGTTTGAGGCTCAAGATCCGATGGTTGGACACATGGCAGCTTTGGAGCATACTATGGGGAACAGATAGGTCCGGTGCCACCAGACATGTGTCAGTTCCGGAGCTTCCCTCGGTATGGGGTTAGGTCCGGGGGTGCCGTTATGGTACATAGCACGGAGCTTCCCCCTTGTGGGCGGTAGCTCCAGTTTGATGGTACACGTGGCGACCCTGGGACTAACCATGTTGGGGAAGCGAGTCTGGTTATGTCTGACATGTGGGCCTTCGAAGGTCTTCAAATCAAGTAGATGACATTCTCTTGAGGTCTTTGCAATCTCAAGGGGTATACGGTACCCAGGGTACCGACAATGGTGTTTGATAGACCCACTCTGAGACACTACTATCGGGTTGTTATTTTCGTATGTGCCATCAGTTGGTCTTGAGTGACACACCTGCTAGTATCCTTAGACCTGAGATCACCATTGTTTCTCACAATGTGTAGTTGTATACTTTGAGACTACCAAACGCTGCTTCGTAACTGGGTAGTCATAAAAGTAATCTTCGGATACATAATGAATATGGAATGGGACGTGCACGGATCAAAATGGGACTTGCCCCTCCTAAATAACAGGAGAGATATCTCTGGGTCCCTTGAGATAGTTAGATTTGAAAGTGCATGGCCACACCAAGGTGGTTAAAGGTTAATTATAATATGACTAAAAGTTAGTCATGGATTGAATGCACTATTTGATAGACTGAATGGTTAAGCTATCCAAGGATGGCACGTATCTCAACTTGAGCTTGACTGGTATCGTGTTAGCATGTGAATGTATCTAGATTCAACTGATATGATATTTATGTATATTCAGAAGTCAATATGTCCTTCCAGGTACCTGTATCGACTTGTGGTTAGAAATGGTTTCCATTCACAATCGACTGCACATGAACGTAAAGGGTCACACATTAAGGGGTTGAAATATCGAGAAGCTAGCCTATATGATTGTCTCTAGTGCAAGTGGGAGATTGTTGGTGATATGCCCAAGACGCAATCGTAATAATTCGAATTAAGGCATGTTCGATGTTTGATCCATAAGAAATTCAGATACTAATGGACCTACGACCTATAAGCCCAATAGTACGCCAATAAATATGAGATGTAGGGTTAGGAGAGGATTACTCCACCACGCGATAGCCCTAGCTGCCATCCATCTTAGGCCTCACACCGAAGCCCTTGCCGCGTGAGCGATGCTAGCACACCGGCGCACGGCGTGCCTCCTCGTACATGTGGACTCTGTGGAGGCGCTGTTGCCACTGCTGCACTGATTGGCTACAAAGACGTGATAATGCTGCTGTGATGAGGACGAGGAGGAGACGATCTACAGCAACATGACATCTCTGTCATGGTGAGTACAAGGAGGAGACGAACATGATCGTCTACTTCCCCTTCAATGACACGCCTCTAGTGGTAACGATCTATGACCTCTTTATTCACATGTTTCCTTAGTGATGCGGTAGAATTGCTAGAGTAGCATATCGCCGATTTCCCAACAGATATTGTTTGGAGTGTGATGGTGGAGTTGCGTGGGTAGGAGGAGCGGTAATGGAAGGTGCACTACTACAAAAAGCATTTTTACAAGCGCCTCAATTTTTCAAACACAAGCGGTCCTTAAAAATATGCGACTGTGATGACGAATGATATAATAACCACCTGTGATGAAAGAACAACACAGGCAAATTTTAAAAAACAACCGCCTGGGTAAATACTCGATCTTCTCAGGCGGTTATTACTTAAGAACCGCTTGCAATAAAATAACATCACAGGCGGATTTTAAGAAACAACCGCCTGTGTAAATACATGATCTTCTCATACGGTTATTAATTAAGAACCACCTGTAATGTAATGAACTTCACATGCGGTTCTTAATTAACAACGGCCTGAGAAGATCATGTATTTTCACCGGCGGTCATGTAAGAACCGTATGTAGTTGTTCAATTATCACAAGCGGTGTTCATTGAAATTACAGGGATGTAGTCGTTGCAATTATCACAACCGTATGTAGTCGTTGTAGGGAAAATTGTATCAGGAAAAAAACACAAATGAGCGGATACTAGTATAGTAATGCATTATAGGAAATGCTCGATCACCAGTGAGGCTTGCTTAATTGTGATAATACACTATTATAGGCTTTACAATTGTTCAAAGATAACATCTTTACACACTGAGCACAAGTTTAAGTGAGCCTCTCTCTGTAACAGCTGCAATCAACAACGATGAAGCGCCCTGTCAAGTAGAAAACAAAAATCATGCTACATTCATTGTAGATCAACGATGAATCTCCCATCAATCAATCTAAATTGTACCGTCCTGCTTGCTCCCGAACACGTCTCTTATATTCTGCTGGATCCTGAAAATATTGACATTATTTAAATTAACAAATGTCGAAGGAGGAATGAATAACCTACATTGGCCACTAAGTCAAAGTGTCATCTAACCTTGATAAGTAGATTATAGCAATCATTTTCAACATCAGACACATTTGGCTGATGCAGCAAACGCTGAACTTCAAGTAGTATAGTTTTGATTGTAAAAGCACTGCACCACCCCTATGAAATATAATTTAAGCAATATAAGAAACCAATTCAAATAAGTTTGACAACAATTAAGTAATAATTACATGAGCAAAATAAGTCTATCTTACAGTCTCTTGATCAAGAATCCCGATGCAGAGTGCTCCCGAACGATGGACATTTGGGTGGAAGAACCCACTTGGAAAGGCACATCTTGGAGGCACCAAGGGATAGTCTCAGAGAAGGAGATTGTCAGGGGGTAGTAACCATCTTCCCATTCAGTCTGCAAAAGAAATTTATTAATAGGAGGACGGTGGTTAAACTCATATTGTGCTTGTTCTTCATGACTTACCCCTTCTTTACCAGGGACGATGCACTGCCACTTCAATAAATCTCCTGATTCAGGCTTTGCAGAGAAACCCTACGCAGACAAATTGAAAATACCAAAAACAAACAAGACGGAAAAACAAACTACAGTTAAGTTCATCAGTCCATTACAGATACATATGTATATACAACCATGCGACTCGTGTGCCATATGTACATACATGGGGATGGTTCTTGCGCCACGCCAAGCGCTCTTCCTTCAATCGGCTACACGCCTGAGACACCATTATCTGAAAGACCAAACTTCCAAATTATTGAGTCCAAATGCATATGTACACAAATGCAAAAGGACACAATCCATATACCAACACACAAAACTGGCAGCTTATGAAAATATACAAAGAAAAAGGTAGCATGCAATGCATAGTAAGGAAACTATGCGAATTTACTTAGGTACCTCATGGCGCGATGTAGGACTGGGCAGAGGCGTGCCTCCACGAGATGTTTATATAGGCGTCAGTTTTTCATAAGCGGTTTTTAAATTTTTCACAGGCGGTTGGTACTTAATAACCGCCTGAGAAGATGTTTATCTCAGGCGGGTTTTACTTACCAACCGCCTCTAATGCTGCTAAGCTCCTGTCAAGCTAATCCCTGCATAGCAAGCTATTGTAGATGCAAGTAACACTCGTATCATCATTTGAATTGTTGAAAGCATCAATTTGAAGCCTGACAATCCTTGGAAAGATTTTCCCATCCATTTGAACGATTTCTTTCCCTCCTATCCATTTGAAAACTTAGGAAGATGCTCCTTTCTTAGTTTTAATGCCTAAATATATTGAATAAAAATTAGTACTCACTTTCTTAGTGCTTCACACAAGCGAGTAAGCGAACAACTTCAATCACAAATCTTGTTTTTACACTTTCATAGGGATTTAACCTTAATCTTTCAAGCATAGATTTATCAAATAAGTGAAGCTTCCTTATCGCACATGTTAATGGCAGTTATAAGTGAAGGATGTGTCAAATCTAACAAAATCTGAATTGGACTGAAGATAAAGAGATCCTGCATATGAGTGGCAATATCCAGGTTAAACAGCGTGAAGGCTGTCATCATAGCTTCATGCTGTCTAAGATGGAAATTATCACTCATATGCAACATCTCTTTGTCTTCAGTCCCATTGAGATTTCATTAGTTTCGACACACCCTTCCCTTGTAACTGCTATTAACATGTCTGATGAAGAAGCTTCAATTATTTGATAAATCTATGCTTGAAAGATTAAGGTCAAATTCCTATAAAAATGGTAAAAACAAGATTTGTGATTGAAGTTGTACGCTTCATCGCTTGTGTAAAGCACTAAGAGAGATGGTACTGATTTGTAGTCAATATATTCAGTCATTAGAACTGATAAAGTAGCATCTTTGTAAGTTATCAAAATGGAGAGAAGAGAAAGAAATATTGCAGGGCTTGTTTGGGTGTACTCCTACCCAAACAAGCCCTCAAATGGACTGGAAGTATCGTCATACTTCAATTGAAGCTTTTAACAATCCAAATGATGAGTCTCGGGTGTTACTTGCATCTACAAGAGCTTGCTGTGAAGGGATTAGCTTGACAGGAGCTCGAAATAGAAGCTGAATTTAATAATGTTCAAAACATGCTATCTAAACCTGAAATACAACATTGTTCTAAGTTGATTTCAGAAGATACAAATATATACAATATACATCATGTCGCATTGCTAGATACATTTTTTCCAGCATTGACATCTTCTCGCATATAGGGTTTCAAATACTTTTTAATGCTTCTCTCTATGCGCTTGATGTTTTCTGGTTTGGTGAAAAGGTACATCTCTTCATACTAATTATATTCCTATTCATTATCTCCCACATTCTCAACACCAACAATATTTTGCTTTCCAGAAACAACTATGTGCATCTTCTCAGTTTCTAGATCTTGAACATAAAAAACTTGTGCAACATTATTGGCGAGAACCCACGGGTCATCTTTATAACCCACTTTATTCAAGTCTACCAGTGTCAGCCCGTAATTGTCCACTTTCACACCATCAGGATGTTTGACCCATTGGCACTTAAATACGGGCATTACCATTCTTTCGCCATAATCGAGTTCCCATATTTCCTCTACAAACCTGAAGTATGTGGTCTTCTGCCCTTGTGAATCATAAGCCTCAATACGAACACCACTATTTTGTGCAACACTCTTACTGTATTTTTCTTTAGTGTAAAATGTGTAACCATTGATGTCATATGCTTGCCATGATGTCACCAAAGCAAATGGGCCAAAAGCTAACTTCTTCATTGTTGCCTCTTCTATAGTGTTTCCGTATGGTATATTTTTGTCCATTAACCATTCAGTGAAACATCTTCTGTGCTCTTTCATGATCCAGTCCTCTGTGCGGTCTTGGTTTTTATCACGAAGCTCAATTTGGTGTTCCTCGATGTACGACTCAGCTATGGCGAGCTATTGTAGTACACCAAAATGTGCACGGTGTACATTCTTGTAATCTTCAACGATAAATGTTTTCTTACCCACTGTACCTCTCCCACGTAGTCTACCCTCATGTACCGGTATAGGCACACCTATCGATTTTCCATCTTTGATGTAATCAGCGCAACTCTCAATCACTTCTGCAGTGGTGTATCCTTCCATAATTGAACCCTCTGGGTGAGCACGGTTCCACACATAACCTTTTAATACTCCTAAATATCTCTCCAACGAAAACATATGATGTAAATATAGTGGCCCCAATGCTTTTATCTGATCAACAAGATGTATGATTAGGTGTACTTGCATATCGAAAAAGGATGGTGGGAAACACATCTCAAGCTTGCACATTGTCTCGACGATGTATGTTTTTAGATAGTCTAAATATTCACGTGCTATCACCTTTTGTGATACTGCATTGAAGAAGTAACACAAACATGTGATGACAACTTTTATATGCTCAGGTTTGATGACTCTTATTGCAATGGCAAGGAAAACTGTCATCATCATGTGACAGTCGTGAGAATTATAACCGAATAAAGACAAGTCTTTCATCGAGAATAGTTTGCGGATATTGGATGAGAAACTCGTGGGCACTTTGATCCCACGCAAGCATTCGCAAATTGCTTTTCTCTCGTCTAGCGTCAAGTTGTAGCTGGCTGGGGGAAGGTAATGCTTCCCGTTCGCCTTTTCTACTGGATGAAGCTCTGGTCTCAAATCAAGATTTACTAGGTCCATACGTGAATTTAATCTGTCCTTTGTTTTCCTCAGCATGTCCAGCAAGGTCCCAATGATGCTGTCAAATATATTCTTTGTAACGTGCATCAAATCAATACTATGGAAAAATTCTAGATTCTTCCAATACGGAAGATACTTGAAAAAAAATTGATTGTTTCTTGAAAGCCATGTCAGTTGTATCATCCGAAGATGTACTTTTCTTTCTCTTAATTCCTTTACTATTTTTGCCCTTACCGAAAGCAATATGAATGTTCTTGACCATTTCAAACACAAGTTTTCCACTGTAAGGTTTTGGTGCAGTATCTTTTTCGATTTTGTTATCAAATTGTTCTTTCATCTTCCTATACTTGTGTGTATCTGTCAAGAACCGTCGGTGTCTCATGTACACCGTCTTTCTGGATGAAGTGAGGTATAGAAATCCAGTTCTATCCATGCACCTAACACAACCTTTCTTCCCTTTCATTTGTCTCGATAATGTAAAATTCCGGGATAATCATGCACGGTAACGAATATCATTGCTCTTAGCGTGAAATACTCCCGCTTGTACTCATCCCATGTGCGTACCCCTTCATTCCACAATTTCGCCATATCTTCCATTAAAGGTTCCAAGAACACATAAATTTCAATGTCGGGTTGTTTCGAACCTTGGATAAGAACGGATCACAAGATATATTTCCTTTTGTGACACAACCACGTCGGTAGGTTGTACATTGTTAAGACCACATGCCATGTGCTGTGTATGCTCCTTTTTTCACCAAACGGATTCATTCCGTCTGTACCCAAGGCAAACCTCACATTTATGATTTCCTTCGCAAATTCTGGATACTGAATATCAAAAAAAATTCCAATGTGTTGCATCACCAGGGTGTCGTATATGTTTTTCATTCTTCTTGCGTTGCTCGGAATGCCAAAGCATAAGTTCAGCCTCCCTAGGGTTTGAGAACAAACGCTTCAAGCAATTAATTACTGGAAGGTACCACATCACCAAGGCAGGAGTTTTTCTCTTATTCTTCCCGTCTACATCGCCAGAAGTATCGTCATCGTCACCTTTAGGACCAATAATAAACTTCTTATTCTTCTGAGTCTTTTTCATGTTGGTAACATACTGGTGATTGTAGTCCTTCTTATATCTACTGACACCACAAATGGGGCATCTAGTTGCGAGCTCATGCTCTTTGCGATACAGAATACAATGGTTCACACAAGCGTGTATTTTTGTCACACCTAGTGCCATCGGGCAAAGAAGTTTCTTCGCTTTATAAGTGCTTCTGGGAACTTTATTTGGATTTGGAAGAATTTCTGCCAGAAGATTCAAGAGATCAGAGAAACTACAATCGGACCATCCGTGCGTAGCTTTCAACTTTAGTAGTTCTAAGACTGCATGCAATGTAGTAAACTCTTTATCACAACCGTTTGATTCATCATATAAAAGCTCCGTCGCCGCATTCTGCAATGTCTCTATTTTACTTAAACCTTTGCTTGCTCCCATATAAGTCAATACATATGGTTCAATGTGACGCAACATCTCCTCACAATCGAACTCATCATCATCATCATCAGCTTGATTGTCACTACCATCATCGATATGAACATTATCATCATCTGAACCTCTCTCATCATCTTTATTCACATCATGTGTATCTAACTCACCATGCTCTGTCCATATTGTGCAGTTTTTTTTTGAAACCTCTTTTAACCAAATGAGATATGATTACTATAGTATCCGTCCAAGCAATCTTATTTTCGCAGTCGATACATGGACATAATATGTCATCTATCTTTTGCAACTTCGCATGTCTCTTGGATTCTTCAATAAAATTTGCAACATTATGAATGTACATAGGATCGGGTCTTGGCTTGTTATACATCCACGCTCGATGGTCCATGCTTCAATAATAGAATTTTTGTCAGATTTACAAAATTTGGCCACAAATATTCTCTAAAGGTCTTCTATAAAATGAATTTCCAGAGATATAACAAGTATGATTAGGGCGACTAATGTAGGAGAAGGGCGACGTCTTGAGGTGGACAGAGTCGAAGGCGTCGGGAGCAGCAAGTGGGGGTGAAGGATTGATGTCGTGGGGCAAACAGGCCCAGTGGCATGGGCTAGGTCTGCGTGGGATCTAGGGATGGCAATTATACCCACGGGTACGAGTACCCGACGGGCATTGCACCCGACGGGTGCGGGTACGAGTGGATTTTTGCCGCCACCCCCGACCTGACGCGATGGAGAGGAGCGCGTCTGGAGCATGGCATGGCTCCACTTTGCCACTTCGGTGATTGCCGTCGACTTTCCACCGACCACCGCACGCTGTCGCCCGCGGCTCCGGCCATCACCTCCGTCTTTCGGTCTCGCCGCCACCGGCAGATTGCCTTGGTGCCTCCAACACTGTCTCCGTCCTTGTCGCCACCTGCAGCTGACCCCGGTGCCGCCTTCCACCCCCGGTGCCATTTCCCGACCTCACTGCCGCTTGCAGATGGCCCTGTCGCTGGCTTCTGCACCCTGTCACCATTGAAGTCACCTAGCAATGAGGAGGTATGGTCGCCAACGCCCAACCCTACTGCAGCTTGAGGCGGAAGGAGTCGAAGGCGTCGGGAGCAGCAATCAGGGGTGAAGGATTGAAGTCGTGGGGCAAACAAGCCCAGCAGCATGGGTTAGGTCTGGGTGGGATCCAGTCTGTTATATCTTGACGTCGGATCCCATCCAACGATGGTAACTAAATGGGTGAGTTATAAAACCATCTCCCTAGAAAGCTAACCCTAATCACTCCTTCGAAATATATGCAAGCAGGAGGTACGCACACACAAGTAGCATATTGAAAAGGAAAACACATAAAACTACAATTACAAGTTCGGGTAAACTTCATGCATCTTATATATATTACAATAGCATTTGTTAATTAAACATCATATTCATGTCACATAATTGGTACAATCTACAATAAGCTTATTACAATATAGTCCATACATCAATATATAAAAGACCAAACTAGCAGAACACACAAAAAGGAAATAATCCATATAGTCCATACATCAATATACCAGAACACAATCCATACAGTCCTTACACATGCAAAAGAACAGAATCCATATACCAGAACACACAAAACTAACAGCTTATCAGCTAATGAAAATATATAAAGAAAAAGTAAGGAAACTACATATACCTTGCAGAGGCGTCCGCACGGTGGGGAGGCGTCAGCACGGTGGGCCGGCTGGGTGGAGAAGTGGCGGTGCAGGGTTGAGCGGCGGCGCGGCAGTATGGGCTGGGTGGCGGAGCGACGGCGCGGCGCAGGGGAAATTCGGCAGCCTTGCGGCGTCGATATAAATTCTCCAGGGTTACGTTTTGACTGTGGTGAGGGGTCCTTATATAGGCATCTGTTTTTCACAGGCAGTTTTTAACTTTTTCTCAGGCGGGTTTTACTTACCAACCGCCTGAGAAGATATTTAATCAATAATATTAATTATGAAGAAGTAAATATCTTCACAGGCGGTTGGTACTTAATAACCGTCTGAGAAGAAGTTTATCTCAGGCGGGTTTTACTTACCAACCGCCTGAGATAATGCCCGATACTGTTCTTCAGTTTCCTTATCCATTGCTTCTTTTTTATTTAGATTCCAATATAAATACTCAAACATGTTTAGATTCTGCAAATTGTGTCCAAATTCGATGATTCTTACTTCTACATTTGTATAATATAACATCTACCACCTAAGCAAAATATTTTAAAACTTGTATAGCTGACATTGTAATGTTTTGGTAAATATCAAATTAATTTCTACTCACATATTATTCACATTTGTGTATCTCATAAAAAATCCTTCACTCAAATTTGTTTGTATGAACATATTAGTATCATTTATACATGTATGAATTTTGTTAATTTTTTAAAAGCATTCCAACATGTCAAACTTCAAATTATCCACCATTCTAACTAAATGCTCATATACATATGAGGCATTCATCAAATTATGAACACACATTGATTCAAAAAAATTTAAAAAAATCTGAAAAAATTCATAGAGGTTGGTATGATGAGTAAAAATGTCCACTGAAAAAATAAATGAAAAAGCATTATATTCATCAAGATAGAAAAATGAAAAATAGCATTTGTTGTATGTTTTTTATGTATTGACCAATTTCAAAGGATTTATGAAGTGAAATTTAATGGTAACCTTTACTTATCAATAATATTACAAGAAAGTGGAATTTTGCCTTTTTATAGGACCCACATTTAATCAAGAATATTAATTAAGAAGAAGTAAATATATTCACAGGCGGTTGGTACTTAATAACCGCCTGAGAAGAAGTTTATCTCAGGCGGGTGTTACTTACCATCCGCCTGAGATAATGCCCGATACTGTTCTTCAGTTTCCTTATCCCTTGCTTCTTTTTTATTTAGATTCCAATATAAATACTCAAACATGTTTAGATTCTGCAAATTGTGTCCAAATTCGATGATTCTTTCTTCTACATTTGTATAAAATTAACATCTACCACCTGAGCAAAATATTTTAAAACTTGTATAGCTGACATTGTAATGTTTTGGTAAATATCAAATTAATTTCTACTCATTATTCACATTTGTGTATCTCATAAAAAAAAGATCCTTCACTCAAATTTGTTTGTATGAACATATTTGTATCATTTATACATGTATGAATTTTGTTAATTTTTTTAAAAGCATACCAACATGTCAAACTTCAAATTATTCATCATTCTAACTAAATGCTCATATACATATGAGGCATTCATCAAATTATGAACACACATTGATTCAAAAAAATTTAAAAAAATCTGAAAAAATTCATAGAGGTTGGTATGATGAGTAAAAATGTCCACTAAAAAAATAAATGAAAAAAACATTATATTCATCAAGATAGAAAAATGAAAAATAGCATTTGTTGTATGTTTTTTATGTTCTGACCAATTTCAAAGGATTAATGAAGTGAAATTTAATGGTAACCTTTACTTATCAATAATATTACAAGAAAGTGGATTTTTGCCTTTTTAAAGGACCCACATTTAATCAAGAATATTAATTAAGAAGAAGTAATTATCTTCACAGGCGGTTGGTACTTAATAACCGCCTGAGAAGATGTTTATCTTAGGCGGGTGTTACTGACCAATCGCCTGAGATAATCTTCTTCTCAGGTGGGTTTTAATTACCAACTGCCTGAGATAATTACCTTATGATACCCGAGTCTATGGAACACGATGAACACACTACACATTCATTCATTCACACAGTTGAAGAACACACAAGATACTCATTCATTAACAATATTCAATCACACATAACACACAAGAACACACAAGATACACAATATTTATAGAAGAACACACAAGATACACAAGTAATATTCAACCACATGGATGAACAAAGATAGATTTCATTCATTAACAATATTTACAAAACAGAAGCAACTAAAAACAACAAAGAAAAACTAATTAAGTCCTACTCCTACTCCTACTCCTCTTCCTCCTCCTCCTCATCCTCCGGCGGTGACTCTGGCGCCGGTGCAATAGGAGACAGGGCCGGTTGCACCGGCCGCACCGGCTGCACGGCGGTGCAACCCCGAGAACGAGGTTGCTAGCCGTCGCCTCCACTAGCGTTTTGCGGCCCTCGGGGCCAAGAACATGGGTCATCGTCGCGAATAGAATGTCGAGATGATCAGCCACCCCCGTGAGGGCGTAGAGGTAGTGGCCGAAGGTAGTACCCATTCCAGGATACTCTGGAAGGGTACCCAGCCCCAAGGCACTCATGGCGCGAGACGTATTGTTGTACGCCTCACGCGCCATGAGGAGGCGCTGCTGGGTGTTGATCCTCTCGAGGGAGCTGCAACATTGTTTCTTGCAAGGTGGCTCCCTCGGAGGGCTTGGTGGCGGAAGGTCGGCCATAGTGGTGTTGGGTCGTCGGAGCGGAGGAAGACGAAGAAAAGAAGAGAATTTAAAGTGAGTGACGCGCTTGTGGAGAACTAAAGGGTGATGGTGCGTCTTTAATAAGGGCCGCGCAGAGCAGTTGGTTTACCGCGCATTGAAAGGTCGCGCCTCGGAGAAAAGAAAGGTCGCGCACGGACGTTGACACGTCCGTAGGTGAGGGGTCTTTATGTAGGCGTCCGTTTTTCACAGGCGGTGTTTAAATTTTTCTTAGGCGGGTTTTACTTACCAACCGCTTGAGAAGAAGTTTATCTCAGGCGGGTGTTACTTACCATCCGCCTGAGATAATGCCCGATACTGTTCTTCAGTTTCCTTATCCCTTGCTTCTTTTTTATTTAGATTCCAATATAAATACTCAAACATATTTAGATTCTGCAAATTGTGTCCAAATTCGATGATTCTTTCTTCTACATTTGTATAAAATTAACATCTACCACCTAAGCAAAATATTTTAAAACTTGTATAGCTGACATTGTAATGTTTTGGTAAATATCAAATTATTTTCTACTCACATATTATTCACATTTGTGTATCTCATAAAAAAAAGATCCTTCACTCATATTTATTTGTATGAACATAATTGTATCATTTATACATGTATGAATTTTGTTAATTTTTTTTAAAGCATTCCAACATGTCAAACTTCAAATTATCCATCATTCTAACTAAATGCTCATATACATATGAGGCATTCATCAAATTATGAACACACATTGATTCAAAAAAATTTAAAAAAAAATCTGAAAAAATTTATAGAGGTTGGTATGATGAGTAAAAATGTCCACTGAAAAAATAAATGAAGAAAGCATTATATTCATCAAGATAAAAAAATGAAAAATAGTATTTGTTGTATGTTTTTTATGTTCTGACCAATTTCAAAGGATTTATGAAGTGAAATTTAATGGTAACCTTTACTTATCAATAATATTACAAGAAAGTGGAATTTTGCCTTTTTAAAGGACCCACATTTAATCAAGAATATTAATTAAGAAGAAGTAAATATCTTCACAGACGGTTGTATCTCAGGCGGTTGGTAAGTAAAACCCGTCTGAGGTAACCATCTTCTCAGGCGATCGGTACTTAAAATCCGCCTGAGAAAATGGGAGTCTATATATACACCTCGGCAGCGTTAGGAAAACCTAACCCGGGCGAAACACTTAGACGCCATTAGGCTGCCAAAATTTCCTTTGCCGCCAAGTGTTAGCCGCCAAGCTTCACTGTCGCCGCCGAGCTTCGCCCTCGTCACTTCCAGGTACGCCGAGCGAAGCCATTGCCATCGTCGCCGAGCTTCAAGGTAAACCCTAAACCCTTCGACCTTCCATCCTCCTTCTCTGTGTCGCCTCCCTCACTGCCCTCGTCGCCGCCTTGCATATCCTTGGTTAGGGTTCGGGAATTGGAAAATGGTAGGCATCCTTGGTTAGGGTTTGGTGGAATTTGAAAAACTGTCAAGTTCGGTGGCATCTTTGGTTAGGGTTCGGTGGGGCAAGATTTATGTAGATGGTTATATCACGATAAATTGGTAATTGGTTATGTGTGTCTGAAACTGTGAAATTGGTAGTTAGTAACACCAGTATATTCCCTATTTCTGTCATCGGCCTTGCATATGCCACATAATTCTCTATTAGGGGCAAGATTTAGCTATATTTGGTTAAGTTGAGCAAATTTGGCTAATTTTGGCTAAGTTACATTAGATATAGTTATACTTGACTAATTTTGACTAAGTTATGCTATATTTAGCTATATTTGGCTACTTTTGCTTAGAGTTAGCTATGCTAGACTAAGTTTGGCTAAGTTTGCTTTTATTTCTCTAAGTTAGCTTCATTTGAGAAATTGTAGCTAATCTATGCTACCAAAGATGTATGCACTTGTGGCTCCATTAGCTTCATTTGAGCAATTGTAGCTAATCTGTGCTACCAAAGTTATGCTATATTTAGCTCTGAAGCCAAACAAGTTGCTGGCCAACTCATTTGTCATGCCAGGAGCATCCTCACGCCCATATCTAGGTACCACTAGGTGTGGCGATGGAGTCTGAGCATATGCTGCCGATCTCTATGATACAAGAATTTAGTTAGACCTATATAACTTCAAAAATGTGTTTTGGCTAAATTTAATTAATTGAGTCAAAATTGAGAAATTTTGTTTTAAATATGACCAAATTTAGCTAGCTGAAGCATAATCAAGCAAGTTTGACTATGCGGAGCAAGATTTAGCTATATTTGGTTAAGTTGAGCAAATTTGGCTAATTTTGGATAAGTTACATTAGATATAGCTATACTTGACTAATTTTGACTAAGTTATGCCTTGAGTTGTCGGTGTAAAGTGAGCTTGCTAGTTGCTGCTGCTGCTATCAGTCTCTTGCTTGATCAGTTATAGGTCCGGAGCTAGGCGCCGCCTAGTAAACCTCAAGAATGTGGTCGCCACTCTGAACGAAGCTAGCCTATTTAGAATAAGAAGATAAAATTGCCATTGCTGGTGAGCAACTTTAACATGCTTGTCACCCTCGCAATGTATAGGAACCTTTTGGTCAGTCGCCTTAAACCCTAGAATGCCTTATCAAATCCTAGAATGCTTCCATATTTTTCTTCATGCAACACTTCATGTAGAGTTAATATGCCATTTATTAGATTTTTTGTCTTATTAGATCTAGCATGGAAAGCCCTAAGAAGACTGGTCCTGGTAGTAACAATAAAGAAGACAATATGGAGTTTACTGACTCCAGCAGTTCAGGCTCCTATCACAATCCATCGGATCCTTTCCGAATATAAAAATTAAAAAGACTTCAGTGGATCTAGACCCGGAATATGATCCTGTCGATGAGGTATGGATCACGAATCTTAACTTCAGCAGTTCAAGTTAATGTTGGTTGTCAAGTATACGAAGACTTATAATTTTTTTCTACCTAGATTAATCGCTAAGACAATAAGGTGACATCGGCTCCTAAAACCGCAGAAGGTTCTCCAATGGATGAATCCTTAGCTTCACTCAAGCGGAAATGAGGGCAACGAGGTCCCAATAAGGGTCCATTGTACCGCATCATGTACATAACAAGGGTCGGTCCAGGTGGGCTTCCCCAAGAACCACTGGATTCAGTTACCAAGTACCGTAATGCATGCGGTTTTCTTGTTAGGGAGGTTGTGCCGATCACAACCGAGAGTTGGAGGAAATTACTCGAGCAGGCCAAGAATGAGTTGTGGGAAAGGATAAAGAAACAATTCAAGTTTCCGAAAGGCACAGAAGAAGCAGTAAATAAAGCAACATTGATCTCTTGCGGCAAGAAGTTTCGTGGTTGGAAGAGTGAAATGAATGCTTATGTTAAGGCCGATTAGGTCCCTAGCACGAGGAAGATGGGAAAAATCACACAGGCTTAGTGGCAAGAGTTTGTTCGTCAAAAGAGCACACCTTATGCTAAAGCTCTAAGTGCAACTAGGTCAGAGCTTGCAAAAAAGAACAAATACCATCATCGCTTGGGGTCTGACGGATATGGCCCCAAAGTCCAGAAATGGAATAAGATATTAGACGAAATTACCAGTAAGGGCAATCCTCACCCATTAGAAGGGTGCGATGAGCGAACTCAATGGTGGGTCTTTGCTCGGTCAGGTTTGACTGACGAGGGCAAACTTGAAAAGCCCGACTCTCTGAATGAAGTAGAGGATAAAATGAAAGAAGTAATTGAAAAGCAACAGAAGGGTCTCTTCAAGCCGAAGAGGGAGAATGACCAACTTACCGCTATCTTAGGAAACCCTGAACACAACGGACGGGTTCGAGCGGTCTCTTCTCAAATGTCTTGGCTAGATGGTTTCCCTAAAGATAAAGACACATATAGAAGACGTGAGAAGTTTAAGAAAACACTTGATGAAATGATTGCTCAAAAGTTCAAAGAAAATATGCAAGATATAATGGAACAACTTAGACAATCAGGACAATTAGTGGCACCGAGTACAGTGATGGTTCCAGTGCAAAAGGAGCAATTAGTATCTCCAACTGCCTACCCTAGCAGTGTTGGTTCTGTCCCAGGCTCAGGGTCAACCCATAAGTTCCCTGTCGATGATATTGCTAACGACAAATCTTGTCGTCTTCTTGTCCCGATAGGCAAAGCAGGGAACAAAACCAAACAGGTTGCCACTGCTATGGCAAAGCCTGATCATGACTTCAACAGGAATCCACTTCCGTTTTATTATGCTGTGGTGCAAGTTCTTCAGATCATTGATAATTATTATGAAGATTATGAAATAGACCACGTCACACCTGAGGGGATCGCGACTCTGGGGCAGGTTGTCAACCGATTAATCCTTTGGCACTGACGCGATATCGTGTTGGACGATGAGCCAATTTCTAGCCCCGTCGCATCTCCAAATACTGCAACCACATCTTCTAAGGCGAAAGTACATGAAGATCCACTCCCAGTCCAGGAAGATCCACTCCCCCTATGTCTCAGCAAGGATGATAGTAACCTTGCTAGTAAAGATATCCAAGAGCAACAAGTTGGACAACAACTTCAAGCAGTACCAGAGCAAGTTGTTTCTAGTAAAGAGCAACCAGTTGAGCAACAGCATGAAGTAGTACTAGAGCCAGCTATTGGGAATAAAGAGCAATCAGTTGAACAACAGGTTCAACAAGCCAGTGTCCAACTTCCGACGACTACTCCTCGATCATTTGTGCCTATCAATGTTAGCCCATGCGAAAATAAGAAACCTTCATCAGAAGTGTCAAAGTATTTGGAAACTATGAAGGAAAATATTATAAAATCGAGTGCATCTCGTTCTTCTCATGAGCCAGAATTAGGAAATATCGAGGAGTGGGAAGAAGACGGTGTCATGTATAATCGGCAGACGGCTTTAGTTAAACCAGGAGTTCCAATATACAAGCTTGAGAATGTTCCTCCTAAATTTGAGAATGGGAAGCCGCTCATGACATCCGTACAACTTAGCAAACAACCCGTCCCGCTCAGAAGAATGCATGAGTGGTACATCCTTACCAGCACAAAATATGGTCTTAATTGCGTCACATTTTGTATTCCAGAACAAGCATTTTGGAGCACTGGAGAAGATAGACGAGTCATCTTATTTGAAGAGTTGTGTCCCCTTTTGCATCGGGGCATGCTCAAAATCAACCTGCTGCTCGTCTGATGCTTGTAAATGCTCTAATATTTTGTATTTGCTTTTCTTACTACACGCATACGCATTTCATGATATTATAACATTTATGGACTTCTTCAATAGGATGCAATACATGGATAATAAAAAGTTGGCGCGCAAGACAGGTATCCTTGACCCTACTAGGATTGCAAAGGCGCTATTCGATGTCCAGTCGGATCGAAACTCAGAACAGTTCAAGTACATGAAAAAAAAAGATTTTGAAAAAGCAATCGCAAAACTTAAGAAGGATAAAAGGACATAAGTTACAGCTTACATAGGACATGCAATGTTTAACTTTGTCAGAGATAGCAAGGTCCTCATAAAGGCTTCGTACAACTTTGAGTAAGTTCGACACATGACATTGAAATAGCAGTTATTGGTAATTGTTAACACGTGTGTTTGTGTGTTTGCAGTGATCACTACATAATGATCTTCATCAAGCCAAAGTAGGGAAAGGCAACTGTCTTGGACTCGGCTGATTTCCCACCAGATCGTTACAAAGATTTCCTTTCCATTTTGAAATTGTACGTTTATTCAATAATTTTAATTTACACACATTTAGAATGTGTTGACAAGTTTTATATGATATTTCTTGTATTACAACGCTTGGCGGTTTTACGCAGAACAGCTTGGCGGTGAGAGACCTTCTAATACGAATGCATTGGACATTAAAACGTATTATGCTTGTCTGAAGCAGTCTGCTGAGAGTGTCTTATGTGGGTATTATGTATGCGAGCATCTTCGGACCGCCGACGTATATAGAGTGAATCGTGAGGATGTATGTTATCTTTAATGTCGATACCTTATTTTCTTACTTTTGAGTTTCATTTTCATTGTAACTAGCATAGTTTAATACTTATATTCTCTGCTGCTCAATATTACCAGAAACATTATTTTCATATTTTGATTCTAACTTCAAAATTCAGTTGCTCATAGTACAACTGCTCAAAAATACCAACTAAATTCCTGTATACTCTCACTTTGATCTATACTTTGAGATTGTTCAAACCAACATATTCTAAACCTTGTTATGTGTTATATTGCAGCACACGAAGAATCTGAACGAAGAATGGCAGGTTTGTAGAAGTATTCCTGATGGAGAAGCTGACAGGATTGCTTATGACTCTGTCAATTCATTCATCGTGAAATTTTGCACAAAAAAAGAAAGTTCTTTGATGAGAATGGTGCAGCAGCTGATGTGCCAGAACTTTGCGACTCTGCCAATAGAAACAGTTTTTAGTGAAAACTGGTAAACTATGAGATGAATTGTATGTGTAACTTGTACATATGTATATTGTTTTAGTGAAATTGACTTCTGTGATGATAATATTGTTGACTTTTGTTTTGTGATGATATTGTTGATGTTTGTTCTGTGATTATATTGAATTGACCTGGAAATTAAAAATAACAGCAGTAGTACTGCGTAGGTTATACCTTATCACAGGCGGTTATTAACCAACGGCTAGGCATGCCTGTGAAAAACAATTATCACAGGTGGCTAGATACAGGTAAAGAACCATCTGTGATAACCTAATTATCACAGGCGGTTACTGTTAAGGTAGAAACCGGCTGTGGTAAAAGGTATTCACAGGCGGCTTGATGTAGGTCGACATCCGCCTGTGATAACACCATTATCACAGGCGGTTAGTTATGCTGCAAGACCCGCCTGTGATAAGACAATTATCACAGGCGGATATATATGCTGCACCACCCGCCTGTGATAACTTATCTTCACAGGCGGCTATCATTAGTAAAAACTGCATGTGATAATGTTTCTGCACATGCGGTATCACTTCTCCGCCTGTGAAATTGCGGATTATCACATGCTCTTCGTTTCAGGCGGTTTTAAAAACCGCGTGTGATAATAGGTTTGGAGCCGCCTGCGATAAAGCTTATTGTAGTAGTGGTGGTTGAATGTATTGGTAGCCGGTGGCACTGGAGTGTCCTGCAGCGCCAGAGTGGATGCTCTCGCTCTCGCTCGAGGGTCTTTCTGTTAGTCACTGATAACACCTATTGCACCAGTCATGCATGCTGACAGCAAAAACGATAGATCGTGGACGTCTTCCATTTCATACTCTGTATACAGTACTTGCACAAGTGTTGCAGTAACTTGTCAAGGATGCAGCCGCAGGACAGTTAGGCTCTGTATCAATGTATGGATACCTCAAGATCTGCATTACAGGATGCAGTGTGCTTTTCTGTGCAAAGAGCTCATTATTGATCAATGGCAACTCTACTACACACATTCCGTTATCGATTTGCTGATGCAGTTCAACTGCAACCCAATTCTGCTCCATAGTCAACCAGCCCTAGTTACTGATAAACAGATCTAACCAAACTATGATGAAGATGGTTTAGTAGCTGAAAGCGGAAACGTCCAATCTGTACCTAAATCTAGCAGCAGAGGGAGAAAGATTGAGGACGAGTGATACCGGGGCACTTATGTCGACGAATCCAGCCTGTAGTGGTGTTCGGGTGGTGTGAGGTTGTTCGAGACCACAGCGTGTATGTGCAAGCTTCTAAATAGGAGTCTAGACACTGTTCGAGTTCAAGTAAAAAAATCAGCAGTAAGCTCCTGAAGGAGCGCTAAAAAGTAGACGAAGTTTACTTTCTTTTTTGCTTACCTAGGATTTATGTCCTTGCTATATTTAAAGGTACAATCACGTTAAGACACATTAACATAGCACATTAATGTTTATAGTAACTCAGTACATTAAACACAGCACTATAAGACACACTAATACCTGTACCGATTCAGCACATTAATTATTGTTTTATAATGTGTACTAAGGCCCTGTTTGGAACCTCTAAAGCTAATTGTTAGCTAGCTAATAATCTATTAGTTGGCTTATATACCAACTAATTATTAGCTAGCTAATTATTAGTTGGTGCCTGTTTGAAACCTCTAGAGCTAATTTGGTTTCTATACACTAATTGACTATAGTACTCCTCAAGGAGAGGGAGGGATGAGAGAGTGCAAGGGTAAAATAGACTTTAGCCAACAATTAGCTGAAATTAGCTAGGTTTGAGCAGCTAATGAGATTATTGTTAGTTGGGGGGTTAGCTAATAACTAGCTGTGTTATTAGCTGGACTGTTTGGAACCTTTATAGCTAATTTTTAGCAGCTAACTATTAGCTCTAGAGGTTCCAAACAGGACCTAAAACACACACTAACTCATGTACCTGTAACAGACCATAACATGTATTAATTTTTTTATAGCTTGATTATTCAACAGATGTCTAGGCGTCCTGTCAGACTGTGGCCCACAAGTGGGTGGGCAGAGAGAGGCGGCGTCGCCGGGTCTAGGCTATGACTGATTCTGTGCAATTAATGTGAACCCACTACCAGGATTCTGACCTGTTGCAACGATTGTACTGCAACGAATACTAAATCGTTGCAGTAAGCTTGACTTTTTGCCACGATTCACTAGTTCGTGGCACTAGGATCTATCACCACAGAACACAATCGTTGCATTAGGATCTGCTGCCACTAATCACTACTTTGTGGCGTCAGGATGCTAATGCAACGGACCACAATCATTGCATTAGGATCTGTTGCCACGAATCACTAGTTCGTGGCGTCAGGATGCTAATGCCACAAAACAGAGTCGTTGCATTAGGATCTGTTGCCACGAATTACTGGTTCATGGCGTTACAGGATCTATCGCCACGGACCACAATCATTGCATTAGGATCTGTTGCCACGAATTACTAGTTCGTGGTGTTACAGAATCTATCGCCACGGACCACAATCGTTGCATTAGGATCTGTTACCATGAATTACTGGTTTGTGGTGTTAAAGCTTTGTTGCTACGGAACACAATCATTGCATTAGGATCTGTTGCCACGAATTACTGGTTCATGGCGTTATAGCTTTATTGTCACAAAACACAGTCGTTGCATTAGGTTCTGTTGCCAAGAATCAGCAAACAGTTGCATTTGGACCGTAATGCAACGAAACAGAATCGTTACATTAGGATGTGTTGCCACGATACTCTGGTTCGTGGCGTTAGTATCAATGGCCACGAACCCCAATCGTAGCAATTAGGATGTGTGGCCACGATTCACCTTTTCGTGGCATCAGGATGCTAATGCAACAGACCACAATCGTTGCATTAGGATCTGTTGCCATGAATCACTAGTTCGTGGCGTCAGGATGCTAATACAACGGACCACAATCGTTGCATTAGGATCTATTGCCACGAATTACTGGTTTGTGGCGTTACAAGATCTGTCGCCACGGACCACAATCGTTGCATTAGGATCTATTTCCACGAATTACTGGTTCGTGGTGTTACAGCTTTATTGCCACAGAACATAATCGTTGCATTAGGATCTTTTGCCACGAACAACTAGTTTGTGGCGTTACAGCTTTATTGCCACGGAACACAGTTGTTGCATTAGGATCTGTTGCCACGAATCAGCAAACAGTTGCATTTGGACCGTAATGCAACGAAACAGAATCGTTGCATTGGGATGTGTTGCCACGATACTCTGGTTCGTAGCGTTACAGTTTTATTGCCACAGAACACAATCGTTGCATTAGGATTTGTTGCCACAAATTACTGCTTCGTGGAGTTATAGCTTTATGGCCACAAAACACAGTCGTTGCATTGAGATCTGTTGCCACAAATCAGCAAACAGTTGCATTTGGACCGTAATGCAACGGAACATAATCGTTGTATTAGGATGTGTTGCCACGATACTCTAGTTCGTGGCGTTAGTATCAATGGCCACAGACCCCAATCGTAGCAATTAGGATGTGTGGCCACGATTCACTTTTTCGTGACGTCAGGATACTAATGCAACAAAACACAATCGTTGCATTAGGATGTCTTGCCACGATTCACTTGTTCGTGGCGTCAGGATGCTAATGTAACAGACCACAATCGTTGCATTAGGATCTGTTGCCACGAATTACTAGTTCGTGGCGTTATAGGATCTATCGCTATGGAACCCAATCGTTGCATTAGGATGTGTTGCCACGATACTCTGGTTCGTGGCGTTAGTATCAATGGCTGCGGACCCCAATCGTAGCAATTAGGATGTGTGGCCACGATTCGCTTTTTTGTGGCGTCAGGATATTAATGCAACGAAACACAATCGTTGCATTAGGATGTCTTGCCACGATTCACTGGTTCGTGGCATTAGGATCTATCGCCACGGGACCACAATCGTTGCATTAGGATCTATTGCCACGAATTAGTGGTTCGTGGTGTTACAGGATCTATCGCCACGGAACACAATCGTTGCATTAGGATGTGTTGCCACGATACTCTGGTTCGTGGCATTAGTATCAATGGCCACGGACCCCAATCATAGCAATTAGGATGTGTGGCCACGATTCACTTTTTCGTGGCGTCAGGACCCCTTTCATTTACCTAACATAATGTCTGATTTAACTTCAAATAATTAGATGATGACACATAAGCGCGAAGTACACATGGAAGCACAAACGGGAGTACCGAAGTTGCATCCCCAGATGATTGCCACGTACGTTCATGCTCCAAATCTTACAGCCAAAGGCGCAGTGCACGGTTTCCGTGACTGTACCACCCTGCCCTGATGGTTGCCACATACGCGAGCGCACCGAATCTTGTAGGGCGCACGGGCACACACGAACTCCACGTCCGAACTTTGCTTAGCGATCCGAATAACTCAGCGCTTGGCGTGCACGATCGATCATCATGCGCATGAATAATATGATGAAATTATAAACTTTGATGATTCAATAATCTCAATCAAATTTCATCCAACCTACCAAAGAAAAATTGGATTGTCCAGTCCATCTAACCAAACATTAATTTGGATGATCCAAGACATAAAGAAATCAATGATCTATCTCCAATCGAACTTCGACGTCAAACCAAACGCAATTGATAACTGAGCACTTTGTCACATGTCACTAGAGTGTACGCACAAATGAAAAATACACGGCCTCAACACCGGGTTTAGGGTGCATCATGGACTAACCACATGACCCAACCAAACACTCACGTAATTACCATACACCTGCAAGAGCAACCATCTGGCCGCATCCACCAACGCATCCCGACCCTATGAAAGGATGACGAGCAGCGGCAGGTGAACATGTTGCAGCGGCGGCGCAATGGAAAACGGTGGCAGCGGATAGTGACGTACCTGGATGTTGGCGTAGTCGACCTCGCACATCTTCCGCAAGTCGTTCACCTTCCGCGGCGAGCTGAACCACACTGGCAGGAACTCCTCGGTTTCGCAATCGAAGCATGACTTGGAGAAATGGGACACCAACGCATCCCGACCCTGCGAAAGGATGACGAGCAGCGGCAGGTGAACACCATGCAGCGACGGTGCAATGGAAAATGGTGGCAGCGAACGGCGACGTACCTGGATGTTGGCGTAGTCGACCTCGTACATCTTCCGAGAGTCGTTCACCTTCCAACGGAAGCCATGCAGGTGCTTCGTCCAAAGCCAGAACGCCGCATCTGGCAATGTGACGTTGACAAAGCAGTAGCTCTTGTTGGCCTCAGACCTTGGCAAATGCAACAAACGAGGTTAAGTATCAATCAGTAAAAGACTGGAGCTTGATTAGTATAATCATATATTTCAAAGCATAGGCGTGGGACTTAAAGTCAAATGGAACGTGAATACAATTGTAAAACCGACTTGATGCGGCCAACTGCAATTTTCGCGTTCTCCTCGGCGCAGTGCTGATCAATGATGTTCATTACTTTTTGCCTCCTGACGACTCAATGCTGGACTAACGACGCTGATGATCCGAAATATACTCAACAATGTAAAACATCAGGTATTAACGCATCAACAACAACTAGCAGCAAGTAGATTTAAAAGTATGTTGCGGATCATCAGCGTCCTTAGTCCAGAAGCAGGGTAGAAGCGGCGTCGTGGCCGCCGCGAACTCGAGAACGGATGAGGAGAAGGCTCATCGCCAACGGATCGAGGGGACGGAAGCTACACGACCGCTATGGGCGATGAGCCTTCCCCTTGATCCGTTCTCGTGTGGCGGGCCGGCGGTGGGGGGGCAGGGGTGGCATGCCGGCGGCGGAGCCGGGGGCGCGGCGGCGAGGGTGCGGCAGGCGACGTTGTGCAGTAGGGCCGCATAAAATTTATTTCCGCCCGCCTAGGCCCAAAGACGGGCCTGCCTTTAAGACCATCCACAGTGGTTCACGGTAAAGCGGTGATGGGACGCTGAGCGGTTCCAATTGAATTCAAAGATGCGCATGCGGGATGCATAACCTCTGCAGTACTGTAGGTGTAGTAACAGTCACTGACTTGTGGGCCCCACGGATAGCCGGACCCACATGTCAGTGATTGTTACTGCACCTGTAGTACCGCAGGTGATTTCAACGCATGCGCTGCGCGCGTCTAAGGCACCTCGGTGACTGGCGCGCACGTAAGTTCAGTGCACCCGGTCGCATCAGCCGCCTGTACAAATGGCTACAGCTTGAACGAAGGACGAAACCTTTTATGCGGCAAACGGCAACGTATAATACTTCCTCCGCCCCAACTCAACTCTATTTCTGTTTTGGTCGAACTAATTACCTTTGACAAATGATTTATATGGAATTTATTAACTTCAATAACATGTAGTACTAGATTGTATATTATGGAAATATTTTTATGGTGAATCTAAAAGTACAATTCTTGTATTGTTAAAACAGATCAAAATTGCGTAAATCTGAAAGATAGATTTGACGAAACCTAAGACTTCCCTTTGAAAAAGTTTTATACTTTACATTAGTTTTACATATGTAATATGCACATAGGATATATCACTAAATAGTTTTGCAAAAAAAACATGCAGGAGAAATATGTATATCCCATATATATGCTACTACTACGTAAATTAGGGGTGGGCAAATAAACCGAGACTGAAAAACCGAAACTGATAAAACTGAGACTGGAACTAAAAAGACCGAAATATTGGGTATCGGGCACTTTTCGGGTAGCAAATATAAATAACTGAAAAATAAATGTCGAGTTCGGACGGATGAATTCATTGTGGAGCTACATGTCACGTACTTAATTATACTAAAAATCATCATCTTCGTTGTCGTCCCCCCACAATGGAGCTACATGACCATCATTGGTATATGTATCGTCATCGTCGTCGTCGTCTTCATTTTCTGATGCAACTCCATCTACCTCAAACCGATCACCTGACATTGTCATTATACGAGTGGAAGCATCGCCGCTGGCTCCCTCAATGTCATTCCTAGCCCATGTGGTTGTATCCTCATTATTGATATCATCAGTAAGCAGATCATCATGAAATTTCTCAGCCTCCATCGTCTCAGTCACATTATTTTCACTGTCTCCAGGGGGCATGGCAAAAAGGTTCCGTGGCTTCGTTTTAACAATTGTAGCCCATTTAGGATGCTTCACACTTGGAACATAAAAAACTTGTTTTGCTTGGGTGGCTAGAATGTAAGGCTCATACTAGAATCGAAACAGAGTAGTGTCAACATCTATCATTCTATATTGATCCTTTTTGTAGCCCCTCCTTTGGTTCTGACTGCTTCCAAAAGGCCGATCAAACCATTCACACTGAAATATCAGAACCTCTTAATTTTTTTCAAAATCAACAGCAATGATTTTCTTGATTACTACAAACCAATCATGATCAGTGCCCCGAACAACAATACCACTGTTTTGGGTCCGTAAATCTTTTTCCACATCTGCAGTTCGAAAGAAGAAGCCATTGATGAATAACCGACTAAAAAAATGTGCCCGACGATCAGGTCCTCTAGATAATGCATACAAATAATTGGTTGCTTTGTCTTCTTTGTGTAATGTCGTAATCTGTACACATTAGTATAATAGGGTTTATCGACGACAAACCAATTTCAGAACACATATTTGTTCAATATTTCATCAAAGTGCAAACTTGCATGTACTTACTCGTTTCTGAAACCAATCAACAAACTCATCTCTATGGCGTTTATCAACATCACGAGAATGAATCTTTTTCAGTTCTTCAATATGCTCGCTGAAAAGGGTACAAAATTAAATTAGCCATCTACAATAAGCCATATATATAGTATACAACATCTGGGTTATACGTTATTACTTGATCCATGGAGCGGCCTATTCAACGTTAGTAATAAGATAATGCCTGATGTTATGTAGTTCCACTATAGTAAGTTGGTCCTATTTATACCCTTTTTTAGAATTATCAACTTCTGTAAATATGTTAGAGTTATCAACAGAAGGTTCATTTGTAGCTGCAGCTTCATGACATTCTGGCCTATTACGCTTGGTGCTGATGTTATCCAAAAACTGACTACAAAAAGTCATACACTCTTCGGCAATATACCCCTCAGCTATAGAACCCTCCGAGTGAGCTTCGTTACGTACATACCTCTTCAATGTACCAAGGTACCTCTCAATTGGATACATCCATCTGTAAGAAACAGGTCCACCCAACCGTGCTTCTTCGGCAAGATGGGTTGGAAGATGTACCATGATATCAAAGAAAGCAGGAGGAAACAACATCTCAAGCTTACAAATTGTTTCAGGAATTTGTTTGCTCATCTTGTCCAAATCTGGTTCCGCCAATTCTTTAGAACAAATTCCAGAAAAGAATGTGCTAAACCCAATTAAAGGTGCACCAACCTTTTCAGGCAATATTTTACGTATTGCAATAGGAAGGAGCTTCTGAAATATAATATGGCAGTCATGAGTTTTTAGACCTAATACCTTACATGTTTTTATGTCCACACATCTCTTGATGTTTGAGGCATAACCATCGGGCACCTTCACATTCCCGAAAAACTTGCACAAGGTGGTCTTCTCATCTTTGCCTAAAGTATATAATGCTGGTCGGAATGTGTACTTGCTCTTTATGAACTTCGAATGTTGATCTGGCCGTATACCCATATCCTTCATATCAAGACGAGCTTGTAGACTATCTTTTGTTTTACCATCCATAGCAAGCAATGTCCCCAATATGCTATCACAAATGTTTTTCTCAATGTGCATGACATCCAAGTTATGCCTTATTAGCAATGTCTTCCAATAAGGGAGGTCAAAAAATATACTTTTCTTCTTCCAATTATGCCATCTATTTTCCACGGTGTGCTTTCTCTTATTATTCGTCGGTCCAAAACTCATTTGATCAAAACACTCGTATTGTTGGAGTACTTTGTCACCACAGAGTGATGTTGGAGCCTCTCTATTCTCTGCCTCGTTGTTGAAAGAACCTTTGTTTCGACGCCATCTGTGATCCTGAGGTAGGAAACTACAATGACCCATGTAACAATGCTTTTGTCCATATTTCAACCAGAAGGCGTCAGTGTTTATATGGCAGTATGGACATGCTAGCTTCCCTTTTGTGCTCCATCCACATAGCATTGCATATGCTGGAAAATCATTTATTGTCCACAATAAAGAAGCTCGCATGACAAATGTCTCTTTCTTTAAACTGTCATATGTTTCAACACCATCAGACCATAATTTAAGTAGCTCATCAATCAAAGGCTGCAGATACACATCAATGTTATTTCCAGGTGACTTTGGCCCAGGAATTATCATTGACATCACCCAATAAGATTGCTTCATACACAACCAAGGTGGTAGATTATAAGGGACTAGAATCACAGGCCATGTACTGTAAGAAACATTCATTACTCCAAAAGGATTGAAACCATTAGATGCTAGCCCAAGTCTTATGTTGCAAGGATCAGATGAGAAATTTGGGTGAATGCTATCAAAATGCTTCCATGCTTTCGAATCGGGGGGATGGCATAATATTCCATCATCAGCACGACCTTCTTTGTGCCAGCGCATGTTTGATGCCGTTGATTCTCCCATATAAAACATTTGTAGACGGGGAATGAGAGGGAAGTAACGTAGAATCTTGCGTGCTACAAGCTTCTTGGATTTTCCACAAGGTAAAGCATCTCTTGCATCTCCAGCAGTACTATTTTTCCATCTTAATTCACCACATTTTGGGCAACTATTCAGCTGAGAATAGTCCTTCCGGAATAACACACAGTCATTGACACATGCATCGATCTTTTGGTAGTCCAGCCCGAGGTCACGAACAACCTTCTGAAGTTTATCAAGTGTATTAGGAATGCAGTGGCCCTTTGGAAGCGCAAATGAGAATAGTTCAAGTAACATCTCACAAGCTACTTTGCTCCTACCAGCTAAACACTTTATCTGGTAGAACCTGACAATGTAGGATAATTGGGTCAGCTGCGAACAACCTGGATACAACTCCTTTTTGGCATCAGTTAATAAGTCATAGAATTTCTTTGCATCCACAGTTGGCTCCTGCTGGTTTATAGCATTTTCTTGATCATCAACATCTGCTGAAGTAACACCATGATCAGTGCCTCTAAGTAGACTAGACAACATATTTTGCATAGCACCATCATCAGAAATTATCTCCTCATTATTTCTTGATTCCTCAGCAATATTTTCCTGAACTCGTATTTCTCCATGGTGTATCCAACAAGTATAATCCATTAGCATCCCATTTCTGAGCAGGTGTAAATGAACTCCCTTGCGTGTCCTGTGGCAAATATTACGACATCTCATGCAAGGACAAGGAATAGTTCCTCCTTCACGAGTGCCCTGAAATGCAAAATTTAAAAATGACTTCATTCCATCCCGCCACTCCCTCGTATGCATGTCTTTTCCCATCCATGTCTTATCTTCTGACATCGCTTCCTACAATTCAATCAGCCATCAGCCTATCCGTAAGAGGATAGATGTACAAGAACACATTATGTCAGTAATTGTACCTAGCTGTTATTACCCCATGCGCTGTGGCCGGCGGATTCTCCTAGAAGCGTGGCGGCCGGCGGATGCTCCTCCAAGCATGGCGGTCGGTGATTGGTCCTCCAAGCTTGGCGGTCGGCGGATGCTCCTACAAGAGTGGCAGCCGACAGATGCTCCTACAAGTGTGGCGGCCGGTGGATGCTCCTCCAAGCTTGGCGGCTGGCGGATGCTCCTCCAAGCGTAGCGGCCGGCGGATGCTCCTCCAAGCGTGGCGGCCGGCGGATGCTACTCCAAGCGTGGCGGCCGGCGGATGCTCCTCCAAGCGTGGCGGCCGGCGAATGCTCCTCCAAGTGTGGCGGCCCGCGGATGCTCCTACAAGTGTGGCAGTCGGCGGATGCTCCTACAATCGTGGCGGCCAATGGATGCTCCTACAAGCGTGTTGCGGAGAGGGGGCCAGCGTTGCGGGTCGAAGGGTACCGTAATAAAATATTATTTTCGTTTCTTATTTTCCTTCTTCATTAGGCGTGACAAAAATTTCCCGCCGCGGGCAGGCAGGCAGGCAGGACGAAAAAGCTGGGCCGCTTGTTATTTGTGGGTTGAAACTGTGCTGATTCACTTTATATTCAAGCTAGGCCTTCACGCATTCATGATGCTTGCACAGAGCCGAAGGCCTCGAAAGGTCCGATCCTATCACCGGATTTTCGTGAGATCCTCAAGGGATGCTGCTTCCGATGTATGGCCTCTTCATCCTCGCCTTCTTAAACCACCACCCCCCCCTATTGCTTCCAGGCTCAAGTTCCCGATTGATTCCCATCCATGCTCCCGTGTGTTGCCTGAGAAGTCCTTTGCCTCTGTTGTCGCAGCGCCATGCCTCGCAACCATGTTAGACCTGAGCAGGTACCTGCAGGCTCACCATCCCTGCGCCCTCGTGAGGGGCAATGCATGTTGGTCAACAACTGCCTCATGACGATGGAGTTTATCCATTTGCGCCGCCAAGCAGCTGTTCTGGGACCCAGAGGAGGTCGCAGCGAGGCGACGCCCATGGAGATCACCCTGGCCATCCATCACCAACTTGAAATCCCGCATTGGACATTCACCGTGTCCACGCTTGGGGATGGTGAGTTCCTGGTGCGGTTCACCCGTGATGACTATCGGGAGCTCGCCATCGAGACGGCAATCATCTCCATGCCGGATGATAACCACTACTTCCAGCCATGGATCTTTGGCGTCGGTGTGCCGATCGTCAGGTGGTTCTTCCACGTGCAAGTTGTCATCGAGAACCTCCCTCTGCATGTCTGGTCTGCGGAGGGCATCAGACAAGTTCTGGGTGACGTCTTCCTCTTTGGTCACTTCGATGTTTCCACTTACCACCAGGAGCGTGCTGACCTGTGCACGGTCGTTGGGTGGATGAAAGACCCAAGCCTCCTGCCTCGAGCCAAAATGGCCACCTTCTTTGCAGGAAGTGATGGCTGGACTGGGAGTGATGGTGGGCCGCCGGCGGAACCTTTCAACCATGCCACAGTGGTCCGGCCTGGCGGCCTCACGACGGAGCTCATCATCCACCTGTATTACTACCTCGACTATATGCCGCCGGTCCACCCCAACTCCCCGGCCTCCTCGTCATCAGGCGACTCTTCTGACGGACACTCCTCGGTGTCCTCGAACTCTTCGGAGGACACCTTCCCACGGCCGAAGAGGTTCTACTAGAGGCGTGGGGAAGTGGATGAGGCGGATAAACAACTCTTTTAGTATGGCTACCAAAGTGTCCTAGCTCATGTGTTACGTTTCCTATGGAAACTAAAAATCCTTTACAAATCCTATCCTTCAAAGGGAGCCTATGTTTGAGAGGATTACGACTGGATTAATTTCCGTGAAAAGATTTCCTGTTTAACATTTCGGTTGTCCTTCCTTTTTTCAAACATTTTCTTCCTCGTATTGTCTTCACTTTTTTCTTTCCAGTCCTAGCTACCGGTCTGTTGCATTTTCCTGTTACTACTACTTTACAGACCACTTTGTGGGCCTCGCTGCGGGCGATCTCTTGGCAACTCCACCGGTTTGGGGACAAGGAGGGTTTGGCGATTGGAAATTCAAACTAATTTTGCACAGATAGTACATCCATGAACAAGAACACCAAGTACATTTAACTTAAAAACATTACTCCCTCCGTCCCAAAATACTTGTCCCTTTCGATAAAGGGAGTATCTCCGTCCCAAAATACTTGTCACTTTGGATGGAGGGAGTATATTACAAACACAAGAAAAGATAAACTACAACTAAAACCATGAAACAAAAAACTACAACTAAAAACATGAAACAAAAAACTACAACTAAAAACATGAAAACAAAACACCTAAATACTACTCTACTTGTCCTCCACCTCCTCCTCCTCGGGTGGGTCCTCGGGCTCCTGACCCTCCTCTAGCGCCTCGGGCTCTGGCGGCGGAAGGTGACCTAGTCTCAAGGCCGCCGCCACGACGAGGTTGCGACGACCCGCGACGCCAAGCTCGGCCGCCATCGTCTCCCAGACGGAGTCGAGACGAGAGGCCACGTGCGAGAGGCCGAAGACGTAGTGGCCCGTGGTGTACATTCCAATAATATGTGGAAGGGTACCGAGCCGGGTTCGACCTCGTCTTCAACTATGGCCGCGCGCAGGTGCAGCGGGGCACCCAGTTCCTTGCCCTGGCGGATGCGAACGACCATAAGGTGGCGGCCTACATCCTCGCCATGCTCCGCTACGGTGTCGAATGCGGGGACCGCGATGCCCTCGAGTATATCCGGTGGGTCGAAGGCGAGGCCCACGTCGGCGACAACGCGGCCGGGTCCGTCGCGATGAAGAGGACCAACACGGAGTGCTGCCGGTGTCAGAATCAAGCCATGCAGAGGCTCGTTGTTTTTGTGAGCTGGAGGTTACTGCGTAGGCCTCCTCCAGGACCACCGCTGGTGGCGCTGCCCAACAGGGGGGAACCAGGGACCTGCCCGCTGCGGCCGGCGAGGGTGGTACGAGTGGACCGTCTTCTGTACTGAGAACTGTAGGATTGAGCGCGAGTATGACCTATTCTGCCATAACGTGTTGTACTCTATGGGTTATATTCCCTCCATTCCCTTTTGGATGCGCTACCCCTAGTTCTCCCAACGCCAATGAAAAGTGAACAAAGGGAGTACTGTATATAAAATAGACTTGTATAAGGCATGTTGATGTGTTTCTCTTATATATGCATGCTCGTCTCTGATGAATGTTGCACTTGTTGTGTTTCCCCTATGCGTGCTCGTCTTTTGTTTAGCCCCGTTTGCATCAAAGGAAACTCATGGGGCAGTTTAAAGGAATGGATTCCTCCAGAAGTGACACATGTGCTTTAAAAATCTAGGTTCTATAAATTTTGGCTTCACTAATAATAAAGTTGTATAAATTGCTACTTCTATACAGGTTCGTAACTAAGTACTACTAGATATAAACAAAGTGATATAAACAAGGATTAAAATAAAGCATACGCATAAAATCTCTTCAACCAGCAACACAGTGATATAAACAAGGATTAAATACTAGATATAAACATCGATGGAACCAAACAATAGTGTTCAACGTACCATTCCAGGCAACAAACTAATTAATTTGATAGTACTAGCTCTTACGTAATCAAGAAACACAAAATAAACTAATCGGAACATCTAGTCTGCACCACATCTCTTCAAGCAGCATCTTCAGTCCGTCAGCTAGCTCCATGCATCGTCCTGCACCACCACCTTGCTTGGGTCTACCTCCATGCATCCTGCATCACGACAACCTTGCTTGGACCACCGTCATTGTTTTCAGCAGCGATTAGTTTATGGCATCATCAAATCTGGAGTAATTTTTCTAGATCATTTGGGGCTGAAAAAATATTTAACACGCTATATATGAGAGAAAGATTAGGATATTATATGCTACCTGCGCCGTGGACAACATATCCGACGCTTCATTATTATGGTCGCCAGGATCATTCTACCCCAAGTCATCTGGGGCAGCAGGCGGAGGACCTTGATCATCAGGATAAGGACCAGGCAAGACTGGTCCGTGGTAAGGGTGGGGGGTTGCCATTGAAAGGCGGAGGGTCCTCCTCATCACCCGGAAGGTGGTCCACAAAATCAAGACCTAGGACGTAAACTGGTACATTCCATGAACGTCCTTCCCCGCCGACTTTGTTGCCTCTCCTGAGAACAAGGCTTCGAGGGATGTCAAGTGGATTATCCACCATCACCAGCAGAATGACCCTAGTCGGGTTTGGATCATTTTCATCCCAATGAAGCAACTGGCCAAAACTGGAGCAGGTTTGTTCAATAAACCTTCGCTCCTTTAGATCCAGAGGATAACCAAGTAGCAAAATCCAACACCTTCTAGTAAACTGAGCACGACGCATATTAAGACTTGCCTCATCATGTTTTTCAAATCTGAACTCCCAATTCACAACCACGTGGGGATTTGCTAGGACCAAAGCATCTCTCTCCAGTTTATTTCTTAACTTGTAGTACATGCCAATCCCATGGGGATGTGCACCGTAAGTAACTACGTGCATTCTTGCCTGATCTTGGATGTACACTGCTATCTGGTCCATAAATTCATTACGCTGGGCAGGAGTTAGTACCTCATTTGTGACCTCAACCGCATATTCCTCATTTTTCTTCGCGATTTTGCCAGATATGTGGCACACGCTTCTGGTCCTTCTCAGAGGACCACCATCTTCTGGGATCATCAGCCGCGGACAAAACTGACGGGGGTCGATGGAGAAGTTTGCCATTAATGAGCGACGAGCGGCGAAGAAACAAATCTGCCTGAGAGAAACAAAGGGTGTACTACTAGTATTTGGAGGTTGCAGTTTCTTGGGAGTCTCCGGAGTACTCCTATATTATAAAGCAAAACAACATGGAACCGCCGCACATCCCCTGCAGCACTGCAGGTGCAGTAGCAGGGGCTGACATGTGGGTCTTATGAACATTGTAATGATGACACCGCGTATAGGGGTAACTTCTAGCCTGTTCCAGTCCGTGCAATAATAACATCGCGAGTCTCGCGACTGTTCAGATTTTTGTAGGAAAACAACATGACAAAACATGAAAAGAAAAAATATAAAAAATAACAAGAGAAACACAACATCACGACTAGAGATGTTTTTCGATTCACGCACAAAGTGGGTTAAAGGTTAAAACTTGGTGTCGTTAAAGGAGGTGTTTTTCGATAAAAGGAGAATTTTTCAATAATACATCATACACATTGTTCATGAACATAAAAGACATATTACATTAACATACTACCAACACATATATTACAAACAAGAGTAAAGAAAACATGGACGAAAAACACGTAGAAACAAGAACAAAACTACTCCTAATCCTATTCTACTCAGAGGCCTCGTCCACCTCCGCCGCCGCACGCGCCGCGGCCGACGCATCCTCCGGCGGCTCCGCCTCTGCCTCCGACGGCGGCGGCGACTCCTCTTCCGTCTCCACACCAAGCTTACAGGCGACACTGTTCAGAATCTTCCAGCGGCCCTGTACCCCAGCAACCTCCGCGATCGTCTCGTGGAGGGCATCGAGACGAGCGGCCACAAAGCTTAACCTGAACAAGTAGTAGCCGGCGGAGTCCATGCTGGGGAGCTGGGGAAGCCTCCCAAGACCCAGATGCCAACAGATGAGAGATGTATTGTTAAATACATCCCGTGACATTGTGTCCAATGCTCTTGCATGTTCGATGGAGGAGGACATGTCGTCTTTGACATCTTTAATTCGGCACGTTAATTCGTCGATGCGGGCGGTAAAGAGGCGGACAGTCTCCTGTAACCAGTCGGGCTGAGGAGATGCGGACGCCGCCATCAGTTCCACCGGCATTGCCAGCGGCGATGGAAACGGGGAAGGAGGTTCGGAGGACGTCGATGGCCTAGAGCGCTTCGGCGTGGGGCTACCCATTTGTGTGGCGACGGAGGTGCAGAGAAAGAGCAAGAGGTGGTCGACGGTGGCGGGGGGGGAAGTTTGGAGGCTAGGATATAAGGAGCGGTGCGGCGGAGAAGCAAGAGAACGGTGAGCCTTTATAGCGGGTCGTTGTCTAGTAGCGGGTGTGTGGTGAGGGATCCCCGTCTCCAAGCGTCGATTTTTCACAGGCGGTTTTTAACTTTATCTCAGGCGGGTTTTACTTACCAACCGCCTGATAAGATATTTAATTAAGAATATTAATCAAGAAGAAGTAAATATCTTAACAGGCGGTTGGTACTTAATAACCGCCTGAGAAGATGTTTATCTCGGGTATTACTTACCAACCGCCTGAGATAATGCCTGATACTGTTCTTCAGTTTCCTTATCCCTTGCTTCTTTTTTATTTTGATTCCAATATAAATACTCAAACATGTTTAGATTCTACAAATTGTATCCAAATTCAATGATTCTTTCTTCTACATTTGTATAAAATTAACATCTACCACCTGAACAAAATATTTTAAAACTTGTATAGCTAACATTGTAATGTTTTGGTAAATATCAAATTAATTTCTACTCACATATTATTCACATTTGTGTATCTCATAAAAAAATATCCTTCACTCAAATTAGTTTGTATGAACATATTTGTATCATTTATACATGTATGAATTTTGTTAATTTTTTTTAAAGCATTCCAACATGTCAAACTTCAAATTATCCATCATTCTAACTAAATGTTCATATACATATGAGGCATTCATTAAATTATGAACACACATTGATTCAAAAAAATTTAAAAAAATCTTAAAAATTTCATAGAGGTTGGTATGATGAGTAAAAATGTCCACTGAAAAAATAAATGAAAAAGGCATTATATTCATCAAGACAGAAAAATGAAAAATAGCATTTGTTGTATGTTTTTTATGTTCTAACCAATTTCAAAAGATTTATGAAGTGAAATTTAATGGTAACCTTTACTTATCAATAATATTACAAGAAAGTGGAATTTTGCCTTTTTAAAGGACCCACATTTAATCAAGAATATTAATTAAGAAGAAGTAAATATTTTCACAAGCGGTTGGTACTTAATAACCGCCTGGGAAGATGTTTATCTCAGTCGGGTATTACTTACCAACCGCCTGAGATAATGCCTGATACTGTTCTTCAGTTTCCTTATCTCTTGCTTCTTTTTTATTTAGATTCCAATATAAATACTCAAACATGTTTAGATTCTGCAAATTGTGTCCAAATTCAATTATTCTTTCTTCTACATTTGTATAAAATTAACACTACCACCTGAACAAAATATTTTAAAACTTGTATAGCTGACATTGTATTGTTTTGGTAAATATCAAATTAATTTCTACTCACATATTATTCACATTTGTGTATCTCATAAAAAAAAGATCCTTCACTCAAATTTGTTTGTATGAACATATTTGTATCATTTATACATGTATGAATTTTGTTACTTTTTTTAAAGCATTCCAACATGTAAAACTTCAAATTATCCATCATTCTAACTAAATGCTCATATACATATGAGCCATTCATCAAATTATGAACACACACTGATTCAAAAAAAATTTAAAAAATCTGAAAAAATTCATAGAGGTTGGTATGATGAGTAAAAATGTTCACTGAAAAAATAAATGAAAAAGGCATTATATTCATCAAGATAGAAAAATGAAAAATAGCATTTGTTGTATGTTTTTTATGTTCTGACCAATTTCAAAAGATTTATGAAGTGAAATTTAATGGTAACCTTTACTTATCAATAATATTACAAGAAAGTGGAATTTTGCCTTTTTAAAGGACCCACATTTAATCAAGAATATTAATCAAGAAGAAGTAAATATCATCACAGGCGGTTGGTACTTAATAACCGCCTGAGAAGATGTTTATCTCAGTCGGTTATTACATACCAACCGCTTGAGATAATCTTCTTCTCAGACGAGTTTGAATTACCAACCGCCTGAGATAATTACCTTATGATACCCCGAGTCTGAGGAACACGATGAACACACTACACATTCATTCATTCACACAGTTGAATAACACACAAGATACTCATTCATTAACAATATTCAATCACACATCTCACAAAAGAACACACAAGATACATAATATTTACACAAGAACACACAAGAACACACAAGATACACAAGTAATATTCAATCACATAGATGAACAAAGATAGATTTCATTCATTAACAATATTTACAAAACAGAAGCAACTAAAAACAACAAAGAAAAACTAATTAAATCCTACTCCTACTCCTCTTTCTCCTCCTCCTCCTCGTCCTCCGGCGGCGACTCTGGCGCCGGTGCAATAGGATACAGGGTCGGTTGCACCGGCTGCACCGGCGGTGCAACCCCGAGGTTGCTAGCCGTCGCCTCCACCAGTGTTCTGCGGCCCTCGGGGCCAAGAACCTGGGCCATTGTCGCGAACAGAATGTCGAGACGATCAGCCACCCCCGTGAGGGCGTAGAGGTAGTGGCCGATGGTACCCATTCCAGGATACTCTGGAAGGGTACACAGCCCCAAGGCACGCATGGCGCGAGACGTATTGTTGTACGCCTCTCGCGCCATGAGGAGGCGCTGCTGGGTGTTGATCCTCTCGGGGGAGCTGCAACATGGTTTCTTGCAAGGTGGCTCCTCGGAGGGCTTGGCGGCAGAAGGTCGGCCATAGTGGTGTTGGGTCGTCGGAGCGGAGGAAGACAAAGAAAAGAAGAGGATTCAAAGTGAGTGACGCGCTTGTGGAGAACTAACAGGTGATAGCACGTCTTTAAGGCCGTGCGGAGTGGAAGATGGAGCAGTTGGTTTACCGCGCATTGAAAGGTCGTGCCTCGGGGGAAAGAAAGGTCGCGCACGGTCGTCGACATGTCTTCATAGACGGTTGGTGAGGGGTCTTTATGTAGGCATTCATCAAATTATGAACACACATTGATTCAAAAAAATATTAATGTAGTAAATATCTTCTCAGGCGGTTGGTAAGTAAAACTCGCCTGAGGTAACCGTCTTCCCAGGCGGTCGGTACTTAAAATCCGTCTAAGAAAATTGGAGTTTATATATACCCCTCGGTAGCGTAGGAAAAACCTAACCCGCGCGAAATACTTAGACAACGTTAGGCTGCCAAAATTTTGTTTGTCGCCAAGTGTTCGCCCTCGTCACTTCCAGGTACGCCGCCGAGCTTTGCCCTCGTCACTTCCAGGTACGCCCTCATCGCTGAAAAAGAGTGTCTCTTCTCGCCTGCAGCTACCTCGCCTCGCCTCACCTCACCATCCAAATCCTAGTGCCACACTTTGCGATTCTTGATACTAGAAAAGGGCTGGAGGATTTGCTTTTTGTCCCTTGCTTGATCAGTTATAGGTCCGGAGCTAGGCGCCGCCTAGTAAACCTCAAGAACGTGGTCGCCACTCTGAACGAAGCTAGCCTATTTAGAATAAGAAGATAAAATTGCCATTGCTGGTGAGCAACATTAACATGCTTGTCAGCCTCGCAATGTATAGGAACCTTTTGGTCAGTCGCCTGAAATCCTAGAATGCCTTATCAAATCTTAGAATGCTTCCATCTTTTTCTTCATACAACACTTCATGTAGAGTTAATATGCCATTTATTAGATTTTTTGTCTTATTAGTTCTAGCATGGAAAGCCCTAAGAAGACTGGTCCTCGTAGTAACAATAAAGAAGACAATATGGAGTTTACTGACTCCAGCAGTTCAGGCTCCTATCGCAGTCCATCGGATCCTTTTCCGAATATAAAAATTAAAAAGACTTCAATGGATCTAGACCCGGAATATGATCCTGCTGATGAGGTATGGATCACGAATCTTAACTTCAGCAGTTCAAGTTAATGTTGGTTGTCAAGTATACGAAGTCTTATAATTTTTTTTCTACCTAGATTAATCGTGAAGATAATGAGGTGACATCGGCTCCTAAAACCGCATAAGGTTCTCCAATGGATGAATCCTGAACTTCACTCAAGCGGAAACGAGGGCAACGAGGTCCCGATAAGGGTCCATTGGACCGCATCATGTACATAACAAGGGTCGGTCCAGGTGGGCTTCCCCAAGAACCACTGGATTCAGTTACCAAGTACTGTAATGCATGCGTTTTTCTTGTTAGGGAGGTTATGCCGATCACAACCGAGAATTGGAGGAAATTACCCGAGCAGACCAAGAATGAGTTGTGGTAAAGGATAAAGAAACAATTCAAGTTCCCGAAAGGCATAGAAGAAGCTGTAAAGAAAGCAACCTCGGTCTCTTGTGGCAAGAAGTTTCGATGCTGGAAGAGTGAAATGAATGCTTATGTTAAGGCCGATAAGGTCCCTAGCCCGAGGAAGATGGGAAAAATCACACAAGCTCAGTGGCAAGAGTTTGTTCATCAAAAGAGCACACCTGATGCTAAAGCTCTAAGTGAAACTCGGTCAGAGCTTGCAAAAAAGAACAAATACCATCATCGCTTGGGGTCTGCCGGATATGCCCCCAAAGTCCAGAAATGGAATAAGATATTAGACAAAATTACTAGTAATCCTCACCCATTAGAAGGGTGCGATGAGCGAACTCAATGTTGGGTCTTTGCTCGGTCAGGTTTGACCAGCGAGGGCAAACTTGAAAAGCCCGACTCTCTGAATGAAGTAGAGGATAAAATGAAAGAAGTAATTGAAAAGCAACAGAAGGGTCTCTTCAAGCCGAAGAGGGAGAATTACAAACTTACCGCTATCTTAGGAAACCCTGAACACAGCGGACGGGTTCGAGCGGTCTCTTCTCAAATGTATTGGCTAGATGATTTCCCTAAAGATAAAGACACATATAGAAGACGTGAGAAGTTTAAGAAAAGACTTGATGAAAAGATTGCTCAAGAGGTCAAAGAAAATATGCAAGAAATAATGGAACAACTTAGACAATCGGGACAATTAGTGGCACCGAGTACAGTGATGGTTCCAGTGCAAAAGGAGCAATTAGTATCTCCACCTACCTACCCTAGCAGCGTTGGTTCCGTGCCAGGCTCAGGGTCAACCCATAAGTTCCCTGTCGATGATATTGCTAACGACAAATCTTGTCGTCTTCTTGTCCCGATAGGCAGAGCAGGGAACAAAACCAAACAGGTTGCCACTACTATGGCAAAGCCTGATCGTGACTTCAACGGGAATCCACTTCTGTTGTATTATGCTGTGGTGCAAGTTCATCAGATCATTGATAATGATTATGAAGATTATGAAATAGACCACATCACACCTGAGGGGATCGTGACTCTGGGGCAGGCTGTCAACTAATTAATCCTTTGGCACCGACGCGATATCGTGTTGGACGATGAGCCAATTTCTAGCCCCGTCGCATCTCCAAATACTGCAACCCCATCCTCTAAGGCGAAAGTGCATGAAGATCCACTCCCAGTCCAGGAAGATCCACTCCCCCTATGTCTCAGCAAGGATGATATCCAAGAGCAACAAGTTGGACAACAACTTCAAGCAGTACTAGAGCAAGCTGTTGCTAGTAAAGAGCAACCAGTTGAGCAACAGCTTGAAGTAGTACTAGAGCCAACTGCTGGGAGTAAAGAGCAATCAGTTGAACAACAGGTTCAACAACAAGCCAGTGTCCAACTTCTGACGACTACTCCTCGATCATCAGTTCCTATCAAAGTTACCTCATACGAAAATAAGAAACCTTCATCAGAAGTGTCAAAATATTTGGAAACTATGAAGGAAAATATTATAAAATCGAGTGATCTCATTCTTCTCATGAGCCCTCATTAGGAGATATCGAGGAGTGGGAAGAAGATGGTGTCATGTATAATCGGCGGACGCTTTAGTTAAACTAGGAGTTCCAATATACAAGCTTGAGGATGTTCCTCCTGAATTTAAGAATGGGAAGTCGTTCATGACATCCGTACAACTTAGCAAACAACCCGTCCAGCTCAGAAGAATGCATGAGTGGTACATCCTTGCCAGCACAAAATATGGTCTTAATTGTGTCACATTTCGTATTCCAAAAGAAGCATTATGGAGCACTGGAGTAGATATACGAGTCATTTTATTTGAAGAGTTGTGTGCCCTTTTCCATCAGGGCATGCTCGAAATCAACCTGCTGCTCGTCTGGTGCTTGTAAGTGCTCTAATATTTTGTATTTCCTTTTCTTACTACACGCATACGCATTTCATTAGATTATAACAATTCTGGACTTCTTCAATAGGATGCAATACATGGATAATGAAAAGTTGGAGCGCAAGACAGGTATCCTTGACCCTACTAGGATTGCAAAGGTGCTATTCGACATCCAGGCGAATCGAGACTCAGCAAAGTTCAAACACATGAAAAAAAAGATTTTGAAAAAGCAATCACAAAACATAAGAAGGATAAAAGGACAGAAGTTACAGCTTACATAGGACATGCGATGTTTAACTTTGTCAGAGATGGCAAGGACCTCGTAAAGGCTCCGTACCACTTCGAGTAAGTTCGACACATGACATTGAAATAGCAATTATTGGTAATTGTTAACATGTGTGTTTGTATGATTGCAGTAATCACTACATAATGATCTTCATCAAGCCAACGCAGGGAATGGCAATAGTCTTGGACTCGGCCAATTTCTAACCAGATCGTTACAAAGATTTCCTTTCCATTTTGAAATGTACGTTTATTCAATAATTTTAATTTACGCACATTTAGAATGTGTTGACAAGTTTTATATGACATTTCTTGTATTACAACGCTTGGCGGTTTTATGCGGAACGGCTTGGCGGTGAGATACCTTCCAATACGAATGCATTGGACATTAAAACGTATTATGCTTGTCCGAAGCAGCCTGCTGGGAGTGTCTTATGCGGGTATTATGTATGCGAGCATCTTCGGACCGCCGGCGTATATAGAGTGAATCGTGATGATGTAAGTTATCCTTAATGTCGATACCTTATTCTCTTACTTTTGTGTTTCATTTTCATTGTAACTAGCATAGTTTAATACTTATATTCTCTACCGTTAAATATTACCAGAAACATTATTTTCATATTTTGATTCCAACTTCAAAATTCAATTGCTCATAGTACAACTGCTCCAAAAATACCAAATAAATTCATGTATACTCTCACTTTTATCTATACTTTGAGATTGTTCAAACCAATACATTCTAAACCTTGTTATGTGTTATATTGCAGCACACGAAGAATCTGAATGAAGAATGGCCGGTTTGTAGAAGTATTCCTAGTGAAGGAGCCAACAGGATTGCTGCTGAACTCTGTCAATTCATTCGTCACGAAATTTTGCACAAAGGAGGGGAGTTCTTTGATGAGGATGGTGCAACAGCTGATGTGCTAGAACTTTGCGACTATGCCAATAGAAATAGTTTTTAGTGAAAACTTGTAAACTTTGAGATGAATTGTATCTGTAACTTGTACATATGTATATTGTTTTAGTGAAATTGACTTCTGTGATGATAATATTGTTGACTTTTGTTTTGTGATGATATTATTGATTTTTGTTCTGTGATAATATTGAATTGACCTGGAAATTAAAAATAACAGCAGTAGTGTTGCATAGGTTATACCTTATCACAGGTGGTTATTAACCAACGGCTAGGCATGTCTGTGAAAAACAATTATCATAGACAGCTAGATACAAGTAAAGAACCATCTGTGATAACCTAATTATCTCATGCGGTTACTGTTATGGTAGAAACCGGCTACGGTAAAAGGTCTTCACGGGCGGCTTGATGTAGGTAAACATCTATCTGGCGGTTAGTTATGCTGCAAGACCCGCCTCTGATAAGACAATTATCACAGGCGGATATATATGCTACACGGTCCCAACGGCTCGACGCGTCCCATCAGCATAAGAGAAAATTAACACGTGTACGCCACACGTCCGACTATCCAAGCATTAATGCTTTGTCGTGATCATGTATGATGGTCGGACATGCATGCATGCTTTTGAAAGAGAGCCAGCAAGGTCTCCATCATGTTTCATGCATGATTGATCACTTGTTGATGAGGATTTGTGATGTTGATTTTCTTGTTTCATGATGACATTTCTCTTGTTTTGTAATGTTCTATGTTACTGAACTCAATGTTGTTCGTCTATTCCATATGTTATTTTCTTCTATGTCCGTTGTCTAATGAACTACGTACTCCGTTTTTGTGTTCTATGTGTAACATGCATGTGTAAGACCTCGATCCACGATCATGTTAAATTGATGGTGTTATACAAGTGTTTTCTCTTTTTGTTGAAAAAACGATAGTCATATTTATTATTTGTATATTATTAATATACATTAGTAAAATAAAGAATTAATATATAAATAAATATTATCATATGAATATCAACATGGATGGTCCAATCCAACCTACGAAACAAAAACTTTTTGATTATCGTACATCCAATGAAACATCAACTAGCATGGATCGAGATCCAGTATACAAAAACATGGATGATCCTATCGAATCCAACTTTGACAACAAAAAAAATGCACGTACGCGATGGTCATTCATTAACAGAGAATACAAATATATAGAACCGATAGTTCATTAAATAACAGACAAAAAACAAAATAACAGATGGAATAGAGGAACAATGTCATTGAGTTCATTAACATAAAACAATAGTACTACAAAACAAGAAAAACAACATCACGAAACAAGAAAACCTACATCACAGACCCTTTCTTCCTCCTCGCGCCGAGGGCGCGCGCGCGGCGTCGCCGTGGCGGGGCTTGCCTGAGATCTTGCCGCTGGCCTTTCCAGTGCACCAAGTAACTGACGCGCCGCACGAGGTCTGCAGAGAAGTTAAGAAGTCGTGGTGCAGGGACGCGTGCACGACGTTCCACATGGATACAAGAGAGACGGAAGGATATCTAAAGATCGTCTTCCACAGTGGTTTAATTGCACCACACGAGGTCTGCAAAGAGTTCAATGCGCAGGAAATTAACCGCTCCCTTTTCTACTCCGCACAGACCATATATAAGGCGCATCGTCGGTTATGTACAAGCACAGAACTTTTGCACTCCTTTCTTCTTCTTCCATTGTTCCACCTCCTGGCCCGGCGCCAACGAACCACCACAGCCATGGCCAACCTTCCGCCTCCTAGCCCGCCGAGGCAGCCACCCTGCAAGCGGATATGCTGCAGCTCCCCCGAGAGGGTGAACTACAACCAGCGCCTCATTATGGCACGAGAGGCGTACAACAGTACGTCTCGGGCCTTGGACGCCTTGGGTCTTGGTACCCTTCCTGAGTTTCCGGGAATGGATACCGCCGGCCGCTACCTCTACGCCCTCACGGGTGTGGCCGATCGCCTAGACATCTTGTTCGGGATGATGGCCCAGGAGCTCGGCGCCGAGGGTCGTAGTGCCCTGGTGGCGGCGACGGAGAGGAACTTCCATCGCAGCGGGGTTCCACCGCCGGTGCAGCCGGAGCCACCAGTGCAGCCGGAGCAATCGGCTAAGCCGTAGCAGCCGACCCACTCTCCTGCTGCATCATCGCCGGAGGAGGAGGAGGAGGAGGAGGACGACGACGACGATGATGACGACGACGATGACAACGGTGACGACGACGACGACCACCACCACCACCACGACGATGACGACGACAACGACAAGGAGGAGGAGGACCGCTTGTCGTGGTTTGAGAAGTTGGGGGAGAGGGCGGAGGAGGCGAGGCCGGCAGAGTAGATTTAGGAGTTCTTGTACATATTTCTTTTGTAGATTTAGGAGTTCTTGTACATGTTTAGCTTCAATTCTGTTCTTGTACATATTTCTTGTGTTTTGTAATAGATATGTGTTCATTCGTGTCAATGAATACTAGTGTGTTAGAATTTCTGGATTTCAATCAAGTGAATGTGCTCTAAGTTTAGTGATGTGTTAATCGGTCACAAGTGAACCGAGCAAATTGGACAAAAACAAAAGATCTTAGGGTTTGAAGCTCGTCTCGATTTGTAATTGCAAAGCTAAAGGAGACAAACAATGACTTTAAGTGCGTCTCGCATCACTTTGTGATAGATGGACATCCAATCTGCCGCCCATCGTTGTCTCCTATTTGGGTTTCTTACGTAGTGTAATTGGTTGATCATGTTTGCGGTATGTGCATGTTAGACATAGCTAGAATTAAAACACCTCGGTCATGCTTAACAACACTAACATGCATGCATATATATATATACCTCAAACAATACATGACGATCTTTCAACAAAAAGAGAAAACACACGTATAACATCATGAAACATGATCGTGGATCGAGGTCGCACATGCATGTTGAACATAGAACAGAAATAGTATTAGACAACAGACAGAGAAGAAAAGAACATATGGAACAGGTGCGAAGGATTAGTCCCACAACGGAAAGTTGAGGTCGGTGCATCGACGTTATAAGGCATGGCGCACAGTTGCAGTTAAAAATCCGAATGAAAGTAATGCGTGCAAGACTAGGCCCATGTTCGCTGCAAGGCATCCGCTGGCACGGACGCGCGGTCACGAAGTTGACTTAGGCGTGTACGGACAGATTTTTTTTATATAACGAAAAAATTGTTTTTTCCCGCGTGTAAATTTACTCCTAATGGGACGCGTCGAGCCGTTGGGACCGAGAGGATGCAAACCGCGGTTTCGAGGAAACCGGGGCCACCGACCGGTTCATAATTAAGCACGGTTTCCTCTAGCGTCCGATCATCTCGACACGCCCGCTTAGACGACAACCCACTATAAAGGCTCACCGTCCTCTTGCTTCTTCGCCGCACCACTCCTTAGATCGTAGCCGCTAAGCTTCTCCCCCCGCCACCGTCAACCACCTCTCGCTCTTTCTCTACACCTCCGCCGCCACACAAATGGGTAGCCCCACACCGAAGCGCTCTAGGCCATCGACGTCCTCGGAACCTCCTTCTCCGTTTCCATCGCTACTGGCAATGCCAGTGGAACTGATGGCGACACCCGCATCTCCGCCCGCGGTGCCTGCACTTCCTCATCCCGGTTGGGTTGAGCAGACTCTCACACTCCTCACCGACCGCATCGACGAACTCGATCGGCGCCTTAAGGTGGCCACCGACGCCAAGTCCGCTGCCGCTCATAGCGCACTAGCGCTCAACGCAGTGGCACAGAAGGTCTTTTCCGACACAGATCGCTCGTGTCGCCGTCTGGGTCTTGGGACCCTTCGCCTCCACACGAGCATGGACACCGCGGGCCACTACTACTACGAGTTGATGACTGTGGAGGTCGTCTCGATGCTCTCCACGAGATGATCGCGGAGGTTGCTGGGGTAGAGGGCCTCTTGAAGATTAAGCACCGCATCGCCGGGAAGATTCGGACTGTGATGGAGGTTGAGGAGTAAGAGGCGGCTTGGGCAGCGGCGGCAGCGGAGGAGGCGGAGCAGGAGGCGTCTCTTGACGCGAAGGTGGACGCGGCTATGGAGGCGGTGGCAGCGGCGGAGGAGGAGCAGGAGGAGGTGGCAGCGGCGGCAGCGGCAGCGGAGGAGGAGGAGGAGGAGGCGGCACCAGCGGCGGAGGCGGAGGAAGCGGCAGCGGCGGAGGAGGAGGACGTGGTTTTCTCCCGGTAGAGTAGTATTAGGAGTAGTTTATCTATTTCGTGATCTCTGAGTAGAGTAGTATTAGGTGTAGTTTATCTTGTTCTTGTTGTCTACTACGTGTTTTCCTATTACTTGTTTGTTAATGAAATATGTCTTTATGTTCATGAATAATGTGTTCTATATATGCAGTATCGAAAAACTTCTTTTATCAAAAACATCTCCTATATGTTTGTAACTTGGGACCGTCTATATTTCTTGTGGCTGAATGAATGAAATCCGGTAAACATTATCCTTACAAGTAATAGAACTAACAACAGACATGATGCATAATTAACTTGATTAGGAAATTACGTCATCTAAATTGCTAAATAGTCCATCGCCTAATGCCACAGGTGCATGAAAAGTACTTTATCCGTTGTAACTAATATCCAATAACATTGTTGATATATATACCGTATGTACCTGTGATACTCGTATCACAGGCGGCTTTGGATCGACGGCCTGAAGATCAGACATCACAGGGGAAAATGTTTTTTTGTAGTAGTAGTATATACTCTGTATATGTTATCATTTCATTGCGACGAATGTTATATATAAAATGCTGATTGTTTACCTTTTACTAGACCATGGATTTGTCATCCTCCTTTCATGGACTTGGGTGTTCTGTATTTGCATGTCATTTGCATTAGCACAATGATACATTTGGCGATTCATATTTTTGTTCGTATTTTTTTTGGAATGTCCCACTACCACATGACTGCTTTTACATCTCCATGAAAACAAAGATGAACGGCAGGTAGCGGTCCCTCGAAAAAATTTTCGTTCTTCTTGGCGTGCACAATTGAGATTTTCATAATTGAAACTTCACTCCGTGCACCCAAAATTCCAGTCCCGCCCATTTGTAGCTAGCCACGACGAATATAAATGTGTGTCTCCCTCTAATCCCGCAGTGGCTTCCGTTCCCAACATACATGTTCTCCTCTTAGTGCTGTGTTCCAGACTTGCATTCCTAAGAAATTCCTGTGTGAGTGGTGGTGGTGACTGTGGGTACAACATTGAGCGACCAAGTTTGACGGGCTCTACCGAACCTCTTCGTCGCCGACCCCGCCCTGCGACATCCTGGACTCCAGTTTTGTGCTACGTAAGTTCTACATGATCCATGCCGTCTTTTTATAGAGCTACTACCTCCTTATCGCTTTAGTTGTCGTCCCAACAGCTGCAGCCAGTTCATTCCTAGTTGTTGGCCCAACTCCTTATATGCTCTTATGTTTCATGAATGTCTAGTATATAATCTGATTAATGGTGCAATCATGCAATCAACTATCCTCAATCGTTAGATCTACATCCTACAGTCGATTCATCTTTTTATTTTACCCTAGCATCTGATTGCATTCTACTTGTTTTCATATATAAAATACACTACACCTCTTCCCCGAAATAAATGTCGCTCCGACAGTTTATGGTAGTGTATTTCTAGTACATTTCCATGTCAGAAAGATAACTATTAAAAACCGCATGTACTATGTATTTTCTTGATTTAGAAGTAAATGACGCCAGGGTTATCTTATCAACCACTCCCAATGTTGTACTCTCATTCCTATGTTCCAAACTTTTATTCCTAAGATTTTCAGTTCCCACGGTTTATACACGTTTTTCTTGTTTTTTTTCTCGGATTGTATGGTTTTTTTCCTACTCCTTCATTTCTAATTCCTCTGTTCAAAACAAACATTTTCAGTTCATAGCAACCACACCGCCTGATCTAAAATACACATCCTCATGTAATCTGACGTTATCACTGTTACTTACTATATATACTCTTTACTTTAGGAACAAGACACCAAACCGTCATGTCATCTACATGTAATCGTGATGGGCAACAAGAACCTGGTATAACTATAAATGTGTTTACTATCAAAATACACATATTTATAACACATTAATTCCTTTGCATCGTATGCAGAGAATATTGCAGCACCTGATGCTCAAGAACCCCGAGATTTGTCATCCCATGCTGGTACTACGAGTATAAATATGTACCGGGCTCTACTAAATATTTTAGCATTGCGATTGTAGTTTCCTAGTCCCAGTTAAAAGTTAATCAGTATATGTGATGGCATGATTTATTGATGCCTACACATGCACGATGGGCTCTCTCGTCGCCGGCCACTCCGGCACCAGCGACCACACCCTGCTGTTGCTCACTTCAGTGTCCTCCCCGACGCGTCTCCCTCCACCATCGCCACGTCCCATCCTTCGCGTGTCATGATGACCCCGCCGCCCGCAAACCCCTATCGCCGCCGGTCACTCCGGCACCGGCCGGCGCCCACGCCCTGCTGGTGAGTATATGTGATGGCATGATTTATTAATGCCTACACGCGCACGATGGGCTCTCTCACCGCCACCACTCCGGCACTGGCGACCACGCCCTGCCGCTGCTCACTTCAGTGTCCTCTGAAACGCGTCTCCCTCGACCATCGCCACGTCCCATCCTTCGCGTGTCATGATGACCCCGCCGCCCGCAAACCCATGTCGCCGTCGGTCTCTCCGGCACCGGCCGGCGCCCACGCCCTGCTGGTGGTCACTTCACTGTCCTCCCCGACGCGTCTCCCTCCATCTCTACGTCCCATCATTCACGTGCCATGATGACCCCACCGCCCACAAACCCCTGGCAATTATGGTGTACCTACTCCTACATGCTATGCCCCATATGACATGGCATACCCTGGAAAAAATAGTCCAATATCATTAACCCCTGTCCACTAAGAAATGTTAGTATCATATAGTTTAGAGATGCATGTACATGAGGGTTCATTGCTGCTTATATGATCTCAATTCCGTTTTTTACACTGCCAAATGCGTTGCTGATGTCTGGTAAATAACGCAAGATTATATTCATGTATCCGTTCTAGTAGCACTTTAGGGCGAGATGCTAACATGTAGAGCAAAATATCAGTATGCAATCCACCTAAATTTAATTCCTAGATCCGCCACACTGTCCTCCTAGCCTCGAGACTTGCTCCGAGGTGATATCAATGGACGCAGATAACCTGACTTATACGTTTTTACTGCACACGATGCAGTAAAGATCCAATGGAATCACACCGTTGGATCTTTACTGCATCGCCTGCAGTAAAAACATAAGTCATGTGAGATCACCGGTATGATCTGGACATCGATCCTCTGACTTAAATGTGGTCACTGCACTGCCACACCGAACCCTAGCTTTGTTAAACATCGTAAGATGCCTGCCTCATCTGTCTTGCATCCTCTACCTGCTAATACCGCTGACGTCCATGACTCGCCCTGCCACCAATTCGCCTCGAGACGCGCTCCTCCTGATGTCGGTTAGACCGAACCGGCAGTACTGCAGAGGATGAGCACCCGGCGAACCCTCTCTTTCTCTAGCATCGCCAGCTACTGTCTTGCCTGCTTCGCAGCTGGACTGAAAATCCCCTGCAGTACTACGGGTGTTGTAGCGCCACTGACTACTGCCTGATGCCTGATTGTAGGGTATGAACAGCAACAAAGAAGTCAACAAGTCGATGCATCGCCCAATATGGAGCAAAATGCTGTTGCGACGCGGTGTTCCCACGCTCGTATTTGCCGCACTCATCCTGAAGATGGTAAAACATCAGACTTTTTCTTCTTTCACACTATTTGTACATGATACTAGGCCTGGTCAGTTGCTAATTTGCTTTAAACGTTTACCGTTTAAATGACACTAACAGAAGGAAAGAAGTTTGGAAGAGGGGTGGCTAAAGGACTTAAGGTTGCTAAATTGCGCTATCTAGCATCTGCAAATAGAACGAATGATCAGAATCGGAAGCTACAAATTCAGTGGTCCGATGGTTGGGTGTTGCGGTTGGCTAATCAGCGGCACTTTGTTGATGATGTGGTTATTACAACAAAAAAAATGCACCCCTTGCTGGTGTAAGGAAGTGGGCAGAGGTTAGCAATACTTTGAAGAGCGATATAGTGAGAGACATTCTGGTTAGTGTTGTGACACCCCCACATAAGTATTTTTTCTAGCGACCTCCATCTTGTACGTTTATAACAATGTGATATACAATGTACAGAATGCCTGGGACTTGGAGGACACAGATGATACCAGAAGAAAAATATTGAAGATTGCTGGTGAGCGCTACAAGGGGTGGCAATCAACATTGCATGCCACCTATAAGAAGTATTCGACCGATGAGGAACATATACAAAACAAGCCTGTTGACGTTGAAAGCATCTAGGCCCCCATGAGGTACGGTTTAGGTGATTAATGACAACCTTTGGATTTTACTAATGAATTTGTGGATGCAAGGTCTCCCATATCACTCAATCAAATGAAATCTATATGAATATGAACATCAACTAATGATCATAGGAGACTCCTAAACAATCATTTTATGAGATCAATGTTATGAAGACTAGAAGTAAAAGCTCATATGTCAAAGTCATTCAACCATAATTGACAACACTCAATGCTTGAAAATCATCAGAAGTTTATTTCCAACAAAATGTCTAAGAGGTCAATCGAGCAAAATACAAAAGAATCACTTAGAACAACTCGAAGCAAACAAAATCAACTCACCGGATCAACCGATGTTTCCAGAGAACAACACATCGGTCGAGTTGGTTCAGCAGAAGAAGAAGACCTCAGAACCATGTACTCACCGGATCATCCGATGATAAAAGACAATGTTACATCGGTCCATCAGTACAGTAAGCTATATCCCTGGACCAAGTGTAACACCGGATCATCCGATGTACAACTTTGAACACATCGGTCAATCACTCCAGTAAGCATCAAGTTTGAACCAATTCTGGAGGAAGTGCCACCGGATCATCCGATGAGAAGACAAGTGCAACATCGGTCTAACAACGGTCATATCTGACACAATGATATCAGCTAATTTGGATTTGACCAATGATAACTGAAGGGGAGACATCGGATCATCCGGTGTTTGCAGAACAGTTCTGTCAGCCTACTTTTCCAACGGCTATTTCATGGAGGCTGGCTATTTATACCCCTTCAACCAGTCTATTCGACAAGACTTGAAGCCCAGACTTACTCTACACCTTACCAAGCATTCAAGGCATTGAGCTACCACTTCTATATCATTTTCACCACTTGTACACCAAGAGATAGGCTAGAACTAGCTAGAGATAGTGCTTGTGTGCCTTCATTCTTGGTGATTGGAATCTCTAGTGTAGTGAGAGCTGTAAGGGAGTGTCCCTTGGTGTTTGTAATTGAGAGAGACTTCCGGAGCTTGCCAAGACGATTGTGGAAGCCCGGAGGATCTAAGTTGTACAAAGCTTGAGCTCCACCTTGCCGAGGTTGGCAAACGGAGAAGAATAGTGAAGATCCCTAGTCCCAGTGACTTGGGTGTGGCTATGCCCTTTGGTGGGTGCCACAACGTGGATGTAGGAAGATCTTGACGATCTTGCCGAACCACGGGATAAATCCTCGTGTCTCCTTGGGAGTTTGCATTCTCTTCCTCTCCCTTACACTTATGCACTTCATATATCGCAAAGTCACTATTCACTTGAATGCATAGGTTGTTTGCTTAGAGAATTGGGCCTTTAGTAATTAAGTTTTATTGCCTTATTTTTTAAAAAAAAAAGCCCAATTCACCCCCCCCCCCTCTTGGGCATTCGATCCTTACAATTGGTATCAGAGAAAGGTTGCTCATTGGATCATTCTAGCTTCACCGCTAGAGAGCTAAAATGGCCAAGATTGGGGGTTCGGTTCCTATCTTCGAGGGCAAGAATTTTGCATATTGGAAAGCACACATGCGTGCTTATCTAGAGGCTATTGCTCCCGAAGTATGGGAAGCGACCCACGCGGGGTTTGGTGAGCACAATTATGTTGGTGATCAAATTAAGTGAGATGCTAAAGCTAGGAATGCAATTTATGAATGCATTAGTCAAGATATGTTTGCTAGGATTGCTAGTAAAGAAAAGGCTTGTGAAATTTGGGCTTGCTTGATAGAAATTCATGAGGGTTCTTCTCGTGTCAAAGAACTAAAATATCACATGCTTAAATCCAAATATGATGAGTTTAAAATGCTACCTCATGAAAATGTCAATGAAATGTTCTCTCGTTTGAATGTGCTTATTGAAGAAATTAATGCTCTTGACATTGCTTCTCTTGGCAAAGGACTCATCAACCGCAAGATTCTTATGATCCTTCCCAAGCCAAAGTACAACATCATCAACTCCATGCTTCAAAAAGAATCTCTTGACCACATTGAAGTTTCGGAACTCATTGGAGAGATTCACGCTCATGAGATGAGTGTACTTGGGAAGATGGAGCAATCATCTTTGAAGACAATTGCCCTAAAGGCCTCCACCAAAAGAACAAATCTCAACAAAAAGAAAGTGGTTGAGCCTAGCCCAAGTGAAGAAGAGCAAGCATCAAGTGAAGATGACGATGATGAGCTTGCATAAATGATGAGAAAGTTCTCTCGCTTGAACTCCAAGATTGCCAAGAAGGGATACACCTTTGATCCCAAAAAGAAAGCATTTCTACCAATGAGAGATGACAACAAGACTTGTTATAATTGTGGTGATCAAGGTCATATCTCCTATGATTGTCCAAAACCGGACAAAAGAAGAGAGAACCACAAGAGCAAGCATCGCAAGCTTGAAGACGGTGAGGATGATGAAGAGGACAAGCCCAAACCAAGATCCTTTGGGAAGAAGAAACATGACAAGGGCAAGAAGGCAAAACTCTTCCCAAAGAAAAGAAAAGGACCACAAAAGGTGTTCATGTGTGAGGCAAATGAATGGGTCACCGACGAAGAATCAAGTGATGAAGAGAGTGAAGCGGAAGAAGAAAGTTTGGCCGGCCTTGCCATTGCCAACAATGATGACTCACCTCTTCATCCACCACCCATGTGCCTTATGGCTAAAGGTAACACCAAGGTATGTGATGATTCTAGCGATGATGAGCTTTCCCCCGATGATTTAACTTCATTAATAAATGAATATCACACTATCATTAAGAGGGAAAAGAGTAAGGTTAAGGCTCTTGAAGAAACTCGTGCTAAGCTTGAGAGTGCTAACCTTGATTTGCTTGACAAGTATGAAAGCATACTTAAAGAGCATGACACGCTCAAATCCCATGTCAAGCAAGTTGAGGAGGATAAGGCTCAAATAAAGCTAGATCATCATGATCTTGACTTAGCCCACCAAGCACTCTTGGGAAAGCACAATGAGTTGATCCAAGAGCATCAAATACTTAACCTTGCTCATGAAGCGCTTGATCAAGAATTGAAAAATATAAAGAAACAAACTCTTAATGATAAGGTATCCATTACTTCTCATGCCACTAATGTCGTGCACAAGTCTTTGCCTTTGAAAGAAAATGCTAGGGAGAAGGACTTGTTGGAAGAAATTGAGAGTCTCCGCACTATCAAAAGGAGAAGTCAAGCACAAGGAAATCCTCTTCGAACAAGCAAAGGCCTTCAACAAGAGAGGACTTGGATCCTTCCCGGTGCCTAACAAAGGAAAGGTGCCCTCATCGGAGCTTAGAACAAGCTTCATCAAGGAAGTTGGTTCTTATTGCCAACATTGTGAGGTCACCGGTCACCATACAAGGGAGTGTCCTCTTTCTAACCGACCTTCTCCAAAATTGCCTACTAACTACAAGTCTACTTTCAATGATCATTATTATCTCTTAAGTAAAGTAGATGGCAAGGTGAAGGCAAGGTTCATCGGCAAGGACATAAAGGGCATGAAGGGGAAGCTCCCCAAGCAACTTTGGGTCCCAAAAACACTTGTATCACACATACAAGGACCTAAGTTGGCTTGGGTGCCGAAAATCAAAAATTGAATTCATGTGTGTAGGTGAACTACAAAGCCAGTGGAAAGCATTGGGTACTCAATAGCGGGTGCACTCAACACATGACCGACAATGATGGTATGTTCACCTCCATAGAGGACCCCCGACAATCATGAACAAGTCACCTTTGGTGATAATTCTAAGGGGAAGGTAATTCGGTTGGGTAAGATTGTATTTTTCACATGGTTTATTTATTTCAAATATGTTGCATGTTAAGTCACTTAGTTTCAAGTTGCTTTCTATTGCACAAATTTTGTGATCTTGGGCTAACGTGCACCTTTAGCAAGAATGATGTTGTCGTGACAAGCCTAAGTTGAGGAGGGCCATGATCAAGGGGGAGCTTCAAGTTCCAACATCTACACAACGACGGAGAATTATTCATTTGTCAAATTTATGTCGATGATATTATTTTTGGTTCAACTAACGAAGCTCTTAGCCATGAGTTTGGCAAAATGATTTCTAGGGAATTCGAGATGTCAATGATTGGAGAGCTCAACTTCTTCCTTGGATTTCAAATCAAGCAACTTCAAGAGGGAACCTTCGTCTATCAAGAAAAGTATACCAAGGACCTCTTGAAGAAATTTGAGATGGGAGATTGTAGCTCAAGAAGCACTCCAATGGCAAAAAATTGTCATCTCGACGCGGATAAGGACGGTAAACCTATTGATCAATCTAACTATCGTTCTATGATTGGTTCATTGCTTTATCTTACCGCATCTAGGCCCGATATCATGTTTAGTGTATGCTTGTGTGCTCGCTTCCAAGCGGCACCTAAAGAATCGCATCGGAAGGCGATCTTTAGGATACTTAGGTATCTTAAGCATACCCCTAGTGTGGGCTTGTAGTACCCTAAATGTGCCCAAATTCTTATATGAAGCAAAACCTTTTGGAATTTGGTATATAACTTGGTTGCGTGCCTCTCCTTTGTGACAATGAAAGTGCGGTTAAGATAGCTAAAAACCCCATTCAACACTCCCGCACTAAGCACATTGATATTCGCCATCATTTCTTAAGGGACCATGAAGCTAAGGGAGACATCTCTTTGCGAGGTTTTAGGTTCGAAGAACAATTGGCGGATATCTTCACTAAACCACTTGATGAGAAAACTTTTTCTAGGCTAAGAAGTGAGTTAAATGTGCTAGATGCATCGAACGTCATGTAAGTTGCCATAATCATGTAAGAATGTATCTCATATAGGTCTTGTCTAACTTTCAAAGGATAGGGGTGAGCAAGGGTTAGCTTGGGATGGAGGTTCTTTTGGGTTTCCCCAAGGCTTGGAGAGTGGCTCTCCCTGAAGAAGCCTTTGAAAGGTTCAAACTTGGCAAGATAGATTTACTTTATGTCTTGCATGATGCCTGCCATATAGACTTGCACTCATATTTAAACTTCTTGCATTGTAAATTTTTTGGCATTGCATACGGTAGATTGTCACAAAGGGGAACCCACCTCATGAGAATGAAACTTGTTTGAAATGCAATATCTCAACTCATATGAGGTGGAAAGAACAAAATGTTAGGTGCGTTAATGCCTAAAGGAACATGCTTTTAAGAGATAGAAGGCTTCATCCTCTAGCTCACAAAGCATGGGCCTTACATTTTATTTGGATAATTTCCTCCCTATTTTCTTTGGTGTTCTATTCGCTTTAAGGCTTAGCCAAGTTATTGGCAAATTAGCATTTTTGAGGGGTAAGGGGTTGCCCAAAAAGTCCTGAGACATGTGTTTCTCATTGTTTGTGTGTTGGTCAAAGGACATATATGGGATGTTGCTGTTTTGTAGTCATCGGATTATCCGATGCTTAGGATAGACCACCATCGGATCACTTTGTGTTCAAAAGCCAAGGGTCAGCTCAGTCAGTAACACAAATCAACCGACGAGTTCATTCTAAGAAACATCGGTGCATCCGATGTTCACAATTCTGGAACTGTGCTGAAATCCATCGATGCTATTCCCTTCCACGTCGGTCCATCCGGTGTCAACGGTACCTTTTTGAATACCCTTACTGTGCCATTCGACCGATGCTCCTATCTTTTAACGTCGGTCCATCCGATGTTAAATTTTAAGCTAGGGTTTGGGACCCACTTTTTAAACGCCGCTCTGCCTCCTCACTTTCTCTCTCCCCGACGCCGACGCCTCCCCTGCCTCACGCCGCCGCCGCCCTCTAGTCGCTGCCCTCCGGCCACCGCCGCCTTCGGGCCACCGTCGCCTCCGGCCACCGCCACAGTCCTCCGGCCTCAGCGTCGCCGCCGCCACTCCCCTCCAGCGCCGCCGCTCCACACTTCCCCCAGCGCCACCGCCACCGCCTCTGCTCCACCCGGCGCCGCCGACCGTCACCTCCCATGCACCACCACCGCCCCAGGCACAGCCACACCACCGCCCTCTGCGTCGCCGTGGTGCCTCCCTCTACGGCCGCCACTACGTCGCTAGGGTTTCCGGCCGCGACGATCTTCGTGACACCGTTCCGTGCGCTTGACATCATCGACTTCTTTCACGCGCATTTTCACTTGCCTCATCGCAATGGCTCGTGACAAGAAGGGAAAGGGCAAGGCCATTGTGGAGCCGACCGCAAAGAAGCAAAAGCTGTCGAAGGAGGAAAAGAAGGCTTTGATGGCCGCTCGCACCGCCGAGGAGTGAGAGCGTGGCCGAGGAGGATCGTTGAGGATCCGCGAGGCTCGTCAGAGGCAGCCTCCCGTGCTAGATGAGTCCGAGGAAGAAGAAGAGCTGGAAGTGCCGCTTATTCATCGGCGCTCAGCCAGGACCCATGGGGGTCATCCCGCGGAAGTACCACGTTCGAGACCATATGTTGCCGATCTTCGAGAGGACAGGGCGGCCCAAAGAGCCGTCTACGAGATGGACACCAACGTCCGTGTTGGTGAAGGTGTCCGGTTGACAGATTACAGGAAGATGAAGGTCAAGCAGCTCAAAAGACTTAGATGGAGCGTTTTGCTTGAGGAGTGGTTCCCGCAGCCCAGAGAGGCACTTGTGGACAGCCGGTTTTGGACCTTGACACAGGCGTCGCTATACGAGACCTATAGACGCCGAGGCCATAAGCTCTTCCAGCACAACTTTCTGGATTGGGATCAGCTTGCCCTGGCAGCCGAGACAGAGATACGCCCCTACTTTGAGAGGTATAGAGGGCTGGTGGAGCTGATGTCCTACGAGAGGAGTGCCTACGTGGAGGACTGGGTCCGCATATTCTATGCTACCCTCTACGTCTATGAGGGCCGCAGATCTATAGACTTCATGTTCATGGGCCAGCACCATCATTTGACGAGACAGACTTTGGCACAGCGGCTAGGAGTGGATCTCCATGACACTTGCTTGCACGAGAGAGTGTATGGACAGGCAAACCCGCCGAGGAGGCCGCTCACTGGAGGAGTGGCACCACCACTGGAGGAGATACGCTCTCTGTTTGCACCGTCTTTCTCTCCAGACCAGCCGAGGGTACCGGCACTACTGACTCCAGCTGCGCGCACAGTGCACCTTGCCTTGCGCCACACACTTTTGCCGAGGTCCGGATACCTAGAGGGGTTCACCAGCCTGCAGCAGACCCTCCTGTTCTACATCATGAACGGGATGGAGTTCGATATTGTGGACATCCTCATATGTGAGATGGAGGACGTGATCACTGATGGAGTTGGCATGATGAGGCAGCTTGTGTTTGGACACTGGATCAGCTACTTGCTCTACATGGTTGCTCCTGAGGGGTCCGTCGTGTGTGATAGTCTCACTGACGAGAGTGTCACATGGTTCAGCCACTAGCGTGCTCCAGCTCCTGGAGACCGCCGCCTTGGCCGTCCAGTCGAGCGTCAGGTCCGTGCTCAGCTATCCGAGGAGGATTGGTCAGATCTGGAGAAGGAAGATGAGAGACTGGCACAGGCAGAGGCTCAGGGTGAGGACCTTCAGCATATATGGTCCGAGAGCGACACAGATGACAGCGTTGAGGAGTACTTCCCACCTCCTCCCTCACCCAGGCAGCACGACGCGGAGGCTGGAGGCTCGACTGTGCCACCTCCTACTCCACCTCCGGTGTCCGAGGCACAGGTCTCTCAGCCGTCCGAGCTCACCTCCCTACTACAACAGATGGTTGAGCAGCAGCACCTGGACCGGCTTGCATCTAAGCAGGCCCGAGCTGAGCAGGTCGCGTGTCTCTTAGAGCTCCAGCAGCAGGAGATGCAGCGCCAGATCGCCCGCGAGAGGCGAGAGGACACTAACAGGCTGACTGGGCTGATAGACCAGATGCACCAGCGCTCCCTCGACCAGCAGCAGTAGACGCAGCAGGTGATGATGGGCATCCTAGGGTTGATCACCAACCTCTACACCCAGACCGGGATTGCCCTGCCATCACAGTTGCCAGGCTTTGCTCCACCCCCGCCTGTCCTTGCTCCAGCTGTAGCTCCAGTGCCGACCACGCCGATCCCGACGATCAGCATGTCTCCACTGCTTGCTCCAGGCGCACCGATCCACTCTCCACTGTCGGGTACGACGTTGTTCCAGCAGACGCCAGCATCCGTTGTCAGTTCCCCGTTGCCAGCAGCTCCGACTCAGCAGGCACCGACAGCGGCTCCTACAGCTCCTACAGCTCCCTCCACGTCTACTCCAGCCTCAGCCACAACAACAGGCAGCAGCTCCGACGACAGCACCCCCGACGGTGACCAGTTCGTCATCGCTCCGAGCACTCAGGGTTCTTAGGTACTCGGATTCCTTTTTGGTGTCTTGATGCCAAAGGGGGAGAATAGTTAGAGAAGAGTCAGGGGGAGGATAGCTTAGCCTCAGGGGGAGTGTCCTAGCTGTAGGGGGAGTTTATCTATATCTTTTGTAATTTGGTGTTTTTGCTAATCCTTTGTTATTCATTGAGTACTCTTAAGTTATTGACCGATTGAGCTTATTGGTGTCTATCTATATCTTATGACCACTTATTCTCTTGAGTTATTCATCGATTGAGCTTTCGAGTTATTGATCGTTTTTGAGCCTTCAAGTTTTAAGTGTGATAACCTTGTACTCACTGCATATCTTCTTGAGTATCCTATTATCAAATTTATTACTATTATGCTTCACTTGTTGTGTTGTCATCAATCACCAAAAAGGGGGAGATTGAAAGCATCTAGGCCCCCATGAGGTACGGTTTTGGTGATTAATGACAACCTTTGGATTTTACTAATGAATTTGTGGATGCAAGGTCTCCCATATCACTCAATCAAATGAAATCTATATGAATATGAACATCAACTACTGATCATTGGAGACTCCTAAACAATCATTTTATGAGATCAATGTTATGAAGACTAGAAGTAAAAGCTCATATGACAAAGTCATTCAACCATAATTGACAACACTCAATACTTGAAAATCATCAGAAGTATATTTCCAACAAAATGTCTAAGAGGTCAATCGAGCAAAATACAAAAGAATCACTTAGAACAACTCGAAGCAAACAAAATCAACTCACCAGATCAACCGATGTTTCCAGAGAACAACACATCGGTCGAGTTGGTTCAGCAGAAGAAGAAGACCTCAGAACCATGTACTCACCGGATCATCCGATGATAAAAGACAATGTTACATCGGTCCATCAGTACAGTAAGCTATATCCCTGGACCAAGTGTAACACCGGATCATCTGATGTACAACTTTGAACACATCGGTCAATCACTCCAGTAAGCATCAAGTTTGAACCAATTCTGGAGGAAGTGCCACCAGATCATCCGATGAGAATACAAGTGCAACATCGGTCTAACAACGGTCATATCTGACACAATGACATCAGCTAATTTGGATTTGACCGATGATAACTGAAGGGGAGACATCGGATCATCCGGCGTTCGCAGAACAGTGATGTCAGCCTACTTTTCCAACGGCTATTTCGTGGAGGCTGGCTATTTATACCCCTTCAACCAGTCTATTCGACAAGACTTGAAGCCCAGACTTACTCTACACCTTACCAAGCATTCAAGGCATTGAGCTACCACTTCTATATCATTTTCACCACTTGTACACCAAGAGATAGGCTAGAACTAGCTAGAGATAGTGCTTGTGTGCCTCCATTCTTGGTGATTGGAATCTCTAGTGTAGTGAGAGCTGTAAGGGAGTGTCCCTTAGTGTTTGTAATTGAGAGAGACTTCCGGAGCTTGCCAAGACGATTGTGGAAGCCTGGAGGATCCAAGTTGTACAAGGCTTGAGCTCCACCTTGCCGAGGTTGGCAAATGGAGAAGAATAGTGAAGATCCCTAGTCTCGGTGACTTGGGTGTGGCTATACCCTTTGGTGGGTGCCACAACGTGGATGTAGGAAGATCTTGACGATCTTGCCGAACCACGGGATAAATCCTCGTGTCTCCTCGGGAGTTTGCATTCTCTTCCTCTCCCTTACACTTATGCACTTCGTATATCGCAAAGTCACTATTTACTTGAATGCATAGGTTGTTTGCTTAGGGAATTAGGCCTTTAGTAATTAAGTTTTATTGCCTTAATTTTTTACAAAAAGCCCAATTCACCCCCCCCCCTCTTGGGCATTCGATCCTTACAGACGTAGCAGATTCCGATTGGTTGGCGCTTATGGACTATTTTGGGTCCGAGCGATTCAAGGTCAGCTAGCTTTCTAATACCTTCATATCCTACAAAAACTATTTGATAACACCCATTTGAGAATTTAATTCTTGAAATTGCAGTCAATAAGCAGAACCAATTCACGAATCGAAGTACTCAAAAGACAAAACACTTGCTTGGCTCAAAATCCTACGCCCAACTTAGTTACGAGAAGGTATGAAAACTAAATCATGCTTTTACTTTGCACTGCAATCATTCAATCAAATTTTACTTGTATTTGATGTAACGAGACCCAGAGACCAGAAAAGAACCTGATGACATAGAACTGTGGGAGGCAAGCCATGTGAAGAACGATCAATGGGAAAACGAGCAGGCAGAAGCTGTACATGTGAGAAACACTTCAAACAGTCCCCATTTAAATAAATATTTGCAATGTACATGTGACTTTCCTTTTTGTATATAGACTCAGGAACGTGCCCAAATCAACGTCAAGGAAGCTGAGCTGGGAGTCCCAATCCCAGATGAGGAAAGAAAGAACATCTTCCAGCTTACTTATATATCCGCAACCGGTTCTGGAGGATCACAGTTTTGGGGGCGTGGTTATATGGCTAAACCTAATGTTTCTGAAAGACTGCGTATCCAGATGTCTGACCAGCTCGGCTAGCAGGTTCGATCCTTGCAAAATAGAAATGAAGACCTCAGCTCTTTGGTGCAAGAGTTGGAAGGAAGAAATGATAATACGACCTCCTAGATGGATGACTTCGTCGAGGCAAATGAACAGCTCAACCAGGAAGTCCGGGCTTTACATGATCAGATGGCAGCCAATTCTGCACAGTAAGAAAAGGAGCTAGCAGACATGCGCAGAATGATGGAGAGCTTGCAAAATCAACATGACTAGCAGCAACTCAACAAAAGCCTCCTGCTCGCACCAAGTCGAAGTTGGATGTTCAAGAAACTATTCCTAGTACTACAACTCGTCGCGGTGCTATTTTAATGGGTGCAATGTTGCAAAGTGAAAAATTGTAAATAACATCATCTCGCAACGATGCAAGGGTCCTTGAGCGTTGCATCAATTGTTGGATATTTGTTGTTAAGTCGACAGACGTATCGTGTGCGAATAAATTGATTCTGTTGCCACTAATTTTCAAACCTGGTGCATTAGGATTCTAGTGCCGCTAATTATAAAACGTGGCATTAACAAATTATTGCGACGAAAATAAACTGTTGCAATAGGAAGCTAGCTATTGCCACAAATTATAAAATGTGGCACTACAAACATTTGGCTACGACCAAAAAAGCGTTGCACTAGACTGCTATTGCCACCATCCAGAGAACGTCGCCTTACGACCCTGTTGCAACAGATTTGAATATGTTGCATTACGAACCTACTGTCACACATTAGAAATTGTTGCAATACAATACTGTTGCCATGGTTTTGAAATCGTTGCAATACCGTACTATTCGCCATGAACGTGAAATCGTTGCAATACCGTATTACTGGCCACGGCTGTGAAATCGTCGTGATACCATATTATTCGCCATGAGTGTGAAATCGTCACGATACCGTATTATTTGCCACGGAAGTGAAATCGTTGCAACATCGTAGTATTCGCCACGAATGTGAAAACTTCACGATACGATATTATTCGCCACGAGTGTGAAATCGTCGCGATACCGTACTATTCGCCGCGGATGTGAAAACGTCGCGATACCATATTATTCGCCACGAGTGTGAAATCGTCGCAATACCGTACTATTCGCCACGGATGTGAAATCGTTGCAACACCATACTATTTGCCACGAATGTAAAAACGTTGCCATACCGTACTATTCGCTATGGATGTGAAATCATTGCAACACCATACTATTCACCGCGCATGTGAAAACGTTGCGATACCATACTATTCGCCACGAGTATGAAACCATCGCGATACCATACTATTCACCACGAGTATGAAATCGTCGCGATACCGTACTTATCGCCACATATGTGAAATCATCGCAAATAACGTACTATTCGTTGCAATACGTTAAATCGTCGCAATACGTTAAACCGTTGCAATGTCATACTATTTGCCACGAACGTAGTGTCGTTGCAATACCATACTTTTTGCCACGAATGTGGCATCGTTGCAACACCGTTATTTTCGTTGCAATATGTTAAATCGTCGCAATATGTTAAACCATCGCAATACCATACTATTTGCCGCGAACGTGTAGTCGTTGCAATACCATACTTTTTGCCACGAACGTGGCATCGTTCCAACACTGTTATTTTCGTTGCAATACGCTAAATCATCGCAATACGTTAAACCGTTGCAATACCATACTATTTGCCACGAACGTGGAGTCGTTGCAATATCATACTTTTTGCCACGAACATGGCATCGTTGCAACACCATTATTTTCGTTGCAATACGTTAAATCGTTGCAATACCTTAAACCGTTGCAATACCATACTATTTGCCACGAACGTGGAGTCATTGCAATACCATACTTTTTGCCACGAATGTGACATCGTTGCAACACCGATATTTTTGTCGAAATACGTTAAATCGTCGCAATAGGTTAAACCGTTGCAATATCATACTATTTGCAACGAAAATGGAGTCGTCGCAATACCATACTATTTGCCACAGATGTCAAATCGTCACAATAACCTATTACCACGGTTGTTATCGCCACGAGTCGGAAAAACTATCGCGACGTTCTATTTCGTTGCGACAACAACCTATCGCGACGAATTTCGACCTATTGCAACGATTTTTTCGTCGCAATAAACCGGAATCCTGGTAGTGACCGTCCGATGAAATCCGACGATCTTCTTTTTAGATCGGACCATATTAAAACCTATCATCTCCATCCTAACCCTAACTTTTTTCTTCTCTCACCTCTCACCTCTCCACTGGCGGCGGCTATGGCCATGGTGAGGCTGCAGCGCGGCGAGGATGTGGACAGAGGCAGCAGTGGGGACCTGTGTGGTGGTGGCGGTGACGTCCGGCCAGCCGAGGCTCCTTGGCTTACGCCAGTCACCTACTCAACACCTAGGCAATGCCTCTGGAATACTGCATACGTGGATGATGAATCGGACAGGACACTGACACATGAGGGTCATGGATGATGCCTGGTAGGTGAGCCTCTGGTCGAGTATGGTAAGGGCAGCACCCAACCAGATCTTATTTTATCTTTCCTCCTAAAGTATTGCCTCCACTTAGAACTCGATCTTCCTGAAGCACTGTTAATAGTTAATAGTTCTCCGAGTGACATGAGTACAGCCTGCCACATTTACTCTGTTGAGCTTGGGCAAAATTGATTTGTGAGCAGTAATCTATGATTGGTTCCTGCAGAGCTCCTAGGCAGGAGTGATCTATCATGCATATGTCTTTGTCTGTGACCTGGCAGCACTTTGTACAGTTCAATCTTTGTGATCCCATTGTGTCGCAGAGTGCACAAAACGTTGCCTAAGATATCATGATACAGTGCTTCTACAGAAAATCTAATAAGGCTAAGCTCCATGAGCCCTGAACAGGCGCGGCCATGCTGACCCATGACAGGAATAAATGCATAATGCTCTCACAGCAGCAGTCTGATGACCTTCAGCTTTGGGCATTCCTGAGCAACAGGTTCACAAGAATGAGTGGCATCACTAGGCCAAAATCACATGAATCCAGGATTATTGATTCAATCATGTAGAAACAAAGATGTGCACGGCGGGCTGGTTGTTACAGCAACGTCCGCAGGAAGCTTCTCATGCCATAATCCCAATAGCTGGCACATGCACAACGGCTATATTCCCATGCAGGTGGATGTGCCTAGATTGTAGTTCAGTAGTCCAGCAGGATGCTTCACACCATCAGGAATTCCAGTAGGATTAAGTAGGATTCAGTAGCCTGTAATTGTCCACTTTCACACCATCTCCTGTGAGTGCCACACTGAAGTTGTCTGTAAACAATCCGCGATGCGCTGTAACAGAGGATGTCTTGGATTACCTAAATAAAGGAGACATGCTTTTTTATAGCTCGTCTCAGATCAGTCAATGAATGTGTGACGGGCTGTCATAAAGAATGTCTCGGATCATTCAACATATCTATGACGCGCTTCATAAGAGTGTGTCTCTCATTCAGAATGATGGGTGACGCGTACCATGCTCGTCTCCAATGACCTCGCAAAGCCCGTATGTTATGACTCATCGAAGGGAGACGCGCTACTTTTGATCGTGTCGTCACACACCTAGTATGATCGGCGACGAGCCTTGCCGCCCATCTCTAATGATAACGTAATGTGAGACGCAACGACGGAGACGCACAGTTTGTTCGTCTCCCTTCTTCGTTCGAGCACGTCTCATATGAGTCTTTCTTACGTAGTGATTTCAATTATTATATGGACTTCGCCAATCAATAGCAATTCTGGTTTCAAGTTTCACCTTGTGTCATTCTTGATGACTTTTCATATTATGCATGAGCTCCCCCTCAGGCACAAGTCTGATATTCTGTCTATCCTACTTTCCTTCCAAGCATTTGTCTACACCCAATTTCAATGCCCCATCGTATGCATTCAGACTGACAATGGCAAGAAATTTGACAATCATGCATCTTGCAAGTTCTTCACAATAATGGCATTGTGCCATGGCTCCCTTGCCCTTATACTTCCAAGCAAAGCCGTCGGTCAGAGCGCATCATCTGGACACCGAACGATACCATGCGTACTATGCTTCTCCAGGCAGGAGCTCCACCAATATTTTGGCCCGATGCACTTGCAACTAAAACCTACTTGCTTAATCGACATTGTTCCCGTGGTCACCATAGGTTGCACCACATGAGATACTGCTTGGATGGATTTCAACATATGAGCACATGTGAGTTGGTTGCCTGTGTTTTCCCAACACCTCTTCAGCCGCTCCACACAAACTTGCACCACGATCCACTCCTTGCATTTTCCTCGGTTATCTCATGGAAACCAAAGGATATTGATGATTTAACCCTGAAACAAGATGAGTAATCACTTCTGGTCACATCACATTTGATGAAAATGTGTTTCATTCACGTCTCCACCAGGCACACCATCTGCAGCGATAGTCCGGGGACAAGCGCTAGATTCATATCCAGTCCGCAGACAACCCCAATTCATGCTGATGGCATGAGCCATCAGCAACATCCTCTACTTGATGACAGTGTCTCCTCCAATTCACCACGACACGTCGACAACATCGATATTGTTGCACCTAGGTCGATCACAACATCCACACTGACATCTTGGTCGGCAAACTACTCCCACATTGTATATTGATGATGGGGGAGACCAACTTATGAGGTGGAGGGAACCTCACCTATCAGACTAGTCTTTTAGATTGAGGTGACCCAGAATCTTGGTTGGGGCTCCGGTTGGGCCTGTTTGCATAGGAGGCCAGTTGCAACCTGGGTTGGCGGTAGGGACCCGTCTGCGTGATGGGCTGCGCCACGGCCTAATGCTGCATCAACATCAACTGTTGCACCCAACAATACTTCTTCGACCCCGGCTGCTCTACCTTGACATCACATGATTACGAGAGCCTAGGATGGCATCCACATGCCGAATCCCAAGTATGCCAATATTTATTACACAGCCATCAACACCACCAATTTCAGCCCCTTTCCCGATGCATGATGATCCTGCATGGCTCTCTACCATGAAGGAGGAATTTGAACCCCTCAAAGCCAATAACACTTGGATGCTGGTCGCACGACCACCAAGCGTAAACCTTATCACTGGAAAATGACTCTTCCAGAATAAAACTCATGCTAATGGGAGCCTAGAATGGTGCAAGGAACATTGGGTTGTTCGCGGTTTCAATCAGCAATGGGGGATCAACTTCGGCCAAACATTCCCCCCTTGTCAAACCTGCAATAATTCACACCGTGCTACATCTTGCCGCCTCCATGAATTGGTCGGTACATCAACTGGATGTCAAGAGTGCTTTTCTACATGGTGAACTTTCAGAACATGTCTATTGTGCTCAACCTACATCATCGACAAACAATTTCTAAACCATGGGTGCCTGCATTTTCTGGTTCAAGACATTTGCAGCTTAACTCCACAACATCGGCATCAAAAGCATGTTTTCTGGTTCATCCATGTTCGCGTACAAGCAAGGCAATAAAATGGCTAATCTATTGCTCTACATCGATGGCATTGTCCCTACCACATTTACCGTGTCACTGCTTCAAAGCATTTTTTAGCACCTCAACACAAAGTTTGCCATGAAGGATCTCGGTTCTTTAAATTACTTTCTCGGTATTCATGTACAAAGGTCCGAGATGGGTTTCTTTCTTCATCAATCCAAGTATGTGGAGGATATTCTTGCCCATGCAGGAATGCTGAACTGCAATCCGGCACAACCATGAGTCAACATCAAGCTAAAGTCTTCAAATGGAGATGGAGTTCTCGCTAATGATGCCTCCTCCTATCATAGCATTACTGGGGCCTTACAATATTTGCCAATCACCCAACTGGACATTGCTTCTGCTGTCACCAGGTATGCTTGCATGCATGCTCCTCGCGATGTTCATTGGGGAATTGTCAAAAGGATCCTATGCTACATCAACATCACATGGCATCATGGCCTCCAAATCCATTGTACACTTGATATCAAGCTGACAGCATATTCTGATGCGGACTGGGTTGCGTGCCCTGACATGTGATGTTCAACATCTGGCTATTGCGTGTTTCTTGGTGAGTCTCTTCTTTTGTGGTCCTCGAAGAGACAAACCACGGTTTCAAGATCAAGCACGCGGGCGGAATATTGAGCTATTGTGAACGCAACACCCAAATGTTGCTGCGTATGATAGGTGCCTCAAGAATTATATGTCAACGTGAAGATGACTAAAATCATGTATTGTGACAACATCTCCGCAGTCTACCTCACACAAAATCCAGTTCATCATCAGTGAACCAAACATGTTGAGCTCGATACACATTTAGTTCGTTAGAAGGTGGTCTTGGGTGAGCTGTGTATTCTTCACATCCCAACTTACAAGCAATTTGCATACATCATGACAAAGAGGCTTCCAATGATGGTGTTTGAAGATTTCAGGGGCAATTTGTAGAGACCCACAAATTTTAAGGGGGGTAGAAACAAACATCTGCACGATGGGCTGGTTGTTACTGGAACATCTGCATGCCGCTTCTCATGCCATGATCCATATATCATGCACATGCACAATGGCTACAGTCCCATGTAGATGGACGTGCCTGGAATCTAGTGGTGGAAGTCTGTTGCTTGTAGTGTGGCATGTTCGTTGTTCGCCTGATGTATATATTTTGTATTTGATGATTGAATAAAACACTCGCTCATTCTCCATAAATCATTTCACTGGATAAGGACTAAACTTCCATCAACTCTGCATTTTCAGAAAAAAAAAAGAGGATGGCTAGTTTGATGATCTTAAGCTTCACGGGATTCGTGATATGGCCACTAGCCACATCAGGCCAAGATGTGTTACTCCTCTGTAGTCGTCAATCACCAAATTTCTGAGCATTTGAAAGTGAACGTCAAAAAACTTAAGCATGCTCTGGTATCGTATGCTCGGGATCTCTACCAGAACGGAACTATGGAGCTTACAAAATGGGCAAATATGCCTTTCTAGGGGTGAGAGTTGTCTTACACCATTCAAATGTGAGTCTACAACCATCACACCCTTGAGCTCAAACTTGCCAAAATAAGGATGGTCCATCAGGAAGCACATGATGCCATCTCCAATTTGAGGACAGCTTCCCAGAGTAAGACAATAAAATATTTTGGCATCCTGCACAAGAGCTCTTAGTGATGCCTCAGTCATGTAAGGGCTCCCTTCAATATGGAGGGTGTTCAATTTGCTGCATTGTTTAGCAATATGAGAAAAACCATAATCGGTGGTTGAACATTGGAAAATCATGAGATTTTCTAATGTGTGGCAATTTGAAGCAGCAATCACTATAGCTTTCTTCACGCGAGATGAACCCTTGATGACACGAACTGACTTTAAGTTATGACATACACTGGTTATAAAATGAACAGTAGTATTAGTGAGCTGTGGAACGGTGGTAGAAACTGCCAAGCATGGTGAATAGCAAAGTTCAAGATCATCATTCACTTCTTTTGTGTTTATGCCAACAACAACTGCTACAATCTTGGCATCAACAATGTTAGAGAGGTGTAGGCAAGGATGGACAGGAACACTGAATGGGTGACCAAAGTCTGGCTGCAGAGAGACCAATCATGTGCCTCTATATGTTCGTGATTGGCGAAAAGATTGGTCTCTTTGCAGCAAAACTTTTGGCACTCATTCATTGTTTTTATCCATTATTGCCTACACTTCTCTGACATTGTTGATGCCAAGCTCCTTTTTTTGAAAGAGAATGTTGATGTCAAGCTTGTGACAACTGTCGTTGACATAAACACAGAGGAACTAATGGCCGACCTTGAACTTCAATGTTCACCATGTTTGGTGGTTGTTGTTGGCGTTCCACAGCTCACTGATACTGCTATTCATTTTGTAACCAATCTATGTCATAACATAAAGGCGGTTCATCTCATCAACTACTCATCTCTCATGAATAAAGCTTTAGTGATCATTGCTTCAAATTACCACATATTAGAAAATATCATGATTTTCTCGTGTTCAATCACCGATTAAGGCCTTTCTCAAGTTGCTAAACAATGCAACAAATTGAACTCCCTCCATATTGAAGGGAGCCGTTATATGTCTGTTCACTAAGAGCTCTTGTGCAAGATGCCAAGAGACACGAAACTCTTACTCTGGGAAGTTGTCCTCAAATTGGAGAAGAATACATCATGTCCTTCCTGATGGACCATCATTATTTGGGTAGGTTTGAGATCAAGGGCATGATAACTGCAGAATCACAATTGAATGGTGTAAGACAAATGTCACTCCTTGAAAGGCATGTTTGCTTATCTCGCCAGCTCCATATTCCCATCCTGGTAAAGTGCCCGAGCCTACGGGAATAGAGCACGCTTAAGTTTTCTGACATTCACTTTTGAATGCTTAGACATTTGGCGATTGGTGACCGCAGAGGAATAACACATATTGGCCTAATGTGGCTATTGACCCATATTACGAATCCCGTGAAGCTTAAGACCATCAAACTAGCCAAGTTATATTGTTTCCACAAAGGCAGAATTGATGGAGTTCAGACCTTATCGAGTGAAATGATTGAATCAATAATCCTAGATTCATGTGATTTTGGCCCAGGGATGCAACTCATTCTTGTGAACCCATCATGTGGGAATGCCCAAAGTAGAAGGTCATCAGACTGCTGAACTGTGAGAGCATTATGGATTTATTTTTGCATGGCCAGCATGGCATGTCCTGGGCTCAAAGACCTTAGCCTTATCGGATTATCAGTAGCTGCAGCATATAATGTTATCTTCTGCAAATTTTCCTGCACCCTGTGCCACAATGGGATCACAAACATTGAACTCGAAAGGTGGTTCCAGGTTACAGACAAAGAGATTTGCATGATAATCACTACTTTTTTTGACAGGATTACTCCACCTCCATTCCACATGAAACAGTGATCAAAAGTACATCTACTACCCACTTAACTAGGACCACACATAAAAATCCATACCCTGACTTCTTAACTACTATCAGCCAAAATATCAAAACAGGCACACAACACTTTGCCTAAACAACACCACAAGCATAGACCACTTGACTTAACATCATAACTAGACCGGCAGAAACAGAAGAAAACACTGGATAGCAACTCCCAAGTAGCTTTTGCTTCTCAATCCTCCTTGGTCTCCACCTCCAGGGGCTTTTCTCATTCATCCGCCACAGCATAATCCTCGGTGGTTTCCCTTGGTCCTTCATTACTCCTAAAGCAACCTTGATAATGGAGTCAGCACTATCTCGAATGAAGTCCTGCATGTCGCCCTTGAACAAACCTGCCCAATATTTCATGAATACACAAGTGTGGAAGATAATATCACTCGAATGTTTAATCAGCATATGATCAAAATAGGCTTTATTACGAGGCTAGCTTTCAAATTGCGCAACATATAGCCACTAAGCCAAATAGATAAACTACTTCACCTGGCAATGCTTGTTTAATTCAGATAGCATATTAATCAAAATTACTAGATCTACTATTACTTCAAAAAGAGCTGGCAAGTATCGACCACACCGTCCTAGTTACAGGGAACTCAAAGAACAAATGGTTAACATCCTCATTCTTATCACAAAAGAAACATGCTTTACTCCCTTCCCAATTTCTTCGGAGCAGATTATCCTTTGTTAGAATTGCATTATTCAAAACCAACCATATGAATGTTTTTATTTTGAGGGGTAATTTCACTTTCCAAATATGTTTATAACCAAAACCCACCTCTCTCCTTGTAAGATGCCTATTAATCAACTTTACTGTATACTTTCTTTGAATTTATCCCACATCCAAATTGGCTTGCCCTTTTTAGCTCCGAGCCTAATACTGGACAATTTTTCCACCAGGGCATAGTATTGGTAATGTAAGAAGAGGGGACATGCATTCTAAAGTTAATTTGCCAATAATATTAGCACACTCCACAATAGTTATTTCTTGAGCAATTGTCAAATGAAACAGCAGAAGAAATTGAACACAAAGAGCTTTATTAGACAACCAGACATCTGTCAAGAACCTGATTTGTTCCCCATTCCCCACAAGAAATATTCTTCCTCTAAGGGTAGGATTTCCTGATCTTCAACGGATCCTTTCATATAGGAGAATCATTTTATTTCATTCCGACATTCCAAATAGGTTTTGACTTTATATATTTGGAATTGACCAAGTCTTGCCATAAGTCTTCCTGAGCCTCAAGTTTCCACTACACTTGCATAATATGCTTATATTTATTTTACTTAGGTTTTAAATACCAATACCGCCCTTCATTTTATTTGCATATAACTTATGACTTTACAAGATGATATTTCTTCTTAGCTGCCCTGCCTTGCCAAAAGAAAGACCTTCTATTTTTTGTCCATCCTGTCACTGTCTTAGGTAGCAAAACATACACATATGATAGGTTGGAACATTAGATAGACTAGCATTAATTACCACAATCCGCCCTGCCATAGACAATGATTTTCATTTCTAGGAGTCTATTTTTTTATTAGTCTTGTCTTTCATATAGTGCTAATCCTCAACATGCAGCTTACTGGTGCTGATAGGAACCCCTCAACATTTCAGAGCAAGATGCCCAATTTGACAGTTAAACACCTGCACATACTTAATAGCCATCACAGAATCACCCCTATTATCATTATCTCACCTTTATTGAAGTAGATTTCAACTTGACATATTTTCAAATATATGTAGTAATAAATATAAGTTTGATGTCGCTTCCTCATTTTCTTTGATACACAATATAGTGTCGTCAGCATATTGCAGTATAGTTTGTTACTAAGAGCTAGTTGTGTCATTCTATGTAGGGAGTCAGCAACCAGGTTAAATAATAGGAAGGGTAGAGGGTCTGCCTCACCTCTTTGAAGCCCTGGAAATGCGGACCCATTTTGTCATTGAATATTCACACTTAGTGTCCCATTCTCAATCACTTTTTTCATCCAACTACACCATGTAACACTGAAACTTCTTGTTTCTAATGATTTCATAAGGAATGCCCAACTGACTTTGTCATAGGCCTTCTCAAAATAAAGCTTTAGGATAATCCCAGCATCAGATCCTTTTTTCTTTGTTGTATGAAGTATTTCATGAAGAGTTAGGATCACAGACATGATATTTCTATTTGGTATAAAGGCATTTTGAGCTCTATTAATAATTCTATCTGCCACAAGCTCCAATCAATGCAATTTTATGAACCATTTGTATATACAGTTTAACAAACACATGGGACTGACTTGTTGAATTCTTTCAGCATTTTTTACCTTAGATAATAGAGTTATTATTCCAAAATTAATTTTGTAGATGTCTAAGGTCCTTTATGAAAATCTTTCAACATTTCAACACAATCATCCTTTGTAATATCCCAACAGTGCTAGAGAAGTCAATAGGAAGTGCATCAGGCCCAGGGGCTTCATTTGTCTCCATTTTAAAAAGAGCATGTTTCTTGTTTCTTTCTCCTCCAATTGTTCGCACAAGGATAAATTTTCACTTTCACTGAGTGAATCAATGTCCCTCCACATGTCTCCATTAATTTCAGAGTATCTGGTTCCATTTTACCAAATAAGGTTTTATAATGGTTTGTAGCATGTTGCAGTATATTTTCATTGCTTTCTACACTATACTCCTGATCCATCAAGGTGAATAAGGTACGTTTTCTTTTCCCGCCGTTATAAATTCTGTGATAGAAACTGAAATTGTTATCATCTACATGAAGGCAGTTTTCTTGGCTTCTATTAAACCAATAATGTTCTTCCTCTTCCAAAATATGCATACGTTTCTCTTGCAATTTACTCTGTTCCCTAATTTCTTCTTCATGGAGTAATCTTGTTTCTTCACATTTCTCTATATTATTTAGAGCACTGATAATATAACTTTTTCTTCTTGATATTTCCACTTCTATTGTATCCCCATCCCTTAAGGTATTTTTTTACCTTCCTCAATTTAAAAAAGACTCTTCCAAGACATCTTTATCTTTAGTTGGCTCGTTCCAGATTCGTTGCACTATAGGAGTAAACTCGATGCTTTTAAGCCAGGCAACCTATAATTTAAACTCAATCTTCCTTGATTCCACTTGATTGAGTGTTGTCACTAATATAAGATTATGATATAATAAGACCCTAGCCAGTTTAACAGTGGTGAATAAAGGAAAAAATGTCCTCCCATCCCTTATTCATGAGTACTCTATCTAATACTTCCAAAGTTGGGGATTTTGACCAGGTGTAAATCCCCCCTAAACCTTTGATTTCTCTCAACTCATAGAAATTAATAACTGAGTTAAACATATCACTAACTCTGTTTGGATGGAAATTCTTATTTTTCTCCTTTGCATTTCTAATATCATTAAAACCACCTCCCATGACATAGGATATATCTAGACTGCTGCAAACATTTGTCAATTCAGTTAGAAACTCTTCTTTTTCTCCTCTTGGGTAGGACCATAGACATTTAAAAGGTACCAACATTTTTTCAATTGTTTGTCACCCAGTTTTATTTGAGTAATATAAGTATGCTCCACATAGGATTCCACTACAAAATAAGATTGTTTAATCCCTGTTACCATTCCCCCATACCTTCTTTTATTAGAGGGTATCCAATGCCAAACATATACAAACTTTGGGTCTACATCTCTTATGGCTGATTCAGAAATTTCCTGAACCATGGTCTCCTATAAGCATATAAAATACAGATTATGATCCTTGATCGTATTATTAAAGTATGCTTTCATTCCCTTTTTTTCTCAAACCTCTAAAGTTCCTGAATGAACCTTTCATTTTTTCCGTTTTTTCTTTTTGAAAAACTAGGTCCAGAATTTCCCTGACCCCAACCTTTCTATATAGTGAAGGAGTTTTCCTTCTACTTCTCCTCATAGATGATTTGGCTGGAACCATAGACTTTTTCCTTGCATCTTGTGTATTTTGTTTCATATCAGCATCACTTTTTTCATCACATTCATTTACTATCCACTGTAACCTGAGCAAACCCTTCTGCCCATGAGTATAATTGTCCATTTGTGGTTTATCTCCCTGTTCTAACATCAAACTTTTTTCTTTGCCAAGGAAGACCTAGCTTCCTCTAGCTCTCGGTGTGTTTGGTTTGAAGTCAAAGTTGGATTGGATAGGATCATCCATGTTTTCGTGTACTGGATCATCCAAGTTGATTTTTGGTTGAATGGATTGGGCGATCAAATTTTTTGTTTGGTAGGTTGGATGAAACTTATATGGATTGGATCATTCAAGTTGATAATTTTACATGATACTATTTTTATATTAATTATTATGTTACTAGCATAAATTAATACTAATATCATAATAATAATCACTAATCAACATAAAACATGTTAATTATCATTAATTATGTTACTAAGAAGCACACTTAGACAAGATGGATGAACTCATCCATCAAAATTTGCTAGACCACTCCATCCATCATCTATAAGGAATATTACTTGAAGCTGGATGACTCTGTTCATCTGACCGTGAAACAAACACCTGACTGGACCATCCAATCCAGCTCAATCTAATCCAGTACAGCGAACCAAACAAATTTATTAAGCTAGTTTTATCACAATCATCAACAGATTATAAATACACATCTCTTAGCTATAGAACAAACATCAATATCAGAGTATATAGTAAATGAACATGTATTAGAACTAGACATACCTTCAAAGGTTATCTTCTTACTTGGTTTAGTCTTCTTCTCTTGCACCTCATTTTCTAATATGTTTTGTAGAATCAGGCTATGCCCGGTGTATTGAAGCATTTGATCTTCTTTTTCATAGCCTCACCATAAGAGTTTTCTTTAATAATCACTTTTGAATATAGCAGTACCACTTTCCTCCTTGTCATGCATCAATGGAGATGGAGTCAGAACATGAATCGCATCATTATCATGGGCCCCATGCTGGAAATTGGTGCACTTCATCATCCATATTTTCTTAGACATTTTTAACTACCCCTCTCGAGCATCCTCATTTTATCAAACAAATCATCCTCATCTGGGTTCCAAGATATATTTAGCTTATCCTCAAATCTCACTGATTTAGGAGATTCTATATTCAGAATGGCTTTCCCTTTTAACTTTTCTCTGTCCACTCCCCTGACATGCCTGGCATAGGCTTATTGCAGTTTGACTTATTAATTGCACCTCCTCTCCCCTTATCATCTTGTTTTGCACTTCTTCCAGCCTCCCCTTGCACATTGGATCTATGGAAAATTGTCACCTGATCAGAATGCTCCACTAGCACCAGGACCATTGTCTTTGGTTGTTGTTCCTTGAAAGGCACTTCTCTTTCAAACATAAACTCATATTCGTAATGATAGATAACTCCTTCAGCTGCTGCTGGTACCTTAGTAACATCTTTGCAGGCAATCTTTACTCTTATGTAATCTGCACAAGCCAAAGTCCTCTCATTAACCTCCATAGTGTTTCCCAAGAGCCACATAAGCCAGCGTCTTGAAACTACACTTGTCATATGGCACACCTTTCACACAGAACCAAGCTTCTTGAAGCTTTCACTTTGCTCCCACAGTAGGAGTCCATGGAGCAATCGATAGTTGTGCTTCAGTTGCTCCAATTGCTAGTTGAAATGTCCCACGATCCTTTACCATCTCCGGGCTAGGGAATCTAAAAGTATAGAAGTTCTACTCCAACTTTCTTGCAGTCCATTTCTGGGGACTAGAACCGAGGATCTCATTAAATTCTTGTTGTGGGCTTAGGCCATTTAAATGGCACTTGCTTCTCTGTCTTTTTAGAATGTCATCGTGACATGATGGAGTCCTCTCATAACTTGGTTTCCTCATAGAGGCAATGAGGTTTTCAACTTCTCGCTTCGACCTTGAAGTTGTTCTTTTGATTTAACCCATCTTTATCTTCGATCGAAGGCTTCCATGGGCATGATGACATGTGGACTCCACAATAAAATAGGAAACGGTTCATCCACAATGTCGCTTTGCTTAAAGTCGCATGGGTTTGGTCGACATGTAGGTTCCAACAAGTGTGATAGCAAGGATCATAGGGCACAAGTGTGTCCTATGAATAGGCAGTGTGGTAAATGTGGAATCCATGGTCATGCGGTTTCTTAATGTTTGGTAAAGTCCTTGGGAGATTATGTTGCTCAGCCGTGTGTTACTCAAGTGGACAGTCAAAGCTTTCTCTTATCTCTGACTGTCTAGCTAAAGTTGATTTAAGGGAGAGATCCACAATAGCAATTGTCGAGGTCAAGTATGGTTCTGCCTCTGCAATGCCCTTGGATCTTGAATGCTTTTCAAAGTGTATTGCCCTTGGCCAGTTACTTCTTGGGTATGTTGTCATTGATTTCTCCTTGGCCATGGACAAGATACTTAAAGGTAGGCTAGTTGAAGTTGAATCTGTTAGAATTCAAATTCCCATAGCCTCCTTAATTGTATTGATTTCACTCTTAACCTCCTTGTTGGTGGTGTCCTTTGTAGTTGTTTCTTGGAAATTAAGGATCCACATCAGTCTTAGGGAAATAAATCCCTAAGTGTCCCATGTTGACATTGATTTTCACAAATCATGTGAATATCTATGGCTTGGATCATCCAAACAGTTTCATATCCCTTTATGCATATAGTTGGGGACATTTTATAAATTACTCTATCTCTTGCTCTTTCTTTAGATGTCGAGGACCCGCAACCAAAGGAATGCCAGGATGAGGAGAACAATGGGGCACCTGAGAACAACAATGGACTTGGACCTGAGGCTAGCAACCTTGAGCAGTTGTTGGCTATGCAGAATCAGCTTATGCAGACTGTGATGCAAACTTTAGGATAACTGGAGGCCAATAATCAAAATTAGCCCCATATGCCTCCACCACAGCCATCCCCATCGCCTCATAACAGATTGGGAGAGTTTATGAGGACTAGGCCACCTACTTTTGCTCAAACAAATGATCCTATGGAAGCTGGTGATTGGCTCTCCCTATTGTCTAATGCAATGACCGAGAGAAGGTCCTTTTCGCTTCCCATCAACTAGTTGGAGCAGCTGCGGATTGGTGGGACTCGCTTTGCAATGCCCATGCTAATCAGGAAAGGATCACTTGGGCTGATTTAAAGGAGAGCTTCCGTTCTCATTTTGTTCCTGAAGGTGTCATGATCCTAAAGAGGCAGGAATGTGAGGACCTAAGGCAAGGGAAGTCGAGTGTGGGTGAGTATCTAAAAAAAACTCAACTCTCGAGGTATGCTCTAGAGGATGTCAACCGGGATAGCCGCAAGCAATATTTGTTCATGAGGGGCCTAAACAATGAGATTCAAGTCCAATTGCTCAATTGTGACTATAGAAATTTCTAGAAACTTGTGGACAAAGCTATTGTGGTTGAGAACAAGGTTTGTGAGATGGACCAAGAAAATAAGAGGAAGATGACATATCAAGGACACCCACAAGGAAGCAATGTTCGCCCCGCTTTGCACCACCAAATGCACCATACTACAACCCCTCATATTGCGTTGATATTCCACCACGCCCAACTCAACCTATGCAGCAATGCCCCGCTATGCAAGCACCTAGCCCTCCTATGCCCATTGCGCCCTCACTAATTTTCTGGCTAATGCTCAAAACCAAGCTCGCCCAAACAATTTTGGTGCAGCAAGGTCATGCTATACTTGTGGTGAGGTGGGACACTTTGCATCTCAATGCCCTAAGTCAGGCCTTGGTCAAGGGAACAATGCTCCGATACAGAACACAAGACTGAACGGAGGAGCGTCACAAGGTAATCGTGGCCTGCAAAATTTTGTTCATAGCAAGGTGAACCATGTCACTACAGAGGAGGCCCAACAAGCGGATGACGTGGCGATTGCTATGTTTCTCGCAAACGCCAACCCGGTGACTATGTTATCTGATTCTTGAGCATTGCATTCACTCATTGCATCAATGTATGTTGCCAAGTATAGTTTGCCCATATCTCTTATGAAGTATACCTTGTTGGTTAAATCTCCTGGAGGGGGATGAGGATGAATATAGTATGTCCAAAAGTAAGCCTTAGAATAAGGGGGATAGACTTCTTCGCCAACCTCGTTGTTTTGGAATCACATGGATTGGACATAATACTTGGGATGAATTGGCTAAGGAAGCACAATGGGATAATTCAATGTGCCACAAAGACGGTGAAGTTGACAAAGGAGGAAGGGTTCAACATAGAATTTGAAGCATCTCAACACACACCAAAGCAAGTGGAGCTAAATCAAATGAACGGTGCAGCAATTGAAGAGATCCCAGTGGTGTGTCAATTTTCAGATGTGTTTCTGGATGAGTTGCCAGGTATGCCACCTGACCGTGACATATAGTTTTTTATTGAATTAATACCTAGAACTGCACCTATAGCTAAGAGGCTATATAGGATGCCTCCTATGGAGTTAGCGGAGCTAAAGAAGCAAATTCAAGAGCAGCTAGAGAAGGGTTTCATTCGCCAAAGATCTTCACCTTGGGGAGCACCAGTGCTTGTTGTAGATAAGAAGGATGGATCTCATAGGATGTGTGTGGATTACCAAGCTCTCAATAAGGTGAAGATTAAGAATAAGTATACATTGCCCCGTATAGAGGCTTCGTTCGATCAAATGAAGGGTGCCTGTGTTTTCTCCAAGATTGGCTTGAGGTCAGGATATTTCCAAATGAAGATTAAACCGTAGGATATACCCAAAACAACCTTTCGAACACGGTATGGATCTTATGAGTATACCGTTATGTCCTTTGGATTGACGAATGCACCCGCATAATTTATGTACCTCATGAATAAGGTCTTCATGGAGTACTTGGATAAGTTCGTTGTGGTGTTCATTGATGACATTGTGATCTACTCGAGAAGCAAAGAAGAGCATGAGGAGCATTTGAGGCTCACATTGCAGAAATTGAGGGAACACCAATTATATGCCAAATTCAACAAGTACCAATTTTGGTTAAGGGAAGTGTCATTTTTGGGCCATATCATCTCTAGAGGACGAGTATCGGTTGACCCAGGAAAAGTGAGAGATGTTATAAAGTGGGAACCGCCACAAAATGTGAAGAAAATTAGGAGCTTTATCGAAATGGCTGGATATTACTGTTGGTTCATCAAGGATTTCTCCAAAATAGCAAAGCTTATGACTGAATTGCTAATGATGGAAAAAGCTTTCCAATGGACCCAAGCTTGTCAAGACAGCTTTGAGGAGCTAAAGAAGAGGTTAACAACAATACCTGTGTTGGTATTGCCAGATGTGAGTAAAAGTTTTAATATATATTGTGATGCATCAAGACAAGGGCTTGGATGTGTGCTCATGCAAGAAGGACAAAAGTGGTATCCTATGCATCAAGGCAATTGAAGAAACATGAGCAGAATTATCCTACGCATGACCTTTAACTTACAGTTGTAGTGCATGCCTTGAAGATATGGAGACATTACATTCATGGTCATAGGTGCGAGATTTACATGTATCACAAGAGCCTCAAGTACATATTCACACAAATGGATCTGAATTTGAGGCAATGAAGATGGTTGAAGCTCCTCAAGGATTATGATGTGGGAATCAACTATACCCGGGGAAGGCTAATGTAGTGGTTGATGCCTTGAGTAGGAAAGGGGTAAGCCACCAACTCACGGTTCAGGAATTGTCGTCCGAGCTATGCAAGGAGTTTGAACGGTTGAGTCTTGGATTTGTTAATGAGATGGGAATAATGGAGTTAAATACGACCTTGGAACAAGAAATTTGAGGACAAAAAAAGGATGAGGAAATCCAAGAAATCAAGGAAAGGATCCAAGAAGGGAGAGAATTTATATTTGATGAGGATGACCATGGTACTATATAGCTTGGAAAGAGGATTGTTGTGCCTAACGTGAAGCATCTCTGTGAGACAATATTGAAGGAGGCACACGACTTGCTTTTCTCCATCCATACCGATTGTACAAAAATGTACAAGGACTTTAAGACATGTTATTGGTGGGATAACATGAAAAAGGACATAATGACATATGTTGCTTTGTCTGATGTGTGCCAATAAGTAAAGGTTGAACATTAAAGGCCAGCTGGATTATTGCAGTCATTGAAGATTCCGGAGTGGAAGTGGGAAGAAATCGGTATGGACTTCATAATTGGATTACCACGAACCTAGTCCGGTTACGACTCCATATGGGTGATTGTGGATCGGTTGACAAAATCTGCTCATTTCATTCCCATCAGGACAACCTATACCACCGCGAAGCTAGCCAAATTGTATATGGTGCATATTGTATGTCGACATGGAGTTCCGAAGAAAATAGTGTCTGGCCGAGGTTCTCAATTCACTTTTAGGTTCTGGGAGAAGCTGCATGAAGCTATGGGTACAATGTTAAATTTCAACACTGCATATCATGCACAAACTAATGGACAAACCAAGAGGACAAATCAAATATAGGAAGATATGTTGAGAGCGTGCGCCTTGAAGCATGGACGAAGCTGGGACAAAAGCTTGTCGTATGCTAAATTTTCTTACAATAACAGTTACCAAACAAGTTTGAAGATGTCATCATATGAAGCACTATACAGAAGGAAGTGTAGGACACCACTTTTTAGAAACATAGCCTTTGAAGTGAGAGACATCATATATCTCAAGGTAACACCTATTGGAGACTTTGTATATCTCAAGGTATCACCTATGCGAGGTCATAAGTGGTTTAATGTTAGAGCAAGTTGGCACCTCGCTATATTGGACCATTCAAGATTTTGGGCAAACGTGGAGAAGTGGCATATAAGTTGGAGATGCCAGGAAATCTTTCCGATGTTCATGATGTGTTTCACGTTTCTCAGCTCAAGAAGTGTTTAAGGGTACCAGAAGAACGAGTGCCAATAGAAGAATTGGAATTAGAGGCAGATTTGACTTATGCTGAGCAACCTATCAAAATTTTGAAAACCAAGGAGAGAGTCACAAGGAACAAGGTGATTCGATGGTGCAAAGTACAATGGAAGCATCATGCATAATTGGAAGCAGCTTGGGAGCTGGAAGATGATCTCAAGAGAGAATTTTCCTATCTCTTCCCTTCTACGTCGGATCTCGAGGGCGAGATTCATTTTAAGGGGGTAGCTTTGTAACACCCTCATTTTCATCCATCATGCATTGCATACATTCTTATACATGTTTAATATTAAGAAACACAAAAAGGAACAAGTTTAAAATGAATTAGAACCAAAACAGTGATTAAAAACTTGTATCAGTGCGAACTTGTCTCGATTGGACCCCGGACTAATTTGGTTTACTCTCTGTTGTTTTCTGGATTTATCCGCTTTTTGCTATGGATTAGTCCAAAAGCGTTTATGTTTTCTTCTGGACTTGCCCGTTGTCATGTACGGACTAGTTCGATCATCGTTACTGGAAACTTTTGGAGTTGTCCAGTAATTCCTCAACTTTGGTCCGGTTTTTTGAAAATTGGACAAACTTCCAGACTTGTCCGACCCCTTACCGAACTTGTTTGTTTTGCTTTCTAGAACCGATCGGACTTGTCCGGACTTCCATCGAACCTGTCCGTTCAACCTTCTGTTCCATATCGGACTTGTCCAGACTAACCCTACCACCCCCACCCTATATAAACACCCCACCACCCACCCTTTCATCTCTTTGCCACAATTGAAGAAAACCCTAACCCTTGTTCACGTGGGAGCCGCCATCGAGGAGAGAGGAGCTCATAGCTAGGTGAAGCAGGGGGGATAAGGGGATCAAGCAAGATCGATCTTTGTCAACTCATCAACATCGTCATCAATTCTCCATCAACTCTTCACCATCAACCCTAGACATTAATATCCAAGTGTTTCACCCAAATCTCGACCCTTGAGTTGTTGAATTTACGATAATTACATTAGATCATCTTTCTACGCCAATCATGGTCCTATATTCAACTCAAACCATGCTCTAGTTAAAAATTCGCCAAAACTCTAGCCATAACGGACTTGTTCGGTCCCAGTGCGAACTAGTCCGATATCCTTTTTGTTCCAGAACGAACATGTCTGGCCCTACTGCGAACTAGTCCGGTTCTTTAGTTCTTGAAATTCATAGAACTTCTTTAATATCCTCCAAAATAACTTTGAACTTGTTCAAACAAGTAAGGTTTAATTCTAACTACTTAGTAAGCAATAATAGCAACTTTATAACATGCATTACCACATAATTGCATCAATCATGCATGTCATGACATACTGAGTAATATATGAGCATTTATTGATTGTATTGTTTGTTTTATATGTTGTTTCGCGGAATAGAAGGTATTGCTCTAGAGAGTGTTGTCGAGGACCTCCAACACCAGAACTTCTAAGCTTTTGATCCTAACCAATCTCAAGAGCAAGGCAAGTGTCCTTGATCATTTTGATCTTGTTTTTAAATGGTTTTGTTTGCAAAACTGCATGCTTGTGTCAAATTGATAGGAAACCCATGATAGGTGTTTACAAGACTTGTTTGACCATCCTTGTTGCTTGGAATATATTGTAAAGACTCGGAAATGATATTTTTACCTTTTTGCTTTGCTCTAATTAATTGGGATGGGAAAACAACCAAATGGCTTAATTATGAATTAATGAACCTATGCATGATGTGAATTGATGAACGTGATTAATTGGTAACATGGGACCTGAGAGATCTAAGCAAGCGTGGATTGTGGACTCGTTTGGATGTTACGGTGGTTTTGCTTGCTTTAGATCTAAGGTCCAGTTAATGCGAGAATATGCCCGGACAACAGTGCCACCGCAAGGCCAAGTATGGATGCGGCTTAGCCAATTAATTAGGTGTATTGCCAGCATTGTTCGGATCATTTGAAGGAGTGGGGAATGGGAGTCAGTTGGGTTTGAAATAGTGGCGGGACTGCTCTGGGATCCTTACGACACAATAGGGGGCCCTTGGTTGGATGTGGTCAGTTGGAGACATCACCACCGGTGAAACCTCAGTGAATCTGAATATGCTGGTAGTCCCTTTGTAAAGACTATTTTGTGATCTCTTGGTCATACACCTAGGGTAGTGTATTTGGAATAATAGAGGATTTCTTTAGTCACCAACGGGTGATGAAATCACGAACTTGTGGGTAAAGTGGTACAACCTCTGCAGAGTGTTAAAAACTACCATACTAGTCATGCTCCCGGTTAAGAGCACCTGAATGACCTACATGATTAGAGGGAATTTGGGATTTGGGATGGTTTGGTTATGGATATGGATTGAGTTATGATAAATGGACATGGTTGATGATGATAGTAAGAATCTGGTATATAGATGGATAATTGATGATAGATTCATATTATGTTAATTTTTTGGGATATGATGGGATTAAATCGCATAGACATTGTAGGATGCTTTTCATATGTTTTAAATGTACTTTTTAGCAAATTGCCATTATTTATTATTAATTTCTTGTTAAGCTACATGTCATTTTTTTCCACACTTGCTGAGTACGACATGCGCTCACCTTGCAATTCCCCCACCAAGAGTTTCAGGTGATGTTTGGGAGTGCCCTGAGAATAATGCGGAGTACTAGGTTGTGTGCTGCCGTCGACTTGCCTGTGGTTATGCTTGGAGCCACGCTACCTCATTTGCTTAGTTTCTTAATGCTTAGATTATTTCCGCTGCAGTATTAGTTTCATTATTAGTAATGATCATTAGATTTGTAATTTGAGGATTATTTGAATATTATAATAAAAGTACTTATTTACTAGCTTGTGCCATGGAAATTTTCTATATATTGTTTGTAATGCACTCGTGTATGTGTGTTGAACCACTACAGAAAACGCGATCATTTGTGACGGCTAGGTTTATTTGTGACGGCCAGCCATCGCAAATAACGTAAATCGCGATGGCCTATCTCTCGCTGTCACAAACAAGGAGGCTGTCGCAAATAAAAACTTATTTGCGACGGCTGCAGAAGAAGCCGTCGCAAATAAGTCTTATTTGCGAAGGCCAACCCTAGGGCCGTCACAAATAAAGTAGCTGTCGCAAATAGGACCTTATTTGCGACGGCTACAAAAAGTATCATCACAAATAACATTAATTGTGACGGTCATAAGTTAAGGTCGTCGAAATTAACGCAGCCGTCACAAATAAGGGCTAATATCGACCCCATCGAACCCCGATAGCTCATTCTCTCCCACCGCCCCAAAATACGCCGCCGCCACGCATGCCGCCGCTGTGCCCCGCCCTCGGCGCCTGCCCATCGCCGGCTCGCCGTGCCCCCGCCGCCCATGGCCCTGCCACGGCCCCGCCGCCCCCGCCCCCGCCGCGCCCCCCGCACCTAACGCCGCCCTGCCGCGCCCTTGCCGCCGGCCCGCCACCCCGCTCCCGCCACCCCCGGCCCCGCCGTGCCCCCACCCCCGCCGTCTCTCCGATGTTGCCGGCCGCCCCGGACAGCACCGTCAGCCTCCTCCAACACCGCCGGCCTCCTCCGATGCCTCCCCACCGGCCTCCCCCGACTAGGTATGGTAGTTATGTTGTAAATTTTCAATTTTTGGTTGGAAATGCATGATGGACGTCTGAATGATGCAATGTTTAGATGATGCAATATTGTAATGTTGGTTGGAAATGCATGATGGACATAAATTTCTTCTCCATTCCTACTTCATTCTAGTTATGTTTAGATGATGCACTGTTGTAAATTGTGTGCCGTCATCTATAATTGTTATACTTAGAGTGTTGTAATTATTTGTTTTGATTATAAATTCAGTTGGGGGCTGGCACTTAAGGAATGTTTATAGCCTATAAGCTTTAGATTTCCTAGCTTTGTTCAGCTATGCAGTGAACTTACCAATGATCATATACGTGCTCATATAACATATTGTCTGTTGTTTGATATTTATTTTTTGTTGGTGCTTATTGTTTATTGATATTTGCTGTTTTTGAGTGACTACTTAATATATATAAATAAAGGGGTTTTGGGTCGGCTCGGACCAACCTGGAAGGGCACAACACGCAATAAGTGTGATCGTGCCGCGTAGACCATTGTAGTGGTGTCGTATGTGTCAAGGCGACACGGAAGTGAACTGGTTGGTAAGGACGTCAATGACTCGCGATTGCGTGGACGGTAGAAATGGATGTGGAATTGTCATCTAAGAGCAACTTTCCTCTCACTCTTTCTCTAGTTCTTTCCTCTCTCTTAAATGAATTCAAAATGAAAATGAGCAATGTAACCTATAGCAATATATTACCCGTTTTGGATCGACACGTCTCACATGCCATTTGTAATAGCCTGAATTTTAAACAAAGATAAAATCACTCTGAATTAAAAATTTTAATAGGATCTTGACCAAATGATTATCGTTAATAAAAATCGAGGCAAATGAATATGCAAATACGAACACGTGTACATTTAAATACGAATCAAACTATAAAATAAATCTGAACCAAACATAAATAAATATGAAAGTGGAAAGGGTATCATAATACACATATACACAGGTATATGTTAGCTCACCACTAATTAAGATAGAAAATGAAGAGAAAAATTTTCTGATTAAATACCAAAGAGGTTTAGCGCAAAGCAATCGAAATTCATTTCCAAAACCAGAGGCAATAATTAAATAATACATATAAGTAACATGAATATATATGTATATATATACATATATGCTAAACAATAATTAAGATCCATAAACCAAATCCCAAATTAAAACTAAAATTCCAATTCAAACGTGTAAAAGGATTAGGGAGATTACAGAAACATTTTTATGAAACAATTCAAATCATATAACCTAAATATACTGATAAAATAGGGACTAATAAAAATTAGAATTTATGTGTAAATATAAACACATGTACGTCAACTAATATGAATCCCATAAATAAATAAATGAGGATGAACAATTGATGGAATGTTACAATCCAAAGTACGATAAAGAAATTAGTAAATCAAATGGATAAGAAGTAATCTAATTCAAATTAAATGTGAATGAATTAGCGTAAATCAAATTCAAATTCGAAGCAAATATCAAATGAGATTTCACGTTCAAACTCAAATGAATAGAAAAATGAAATCAAAAGGGAAATACAAATAATTGGGCGCAGCCCACTATCCTTCCTCCTCCTAGCGGCCCAACCATCTCCCCTCTCTCTATTCTTTTCCCCGCGGTCCAGCACCCGGCCCACCTCCCTTTCCCCTCTTCCTTCCCTATCGCGGCCCAGCGCCTCCCTTCGCGCGGCCCAGTCCGGCCCGAACAGGCGAACCGCCTTCATCTTCCTTCGTTCCCAATCAAAGCTGACCAAACTCCAGCTTTCCCGCGACAAGACGCTGCTTTCTCCACTACTCTGCGCCATCATCACGATGGTGATGCCTGTAAAACCCCACTTTTATTGCATGTAAATTCAGTTATGAGTTTTGTGATCAACTATATTAGAGATCCAATATAGTGGTACACATGAACTTAATACCATCCAAACCTTTCTTGCACTCATGGTTAAATTTTATTAACATGAGTATTGGACTTCACCACTAATTCTAGAATGATTCTATTCACCTCTCTTCAAATTTTAGAATTATTTGGATGAAGTTTATTAAGGAAATTTAAAGTGCAGTACTAATTATAGAGGCTCTAAATTTTTCCTTGACCTTCTAATATTCTCAATAGCTTGCCTGCAAAAATTTCAAGATTTTAGGAACTCATTTGCTATTTTATTTGAGACGCTTAGCAAATTTGAATCAAATTTAAATCTGAATTTTAAATTCTTTTCCAACTTATTTGAACATAAGATTTGAGTTCACCATTGTGTTCAGAATAATTCATTTACCATCTCCACAAAATTTCATGATTTTTGGAGTTGATCTTCTATTTTTAAATGAATTTTTAACTTTACTGCTGGAGTCTGACTGACCTGTGGGCCCCATAGGTCAGCCTCTGCTGAACGGATCAGCTCGGCCGCCTGCCATCTCTGCACCGGAGCTCGCCCGCTCGACAGCGCACGCGCATTCAAGCTCCAGCGAGCTGCTTGCTTGCTTGCCACGGCGCTATAAAAGGCCCGGCCGCCGCTCCGGTGTTTCCCTTCCCCGATCGGTTTTCCCCCTCTCGCTATTTCTTCTCCGCCGCGCTCCATCGTCGCCGCTCGCCTCTGCTCCGTGGTGCGCCGCCGTTTCACGCAGTTTCAAGCCACAATCCTAAAAGCTTAAAGGTGCACCTAGTGGAGCTCTAACTCGCGGTGCAAACCGTTTCCTTTTTCATTAAGAAATGAGCAAGTTATCATTCTTCTTCTTTCCGGCCGATGTGAGGAAGCTCGCTCGATTTCTGTTTCAATTCTGTTTCTACAAGTAAATATTCTTTGCAATTGCTTAGAGATAGTTTCTATAGGTCTTAGCGCTCCTACCTGAGCAAAAACCCCGAAAAGTTATCGAGCAATGGCCGAGGAAATCGAGTTTTGCTCGCCGCTGGTGAGGAAGCCTCGGTTCGCTGTCGAGCTCATAGTTTCCGATTGTTTCCTCCTCTCCCACGTCCAGTTCCTTGATCTGCATCGTCCCAGGAAGTTTTTGAAGAAGGTCCCGAGTGGTTTGAGCTACTCTGGAGCGAGTTCCAGGTTGCTCGAGCACTCACCGCCGCCGCCGCCGTCGCACAGCCATTTCCGGCGAGTTTCTGGTCCCATCGACTTCACCGTCGTGCTCAGCGACTCCAAAAACCCCCAGGTGGCGAGTTTGGGCGAGTTTGGCCCGTCGGTTTAGCCGGCGACGAGCTCGCCGGCGAGTCACCGCCGCGGGCGCCGCCTCGCGCGGGCGTTGGCCCGAGGTGGGAGACAACCCCGTGGGGCTCACCTGCCAGTAGCTGCGGGATCACGGTGCGGCTGGGATTCCGTGCGACTGTGCGCAAAGAAATCTGTGGACCGCGGTGTTGCATTGACCAGAGCACGCCACATGGCCCATGGGACCCATCCGATTGTATTTGAATTCTGGCGCCAATATTTTATTAAATTAATTCCAGAAAATTGTTCAAACTTCTAAATTGAATATCTCACTGTAGACTACTCCAAAAATCTTCAAACAAATTTTGTTTAAAAGCCAATGAGCTCTAATTTCTTTAGTACCAGATAGGTTCTGTGAAACTTAATTTTAAATTCTGTAGAAAATAATCTTTCCAAATACAAACACAATTTTTTGAGATGAACCTTCCACTGGAAAAATCCCCAAAATTCACATAAAGTACCTTGACCTATTCTTAGTTACCAGAAAAAGTTTGGGGGCCATTGAACATGTTTAGCTTGGTCAGATTTCCAGTTCTTTCCTGCTGGTTCAGTTTTCTTCCAAAACTGTATTCAGAAAATAGTATCCTTTTCTAAATTCAGTTTCTCCCAGAATAATTGCCCTAAAAATCCCAAATAAAATCCTGTATGATCCTTACACCCTAAGAAAACAGGCTGTACAGTTGGATTGGTATGAGACCCTGTATAACATCCTGTTTAATTCAATCATCTTTTTCCTTGATTGAATTATCCCAGATGTTCAGTTGCTTTGTTATACCCCAAATTTGGACTGAACATTCCTTTAGTCATGTACTATCACCTGTAAAAATTTGTGATTTATTTGACCTAATATTCTTGGCCAAATTCAGTTCCTAAACTGAAAGATAATTGGGTAAGCTTATTCAATTAGTAAATAATTGCCAAAGGGCTTAACCACTTTGATTATCTTTTGCTCCTTGCCAAAAATCTCTATCATAGTCATTAGTATGTCTCAACAAAGTCCCAAAGCCAATTAAGATCATCACTTGCTATGATCATTAGATGTTAATTTGTATAATTTTTATAGTTATTATTTCAAAATCATTCATATACCATACTGTATGCATGTCGTGTAGTGACCAAAGTCGAGGAGGCACCGGAGGCAGTGGAAGTGTACCTTCCTGATACTAACCCCGACTTGGACCTGCATCTAGGCAAGCCCCGGTTTGCATTTAAGTCGTTTATAAATTTTTGCTTTTTCACTATGATGAGTAGTATATGAATTATGCATTACGTTTAGGATGATTGATACTCCACATGCATGACCAAAGATCCCAGGGATTGGTTGAAACGAGTCACAGTTTGACCTGTAGTAACTGCTTTGCTAATGCATAGGATATCCGGTAGAAGTCGAGTAGTTGGAATCTACTCGCGAGAGATGTAGGACATATCTCACAGGATTGGTTAGATAGAAAATGGCATAATATAATAAAACTGAGACCGGGCAGGGAATGGATGGGAAGCGGCGAGAATTGAGTCTCGGTCGCATAGCCCTTCCTGTGTCGATTATGGCCCGTCTGTATACGGCCCCTTCGGATAAGCTTGAATTGTACCGGCGACATAATGGACATATGGAATCCAATAAACTGATGTAACTCGATAATTGGGGTGTCGAGGCCCATTAACTCACCATCCATAGGGGTGGGTTGAGGACAGTAAGGTGTAAATCGGTCGGCGGACACATGAGGTGTTCCGTGCAGAGACCTTCTGTTTGCGGAGGTGAGACGGGCTCGGCGTTCGGGTTTCTTGTGAAAGGTGGCCATATACGCCTAGTACTGAAGTTTTATGTAGGTACAGGTGTACTCGCTGACACTTCCGAATGACGTATGTGTCGTGTTGTCCGGGTGTGTCCTGATTGCAATCACTGTCCCTCGCAATAATAGAGTACCACTTGTTCACTGCGCCGTGACGTAGTAAATACTAAAGAAGCCAGAAAATCATATTGTATTGAATTATAATTACTTTGCAACCTTGTAGGATTTAGAGATAGTACAATTAAAAGTTTACAATTTCCCCATACTTTAGCTGTAATAGCATTATGTGCTCTGAGCATGTCATATCATCGGTAAAGCGTTTCTTGTTTGATTGTGGAGCCCATGATGTGCCGTGCTTGGAGAATGTCATTTGCTACTTAAAACTTGATTATAAGGATCTACTTGTAGGCGAGTCATTTATGCTTCACCTTACCTATGTTTAGTGTCCCCTTGCATATGTCTAGTGAGACGGGTTAGTCTTGCTGAGCCTTATGCTCACATTTGCAGTTAATGAGTTTTTGCATGTTATATAATGGATGAAGGGTTTGATGATGAGGCTGCACCCCCTCCAGGGTGTACAGCCGAGTGGGAACCCTGCACGCCGCCGTGATTAAGTGTTGCTAGTGCAAAGTATCCAAGGCATGGATAAATTTGCTTTTGCATAGCTAGTGTTGAGAGCGTAGCTATGATATATATGTTTCTTTCCTTACGCTAGTATTGTAAAACTTCCGCTCTATGATAAATAAAAGACTTCGTCTTGTACTTTATTCAGGTTCTATTCTTGTATACTGTTGGGTGTCGCATCGTACGACACCACCCAATGAGATCCTTGGATGTCGGGATTTTGGTCCCCACAATGTCGCCTGCCAGCGCCGCGCCCATACCGCCAGCCATGCACCTCGCAGTGGCGCGCGCACCACAGAACCTCTGTGCACCGCCTCTGCCTGCACCAAAAACCGTGTCGGCCACCGCCTCTCCATGAACTGCCTCCGGCACCTATAAAATGACTCCCCACTCCTCCATTCACATGCACATAGACTCCTCTCACCCCAACAGCACTCCACAGAGCTCAAGCGGCCTTCTCCCAGCGGGAATTTGTCGTTCTGCCTTTTCTCCCCAGGCGCCAACCATTGTACCCGTTCCCGCTCCGATGTTGCAAGGTAATCCGATTAACACCTATGATTGCTTTGTCATAGCCTAGAACTGTAACACCCTAATTTTCATGCATCATGTCCTACATACACTCATATACATGTTTAACATTAACCCACATAAAGAGGAATGAGTTTAAAATTGATTCGGAGCATTTAAAATTGAATTGGAACAAAACCGCACTTAAAATGCAGGAAAGTGCGGACTAGTCCGATTTTGCTGAGGACTAGTCCGATTTCTCTCTGGCTAAAAACGGACTTGTCCGTTTTTGCTGCGGACTAGTCCGATTTTTGGCACTGGAAACTTTTGGACTTGTCCGATTTTGTGCGGACTAGTCCGATATTCCAAGAATCCTTGAAAATTTGCTAAGTCCTTGGACTTTTCCGGACTAGTCCGGTGTTCCAGCGAACTTGTCCAATTTCCTCTCTGTTTAAAGTCGGACTTGTCCGATGTTTGGCTAGACTTGTCCGATTTTCTCTCTGGACGACTTCGGACTAGTCCGGTCCTTTCCGGACTTGTCCGATATTTTGAGACTCTGAGTTGATCTTTTGTTTTACGACTTGTTTCTTGGGTTTCATGTTATGTGGGCCTAGGGACGTCGTGCCTAACTCTTTTGGAGCTCATGTGGGACTCTAAATCGGCCTCTACTCATCTCAAACCTCGAAATCCATCTAACCCTAGCCTCCGCCTCTATAAAAACAGCCCCACCCCTTGGATTGACATCTATTTGCAACTTTTCCACCCACCCAAACCCTAGTTCGTGGGGAGCCACCATCAAGGAGGGAGGAGAAGATCCCAAGCAAGAAGAAGAAGAGGAGGAAACGAAAGAGGATCAAGATCTCCACCAAGTTTCATTCTTCACCACCAATTCATCCCCAAGTTCATCACCAACCCTAGATCATCAAGATCCAAGTGTTACCTCCAAGTTTCTTGATTCATTGGAGTTCTAAACACCTGGTATATCTTATATTATCTATTACTTACGTGAATTCGACCCCTAATCTCCAAATTTACGTCGATCTAGAAAACCCTAATCTGCTGATCTTGCAGAGTGCGGACTTGTTCGGTCCCTAGCGGACTAGTCTGATCTTTATGGTTAAACTGTGTTGAATTAATTCTAAAATTGATTTGAATCAACTCCAAACCTGTATAAACTTGTTAAAATCTATTAGAACTAGTTAGTGATCATTAAAAGCAATCTAGTAACAAGTTCTACCTTGCATTTGCATCAATCATGCATGTCATGTCATATTGAGTAATATTTGCGCACTCTTTGATTGTGTTTCTTGGATTGTATGTTTATTGTGTGGATTAGAAGGATTTGCGCTAGAAAGTGCCACGGAGGATCTACAACACCAAGAGTTTGAAGGCTTTGATCCTAATCAACAGCAAGAGCAAGGCAAGTGTCTTTGAAGCATATTGACCCTGTTTTAAAATAAATGATTTGTTTGCAAAACTGCATGCTTGTGTCAAATTGATGGGAATCCTACGGTAGGAAGTTTACTAGATTTGCTAAACCACCCTTGTCGCCTGGAATACATGGTAGAGAGTCGGAAGGGTTTTTACCTTTTGCTTCGCTTAATCAACTGGGATGGGAAACAACTATACCACTTAATTTAATTATGCATTAATGATATTCTGGTTAATGTGAACTGGTCAATACGGTATGGTAATGGGTGATCTAAGCAAGCCTTGTATGTGGATGGGTTGGATGTTATGGTGGTTTGCTTACTTTAGATCTAAGGACCGGTTCATGCGAGAATAAGCCAGGATTACAGTGCCACCACGAGGCCAAGTATGGGTGCGGCGTAGCTGATTAATTAGGGCTTTGCCAGTGCTATTTGGACCATTAAGGATGCTCGGGGAAGGGGTAGTCAGATTGGGTTTGTTGATGATTGGTGGGACTACCCTGGGATTCGAATGTCTCAAGAGGGGACCCTTGGTTGAAGATGTGCTCAGTTGGAGGCATCGCCATCGGTGAAACCTCAATGGGGTCTAAATAGGCTAGTAATCCCTTTGTAAAAGCTATTTTGTGATCTCTTGGCCACACACCTACGGAAGTGTGAGACGACATCATAGAGGTTCTTAGTCACTGAAAGGTGATGAAATCACAAACACGTGGGTAAAGTGGTACAAACTCTGCAGAGTTAAATAAAACTATCATGATAGCCGTGCTCCCGGTTATGAGCACCTGGACAACTTCCATGATTAGAGGGTGTCGGTACCCTGGGAACCGTACACCCCTTGAGATTACAAAGATCTTAAGGGAAAGTCATCTACTTGATTTGAAGACCTTCGGAGGCCCACATGTCAGACATAACCGGACCCGCTTCTCCAACATGGTTAATCCCAGGGTCGCCACGTGTACTGTCAAACCAGAGCTACCGCCCACAAGGGGGAAGCTCCGGGCTATGTACCAAAATGGCACCCCCGGACCTAACCCCAGACCGAGGGAAGCTCTGGAACTGACACGTGTCAGGTAGCTTCGGAGCTACTTGTTTCCCACAGTATGCTCCAGAGCTGCCACGTGCCCAACCGTCGAATCTTTAGCTTCTAACCTTCGGAAGACTCCACAACGGCTCCGGATCTTCAAAGGGGAATCAAGGACTTCAAGACCCGATCAAGTGTCATTAATACTATATTAATGACACACGATCGGACGTCCTTAATTACCAGTAACGGTGCTGTCAAAGCCTATTATCCGGTCATTAAGGACAATTAAATGTGTTGAATGAGTATCAATATTAGTAACCGCCGGGGCCACATGTCGGGCCATGCTAACTTGTAACAGCCTTCCCTAGTACTATAAAAGGACAGGCCGACGACACACTCTAGAGGTTCCATAGACACTCGATACAAGCTCATACAGCTAATACAACACCAACACACTCGTGGAGTAGGGTATTACGCTCAGGCGGCCCAAACCACGTAAATCTCTGTGTCTCCTGTGTCATTTACAATTCACCTTCTTGAATCTCCGCGCGCCCACACCGAACATCAAACTCCTCTAACACTTTAGTAGTGTCAGGAGATCTGCCGGATCCAAACCACCGACAGTTGGCGCGCCAGGTAGGGGCGCCTGAGATTTCGAGAATGGTGAACTCAGCTGCTGGATCATCCAACAGTCATCCTGCTGTTCAAGCTGTTGGGGGCAATCCCTCCAATATGCAGCCACCAGCAGGGGCCTTAGCGCCAGCAGGAGTCACACTGCCACCACCGCCGCCTCCACCAGCAAATCAAGCTGGACAACGCGATGGTGCATCGGCGTCAATCACTACGTCGGCAAATCATGACGACTCGAAACACGCGCTCCATGCAGCACGTGCTCTTCTCCAACGCGCACCACCTCCGGATGCATCCTGCGATGCACTGGAGCAGTGGAGAGCCGATGTGGAACATTTAGTTGCAGCAGCAGCCGACAGCATCAGCAACCAGGGTCCTCCTTTGTAACACCCGCAATTTTCGCATCATGCATCGCATACATATTCATGCATTAAACATTAATAGAGGAAAAGAAATAAAAATAGCGTAAAACATGTATTATGGAATAAATATAAAATAATAATAATAATAATATATAAAAAGAAATATATATAAATAAATTATATATAATAATAAATATATATATATATAATAATGAAAAAATAAAATGAATAAGATAAATAAAATAAATAAAATATAAATAATAAAATATATTATAATAATAATATAAAAAGAATAAAAAAATAAAAAAAGGGGCCACTGCCGGCCAGGCCAAACTGGCCCAGCCCGCAGCGCCCGGCCCCAGCGCCTCCCGCGCGATCGAGCGCGCAGCGCGCCGCCGACCGAGCCCCGCTCCTGCGCCTCCCTCCGCTCCCGCCACGCGCCCTGGGCCCCACGCTGACGCGCCCGACGCGCTGCCCCGACCGGCCCCGATGCCCCGGCCCCGTGCCTCCCGCGCGCAAGCGCCGTACCGGCCGCCCGCGACTTCTACTGGACCCCCCCCCCCCCCACGACCGACCGCGATTCCCGCGCCCCGCCCCGAATCGCGCTCCCGCGAATCGCCCGACTCCCGCGCCGATGCCTCCGCCCACCCCGCGAATCGCCCAGCGCCCAACTCCCCCTGGCCCCACCCCGCCGCCTCCCGCATCGCCTGATCGCGCCGATCCGCTCGCGCCCGCTCGACCGACGCGCCTCGCCCGCCCGACCTCGTGGCCGACTCGACTACCGCGCATCCCGCCGCTATAAAACGCCGTAGCCTCCATAGGGTTTCCTTGGTACCAGAAAAAAAAGCCGCCGCCAGAGCAACAACAAGAGCCTAGCCGCCAGAAAGAAACACGAGAGACCAGAGGCTGCGCCACAGGGAAGAAAAGGAAGAAAAAGGAGGGAAAGAAGAGGAGGAAAAAGAGGAGAGCGCCACCGTCCACCGGAGATCGTCGTCGCCATCGCGTCGCCGTCGTCGTGCCGCCGAAGGACCTTGCACATCTACTTCGTCTACGCATCGTCCCCATCCCGCGATCATCGAAGCCATCGCATCTACGGTAGGCTATGTTTCCGATGCGAATTTTAGCGACCATATTGAATCTAATAGACGTAAATTGATCGTAGTTGCGTCGTATTTTTATTTTCAGCGGCATTAATCCACCTTAAAACCCCCATAAACTCATATGAACATGTATGAACTAGTTGCATCTAATTAATAAACAACCATAGTTAATTAATAATTGATCTTTGCATGCATGCATATCATCGCATGTTGATTAATGTGTGTGCATCATGTTGATTGTATATGTTTTCTTGTATGTGTGATCACGCGTAGAGGAACGTGTTCAAGAGGCCGCATACGAGGATTTCCAAAATCAAGACTTTGAAGCGCTCGAGCAACCCCATCCGTCGGAGCAAGGCAAGTGTCCTTGATCATATTGATCCCGTTTTATTAAATGTTTTGTTTGCGAACTTGCATGCTTGTGTCAATATGATGGGAAACCCATACGTAGGAGTTTACTAGCTTTGTTTAACCACCCTTGTCACCTGGAATATATGGTAGAGAGTCGGGAAGGGTTTTTACCTTTTCGCTTCGCTTAATTAATTGGGATGGCAAACAACACTACACATTTAATTATGCATCAATTATATTATGGTTAATGTGAACTGGTCAATACGATGGGTGATCTAAGCAAGCCTGGTATGTGGATGGGTTGGATGTTATGGTGGTTTGCTTGCCTTAGATCTAAGGACCGGTTCATGCGAGAATATGCCAGGTCAACAGTGCCACCACAAGGCCAAGTATGGGTGCGGCGTAGCTGAATAATTAGGAGCGCTGCTAGTATTGTATGGACCATTGGATGACGCGGGGGATGGGAGTCGAGGAGGACTGCCCTGGGATCCGCATGGCACACGAGGGGGCCCGTGGGTGGGAGAATGGAGATTCAAGCCTGCCGTTGAAACCTTGGTGGGCCCGTACATACTAGTAGTCCCTTTTGAAAGGCTATTTTGTGATCTCTTGGCCACACACCTACGGAAGTGTGAGATGGCATAATGGAGGTTTCTTAGTCATCGAAAGGTGATGAAATCACGAACGTGTGGGCAAAGTGGTACAACCTCTGCAGAGTGTTTAAAACTATCATGATAGCCGTGCTCCCGGTTATGAGCTGGATGACCTACATGATTAGAGTTGGATTTGGAATTTTGGGATGGTTGGATTATGGTTATGGGTTGGTAATGGTTATGGATGGTTTATGGATTATGGTCATGGATATGAATTTGAGTTCTGGTAACTGGACATGGATAATGATGATGTTGGCAATAATTGGATATGGCTTATATTTTGTTAATATGATGGTTATGATGGGATTGTTTCACATAGACATAGTATAACGCTTTTCAAATGTTTTACTATACTTTTCAGCACTTAGCCATTATTACATTCGTCATTTGAATAAGCCACATGTCATACTTTCCACACTTGCTGAGTACGACATGTACTCAGCCTTGCAATCCCCCCCAACAGCTACTAGAGACAATTGGGAGTACTCTGAGGATCACGTGGAGTACTAGGTTGCGTACCGCCGTCAATTGCCTGTGGATTGGAGTTGTGCTGCTTATTTTATTTTCTGCTGCATTATTTAGAGTTTTATCATTCGTGAACTATTGGATTACTGTAATAAAGTACTTATTTAATAGTTAAGATGTGGTTAAATTCTGTATATCGTTTGTGATGCAACCGTATATGTGTGATGAACTTCCTGGGCACACATATGCGTTACGCTTGGTTCATATTCGGAACCGGGTGTCACAAATTGGTATCAGAGCCGCGTTGACCGTAGGACGCAAGCCTAGGTAGAATGGACACTCTAGAACACTTAGGAACACTCTTCTAATCTGCTATTTTCGAAAATTTTTGCTGCTATTTTGTTCCCTTATTTTCAGCTGCAAAAAGTATTGATCGCTGCTGCGTTTTTGATAAAAATTTTCAGAAGTGAGCAATAGTAAGTGCTGCTGTTTTTGCTGCTTAAATTTTCGAGAAAAAAGTGTGTTTTGCTGCTGTTACGTGTGGGTAAAATTATTGTGTTGGCTGCTGTATTTTTCTCTCTATCTTTTCATTCTTTTGGAACCGCTGCACCGCTCTTTTCCGCCATTTTAGCTGCTGCAATTTTCAGATTTGTATTCCGTTATTTTTTCCTCTAATGTATTCTCGTTTTCTGTAGATGGCCCGCACCAAGACAACCCCCCGTAAGTCGACCGGTGGACTTGTGCTCCCGCATAGGCTGGCCAGTCGCTCTCCGGCCATCGATCCCCGTCACCCCGTGGTGATCCGTTCTGACGGCAGGGCCGCAGGACAACTGCGACATCGCCTCCGTGCCCTACTCCGTGAGGCTGGCTACCGTCACCACAGCCTCTCGCTCTCCTACCACACCACTGGAGTGCAGCGCCCCGGCAGGAAGGAGTGGAGCTACAAGATCTACATCTTTTATGGTGATGAGTTGGTGAAGACCCACAGCAGTCCTGCTTGGAGGAGCTCCCGCCGATCTGCGGAGCAGGATGCTAGCTGGGAAGCAGCCACCTTTTGGAGTCACGACCGTCGTTTCCGTCTGGAGGACACGATGCACGCCTTCGTTCCGCAGCGTCCCAGTGGCACTGCGAGCTTCGTCTCCAGGCACGTGGAGGGACCCCTGGACCTCCCGCAGTCTTGTCAGACTGTTAACGACGTGGCCCAGCTCAGTGCCCGACTTCAGAGGGCGCAGCAGGAGATTCAGGATGGACGTGACCTCGCCCAGCGCCACGAGGCGATAATCAGGAGGTATCATCGGATCACCGACGAGGACCCGGACGACTACACATCCGACACCCCGATGTGGACCCCAGACTCCCCAGACCGTCGCAACGGCCAGCGTGAGTCGTCTTCTGAGGAGTCCTCTGACGAGGAGCCTTCCAGTGTGGCGTCCACCGCACCACCGCCGCCTGCTGCCTCACCACCACAGGACCCCGAGGACCCCGAGGACACCGACGACGACGACGACGAAGACGAGGACCCGGAGGAGTTTCCGCTTGACGACGAGTAGTCCTCGACCTATGCCACGACTCAAGGATAGGCACACCCCCATTAGTCAAATAAGAGTGACGTAGACATACTTGTGTGACCTTGAGTTGTGTTACTTCTTTTAGGATTTTTGTCAATTTTTTTTTGTGCTTGTTTGAGTGCTTGTGTGCTTAGTAGAGAGTTGTGGGATGCTTCGGCACTTGTCCACATCCTCATATAGGTCTATATTAATAAAGGGTTATTTAGTGTCACATACCTTGATGCATATAGTTGGGACGTTCTTTCCAAATTCTAAATCCTTCTGTCCCCACCCTTCTTTCGCCAACAGATGGTGAGAACTCGTAACCAGAGGGATGCCAACGAGAGGAGGAGTGCAATGAAGTACCTCAGAACAACCAGGGACATGCTCATGGAGCTATTAATATTGAACAATTGTTAGCTATGCAGAACCAACTCATGCAGACCATGATACAGACAATGGGACATCTGCAAGCTGGCAACAACAATCAGCCTCATATACCGCCACCGCCACCACCCCCGCCTCCCCACAACCGTTTTGGAGAGTTCATGAGGACCAGACCGCCTACCTTCGCACAAGCCACAGACCCAATGGAAGCTGATGATTGGCTGAAGTCCGTTGAGAAGAAACTTGCTATTGTCCAGTGCACTGATAGGGAGAAGGTTCTCTTTGCATCACATCAACTATTTGGAGCAGCCGCTGACTGGTGGGAAGCGCTTTGCAACGCTCATGATAATCAGGAGGCAATCACTTGGGCTGAGTTTAAGCAGAGTTTCCGTTCCCACTATGTACCTAAAGGAGTTATGATACTGAGAAGACAAGATTTTGAAAATCTCAGGCAAGGAAGGATGAGCGTGAGTGAGTATCTCAACAAATTCACTCAATTATCAAGATATGCTCCAGAAGACATCAAAACTGATAGTAGGAAGCAGTATCTGTTTATGAGGGGTCTCAACAATGAAATTCAAGTCCAGTTGCTCAATACTGATTATCCAAACTTCCAAAAGCTGGTTGACAAGGCTATTGTGGTTGAGAACAAGATTCGTGAGATGGAGCAGGATAACAAGAGGAAGATGCCACATCATGGAAAGCAGCAAGGAAGCAATGTTCGCCCCCGCTATGCACCACCTACTGCACCACACTACAACCCATCTGCTCCTGCGTACCGCGCTGCCTATCCACCTCACCCAAATCAGCCACCGCAGCAACGCCCCACCATGCAAGTGCCTCACTATCCTGTGCCACCTGCGCCGCGTCCTAACATGGCGGCAAATGCTCAAAACCAGCTGCGCCCAAACTTCCCTAATGCTACGGGCGGTAAGACATGCTATGTGTGTGGAGAGCCCGGGCACTTTGCAAGTCAATGCCCCAGAAGAAACTATGGACCCATGAACAATGCACCAAGTCCAAATCACCCGCGACCAAATGGAGGAGCACCACAAGGCAACCGTGGACAGCAGAATTTTGCTCGTGGCAATGTGAATCATGTCTCTACTGAGGAAGCCCATCATGCTGATGATGTCGTGATTGGTATGTTTCTTGCCAACTCCAACCCCGCGACTGTTTTATTTGATTCGGGAGCATCTCATTCATTCATCTCGTCAAAGTATGTTGCCAAGTACAATTTGCCTATATCTCATATGAAGCAAACTATGCTAGTAAGTTCTCCTGGCGAAGAGATGAGGACAAATATAGTATGTCCGAAAGTAAGCATTAAAATAAGGGGGGTAGACTTTCTCGCAAACCTCATAGTATTGGACTCCCAAGGAATAGACATAATACTTGGAATGGACTGGTTGAGCAAGTATAATGGAGTCATTCAATGTGCCGAGAGGATTGTGCAGTTGACAAGTGAACATGGTACACGCATCAAAGTTGAGGCAGCCCAACCTGCAAGAGAGAAAGCGATGCTGAATCACGTGGAATGAGTGACATTGGAAAGCATTCCGATCGTTCGCGAGTACCCGGATGTGTTTCCAGATGAGTTGCCAGGTATGCCACCTTACCGTGACATAGAATTCACCATTGAGTTGATACCCGGAACTGCACCTATAGCTAAGAGGCTGTATAGGATGCCTCCTAAGGAATTAGCAGAGCTCAAGAAGCAAATTCAAGAGCAGCTAGAGAAGGGTTTTATATGCCCAAGCTCATCCCCGTGGGGAGCCCCAGTGCTCTTCGTAGATAAGAAGGATGGAACCTAGAGGATGTGTGTGGACTATAGGTCTCTCAACGAAGTGACAATTAAGAACAAGTACTCACTGCCCGTATAGAGGATTTGTTCGACCAAATGAAGGGTGCCTGTATCTTCTCCAAGATCGACTTGCGATCAGGATACTTCCAAATGAAGATTAGACCATCAGATATACCCAAGACAGCATTTCGGACACGATATGGATCTTATGAGTACACCGTCATGTCATTTGGATTGACGAACGCGCCTGCGTACTTTATGTATCTCATGAATAAGGTCTTCATGGAATATCTGGATAAGTTCGTTGTAGTGTTCATCGATGACATTATGATATACTCGAGAAGCGAGGAAGAACATGAAGAACACTTGAAGCTTACATTGCAGAAGCTACGGGAACACCAATTGTATGCCAAGTTCAGTAAATGTCAATTCTGGTTACGGGAAGTTTCTTTCTTAGGCCATATTATTTCCGGAGGAGGAGTATCAGTTGACCCAGGGAAGGTGAGAGATGTGCTTAAGTGGGAACCGCCACAGAATGTCAAGGAAATTCGGAGTTTCCTTGGAATGGCTGGATATTACCGCCGATTCATCAAGGATTTCTCCAAAATAGCCAAACCTATGACCGAATTACTCATGAAAGGGAAGGCATTCCGATAGACTCAAGCTTGTCAGGATAGCTTTGAGGAGTTAATGAAAAGGTTGACAACCACGCCGGTGTTAGTATTACCAGATGTGAGCAAGAGTTTTGATATATATTGTGATGCATCAAGACAAGGATTAGGATGTGTGCTCATGCAAGAAGGCCAAGTGGTAGCTTATGCATCAAGGCAACTAAAGAAACATGAGTTGAATTATCCTACACACGACCGTGAACTCGCAGCTGTGGTACACGCCTTGAAGATATGGAGACACTATGTTTTTGGTCACCGATGTGAGATTTATACGGATCACAAGAGTCTCAACTACATATTTACGCAAACAGATCTGAATCTGAGGCAACGCCAATGGTTGGAGCTCATCAAGGATTATGACGTGGGAATCGACTATCACCCTGGGAAGGCCAATGTAGTGGCCGATGCTATGAGCCGAAAAGGAGTAAGTCATCAACTCACAGTTCGAGAGCTGCCATCCGAGTTATGCAAGGAGTTCGAATGGTTAAACCTCAGATTCATAAATGAGATGGGAACGATGGAAGTCAACCCAACATTAGAGCAGGAAATATGGGAAGGACTGACAAAGGACAAGGAAATACAGGAAATCAAGGAAAGAATCGAAGAAGGGAGAGAATTCAGATTTGATGAAGATGAACATGGTACCTTATGGCTCGGAAAGAGAATCATTGTGCCTAATGTAAAACATATTCGGGAGACAATATTAAAGGAGGCACATGACTCGCCTTACTCAATTCATCCTGGCTGTACAAAGATGTACAAGGACTTAAAGACATGCTATTGGTGGGCCAACATGAAAAAGGACATATCCAAATATGTAGCACTTTGTGATGTGTGTCGACGAGTTAAAGCTGAGCATCAAAGGCCAGCCGGATTGTTACAACCATTGAAGATCCCGGAGTGGAAGTGGGAAGAGATTGGTATGGACTTTATAGTTGGATTACTGCGAACTCAGTCTGGCTATGATTCAATATGGGTTATTGTGGATCGATTGACAAAATCAGCTCACTTCATCCCTGTGAAGACCACATATACCACCGCGAAGCTAGCAGAATTGTATATGGAGCATATTGTGTGTCGACACGGAGTACCGAAGAAGATAGTCTCGGATAGAGGTTCTCAGTTTACCTCCAGATTTTGGCAGAAATTGCATGAAGCAATGGGAACTAGGTTGAACTTCAGTTCAGCATATCACCCTCAAACGGATGGACAAACCGAGAGGACCAACCAAATTTTAGAAGACATGTTAAGAGCTTGTGCATTAAAGCATGGGAAAAGTTGGGATAAAAGTTTGTCGTACGCTGAATTCTCGTACAACAATAGCTATCAAGCAAGTCTGAAAATGTCACCCTACGAAGCATTGTACGGAAGGAAGTGTAGGACTCCCTTGTTTTGGAATGAAACCGGAGAGAATCAAGTGTTTGGTCCCGACGTGTTATAAGATGCTGAAAGGCAAGTCCAAATAATACAGGAAAACTTAAAGGTTGTCCAGTCTCGACAGAAAGGTTATGCTGATAATAGGCGAAGGAGTTTGACTTTTGAAGTTGGAGATTTTGTATACCTCAAAGTGTCACCTATCAGAGGTCAGCGACGGTTTAACGTCAAAGGAAAACTGGCACCACGTTACATCGGACCATTTAAGATTCTGGACAAATGAGGAGAAGTGTCGACTTGAGCTGCCGACGTATCTCTCCGATGTACACGACGTATTTCACATCTCTCAACTCAAGAAGTGTCTCAGGGTACCGGAAGAACAAGTGTCGATGGACGAGTTAGAACTTCAAGAGGATTTGTCCTATGTCGAGCAACCTATCAAAATTTTGGACATGAAGGAAAGGGTCACAAGGAATAAGAGGACCCGTTGGTGCAAAGTGCAATGGAAACACCATACAGAAGTCGAATCTACGTGGGAACGTGAAGAAGACTTGAAGGCAGAATTCCCTCACCTTTTCTCCACGCTATCGAATCTCGAGGGCGAGATTCACTTTAAGGGGGGTAGGTTTGTAACACCCTCAATTTTCGCATCATGCATCGCATACATATTCATGCATTAAACATTAATAGAGGAAAAGAAATAAAAATAGCGTAAAAATGTATTAGGGAATAAATATAAAATAATAATAATAATATATAAAAAGAAATATATATAAATAAATTATATATAATAATAAATATATATATATATATATAAAATAATGAATAAATAAAATGAATAAGATAAATAAAATAAATAAAATATAAATAATAAAATATATTATAATAATAATATAAAAAGAATAAAAAATATAAAAAATGGGCCACTGCAGGCCAGGCCAAACCGGCCCAGCCCGCAGCGCCCGGCCCCAGCGCCTCCCGCGCGACCGAGCGCGCAGCGCGCCGCCGACCGAGCCCTGCTCCCGAGCCTCCCTCCGCTCCCGCCACGCGCCCTGGGCCCCACGCTGACGCACCCGACGCGCTGCCCCGACGCCCCGGCCCCGCGTCTCCCGCGCGCGAGCGCCGTACCAGCCGCCCGCGACTCCCGCTGGACCCCCCCCCCCCCCCCCCCCCGCGACCGACCGCGATTCTCGCGCCCCGCCCCGAATCGCGCTCCCGTGAATGGCCCGACTCCCGCGCCGATCCCTCCGCCCACCCCACGAATCGCCCAGTGCCCGACTCCCCCTGGCCCCACCCCGCCACCTCCCGCATCGCCCGATCGCGCCGATCCGCTCGCGCCCGCGCGACCGACGCGCCTCGCCCGCCCGACGTCGTGGCCGACTCGACTACCGCATGTCCCGCCGCTATAAAACGCCGTAGCCTCCGTAGGGTTTCCTCGGTACCAGAAAAAAAGCCGCCGCCAGAGCAACGACAAGAGCCTAGCCGCCAGAAAGAAACACGAGAGACCAGAGGCTGCACCGCAAGGAAGAAAAGGAAGAAAAAGGAGTGGAAGAAGAGGAGGAAAAAGAGGAGAGCGCCACCATCCGCGGGAGATCATCGTCGCCATCGCGTCGCCGTCGTCGTGCCGCCAGAGGACCTTGCGCATCTACTTCGTCTACGCATCGTCCCCATCCCGCGATCATCGAAGCCATCGCATCTACGGTAGGCTATGTTTCCGATGTGAATTTTAGCGACCATATTGAATCTAATAGACGTAAATTGATCGTAGTTGCGTCGTATTTTTATTTTCAGCAGCATTAATCCACCCTAAAACCCCCGTAAACTCATATGAACACGTATGAACTAGTTGCATCTAATTAATAAACAACCATAGTTAATTAATAATTAATCTTTGCATGCATGCATATCATCGCATGTTGATTAATATGTGTGCATCATGTTGATTATATATGTTTTCTTGTATGTGTGATCACGTGTAGAGGAACGTGTTCAAGAGGCCGCATACGAGGATTTCCAAAATCAAGACTTTGAAGCACTTGAGCAACCCCATCCGTCGGAGCAAGGCAAGTGTCCTTGATCATATTGATCCCGTTTTATTAAATGTTTTGTTTGCGAACTTGCATGCTTGTGTCAATATGATGGGAAACACATACGTAGGAGTTTACTAGCTTTGTTTAACCACCCTTGTCACCTGGAATATATGGTAGAGAGTCGGGAAGGGTTTTTACCTTTTCGCTTCGCTTAATTAATTGGGATGGCAAACAACACTACACATTTAATTATGCATCAATGATATTATGGTTAATGTGAACTGGTCAATACGATGGGTGATCTAAGCAAGCCTGGTATGTGGATGGGTTGGATGTTATGGTGGTTTGCTTGCCTTAGATCTAAGGACCGGTTCATGCGAGAATATGCCAGGTCAACAGTGCCACCACAAGGCCAAGTATGGGTGCGGCGTAGCTGAATAATTAGGAGCGCTGCTAGTATTGTATGCACCATTGGATGGCACGGGGAATGGGAGTCGAGGAGGACTGCCCTGGGATCTGCATGGCACACGAGGGGGCCCGTGGGTGGGAGAATGGAGATTCAAGCCTGCCGTTGAAACCTTAGTGGGCCCGTACATACTAGTAGTCCCTTTTGAAATGCTATTTTGTGATCTCTTGGCCACACACCTACGGAAGTGTGAGATGGCATAATGGAGGTTTCTTAGTCATCGAAAGGTGATGAAATCATGAACGTGTGGGTAAAGTGGTACAACCTCTGCAGAGTGTTTAAAACCATCATGGTAGCCGTGCTCCCGGTTATGAGCGCCTGGATGACCTACATGATTAGAGTTGGATTTGGGATTTTGGGATGGTTGGATTATGGTTATGGGTTGGTAATGGTTATGGATTGTTTATGGATTATGGTCATGGATATGAATTTGAGTTCTGGTAACTGGACATGGATAATGATGATGTTCGCAATAATTGGATATGGCTTATATTTTGTTAATATGATGGTTATGATGGGATTGTTTCACATAGACATAGTATAATGCTTTTCAAATGTTTTACTGTACTTTTTAGCACTTAGCCATTATTACATTCGTCATTTGAATAAGCCACATGTCATACTTTCCACACTTGCTGAGTACGACATGTACTAGCCCTTGCAATCCCCCCCCAACAGCTACTGGAGACAATTGGGAGTACCCTGAGGATCACATGGAGTACTAGGTTGCGTACCGCTATCAATTGCCTGTGGATTGGAGTCGTGCTGCTTATTTTATTTTCCGCTGCATTATTTAGAGTTTTATCATTTGTGAACTATTGGATTACTGTAATAAAGTACTTATTTAATAGTTAAGACGTGGTTAAATTCTATATATCGTTTGTGATGCAACCGTATATGTGTGATGAACTTCCTGGGCACACATATGCGTTACGCTTGGTTCATATTCGGAACCGGGTGTCACATCCTCCTTCAGGACGGGCCCCGTCGCAGCGACGGACCTTGTCTGGCAGACTTGGTCTGCACGTTTCCAACAACAGGAGATGTGTTGCATCACAGCAGGTGACGTCGTTGCCCTCCGGGGCACGACGCACCCACACGGTATCAAGGCTTTCAACTCATGACCTCCGGGCGGAGCTTGATCGCCGATATCGCCAACAAGACGGCCGAGTCCATATTGAGCATGCTCGTGAAAGACGAGAAGCTCAAGACGTTCCTGCTCCTGAAGGAGTGGGAGGAGGCTGTTCAGCCCTGGCCATGCATCTGCGTATGGTCAGGTGGCCACAGAAGTCCCGGCCTCACCTGCCAGAGAAGTTCGACGGGACCGTCAATCCTGTTGAATTTCTTCAAATTTACTCCACTGCTATCTTGGCAGCTGGAGGAAATGAGGCCGTAATAGCCAATTATTTCCCAGTGGCTTTAACTGGGACCGCCAGGTCCTGGTTTATGAGCCTTCCACCCAACTCCATCAACAGTTGGGAGGAGCTGTGCCGGCAGTTCACCGCCAATTTCGGGAGTTCATACACCCGACCAGGCACTGAACTGGACCTTTTTGCAGTCATGCAAAAAGGGGGAGAATCCCTGCGATCATTCATCCAGAGGTTCTCTCAGGTACGAAACACTATCCCTTCTATCTCTAGCGCCTCTGTCATTGTGGCATTCAGACAGAGTGTACGGGACAAGAATATGCTGGAGAAACTGGCGATCAAGGAGATCACCAGTGTCACGGAACTCTTCAGTTTGACCGACAAATGTGCCAGAGCTGCGGAGGGCCGTGAAATGCACTCCAAACCAACTCCGGAGGATCACAAGAAATCCTCCAAAGGAGAAGCCGCTACCTCCGGGAGTGGCAAAAAGAAGAAGAAGACCAACGGCAAGAAGAAGCCGTCGGCCGGTACATCCAATGTTGCAGCTGCTGCAGCTCCGGGTGGCTGGGGGCCACGCCCCGAGAAGCGACCTCGATCGTCTTCTGAAGACGGTGGCAAACCCAAGGTGTGGTTTCCAATTCACAAAACGGGCAGCCACAGTTTGGAAGACTACCGGGAGGTTCAAAACCTTGCCGAGCGCTACAACAAGCGCCGGGAAGAAGCTCCTTTCCGACAGAGGGAAGGAAAACAAAAAGTCAACGAAACTCCAGCTGAAGAGGAGTTAGGTTTTCAAGATCCCAAAAAGGTCCTGAAGTCCGTCTATACCTCCGTTGACGACGATTTTGACGTCTCTGACAACGAGCGTCGGAAGATCATGAACACCATCTTTGGTGGATCATGGGACATCACCTCCCGCCACGTCATCAAGACTATGCGTCGAGACATGGCTGCTATAGCTCCTACAGCCAGGGCGGAACCTTATCGGAAGTGGATGGACACAGCCATCACTTTTTATGCTTCTGACTGCCCTCGAAGCATGGTTGGAGCAGGTCAGCTACCTTTGATGGTATCTCCTACCATCAATAACATCCAGCTCCACCATGTCATGGTAGACGGAGGTTCGGGGCTTAACCTCATAAACTTTGAAGCTTTTACCAAGCTTCAGCTCCAACCTTCGGATCTCCACCCCTCCCGACCTTTCTCCGGAGTAGGTCCGGGAGCCATTACCCCACTCGGAGCTAATACTCTCCCCGTTACATTCGGGACACGGGAGAAGTATCGCACCGAGAAGTTGGTCTTTGATGTTGCTCAGATCAACTTACCCTTCAATGCCATCTTGGGTAGGCCTGCCTTGTACAAATTCATGGCAGCTGCTCATTATGGCTACCTGGTGTTAAAGATGCCAACACCAGTAGGCGTTCTCTGGATCCGCGGAGATCGTACTGCCGGAGTAACTGCTCTGGAAGAACTCCATGCACTTAACACGGTGCAAGAGGAGGAATCCAGGCAGGAGCAAGCTCCAAAACACCCGAGCATTCGTCAACAAGGATCGACATCTGCACCTCGTGTGCAGCCAAGCGGCGACACCGACATCCCCGTCAAAGTCGTCCAAATCGGTTCTGATGCCGCTCATACCACCCGTATATCGGGAGGATTGAACGACAAATAGGAACTCGCGCTCATCGCTTTCCTCCGGGCTAATGTCTATGTGTTTGCCTGGCAACCGTCACAAATGCCTGGGATCCCCAGGGAAGTGATTGAGCACAATCTGAAGATCTACCCTGACGCCCGGCCTGTGCATCAGAAGCCTTGGAAGCAATTTGTAGAGCGATAGAACTTCATTCGACAAGAAGTGAAGAAGTTGCTCGAAGCTGGATTCATCCGAGAAGTCTTTCATCCAAAATGGCTGGCAAACCCAGTCGTTGTGCCCAAGGCCGGCGGGAAGCTTCGGATGTGTATCGACTACACAACACTAAATAAGGCATGTCCAAAAGATCCGTTCCCACTACCTAGAATAGATCAGATAGTGGATTCCACCTCCGGGTGTGAATTACTGTGTTTCCTAGACGCATATTCTGGGTATCATCAAATCAGAATGTCTAGAGAAGATGAAGAGCATACCTCTTTCATCACAATAGATGGATTGTACTGTTATACAACCATGTCGTTTGGTCTCAAGAATGCAGCTTCAACCTTTGTACGAGCTATGTACAAAACCTTTGAAGACCTCATTAGAGACATAGTGGAAGTGTATGTTGATGACATCATGGTCAAGGTCAAGAACAAGGAGTCACTCCTCGACACCTTGCAGGTTGTCTTCGATAAGCTGCGGGTCACCCGCACAAAGCTAAACCCAGACAAGTGTGTCTTCAGGGTTAGCTCTGGAAAACTTCTTGGTTTCCGTGTAAGTCACCGGGGCATAGAAGCTAATCCGGCGAAGATCAAGGCCATTGAAGACATGCGGCCACCAACCCGCATCAAAGATGTCCAAAAGATAACTGGATGTCTAGCAGCCCTCAACCAGTTTATTTCAAGACTAGCGGAAAGGGCACTCCCCTTCTTCAAGTTATTGAGGAAGTCCAGACCATTCCAATGGTCTGAAGAAGCAGAAAAGGCGTTCCAGGAGCTAAAACAGTTCCTCACCACCCTACCAACTCTGGTAGCTCCGAACCCTGGTGAGCCTTTGTTTCTTTACATTTCAGCCACTGACGAAGTCGTCAGTATGGTACTGGTTGTGGAGAGACCAGAACTACCCCATACTCAGGGATCCAGACCCCTTTGGGAGGGTCCGAAGGTTCCTGAAAGCGAGTCTGGGTCCCAGCTCCCAGATTCGAATCCACAAGAAGCCACTTCAGAAGACCCAAACTCCTTCGGGAGGACCCAGGTCGCTTCTGAAGAAGCTCCGGGTTCCTCCAGCCAGGACCCGGAGGTCCCCAAAGAAAATTCGGATCCCTCTGGGAGGATCCGGGTCAGTGGAGAGGAAGCTTCGGGCCCCTTCGGGAGGGTCCGGACCATTCAGCACCTAGTGTACTTCATCAGTGAAGTACTACATGATGCCAAGACTCGATACCTAGAGGTGCATAAGCTGCTCTATGCAGTTCTTATCGCCTCCAGGAAGCTTCGCCATTATTTCCAAGCTCATAAGATCTCAGTGGTGACTTCTTACCCACTTCGAGCAATCTTGCATAATCCCAACTCAACTGGGAATATTGCAAAGTGGGCAGCGGAATTGGCCAAATTCGATCTCGAATTTATTTCAAGGCAAGCAATCAAGAGTCAAGCATTGGCAGACTTCGTGGCGGAATGGACTCCCTCTCCATCAAACCCTGGGGGCCCCAGTGAGAAGAAGCCGGAACACGAAGCTCTGGCCTTCACCGAGCCTCATTGGACCCTCTACTTCGATGGCTCCATGCAAAAGTAGGGGGCCGGAGCTGGAATGCTTCTCCTTGCACCAACCGGGGAGAAGGTAAAATACATGGTACACCTTGACTTCAAGGCGACCAACAACATGGCAGAGTACGAAGCACTCATCTACGGACTAAAGGTGGCACTATCATACGGTGTCAATCAATTGCTGGTCAAGGGAGATTCACAGCTCATCATTAAGCAAGTGAAGGGTGAATGCTCCTGCAACAATCTCCAGCTAGCTGCTTACCTCCTTGAAGTCCAGAGGCTTCAGAAAGACTTCGAAGTCCTAGATCTCCACCATGTCCAGCGTGCCCACAACATTGAAGCCGACGAACTCTCGACGAAAGCGTCAACTGGAGCTCCGGCTCCTGACGGAACTTTTGTCCGGAGGTTGTCAAAACCCACAGCTCAGCCTGCCGAACTGAGCGAAGGGGGCGAGATCAGCATCCGGAAGCTGACGGTCCCGATGGCCCTGTTACCATGGCAGCCATCAAGGGTCGTAGGTGCTGCCACAAGCTCCGAACAACCCAGCACGCAAGACTCAAATGCTCAAGTTAGTTCCGATGCATGGATCTCGGAGATCCAGAACTACTTGAAAGATAACATCCTTCATGACGATGATGTTCCACTGACCGGCTAGTCAGATTGGCTAAAAGATACACGTTGGTAGAAGGGGATCTCTACCGGCACAGTGCCAACGGCATCCTAATGCGGTGCATCACAAGGGAAAAAGGTTGCGAGCTCCTCGCAGAAATCCATGGAGGCGAGTGTGGGAACCATGCGTCTTCCCGCACGCTGGTTGGTAAAGCCTTTCGGCATGGCTTCTACTGGCCTACAGCACTACAGGATGCAACCGAGCTGGTGAAGAAATGTGAAGCATGTCAATTTCATGCAAAGCAAATTCACACACCGGCTCAGCCCCTGCAAATGATACCTCCTACATGGCCCTTCGCTGTGTGGGGGATGGACATCTTGGGACCTTTCCCAAGAGCCATCGGAGGTTACAAGTTCCTGTACGTCGCCATTGACAAGTTCACCAAGTGGCCGGAAGCAACTCCAGTTGTGACAATCAACAAGTAATTTGCTATCAACTTTTTGCAGTCCATTGTATGCAGATTTGGAGTCCCAAACAAAATTATCACTGATAATGGGACCCAATTCACAAGCTCTGCATTTCAAGGATATTGCGAAGACCTCGGCATTCAAGTTTGCTACGCCTCCGTAGCTCACCCAGCAAGCAATGGCCAAGCCGAGAGAGCAAATGCTGAAATCCTTAAAGGACTCAAAATGCGCACCTATGAGCGCTTGAAAAAACATGGTGCCAACTGGATTGAAGAGCTTCCGCCCACTCTATGGGCCAACAGGACAACTCCAAACCGGTCAACTGGAGAGACACCCTTCTTCCTGGTGTATGGAGCTGAAGCAATCCTTCCTCCAGAAATCACCTTGGGGTCACTCCGGGTCCGGACCTTCGACGAAGCCACGCAGGACCAGCTCCGGCGTGAAGACCTAGACCTCCTTGAGGAGGGAAGGTGCCAAGCAGCTGTTCGGAATGCCCGATACCTCCAAGCCCTCCGGCGCTATCATCAGCGGCATGTACACAACCGACAGCTCGAGGAAGGCGACCTGGTACTACGGAGAATACAATCTAGAGAAGGGTTAAACAAACTCTCCCCCAGCTGGTAGGGACCCTTCCGAATGATTAAAGTATCCCGTCCCGGGAGCGTTCGCTTGGCTACCGAGGATGGGACACCTCTCCCAAATCCTTGGAACATTGAGCACCTTCGTAAGTTCTACACTTAATATCACAGAGGTGAGTCTGTAGTAACTTGAGGTGTATGTTATAGAGTCATTGTACAGAGTCAGGTAGTTCCTCCGGGAGAATAGCCGGACCTTTCCCGGAAGGTCCGCAAAGTTCATGCAACACTTGTCACAGTCTCAGGACTAAAAGTGTGGCTAGCTACCCTGGGTCAAACGAGAAATAAAACACGCTTAGCCTGGTTCCGTACCCTAAGAGTGTACTTGTTTCCCCTGTACCCCGGACCTATAATGAAAGACATCTTCATGTGAAACAGACTCCACGTGCATTTATTTTGTACAGGCTCAACATTTTTTATTTTTCTCTTTCTTGTCTATAACAAAGACGTGCAATTCTTAAGAAATTTTAGTTCGACCGGTTCATATACGATTCAAGTTGTATTGTCGATTCTTTTGGATTCAAATATTGTTCATGGCCCACTCGCCTGAAAGCCGCCAAGCCAATCTAGGGCCGGAGTATGCTATCGACTTAGCTTGGTCAAGCACCCTAAGTACGCCACTCTACCTACACCCCGGCAGGCCGAAGTAAGGCGGGTCCAAGTACAATTGGATCTGGAAGTAAAGACAACGCATTCGGTTGTATTTAGAATCGTGTTGGACCTAAAATTTTCTTGAAAATCGTAAGCCGCGACGAAGTTATAGGCAAGAAACGAATTTTACTATTTTTCTTGGCTTTAGTGTGCAGGAAAAATAAAATCTACGTTGATGGAGAAAAGCCGGAGCTAACAAAGCTCCGACTCCCCTAGGTGGCTTTTAATCGATGTTAAGCATTGAAAACGAGCATCACCAGAGCAACCAAGCTCCGGTAGAGCTAGGGGGACCAGCCGTCGACGCTAAATAAAAGATGGTGAGAAGACCCCGCAAACGGAGTCTACTGCCAACAAACTAAGTGTTGGCAAAGGTCACTGCCGGAGCTACTAAGCTCCGACACCCCGGAGGACTAACTATCGATGCTCTACGCGTTGATAAGGACTATTGTCGGAGCTACTAAGCTCCGACGATAGACAATGCCGAAGCTTCTAAGCTCCGACAACCTCAGGGGGCCTTCACTATCGAAGACTTTGAACCTACACTCTACAAGTTCGGAGCAAATGAGTCTTCAACAAAACACAATATCCTCTTGGTACATGTTCACAATCAAATTGTGTACATCTACCAGGGGGCCAAGTGAAGACAAAAGTGTTGAAGACAAAAAGTGAAATTCACAAAAATTTGGGGATTTCATTCATCTGGAGACAAGGGATTACAAAATTAAGGAAGAAGAAGAGAAAATACAAGTGCGAACTATAGAGATGGTCCTAGACCCTATGGAAGAATTGGGCGACCTTCTGGGCAACCTCCGACACGTTGGCTCGGGCAGCTTCGCCTTCTCCTTCAACGGGACCTTCAGGCACCCGGTCTAGAGGAAATTGGGAGTTCCGGCTGGTGTAGCACGTCAGCACATACTCTGCGATGTTCTTCGCCAGGGATTGCCCCTCAACCTCTAATTGGTGCATGATGATGTCGCCCACCTTGGAGAGTTTGCTACCTGCCGAGCTCAACGCCTGCAACGCCAGGTTCGGCTCCAGCTCTGGATCATCCGGACGCACGGGACTGAAGCCCATCGGTGTCAGCACGTCGTTGGCCTTGCCCAGGAACTCCCAAATCTGTAGGGAGTCCGCAGTCCTTAAGCCCTTCAATTCTTCCAGGGGTCTTCTGGCCGCCACCAGTTCAGAATTCTCGCGAGCGAGGCGCTCAACCTCTTTGGCATTTTGCTGGATCTTTTCAGCAACTCGCTTCTCGAGTTTTCCGAGCTCCTCCTCCCGGAGGTGGATCTTGTTCCGGCGGTCAACCAGGTCCTTCTTCCTGCCCCTCACTTTCTTCTCCCTGGCAGCAAGGGCACACTCTTGCTCGTAGAGTTCCTACCCTCGCACCCAGGCCTTCTCCTCTTCCTCAGTGCAGTGCTCTTCCAATTTCTTGGCGCGCTCCTCTAGGCCCTTGTCAGCCAGAGCCACCTTCTCGGTGAGCTCCTCCTCCCTCCTCAGGACGTCATCCTGCAGCTGAAGGAGTTTATGCTCTTCATCTTCGAGCCTTTTCTCCCTCTCTTCAAGTGCCTCTCGGCGCTTGATGAGTGTAGTGTTAATGGCCTCAAGCCTTTCTTGGTGTTCATCGGCCGCACTATTAGCTGCTTTGGTCTGCTCGTAAATCTCCCGGGATTGAGCGTCGAGGGCACGAGTCATACTCTCCCTGTCATCCAATAACTTGCCCCAGTATTCCAGGCGGACCTTCTCCCGCTTGATCCACTCTTTGTCATCTGCTAGCCTCGACTACGCCAGCTTGGTCTCGAAGTAGAGCCGGTTATGCCACCTCCTAAGGGTTTGGCGCTCCTCTTCAAGAGCCTTGCTATCGTGGAAGAAGGCCAGTTGAACTTGACGCAGACTGGAACAAGCGTTGTCAATATACAATGACAACGGGATAGGTTCTGGACCTGCTGGGGTCTCCTCCGCTGGTTCCAGCGGGTTTTCAGATACAAAAATTAGGTCCCACTCCACAAGAATGGTCCCCTGGGTATCCATGGAACTAGGGCCGTCCTCCGGGATGGCCTCAGTCGCCATCGAGGAAGGCCCCGCCGCCAGGTCTTCATTTGCCCCCTCAGGCAGGGGGCCAGCAACTTCACCAGGGCACTCCGGCTCAGCCGCCAGTACCTCCAACGTCGTCACTTCTGGAGCAGGGGCCGCTTCTGGCTCCGGCCTAGGCACCTCCTCTATTGGGGGCTCGAGCTCCGACGCCTCTGCAACAACCGGCTCGGGAGCCGGAAGATCTTCATCATTAACCGGCCCTACGGCCGGAGCTCCAACAATGACCGGCTCTGCGGCCGGTGCTTCTGAGGTAGCCGGCCCAACCGCCGGGACTTCCCCAACATCCGGTGCGCACGCCGGGACTTCAATCACCTCCGGCTCAACCGCTGGAGCATCGACAATTTCCGGCTCTACGGCCGAAATTACTGCTTCCTCCGGCTCAACGGCCGGAGCTTCCATCATCTCAGCACCAGGATCCGGAGCTTCAGCCTCTGGGACAGGTGCCGCTGGCGCATCTTCTCTCCCGCGGTCCGGTGCTACCACAGGAGTATCTGGGGATGAGTCGAGGTCCATGACCACGACAGCTGGCCTCGGAGCTGTCGCAGCTTCAGCCACCACTTGGGGCGGCACCGGGACAGGAGCAGAAGCTCCCGCCCTCACCACTTTAGCTGCTGTGGCTGAGGGTGGAGCCTCACTCCTCTTCTTGGGAACGCTGCAGATGATGGACGAAGAAACTTAAAAAATAGTTACTATAATAAAACAACTGTCCAAGGTAAAGATTAAAAATTACCTTGGGAGGCTTCCACACCAGCTTGCGCGGAACCTCTTTCCTGGGTGTTCTGGGCTGGTCATAGCCGGTGTGGAAGCTCCGGAAGGCCCCCCGGAACTCGTTGCAGCCGCGGGCGTTTCCCTAGTCGAGTCCCCCCTCGATCGGGAAGAATCTCCGGACCTAGAGGCCTCAACCGGCCCTGGTGATGGAGTCGCATGCTCGGAGATAGCACCCTGGGAGGACCCCGCTGCGGGTACAGTCGTCGCGGTTGCAGAAGACCTCCCCCTCCGGGGAGAAGGAGCCGATGCAGAGGTGGCAGGCCTGACGGACCTTCCGTCGGCGTGCTGCAGCTTCCTCTTTCGGCTCAACGGTTCATCCGCCGGCTCCTTGCCCTTGCTGACGACCTCAACCCTTGGCTTCGGGGCAGGGTCGGAACCACCTTCGGAAACCCCAGGGATCGCCACCCTGGAGATTGATCTTCTCTCGACGACACCGAGGTCGTCAAGCACGAGCATCTTCCGCCGGAGCTCCCTACTGAACTCTACTTCCACGTTCAGAGGAAGAAAAGCTGATGGTGGAGTCAAGTCGTCACCCTCGACGTCGATGCCGTGCTGGAACTTCTTGAGGTGGAACTCCAAGGTTGTCCCCGCCATGTTGGACTTCAGCCCGGTCTCGACCCGGTCGTCGTCCATCACGCTGTTGAGGGCCCAAGCGAGTTTTTCTCTCCTCTTCAGCGGTGCCCACCTATTGACTAGGAAGTTACAAAACACCGCATGTGGAGTTAATCCTCCCTCCACGCACTGGCAGATCCTGGTCAGAGCAGGGTTAAAGGCGTCCGCCAACACCGGAGCTTCACTCCAGATCGTCGTGTCAATGTTGGGGAGGCCTTCGGGCAGCTCCAGCCTCTCATGCTCCTCCACCCGGATGACTATCTAGTCCTTCTTCCAGTCATCCCACTTCCCAGAGGGAAACGACCGGAGGTACTTGAATGGGCACTTCTTGCGCTTCACAAAGTAGTAGAAGCCAAGGTACTCATTGCTCCTGCCGGTGGTATGGACGGTGAAGAAGGTCCGAAAGAGTTCAATGCAGGGGGGATGCCCACCCACATCTCACAGAAGTGGACAAAGATAGACACAAGGAGAATGGAGTGAGGGCCAAGGTGGTATAGCTGCAGACCGTAAAAGTCTAGCAGCATCAAGAAAAACGAGGAAAAAGGTGGGATCAACCCCACCATGGCGTACGAAGAAAAGTACACCATTTCGCCGGCGTGCTCCTTCTCAAACGGGAGCTCTCCCCCGGCGCGGACCATGCGGTTGAAGAAGTCCGAGGACCATCCCATGAGGGCCCGGACCTTCTTCAGGTCACCGTCGGTCTTCAAACGACTCTCGCGGAGACCCAACTCCATTGCAGCACAGCAAGGCAAGAGAGGAAAAGCGAAGCACAAGTTGGGAGTTTGAGCGCAAGATCATATGAGAGGCGTAAAGAACTCCAGATGGTGCGCGCTTTCCTTCTTAAGTAAGCCCTCGCAATGCTTGGATGGAAACCGCAAGGAAGTCGAAGATACCACTCAAAAATCCCACCCAGCCGATGACAAGAGGGCCCGGGACCACCCCGACGATCAAGTCGAGGTTCTTACCCAGGCGAACGGTTGTCATCATGAGGCGGGAAGCCCGAAGGCGGCAGCCTGACAAGGCGCGCGGAACCGATACGGTTTTCGTATCGGGAACCAGCGACCTTCAATTGCGTGAGATCTGCACGCCAAAGATCTCATCTGCCGCACACGGGATACGCCACGCAGCGAGGATTTAACTCCAAACCCTCGCCAACGGCACATCCGAAGACCTTTGAAGACTCAGTTCAAAAGTCGCGAGGATGGACCCACCTCCGGCGGAATGACTTCACCCAAGGGGTCTTCCCCAGAGGTGGGCCAAGGGGGCCACTGTCGGTACCCTGGGAACCGTACACCCCTTGAGATTACAAAGATCTCAAGGGAAAGTCATCTACTTGATTTGAATACCTTCGGAGGCCCACATGTCAGACATAACCGGACCCGCTTCTCCAACATGGTTAATCCCAGGGTCGCCACGTGTACTGTCAAACCAGAGCTACCGCCCACAAGGGGGAAGCTCCGAGCTATGTACCAAAATGGCACCCCCGGACCTAACCCCAGACCGAGGGAAGCTCCGGAACTGACACGTGTCAGGTAGCTCCGGAGCTACCTGTTTCCCACAGTATGCTCCAGAGCTGCCACGTGCCCAACCGTCGGATCTTCAGCTTCTAACCTTCGGAAGACTCCACAACGGCTCCGGATCTTCAAAGGGGAATCAAGGACTTCAAGACCCGATCAAGTGTCATTAATACTATATTAATGACACACGATCGGACGACCTTAATTACCAGTAACGGTGCTGTCAAAGCCCATTACCCGGTCATTAAGGGCAATTAAACGTGTTGAATGAGTATCAATATTAGTAACCGCCGGGGCCACATGTCAGGCCAGGCTAACTTGTAACAGCCTGCCCTTGTACTATAAAAGGACAGGCCGATGACACACTCTAGAGGTTCCATAGACACTCGATACAAGCTCATACAGCTAATACAACACCAACACACTCGTGGAGTAGGGTATTACGCTCAGGCGACCCGAACCACGTAAATCTCCGTGTCTCCTGTGTCATTTACAATTCACCTTCTTGAATCTCTGTGCGCCCACACCGAACATCAAACTCCTCTAACACTTTAGTAGTGTCGGGAGATCTGCCGGATCCAAACCACCGACAGAGGGAAATTGGAATTTGGGATGGTTATGGTTTGTTAATAGTTATGGACGGTTATGGATTTATTTCTGGTATTTAATATGGTTATTGGCAAATGGTGAAATCTAGAATTATTGATGAGGATGGTGAATTGTGGACTGGTATTATGGTATTACTTATGATTATGATGGGTTTACTTCACATACATATAATATATTGCTTTTCAAACTTTTTAATGTACTTTTAAGCACTTAACCATTATTATTGTCGACATTTGAATAAGCCACATGTCATACTTTCCACACTTGCTGAGTACGACATGTACTCACTCTTGCAATTCCCCCCAACAGTTGCAGATCCGGATTGGAAGTTTAATGGTGATAATGCGGAGTTCTATGCCGTGTCTACCGTCAGCTTTGCTTGTGGTGTTATTGGAGCTACGCTATACCCTATTGCTTATGTTGCCTAGCTGTTTAGTTTGCTTAATTAGTTTATTTCCGCTGCATTAGTTGAACTTGTCATAAATATTCATTAGAGCTTGTATTCGAGGATAATCTGGTTTGTGTAACACAATTTGGTTAATTAATCTTGTTTTGTGGTAATTTTCTGTATACTCTTTTGTGATTGCACTCGTGTATGGGTGTTGAACATCCTGGGCACACATATGCGTTAGCTTGGTTCATTTTCCGGAACCGGGCATCACAGATTGGTATCAGAGCCACAGGTTGACCGTAGGATGCAGCCTAGATAGAATGGACACTTTAGAGCACATAGGGGCACTCAGGAATCGATGTGTTTTGGTTGGTGTGTTGTTTGCTATATATTGTTCGCTTGTGTGCTTAATAGAGGATTTTGGGATGCCTTAGCATTGCCATGTCCACCTAGGCTAGTATAGCTAGTTGGTTAGCTTCATATCCCTTGATGCATATAGTTGGGGACGTTTTCTAATTCTTACCTATTGCTTTTCTTCAGATGGTGAGGACTCGCAACCAGAGGGATGGCAATGATGAAGAGGAGAACAATGGAGTACCTCAGAACAACAATGGACAAAGACCTGCTCATGGAGCTATCAACATTGAGCAGCTTTTGGCTATGCAAAACCAGCTCATGCAGACCATGATATAGACTATGGGACAGCTGTAAGCTGGCAACATCAACAATCAGCCCCACATGCCTCCACCGCCACCCCCGCCTCCTCATAACCGATTGGGAGAGTTTATGAGGACTAGGCCGTCGACCTTTGCTCAAGCTGCCGACCCTATGGATGTGGATGATTGGCTCATGTCCATGGAGAAGAAGCTAGCTATTGTCCAATGCAGTGACCCGGAGAAGGTCTTGTTTGCTTCTCATCAACTAGTTGGAGCAGCTGCGGATTGGTGGGATGCTTATTGCAATGCTCATAAGAACCAAGAGAGAATTACTTGGGCCAAATTCAAGGAGAATTTTCGTTCTCATTATGTGCCCGAGGGTGTTATGATCTTGAAGAGGCAAGAATTTGAGAATTTAAGGCAAGGAAGATCAAGCGTGAGTGAATATCTCAATAAATTCACTCAACTCTCAAGGTATGCGCCTGAGGATGTTAGTCGGGACAGCCGGAAGCAATACTTGTTCATGAGGGGCTTGAATAATGAGATCCAAGTGCAACTACTCAACTGCGATTATGCCAATTTTCAGAAGCTTGTGGACAAAGCAATTGTGGTTGAGAACAAGATCTGTGAGATGGAGCAAGAAATCAAGAGGAAGGCGCCATATCAAGGACAGCAACAAGGAAGTAATGTGCGCCCTCGCCTTGCACCACCCAATGCGCCCTATTATAGCTCCTCTATTCCTGCTCAGCGCCCTGGTTATGCACCACGCCCAACTCAGTTTGTGCAGCAGCGCCCTGTTATGCAAGCACCTAGGCCTCCAATGCCTTATGCACCTCGTGCTAATTTTCTTGCTGCAAATGTTCAAAACCAAGCTCGTCCCAATAATTCTGGTGGAGTTAAGAAGTGTTATACTTGTGGAGAAGTTGGACACTTTGCGCATCAATATCCTAAGTCAGGCCTTGGTCAAGGAAGCAATGCACCGAGGCAAAACCAAAGACCCAATGGAGGACAACCACAAGGGAACCGCGGTCAGCAGAATTTTGCTCGTGGCAACGTGAACCATGTCTCTATGGAGGATGCTCAGCAAGAGAATGACGTGGTCATTGGTATGTTTCTCGCCAACTCCAACCACGCGACTATGTTATTTGATTCTAGAGCATCGCATTCATTCATTGCATCGAAGTATGTCGCCAAGTATAGTTTGCCTATCTCTCATATGAAGTTTGCTATATTGGTTAAGTCTCCTGGAGGAGAGATAAGGACAAATATAGTATGTCCAAAAGTAAGCCTTAGAATAAGGGGGGTAGACTTCTCCGCCAACCTCATTGTTTTGGATTCTCAAGGGTTGGACATTATACTTGGTATGGACTGGTTGAGGAAGCACAATGGAGTTATTGAGTGTGCCACGAAGACGGTGAAGTTGACCAAAGAAGGGATAACCATAGAATTTGAAGCATCTCAAACAGCACCGAAGCAATTGGAGTTGAATCATATGGACGGTGCCACAATTGAGGAGATTCCGGTGGTGTGTGAATTTTTTGATGTTTTTTCGGACGAGTTGCCAGGTATGCCACCCGATCGAGACATTGAGTTTGTTATTGATTTAATACCTGGAACTGCACCTATAGCTAAGAGGTCGTATAGGATGCCTCCTATGGAATTAGCGGAGCTCAAGAAGCAGATTCAAGAGCAATTAGAGAAGGGTTTCATTCGCCCAAGGTCTTCGCCTTGGGGGGCGCCTGTTCTATTTGTGGACAAGAAGGATGGATCCCAAAGGATGTGCGTGGATTATCGAGCTCTCAACGAGGTAACAATCAAGAACAAGTACACCTTGCCACGCATAGAAGACTTGTTTGATCAGATGAAGGGTGCTTGTGTCTTCTCTAAGATTGACCTGAGGTCGGGATATTTTCAAATGAAGATTAGACCATTGGACATACCCAAGACAGCTTTTAGGACACGGTATGGATCTTATGAGTACACCGTGATGTATTTTGGATTGACAAATGTGCCTGCCGACTTTATGTACCTCATGAATAAGGTCTTCACGGAGTACTTGGACAAGTTCGTCGTGGTGTTTATTGATGATATTATGATCTACTCGAAGGATGAGAAGGAACATGAGGAACACATGAGGCTTACATTGCAGAAATTGAGGGAGCATCGATTGTATGCCAAGTTCAACAAGTGTCAGTTTTGGTTGAGAGAGGTGTCATTTTTGGGTCATATAATTTCAGAAGGAGGAGTATCGGTTGACCCCGGTGAAAGCATTTAGGCCCCCATGAGGTATGGTTTCGATGATTAATGACAACCATTGGATTTTACTAATGAATTTGTGGATGCAAGGTCTCCCATATCACTCGATCAAATGAAATTCATATGTCATTGGAGACTACTAAACAATCAATTTATGAGATCAATCAATGTTGTGAAGATAAGAAGTAAAAGCTCTTATGTCAAAGTCATTCAACCATAATTGATGACACTTAATGCTTGACAACCATCAGAAGTACATTTCCAACAAATGTCTAAGAGGTCAATCGAGCAAAGTTCAAAAGAATCACTTAGAAACAACTCGAAGCAAACAAAATCAACTCACCGGATCAACCGATGTTTCCAGAGAACAACACGTCGGTCGAGTTGGTTCAGCAGAAGAAGACCTCAGAACAAAGTACTCACCGGATCATCCGATGTCAAGGGCTAAGCTACATCGGTCCATCAGTACAGTTTGCAATATCCTTGGACCAAGTGTAGCACCGGATCATCCGATGTACAGAAATATACACATCGGTCAATCACTCCAGTAAGCATCAAGTTTGAGCCAATTCCGGAGGAAGAGCCACCGGATCATCCGATGAGAAGACAAGTGCAACATCGGTCTAACAACGGTCATATCTGACACACCAAGAGATAGGCTAGTACTAGCTAGAGAGAGAGCTTGTGTGCCTCCATTCTTGGTGAGTGGAATCTCTAGGGTAGTGAGAGCCTCAAGGGAGTGTCCCTTTGTGTGTGTAACTGAGAGAAACTTTCGGAGCTTTCCAAGAGGATTGTGGAAGCCCGGGGGACCAAAGTGTACAAGGCTTGAGCTCCACCTTGCCAAGGTTGGCAAACGAAGAAGAATAGTGGAGATCCCTAGTCTAGGTGACTTGGGTGTGGCTATACCCTTTGGTGGGTGCCACAACGTGGATGTAGGAATATCTTGACGATCTTGGCGAACCACGGGATAAATCCCCGTGTCTCCTCGGGAGTTTGCATCCTCTTCCTCTCCCTTACATTTATGCATTTTATATACCGCGAAGTTGCTATTTACTTCAATGCATAGATCGTGTGCGTAGGGAATTGGGCTTTTAGAAATTAAGTTTTATTACTTAGATTTTTGAAAAGAAGCCCAATTCACCCCCCCCCTCTTGGGCATTCGATCCTTACACCCAGAAAAGTGAGAGACTTGTTGAAGTGGGAACCACCGCAAAATGTCAAGGAAATAAGGAGTTTTCTTGGGATGGCTAGATATTACCGTAGATTCATTAAGGACTTTTCCAAGATAGCCAAGCCTACGACGGGGTTGCTAATGAAGGGAAAGGCGTTCCAATGGACTGAAGCTTGTCAGAATAGTTTTGAGGAGTTAAAGAAGAGGTTGACAACAACCCCAGTTTTGGTATTGCCGGATGTAAGCAAGAGTTTTGACATTTATTGCGACGCATCAAGACAAGGACTTGGATGTGTATTGATGAAAGAAGGTCAAGTGGTCGCCTATGCATCAAGACAATTGAAGAAACATGAGCAGAATTACCCAACACATGATTTAGAACTTGCAGCCGTGGTACATGCATTGAAGATTTGGAGGCACTATATTCTTGGACATAGGTGTGAAATTTATATGGATCATAAGAGTTTGAAGTATATTTTCACACAAACGGATCTGAACTTGAGGCAACGAAGATGGTTGGAGCTCATCAAAGATTATGATTTGGGGATCAACTATCATCCGGGAAAGGCCAATGTAGTGGTCGATGCTTTGAGTAGAAAGGGAGTAAGTCACCAACTCACAATTCGAGAGTTACCATCCGAGTTATGCAAGGAGTTTGAACGGTTGAACCTCGGGTTTGTAAATGAGATGGAGATGATGGAGTTAAACCCAACCTTGGAGCAAGAAATTCGAGAGGAACAAACTGCAGATGAGGAGATCAAGGAAATCAAGGAAAGGATTGAGGAAGGGAGAGAATTCAGATTTGATGAAGACGAACATGGTACCTTATGGCTTGGAAAGAGGATTGTTGTGTCTAATGTAAAGCATATTCGGGAGACAATATTAAAGGAGGCACGTGACTCGCCTTACTCAATTCACCCTGGTTGTACAAAGATGTACAAAGAATTGAAGAGTTGCTATTGGTGGGATAGCATGAAGAAGGACATAGCTGAATACATAGCATTGTGTGATGTGTGCCAACGAGTCAAGGCGGAACATCAAAGGCCAGCCGGATTATTGCAACCGTTGAAGATTCCGGAATGGAAGTGGGAAGAAATTGGAATGGACTTCAAAGTTGGGTTACCACGTACTCAGTCCGGGTATGACTCAATTTGGGTAATTGTGGATCGCTTAACCAAGTCAGCTCATTTTGTCCCTGTGAAGACCAAATATACAGCTGCACAATTGGCCGAAATATACGTGGAGCATATTGTGTGTCGACATGGAGTCCCTAAGAAGATAGTCTCGGATAGAGGTTCTCAATTTACCTCCAGATTTTGGCAAAAATTGCATGAACCTTTGGGAACGAGGTTGAATTTTAGTTCAACATGTCATCCTCAAACGGATGGACAAACCGAGAGGAGCAATCAGATTTTTGAGGACATGTTAAGATCTTGTGCTTTGAAGCATGGGAAGAGTTGGGACAAAAGCTTGTCATACGCAGAATTTTCATACAACAATAGTTACCGAGCAAGCTTGAAAATGTCACCGTATGAAGCGCTTTATGGGAGGAAGTGTAGGACACCTTTATTTTGGAATGAGGCAGGAGAAACTCAAGTATTTGGTCCGGATGTGTTGCAAGAAGCCGAAAAGCAAGTCCGAATAATTTGTGAAAACTTGAGGGCTGCCCAATCAAGGCAAAAAGGCTATGCGGACAATAGGAGAAGGAAACTATCCTTTGAAGTGGGAAATTTTGTTTACCTCAAGGTGTCACCAATGAGGGTTCATAAGAGGTTTAACATAAGAGGAAAGCTAGCACCTCATTATATTGGACCATTCAAGCTTTTGGACAAAAGAGGAGAAGTAGCGTATAAGTTGGAGATGCCAGCTCATCTTTCAGACGTACATGATGTCTTTCATGTTTCCCATCTCAAGAAGTGCTTGAGAGTACCTGAAGAACAAGTGCCAATGGAAGGATTGGAGCTAGAGGAAGATTTGACTTATGCCGAGCAACCGATCAAAATCTTGGAAACCAAGGAGAGAGTCACAAGGAAGAGGGTTATTAGATGGTGTAAAGTTCAATGGAAGCACCACACAGAAAAAGAAGCGACGTGGGAATTGGAGAATGATCTTAAGAAGGAATTTCCCTATCTCTTCTCTTCTGCATCGATTCTCGAGGGCGAGATTCATTTTAAGGGGGTAGGTTTGTAACACCCTAATTTTCATACATCATGCCCTACATACACTCATATACATGTTTAACATTAACCCACATAAAGAGGAATGAGTTTAAAATTGATTCGGAGCATTTAAAATTGATTTGGAACAGAACTGCACTTAAAATGCAGGAAAGTGCGGACTAGTCCGATTTTGCTGAGGACTAGTCCGATTTTGCTGAGGACTAGTCCGATTTCTCTCTGGCTAAAAACGGACTTGTCCGTTTTTGCTGCGGACTAGTCCGATTTTTGGCACTGGAAACTTTCGGACTTGTCCGATTTTGTGCGGACTAGTCCGATATTCCAAGAATCCTTGAAAATTTGCTAAGTCCTTGGACTTTTCTGGACTAGTCCGGTGTTCCAGCGGACTTGTCCGATTTCCTCTCTGTTTAAAGTCGGACTTGTTCGATGTTTGGCCAGACTTGTCCGATTTTCTCTCTGGACGACTTCGAACTAGTCCGGTCCTTTCTGGACTTGTCCGATATTTCGTGACTCTGAGTTGATCTTTTGTTTTACGACTTGTTTCTTGTTTTTCACGTTAAGTGGGCCTAGGGACGTCGTGCCTAACTCTTTTGGAGCCCATGTGGGACTCTAAATCGGCCTCTACTCATCCCAAAACTCAAAATCCATCTAACCCTAGCCTCCACCTCTATAAAAACAGCCCCACCCCTTGGATTGACATCTATTTGCCACTTTTCCACCCACCCAAACCCTAGTTCGTGGGGAGCCACCATCAAGGAGGGAGGAGAAGATCCCAAGCAAGAAGAAAAGAGGAGGAAACGAAAGAGGATCAAGATCTCCACCATGTTTCGTTCTTCACCACCAATTCATCCCCAAGTTCATCACCAACCCTAGATCATCAAGATCCAAGTATTACCTCCAAGTTTCTTGATTCATTGGAGTTCTAAACACCTGGTATACCTTCTATTATCTTTTCCTTAAATGAATTTGACCCCTAATCACCGAATTTACGTCGATCTAGAAAACCCTAATCTGCTGATCTCGCAGAGTGCGGACTTGTCCGGTCCCTAGCGGACTAGTCCGATATTTCTAGTTAAACTGTGTTGAATTAATTCTAAAATTGATTTGAATCAACTCCAAACCTATATAAACTTGTTAAAATCTATTAGAACTAGTTAGTGATCATTAAAAAGCAATCTAGTAACAAGTTCTACCTTGCATTTGCATCAATCATGCATGTCATATCATATTGAGTAATATTTGTGCACTTTTTGATTGTATTTCTTGTCTTGTATGTTTATTGTGTGGATTAGACGGATTTGTGCTAGAAAGTGCCGCGGAGGATCTACAGCACCAAGAGTTTGAAGGCTTTGATCCTAATCAACAGCAAGAGCAAGGCAAGTGTCCTTGAAGCATATTGATCCTATTTTAAAATAAATATTTTGTTTGCAAAACTACATGCTTGTGTCAAATTGATGGGAATCCTATGGTAGAAAGTTTACTAGATTTGCTAAACCACCCTTGTCGCCTGGAATACATGGTAGAGAGTCGGGAAGGGTTTTTACCTTTTGCTTCGCTTAATCAACTGGGATGGGAAACAACTATACCACTCAATTTAATTATGCATTAATGATATTCTGGTTAATGTGTACTGGTCAATACGGTATGGTAATGGGTGATCTAAGCAAGCCTGGTATGTGGATGGGTTAGATGTTATGGTGGTTTGCTTGCTTTAGATCTAAGGACCGGTTCATGCGAGAATAAGCCAGGATTACAGTGCCACCAGAAGCCAAGTATTGGTGCGGCGTAGCAGATTAATTAGGGCTTCGCCAGTGCTATTTGGACCATTAAGGATGCTCAGGGAAGGGGTAGTCGGATTGGGTTTGTTGATGATTGGTGGGACTACTCTGGGATCCAAATGGCTCAAGAGGGGGCCCTTGGTTGAAGATGTGCTCAGTTGGAGGCATCGCCACCGGTGAAACCTCAGTGGGGTCTAAATAGGCTAGTAATCTCTTTGTAAAAGCTATTTTGTGATCTCTTGGCACACACCTACGGAAGTGTGAGACGGCATAATAGAGGTTCTTAGTCACTGAAAGGTGATGAAATCACAAACACGTGGGTAAAGTGGTACAAACTCTGCAGAGTTAAATAAAACTATCATGATAGCCGTGCTCCCGGTTATGAGCACCTGGACAACTTCCATGATTAGAGGGAAATTAGAATTTTGGATGGTTATGGTTTGTTAATGGTTATGGATTTATTTCTGATATTGAATATGGTTATTGGCAAATGGTGAAATCTGGAATTATTGATGAGAATGGTGAATTGTGGACTGGTATTATGGTATTACTTATGATTATGATGGGTTTACTTCACATGCATATAATATATTGCTTTTCAAACGTTTTAATGTACTTTTCAGCACTTAACCATTATTATTGTCGACATTTGAATAAGCCACATGTCATACTTTCCACACTTGCTGAGTACGACATGTACTCACTCTTGCAATTCCCCCCAACAGTTGCAGGTCAGGATTGGGAGTTTAATGGTGATAATGCGAAGTTCTAGGCTGTGTCTATCGTCAGCTTTGCTTGTGGTGTTATTGGAGCTGCGCTATACCCTATTACTTATGCTGCCTAGCTGTTTAGTTTGCTTAATTAGTTTATTTCCGCTGCATTAGTTGAACTTGTCATAAATATTCATTAGAGCTTGTATTCGAGGATAATCTGGTTTGTGTAATAAAATTTGGTTAATTAATCTTGTTCTGTGGTAATTTTCTGTATACTCTTTTGTGATTGCACTCGTGTATGTGTGTTGAACATCCTGGGCACACATATGCGTTAGCTTGGTTAATTTTCCGGAACCGGGCGTCACAAGAACAAGTAGAACACTTGATTTTTGGTCACTTAGAACACCAAGGAGTAGATCTCGATGGCCTTTCGCCGGCACCACCGCAAGCCATTGTCGCCGGCGAGCTATGGGCTTGTTCAGCCGAATCCACCTTGCCCGTTAGACTCGCCGTAGCATGTAGGTAGTACAGGTGTATCACGAAGTGGTGGAACGCCTTCGGGAGTGAGGACACGACACGCCGCCACCTTCTCTGCCGCCGTCGGCCGTCACTCGCCGCCGTTGAGCCCTCCTCGAACTAGTCGAGTACCACAAAACCTTGCTCGCACCCTAGCACACAATATAGGCCACTTGGTTTAGGAAACCAGGCACCATAGCGCGTAGCCCGTAGGAGCACCATCGCGCCACCGCCTTTCCTCGTCGCCGTCCGCCGTAGGGACCTCCTTGCCTTGTCCGAGCATCCCAACACCCTCCTAGCACCCTGGAACACGTCCTCGGCAAGTCGTCCTGTTGATTTGCTGCGCGCACGCGTGGATCGACGGTGCGCCGCCGCGCGCGGCCGCCACTGCTCGCCGCCGGTCGCCGTGGGCGAATCCCCGGGCTGACCAATACCGTCGTGCGCTTGTGAACACTCCTGCGTACCAGCCTTGGATGGAGGACTAGCTCCGGCCAAACGCCGGTGAACTCCCGGTTGCCCGCTGCCGCCTCCCTTGTTCAGCCTCCATGGCATCTACGTGGCGCACGCGTGGCCGCCACCTTGGCGCCACATCACCGCACCTGGGCGCCACGCAAGAGGGCAAGCCTATGCGGCTGCCCAGTTAGTGCCACACACGCCGAAGCCCACGACCCCCCTCCTGTACACCCGGTCTATGTAGACCTAAGGTAGAGACCATGCGATCTAGACCTTGGCTCACGGCGATGTACTCCCCTGCTCCACTGAATGATGGGCCTCACTTGTCAGCATTTGTAGGGATCAGAGCCTCTGCAATACGGAGCCCGCAAAGCACATGCTAGGAACACACACGTTGACCACCCAGATCCACTACTAGCCTTACTGCTCCACGTTGAAATGCTAGGTGTACCCGCCAGTGTACCCCAAAGACTTAGAAAATGCATTCCCTTACTTAGGAAAATTCTGGAAATTGCCTATAACTATTAAATGACTATTACAGTAGGAAAACAGTGATTAGGAACACAAATAAATTATAGTAATTCTGAAAAATACTAATAGCTAATAAATAATATTAATTAATTAGGGAATTAGGAGAATCCATGTTTAGTATTTAAATTCGATATACTCTTCACAAACAATTATATAAGAGTCCCTAGAAAATGTTATTTGACACATGTAGTATAATGCACGTGGTATTTGGCTAATATAAAATTATAGGATAGAGTAGCTATCATTTCTCATAGGAAAATTAGATAGGTATTCGTGATTAACAAAATGCACATAGAAGCTAACAGTTAATCTCCCCACAAATAACATTCTAAAATATTTCTAGGAAGATTTGTTTATAACTTTAGAATAGTGATTGACTATAATAAATTATGGGACAATAAACTAATTATCATTAATATAGGAAAAAAATTAAAGAGTTATTAAATAATAGAAACTCACATTTATAAATTAGATAAAATGATATATTCACTAGTAATTCTAAAAGAGTATAAAGTGTACTCAACACTTGTAGAACCTACTAATAAAGCAACAGATTAGGAGAGTTGTATAGGTTAATAAGTCATTCACGAGCTTCTAGTGAAATAAGCATTTATCTGTAAAACGTTAGAACACAAGTGTAGCTTCTAAAATAAGTAAGACGTAAAACTTAAGTAAGACTATTCATGTGAATATAGGAGAATTATGGAGGAAGTCCATAAAGAAATGATAATCGACTCTTAGACCATAATAAGAGTCTTTGGTAGTTTAAACAACTGGTGGAAAAACTAGCGAGTTAATCTAACATATCATGTAGTAATAAATAAGAAATTGAGGAAGGAAATGTTAAACCTAGAATATGATTATAACCCCACTGGTAATCCTACTTAACTTCTAAACTGTGATAAAAGTAGAAATGGGTCAATAAAGCTAGTAGGATCGATGAAACTGCTATGATTGTTTGGTGATCATTTAGTGAGTCCATGAAATTGTAATGTTTACCAATAAGCCACTAGTAGAAGTACACACTCCCCAATAGATCTTATAAGAATCTTTCTAGCCGCGTCATTGAATGATTGTTTGTTTTATTGGAGTTTTATTTGGATTTCTTGGATCTTTATCGATGAATCATATTTTCTTCGTGTAGCTATGTACTTAGTGATCGGAGAGTTCGCAAAGAAGATATTCCAGACTCAAGTCACGAAGAACTGGACAAAGACGTTGATGAAACACAGTAAAGGCAAGCTCTAACTCCTTGATCATATTTCACCTATGTTTTGCAATCGCACCTATGGCCTATTTTCATTGCATGACTGTATGTCTAAATGTTGTTATGCTATGAACCACTTGATGTGGTGGCATGATCTATGTTGATGACTGAATATCATTGTCAGCTACTAGCCAACGATAAACAGTAACTCATTAGTTACTCGTTATCAATGGCTTGAAACAAGATACTGTATCAGTTACGATAATAGCAGTGACTATCACAATCCCTCCTTGACCTTGATAATATAACCCCTTGACAACCTAATGGCTTCATTACTGCACTATAGCAGCGATGGGAGCACCCCCTTGTTAGTACTATGCTTAGGAACCCCAACGATGTTCGCATCGCGAACAACTACACACTGTATACATGATTGTGAAATATGTTAAAATGTGTTTGGTGGTGTGAGTTAGGATATGGGTGGGAGATCAATGAACTGTGTGTGTGAAGGGGAAGGGTTGTCGAGGCGGGTACGGTGATGGGATGCTGTGGGCTCCCTAAGAGGTATACCAGTTGCGGTTGTGTACTCGGTGTAACCCACCGATTGGCGCTGAGTGCTTTAGTAGTAGTCCGATGACCATGTTTTCCTGACTAGCCTTGTGCTAAGTACTTCAGTTTATTTCGATGTTGTGTGTTCCAGACTAGTCCTCTTGCCAAGGACGGATGGAGCCGCCTCACCAACATAAGGACCGGTTCATTTGACCTCAACATAGTAATTTTGTACAACCACAGAACCTGTATGGGAAGGACTCGCCCTACCTTTCTGGTAACTGCCACAAGAGAAAACCTGGAGAGCCATGGATGGCACGGTGGACCAGTAAATGGCACAGAGGTCGAGGGTCGTCTGGAGTCTGGCTGGGTAGGAATTGCCCGAATAGCCCCTGGGTCGGGCCAAGGTGTGATTGTGGAGTTACTCGGGGAAGATGGGATGAGCGTGCATTACTCTCTGATCCAGAGTACGTAGCCTATGGGTAAAGTGTACAAACTCTGCAGAGTCTTGATCTATTTGGATAGCTGTTGTCACAGTCTTGGCACAATATGCTTTGGATCCTATTGATTAGTATTAGCACATCTTCTTGAAGTGTGTGTGTGGGTGGCCGAGGCCGCTATGTTTTGGGAAAGAGTTGCCATGCGTGCCAGAGTCGTCAGGGTCTTGGGTCCGAAGACTCATATAAAAGTGATGGAACTTGCGAGATGGTCTAAAACTCCCCCAGGGCCCGCCAAATATAATAATACCGATTCAACTACCTCTCCCCCTTATTGAAAAACTCTTTTCAAAGAGAACCTTGCATAAAATGCTTTTTGACAAAACTAAGCTGTATGGCCTCTCCTTGCTACAAGCCTCAATGCATTAAACACCTCCCCTTGAGTAGTGTTAGGGCTTGCGGAGTACCTTATGTACTCACTCTTGCTTTATATGTGGTTTTATCAGAAGACAAAGAAGCTGAAGCGTGTGAGGATGATGACTAGGTCTAGTCCTACTTCCCAAGTCTACCTGTTGGGCATGGTGCCGTTCTGCTCCGCTGTTTTGAAGATTTTTCTATTTTGGTGGTCATCTCCAACCACATCTAATGTAATTCAGAACATGGTTGTAAGACTTTTATTGATTATAAATAAATAATCGTTGTATGGACCTCGATCTATTCTGTTGTGCGTACCAACTACTGATCCAGGGATTGGTATGGGATGCACAAGTGGACCCTCGGAAGGCGGGTCCTGACAGAGTGGTATCAGAGCCATACTTGACCGTAGGACAAAACCTTAGAGTCATCCTATACCCTGAACACACATTTTGAAAAGTATAAAACTATTTTTGAAAGATTCTTTCTCTCCTCTATGTTCCTTCCGCACTTATCCCCTTCTATGTTGAAAACTTAATTTATTTCCTTCGATTGTGTCACTCACCTCAACCCAAAACACCTTGGTCGTTCAAGAGTAAGATGGACGCCAACGTGATACGCAAGGTTGGAACCATGCAACATCTGTACCAGACCATTCGAAGATTCGACGAGTAAACCAACCTTCTAATCAACTCAAGAGAGTACGTAAAGATAGTGGAAGCAATTACTCTACTAAGTCTACTAGAAGACGACATCGCCACGTATCAAGATTTAGATCACGATCGATGGAAGAGCAACCACGTGCAACCTTACATTCCTCAGTCACGTCGATCGAATCCTAGAAAGACCGTAGTACCCATGAGTAGAATGGCTTAGCCTATAGTGACATAGAGTAAGTCACAAATAGAACGATTAACAGTATAATATATAAGTTTGTAATCTAGATATGTTTGAATGTGATTCGCTGGTTTTCATTTGGTTCTTTGATTGAGTGAAATTGTGTGCTCTAATACCAACACAGATCAATAATCAAAGGAAAGAAGATAAGTTGGGTGTCTAATAAAATAAATAAATATGGGTTACGTGTATTTATATACCTACGCACGTATGCCTGTATGTACACCAAATACAATGCACCAATAAGAATACACAATATAAAATTTAATATATATGCAAACGTACGTATATATGTGAGGATAAAATAATAACGACCAAAACCAAAATCTTCCACTCCTCCCTTCCTACCGGATCAACGAAATACCCATTCAGAGCTCACCATGAGCACATTGCTCATGCAGGAAACCGTCTCGATCCAAGTACTCCAGTTAATCCTCAAAGTCAATAAATAAATAATTAAGTGTATAAATAAACCAAACAAAACCAACAAAACAAAATTACAATAATAAATTTTAAATAAATAAATAAATAATAATAATAATAATAATAATAATAATAATAATAATAATAATAATAATAATGAACCCACACTAACAAAAGAAACATAGAAGTTAAAATCCTATTTAAGTGGGGTAGGATCTTAACAGAACTAAAGACTCATAAGACAAGCGGTGTGGATCATACCCTCAGGGATTGGTTGACACACCGGCAAGGATTTACACCCTGTGCCAACCGAAAGGTCACCACAGTGAATCACATTGAGATAACGATAAGAAGTCAATCGCAAGAGTTCCTATGGAATTTCTGACACATAGTTTGGAAGCTACGCTCATAGAACGAGTGTCGGAAATGTATACATGTTCAGATATGGATTTGGAAGGATCAAAAGGAATGGAACCATACATAGGCATGAAGTTTCTAACCATGTTAACACTCTAAGCAACACTGAGGACAAAGAGACCCTGTCAGACGGACACGTATTGATTGATCAAACACAAGGGACGTACCCGTAAGCTACAAGAGAAGGGATTTTCTGACTAAGTTCATCACCTTAGGGAACCCTAGTGTTGTGGTCAAGCAGGAAGAAAACAATCTCAAGATGTGCATCGTCTACTGAACATCAGATGAAGTAGCAGAAATACCTGTCACCTTGAGTCAGTGACTTGCTTAACTTGTTAGGAGAGTTAGTGCACATGCGATTTTGGATCAAGTTAATACCAATTCAAGATCATATATGCTCACATCATGAAGTCGGTGCTCGCGACCCAATGTGGAAAGTCTGAGTTTCCATGGTGATGCCCTTCATATTGACCAACATATCAGTATGCTCCTTGAGTCGTATGGGCAAGATAGCTGTAGTGGAGCTAGCAGTAGAACTTTCTTTGTACAAGCCCTAAAAGCCAAAGCCATGGTAGTGGACCCCAAAAAGTCTAAAGATGTCACCTTCTGGGACCCTGTATGATACAGAATATCAAGCAACACTAATATGGTCAGATATGAAAGAACGTCATTATGTAGCTTCCCCGTAGTAAGGACCCTAAGAGGCAGAAGTCAAAGCAATAGGTAGTCAACGGTAACGGTAAACAAACACCCACTGTAATAACTCGCGATAGTGGTAGTGTTTGTGTGTACCCTAGGGAGACGCAGTATGGGGTATAAACATATTTTTTAGAACTAAGGCATGTTGCCTCCTTGAACAGACAGACCTGTTAAGACAATAGGAGCCATCACCTAATACTATGAGTACCAGACAAGGATGTTAGATACACACCCCTCAAAGTGTGCAATCACATGCAAGACACGTACAAAGTCCTAAAGGGCAAGTATTGCTTGATGCAATAGACCAACAGTCAGATGCTAGAGGTCAAGAACTAGCTTCACAAATACTTGAACTTGTGGCACGGAACACATATATCAAGATCAAAGGACGACCATCTCAAGGCAGTGAAGATAACCTTGTAAATAAATCTTTACCCACCTAAGACAACCTTCAAATCTCGACGACAAGATTCTATTTATGTAGGGTAGATCTGTAACACCCTGAATTTTAAACAAAGATAAAATCACTCTGAAATAAAAAATTTAATAGGATATTGAGCAAATGATTATCGTTAATAAAAATCGAGCCAAATGAATATGCAAATACGAACACGTGCACATTTAAATATGAATCAAACTATAAAATAAATCTGAACCAAACAAAAATAAATATGAAAGTGGAAAGGGTATCATAATACACATATACACAGGTATATGTTAGCTCACCACTAATTAAGATAGAAAATGAAGAGAAAAATTTGCTGATTAAATACCAAAGAGGTTTAGCGCAAATCGATCGAAATTCATTTCCAAAACCAGAGGCAATAATTAAATAATACATATAAGTAACATGAATATATATATATGTATATATATACATATATGCTAAACAATAATTAAGATCCATAAACCAAATCTCAAATTAAAACTGAAATTCAAATTCAAACGTGTGAAAGGATTAGGGAGATTACAAAAACATTTTTATGAAACAATTCAAATCATATAACCTAAATATACTGATAAAATAGGGACTAATAAAAATTAGAATTTATGTGTAAATATAAACACATGTACTTCAACTAATATAAATCCCATAAATAAATAAATGAGGATGAACAATTGATGGAATGTTACAATCCAAAGTACGATAAAGAAATCAGTAAATCAAATGGATAAGAAGTAATCGAATGCAAATTAAATGTGAATGAATTAGCTTAAATCCAATTCAAATTCGAAGCAAATATCAAATGAGATTTCAAGTTCAAACTCAAATAGAATAGAAAAATGAAATCAAAAGGGAAATACAATTAATTGGGTGCAGCCCACTATCCTTCCTCCTCCCAGCTGCCCAACCATCTCCCCTCTCTCTATTCTTTTCCCCGCGGCCCAGCGGGCCAGCGTTCAGCCCACCTCCCATTTCCCTATTCCTTCCCTATCGTGGCCCAGTGCCTCCCTTCGCGCGTCCCAGTCCGGCCCGAACAGGCAAACCGCCTTCGTCTTCCTTCGTTCCCAATCGAAGCCGACCGAGCTCCGGCTTTCCCGCGACAAGACGCCGCCTGCTCCACTGCTCTGCGCCATCATCACGACGGCGACGCCGCCTGCCAGCGCCGCGCCCATACCGCCAGCCATGCACCTCGCAGTGGCGCGCGCGCCACGGAACCTCTGTGCACCGCCTCTGCCCGCACCAAAACTGTGCCGGCTATTGCCTCTCCATGAACCGCCTTCGGCGCCTATAAAACGACTCCCCACTCCTCCATTCACACGCACATACACTCCTCTCACCCCGAAAACACTCCACAAAGCTCAAGTGGCCTTCTCCCAGCGGGAATTTGCCGTTCCCCTTTTTCTCCCCCGGCGCCAACCATTGTACCGGTTCCCCCTCCGACGTTGCAAGGTAATCCGATTAACACCTATGATTGCTTTGTCATAGCCTAGAACACATAGAACACTTGATTTTTGGTCACTTAGAACTCCAAGGAGTAGATCTCTATGGCCTTTCACCGGCGTCGCCGCAAGCCATTGCCGTCGGCGAGCTATGGGCTTGTTCAGCCAAATCCACCTTGCCTGTTAGACTCACCGTAGAATGTAGGTAGTACAGGTGTATCACGAAGTGGTGGAACGCCTTCGAGAGTGAGGACACGACACACTGCCACCTTCTCTGCCACCGTCGCACGCCGCCGTTGAGCCCTCCCCGAACTGGTCGAGTACCACAGAACCTTGCTCGCACCCTAGCACACGATATAGGCCACTTTGTTTAGGAAACCAAGCGCCATAGCGCGTAGCCCGTAGGAGCACCGTCGTGCCACCGCCTTTCCTCGTCGCCGGCCGTCGTAGGGACCTCCCAACCTTGTCCGAGCGTCCCAACATCCTCCTAGCACCCTGGAACACGTCCTCAGCAAGTCGTCCTGTTGATTTGATGCGCGCACGCGTGGATCTACGGCGCGCCGCCGCGTGCGGCCGCCACTACTCGCCGCCGGTCGCCGTGGACGAGTCCCCGGGCCGACCGAGACCGACGCGCGCTTGTCAACACTCCCGCGTACTCGCCCTGGACGGCGGACTAGCTCCAGCCAAACATCGGTGAACTCCCGGCTGCCCGCCGCCGCCACCCCGATAGGCTACCGCCGCCTCCCCTATTCAGCCTCCATGGCATCTACGTGGCGCACGCGTGGCCACCACCCTGGTGCCACATCACCGCACCTGGGCGCCACGCAAGATGGCAAGCCTATGCGGCTACCCAGTCAGTGCCACACGCGCCGAAGCCCATGACCCCCCTCCTGTACACCCGGTCTATGTAGACCTAAGGTAGAGACCATGCGATCTAGACCTTGGCTCACAGCGCAGTGCTCCCCTGCTCCACTGAACGATGGGCCCCGCTTGTCAGCATCTGTAGGGAGCAGAGCCTCTGCAATATGGAGCCCGCGAGGCACATGCTAGGTACACACACATTGACCACCCATATCCACTACTAGCCTTACTACTCCACGTTGAAATGCTAGGTGTACCCGTCAGTGTACCCCAAAGATTTAGAAAATGCATTCCCTTACTTCGGAAAATTCTGGAAAATTGCCTATAACTATTAAATGTCTATTACAGTATGAAAACAGTGATTAGGAACACAAATAAATTATAGTAATTCTGAAAAATACTAATAGCTAATAAATAATATTAATTTATTAGGGAATTAGGAGAATCCATGTTTAGTATTTAAATTCGATATACTCTTCACAAACAATTATATAAGAGTCCCTAGAAAATGTTATTTAACACATGTAATATAATGCACGTGGTATTTGGCTAATATAAAATTATGGGATAGAGTAGCTATCATTTCTCATAGGAAAATCAGATAGGTATTCGTGATTAACAAAATGCACATAGAAGCTAACAGTTAATCTCCCCACAAATAACATTCTAAATATTTCTAGGAAGATTTGTTTAGAACTTTAGAATAGTGATTGACTATAATAAATTATGGGACAATAAACTAATTATCATCAATATAGGAAAAAAATAGAGAGTTATTAAATAATAGAAACTCACATATATAAATTAGATAAAATGATATCCTCACTAGTAATTCTAAAAGAGTATAAAGTGTACTCAACACTTGTAGAACCTACTAATAAAGCAACAGATTAGGAGAGTTGTATAGGTTAATAAGTCATTCACGAGCTTCTAGTGAAATAATCATTTAGCTGTAAAACGTTAGAACATAAGTGTAGCTTCTAAAATAAGTAAGATGTAAAACTTAAGTAAGCCTATTCATGTGAATATAGGAGAATTATGGAGGAAGTCCATAAAGAAATGATAATCGACTCTTAGACCATAATAAGAGTCTTTGGTAGTCTAAACAAGTGGTGGAAAAACTAGCGAGTTAATCTAGCATATCATGTAGTAATAAATAAGAACTTGAGGAAGGAAATGTTAAACCTGGAATTCTATTATAACCCCATTGGTAATCCTACTTAACTTTTAAACTGTGATAAAAGTAGAAATGGGTCAAGAAAGCTAGTAGGATCGATGAAACATCTATGATTGTTCGGTGATCATTTCGTGAGTCCATGAAACTGTAATGTTTTCCAATAAGCCACTAGTAGAAGTACACACTCCTCAATAGATCTTATAAGAATCTTACTAGCCGCGTCATTGAATGATTGTTTGTTTTATTGGAGTTTTATTTGGATTTCTTGGATCTTTATTGATGAATCATATTTTCTTCACGTAGCTATGTACTTAGTGATCGGAGGGTTCGCAAAGAAGATTCAAGTCACGAAGAACTGGACAAAGACGTTGATGAAACACAGTAAAGGCAAGCTCTAACTCCTTGATCATATTTCACATATGTTTTTCAATCGCGCCTATGGCCTGTTTTCATTGCATGACTGTATGTCTATTTTAAAATGCTGTTATGCTATTAACCACTTGATGTGGTGGCATGAGCTATGTTGATGACTGAATATCAGTGTCAGCTACTAGCCAATGATAAACAGTAACTCATTAGTTACTCACTATCAATGGCTTGAAACAAGATACTGTATCAGTTATGATAATAGCAGTGACTATCACAATCCCCTCCTTGACCTTGACAACACAACCCCTTGACAACCTAATGGCTTCATCACTGCGCTACAGCAGCGTTGGGAGCACCCCCTTGTTAGTACTATGCTTAGGAACCCCAACGATGTTCGCATCACGAACCACTACACACTATATACATGATTGTGAAATATGTTAAAAGGTGTTTGGTGGTGTGAGTTAGGATATGGGTGGGAGATTAATGAACTGTGTGTGTGAAGGGGAAGGGTGGTCGAGGCGGGTATGGTGATGGGATGCCGAGGGCTCCCTAAGAGGTATACCAGCTGCGACTGCGTACTCGGTGTAACCCACCAATTGGTGCTGAGTGCTTTAGTAGTAATCCGATGACCATGTTTTCCGGACTAGCCTTGTGCTGAGTACTTCAGTTCAGTTTGATGTTGTGTGTTCCGGACTAGTCCTCTTGCTAAGGACGGATGGAGTCGCCTCACCAACATAAGGACCGGTTCATTTGACCTCAACATAGTGATTTCGTACAACCATAGAACCTGTATGGGCAGGACTCGTCCTACCTTTCTGGTAACTGCCACAAGAGAAAACCTGGAGACCCATGGAGGGCACGATGGACCAGGAAATGGCACAGAGACCGAGGGTCGTCTGGTGTCTGGCTGGGTAGGAATTGCCCGAATAGCCCCTGGGTCAGGCTAAGGTGTGATTGTGGAGTTACTCGGGGAAGATGGGATGAGTGTGTGTTACTCTCTGATCCAGAGTACGTAGCCTGTGGGTAAAGTGTACAAACTCTGCAGAGTCTTGATCTATCTGGATAGCTGTTGTCACAGTCTTGGCACACTATGCTTTAGGCTCCTATTGATTAGTATTAGCACATCTTCTTGAAGTATGTGTGTGGGTGGCCGAGGCCGCTGTGTTTTGGGAAAGAGTTGGCATGCGTGCCAGAGTCGTTAGGGCCTTGGGTCCGAAGACTCATATAAAAGTGAGGGAACTGGCGGGATGATCTGAAACTCCCCCAGGGCCTGCCGACTATAATAATACTGATTCAACTACTTCTCCCCCTTATTGCAAAACTCTTTTCAAAGAGAACCTTGCATAAAATGTTTTTCGGCAAAACTAAGTTGTATGGCCTCTCCTTGCTACAAGCCTCAATGCATTAAACACCTCCCCTTGAGTAGTGTTAGGGCTTGCGGAGTACCTTATGTACTCACTCTTGCTTTATATGTGGTTTTATCAGAAGACAAAGAAGCTGAAGCGTGTGAGGATGATGACTAGGTCTAGTCCTACTACCCAAGTCTGCCTGTTGGGCATGGCGCCATTCTGCTCCGCTATTTTGAAGATTTTTCTATTTTGGTGGTCATCTCCAACCACATCCAATGTAATTTAGAACATGGTTGTAAGACATTTATTGATTATAAATAAATAATCATTGTATGGATCTCGATCTATTCTGTTGTGCATACCAACTACTGATCCATGGATTGGTACAGGATGCACAAGTGGACCCTCAGAAGGCGGTTCCTGACACCATTGGCATGTGAGATGTGCATGTTCGGAATTGTCCCTTTTTGGACAGCCTGGGAGTGACAGAGGGGGAGTGGCTTGTGACGAGACATGGGCCCAAATTTGGACAAGATTTTGATGGCATAACCCTGTTGTTATTTGCTGCACCATTTTTGGGCGTGCAATGGAGAACAGCGGGGTTATGCTGCCGAAATTTCGTTCGAACCCGGATCATGCATCTCGTCATGAGCACGCTCCGCTCGGTCACTCTTGGGTGGGTTTAGGATCTATCTGCCTAGGTTGTAGGACCGTGACTTAACATAACAATGAAACTAATAATGATTTGTCTACTTTAAAGGTATACTCTGAAAAATGGCTGAAGACCGTACTTAGATCAAAATTTTAGGACCTATCCTGTATACATTAACGACAATTTCTTTCGCGTTAAACTGCAGAGCCAAACATGGGTGAAGACCGTAGTTGGATGTATACTGGCTGGAAGAGCAGAACTGGTGGTCACTCGGATGAGTGGTACATCAAGTTAGATAAAATTTTGGATCGAGCATTTTCGTTGTCAACGGAAGATATGGTGCGGTGCCCATGTACAAAATGCCGGAACACCAAGTTTTTTAGAAGATGGGAGCTTTTGTTTCACTTATGTCAAAACGGTTTCACTCCACATTATGAAGTGTGGACCTTTCACGGTGAGACTAATTCTCGAGTCATAGCAGAAGTGGATGAGGATGATGATATAACAGAGGTTGATAGGATGGATAAGATGCTAGAAGCTCTGGAAGCGGAGGATCCTCTTACAAATGAGGCAGAGGAGTTCTTAGAGGAACTGAAGAAATCACGAGAGTCGTTGCATGAACTTACGGTTGTGACCATACTTGCTTTCTTGACCAGATTTATGGCAATTAAGTCCAAGTACTTTTTTTCCATCAACTGCTACAATGATCTCATGAAATTGATCAGTGATATCCTTCCACAACCTCATAAAGTGTCACCAGATATGTATCAGTCAAAGATCAAGATATCTGGTCTCGGTATGAAGTATGAGAAAATCGATGTGTGCCCAGACAACTGCATGCTATTCTAGAAAGAGCACGCCAATGAGAAGATGTGCTTGAAATGTGGTAAACCGAGGTATGTCAAAGTTGTTAATAACGATGACGATAATGTGACGACAGATGTCGCACATAAGCAGGTATGAAGTATGAGAAAATCGATGTTGCCCAGACAACTGCATGCTATTCTGGAAAGAGCACGCCAATGAGAAGATGTGCTTGAAATGTGGTAAACTGAGGTATGTCGAAGTTGTTAATGATGATGGCGATAATGTGATGACAAATGTCGCACATAAGCAGCTTTGTTACTTGCTTATGACACATCGGTTGAAGTGGTTGTTTCTTTCAAAAAGAACCGCAAGACACATGAGATGGTGCAAAGAAGGTAAACGTGAGAACAAAGAATTATTGACGCATCCGTCCGACGGTGATGCATGGAAGGTGCTAGACCATTTCGATCCAGACTTTTCTCGTGATGCGAGGAATGTTCGAATCAGATTAGCGACAAACAGATTCTCACCGTTGAGTATGAACGTCACGCCATACTTCTGTTGGCCCGTCTTTGTCATTCTGTACAACCTGCCACCTGCTCTTTGTACGAAGAACGAGTTCATGTTTCTCAGCCTCATTGTACCTGGACCTGATCATCTCGGGTCACGTCTCAACGTGATGTTGAAACCGCTGATCGAAGAATTAAAAGTCTTGTGGACAGGAGTCGAAGCGTACGATAGTTACAAGAAGCAGAAATTCAACCTTCGAGTTGCTTATTTGTGGTCCGTCCATGATTTGCCAGCATATGGCATGTTTTTTGGATGGAGCACTCACGGTTTTCTGACGTGTCTGATATGTGCTTCAGACACGGATTGCTTTCGACTAACTCATGGAGGCAAAATATCTTACTTCGATTGTCACAGACGTTGGCTGCCCTTAAATCACATATTTAGGCAGCAGAGGCATGTCTTTTGAAAGAACACTGTTGTCACTAAAGGACCATCAAAGTGTCTCAACGGGTCAAAAATTTCTGTTATGTTGGACAAACTGGTTCCTGATGAAGGTTGTCCTGGATATTTCGTAGGTTATGGAGAGGAACACAATTGGACTCACATATGTGGACTTTGGGAGGTACCGTATGTGAAGTCGTTGATTCTAATGCACAACATTGATGTCATGCATCACGAGCATAACATGAGCGAAAGTATCATAAGCACTTGCATGGATATGCCTGGCAAAACGAAAGACAATTACAAAGCTAGACTAGATTTGGCAGACATTTGTCACCGTCCAACTCTTGAAATCTCTGAAAGTGGTGGGAAGCCATGTGCTTCTTTTTGTCTTCGATCTAAAGAACAAAGAAGTTATGAAATGGATGAAAACTTTGAAATTCTCAGATGGTTACGCAGCTAGCCTGAAACGAGCTGTGAATGTGAACACAAGAAACCTCACCGGGTTGAAGAGTCATGATTATCATATTATAATGGAAAGACTCTTACCTGTTATGTCTCGGGGCTATCTAGATGATGCGGTGTGGAAGGTTTTAGCCGAGCTCAACTATTTCTATAGACAGCTTTATGCTAAAGAAATCAAGATAGAGATGATGGATAAGTTAGAGAAGGAGATACTCATACTTATATGTAAGATGGAAAAAAAATTTCCACGGGGTTTCTTCAATCCAATGCAACTTCTTCTTATCCATCCTCCATTCGAAGCTAAGGACCCGTTTGGATGGATGAAACGTTTCTGATTCTAGGTAGCCACTTGAAACTGATCCAAGCGGCAAAAAAGAGAAACGTTTCGGGAGAGAAACACTCTGAAGTGATTCACTTTTTTGAATTGTAGAGGTGAAACACTTGAAAATGTGTTCCACACCTTGGAACGATTTGGTCAACCATAACTCGGGTCCAAGTTCTAGAAAAATTATGATGATTTGCCACCACTTTAGAATGCTTTGGATCAGCGGTCAAAATTTTTTATCTTCGTTTTTTTTAACTCGTCAACTTGATAATACAAATAAAATAAAAACTTAAAGGAATGTTACAACATTCTCACTAGGGGTCAACATTATGACCGGAGGCTATTTTTTTGTATTGTCAACGTCATTACATAATCACAAACATAAATGAAGAGCAACCACGAACAACACAGGTTTAAATGGGTCAATTTAGCATTTCTCTCCTATCTCTTGAAACTGAAACAGATAAGCTAGCCCAATGGTTTCTAAAGTGATTCTATTCCAGATTCTGAAACCGTTTTTGCATTGAACTGAAACGTTTCTGATTCTATGTGAATCTGGAACCGTACCAAACGGGGCCTAAAGTTGGTGGTCCTGCGCAATACAGGTGGATGTATCACATTGAAAGAGCGCTACAATATCTTAAACCAATGGTTGGCAACAGGGCAAGGGTGGAAAGGTGCATCGCTGAAGCATATGCTCTTAAGGAAGTAGGATACTTTTCAAGTCTCTACTTTGCAGAAAAAACAATATCAATACTTCGATGATGCAGTACAATATGGACGAAGCACCCCCTTTAAGTGACCTTTCCATTTTTCAAACGAGAGGCACCACCGTTGGTAGCTACACGACCTACGTGCTATCTCAACACGACAGGACTGTTGCTTTACTCTACATGTACGCAAATATAGAAGACATGCAGGAATACTTCGAGTAAGTATTTGTCCTACATTTATGCTAATCGACATATTTTGCTACACATGTATTCTAAAAGATGTTTTTTCACATTCAGCGAGTTTCACAGACAATGTTGGCCACATAGGCATCAACCTACGGCCAAACAAGTAGAAGGGATGTGAAAAGAAGGAATAAATGGAGGGCCGAGTTTCCTATTCTGGCTTCGAGATTATGTAATACTCTCTCGTCTTCTATGTATTATAAGTTACTATTATTAAAGAAGTGTTATATTAACTTAAGATCATTTTTGATAGTGTCGGACTCACAATGTCCATGAAGATTTGCGCCAGCTATCTTATGGATTGGTGAATGTTAGAAACTATGGTCGATGACGTAAATGACTTTTGATTCCGTACAACTCATTTTGAAGCTCTTCGTCCTCTCGCGGCAACATCAAATTACGGTGTTGTGACGAGAGCAATTGACACTCAAGGGAATTTAACCGATTATTATGGGATCATTAACAAAATCCTTGAATTTACTTTTACCAGAAATAAGACCCTTCGAGTTGTCTTCTTTGATTGTGACTGGTTTGATCGCACTCATGGAACTCGAGAAAACCAATTTGGAATGGTGGAAGTTAAACATAAGGACTGACTACGAGGTTACGATACATTTGTTCTTGCACATCAAGTGGAACAAGTGTATTATCTACCTTATCCATGCACGAAGCTCAGTGCTTGGTGGGTGGTATATAAGGTGAATCCTCGTGAGCGGTTATATACTCTTGGGGATGATGGTTACCATGATAGCGAAGACATTGAAGAAGTGTACCAAGAAGAAGAGTTGCCAGACACTTTTATCGCCGAGCTTGGTGCAGGACTCGATCAATTAGTTGGAGATGTTGAAGATGTAGATCCAGATGATATGTGAAAACGGAAATTAGAACAGGCCACGATGGAAGATCGTTGGGCTGGTTTAAGGAGTAGGGCACATGATAATGATGTTGATGAATTTGAAAGTGATTACAAGTAATGTTTTCTTGAAGATAGTAACATGAATTTTGTATATCTTATTTGCATATTTACTGATTATCTATTAAAATAGGATGGCGTCAAAGAAGGGTAAGAAGGTGCCGCCGACGAGGGGGTTCTACCCCTCTACACCTGAGAACGCTTTCGCTGGTGCCTCGTCGACCGGGAGCAGACGCTCTCAGCTGCTGGGGCACATTCTGAGCAGCTCTAGAGCTTTGTCACAGGTAAATTTCACTCGTTTTTACAAATTTTTTAAATTCAATTTCTAGTTAAACTTACTTATGAATCATTTGAATGTTGTAGCCTCATCGACTGAATTAGAGGCTACAATGCCAGTTGAGCCTGGCTACCCTTCGGTGAGCCAGCCCTCAGCCAGCCAGCCCTCGGCTGGCGAGCCTTCTGTTCCTGACCCTTTTGACTCGGTTGGTGACGAGCCTTCTGGGTCACCTGACGTAGCACCCCAACAGACGCGGAGAACGAGGAGGACTCACTTTGTCAGTCCTCCAGCGGTCCCTTCATAGAGGATCGTGGTTTGTTCGATCAGAGACAGGTAATAAAAATTATAGTGTTCAATTCTGGTTTATTTTGGTTACTTAAGTAATGAATCAATAAATATCTTGCAGGGTTTGGGACGACACGTCTTTCAGTGGTGAGAGACACCAAAGACTGGTGAACGGTGTCCTCGGGTCCTTAGTGCGTCTGCACTATCCCGAGGTCATCGACGGGGTGCCTGCTATTTCGTGGGAGGACTACGCACGCGTCCATCACCAGGAGCACGACAACCTTCAGGAGGCCGTATGGGCCGATTTTATGGTAAGTATGTTAAAAATAGTTTCTAAGTTTTAACTCTTAAACTCTTTTAATGAATATCTCTTCAATATATTCTTTATCACAAACAAGGTATACTTTAGAGGACCCGAACGACCCTCGCCTGGTTGAGGATGCGAGGAGAGTGTTTCACTACAACGCTACCAAGGCGCTTCGACAAGCTTTGCGAACGCTCGTGTTCAAATTATTAATGGACACTTGAAGGCGAACTAACACCACATGCTACACTTCTGGCAAGAGAGCGAGAGGCACCTGACGAAGGAGGAGTACGCGCAGGTACGTGGGGTGTAGTAAGTATTTTTTCTGATAATTTCCTCGATGGTATTTTTAACGATCTACAACTATGCGCAGGGCCATGTGAGATGGTTGCAGGGTTGGTACGATGCATTTCGGGCCCTTTGTCGGTACTGGGCTAGCGATGAGTTTAAACCTAAGTCTGGGAAGGCTCGAGAGTGCAGAGGGGTCGAGGGGAAGAGCAGGCACGACCAAGATAACCACTTACGTTTAGCTAAACGCATGGTAAGTGTATGTAATTTATGTTTATGTATTCATAATATATTTTTCGTACTAACACGTACAAACACGTATTGAAAGGAGTGCGAGACGGGGGTGCCGTTGGCCCCTACTGAGATCTGAAAGAGAGGTCACAGGGACCCTTCTCAGCCTCAGGGGTGCAGTCAGGCTGCAGCCGAGCGATTGGTAAGTTTAAAATAATTTATATTAAATATAACTATATGGATTATTGAACTTATACGGTTTTCTTGTTTTCCAGGCTAAGTACGAGTAGGAGGCTAGGAAGATACACAGCGAAGATTTCGATTGGGAACGTGAACCAATCGATCCTCAAGCCACATATGTAAGCGGAGGTGGAAAAGCACACGGAAGGTGAGTTCATAAGTCATTTTATCATTTTCAATTCAAAGTATTGAAGATATTTCAATTTCATATTACTGACTCTTTTTTATAGGCTCGCTATATTCGACGGAGTTGTCGCTCGAGGGCGACGAGACATGCGAGAGGCAGCTTCACGCAGGTTTCGTCGGCGGGCACGTTAGGTCGCCGCGTCTCGCAGAGAGACATCAAGATGTAGTCCCTCCGACAAACTGTAGAAGAGAACATCATGCTATAGGAGGAGGAAAGGAGGGAGACGGAACGACAAAGGATCGCGATGGAACAACAAAGGATCGCGTTGCAGGCCACGATCTCTTCCGAAGCAGATTGGATGGCGCAGATGCGAGAGACAATGGAGGTAACAAAATGAAAACTGAAGTTCTCATTAATTCAGCGTAAATGACTTACTAATAGGTAATATCTAATGTTACGACAGGTCATGGCTCGGGCGCAAGGTTTGGGGATCCAGTTACCGCCACTTCCGGTCTTTCCAGACGATCCTTCTTCTGCGGGTTAGGTAATTTTCTATGTCAACTTAACAATTCTAGTTTTACTTCAACTTTACTAAAATAAAGCAAGGAAATAGAGTGAGAGTGAGAGATAGTTAGATAGAGTGAGAGATAGAGTTAGAAGAGGGGGAAAATAGAGAGAAAAGGATTAAGATAGAAGAAAGAGGGAGATAATTAGATAGAAGAAAAGGATTGAGATAGAAGAAAGAGAGAGATAGAAGAAAGAGTGAGAGATAGTTAGCGTGGGAGAGGAATGAAGAGAGAGAGAGGGAGATATAAATGGAGATAGAGGGAGAGGAAGATAGAGGAAGAGAGGGAGATGTAGAAAGAGATAGAGCGAAAATGATAGCAATTGAGAGATAGAGTGAGAGAGTGAGAGATAGATTGAGATAGAGAGTGAGGAATGAAAAGAGAGGGAAAGAGGGGATCTAGATGGAGATAGAAGGAGAGGAAAGGAAGGAGAGAGATGTTGATGTATTTATATTCTAACTCTAAGTTTCATTAATTGCAGTGATCTACGACGACTGCTCAAACTCTGTCGCTGTCGTTACCGCCACCTGGAATGAGGCGCGACAACGAATTCGATCTTGGAGGTGGCTTCGGAGGTGGCTTCGGAGGTCAGACGGGCGAGTGAGCCCTTATTTGTTTTATTGATGGTGATGTGTGATGTATCGAGAATGCTGTTTGTGATTGTGATGCTATTTGTGTACGATATATTGTGCGTGATATACTGTGTTCTATTCTGTGATTCTGGCATCGAGTTAGGTAGTATTTCCTGTTTTTTTTTAAATAAAAAACCTTATTTGCGACGACTTTTTATACAGTACCGTCGCAAATAAGGCCCCAGGCCGTCGCAAACAAGCCACTATTATTTGCGACAACCAGACCGTCGCAAATAGATGCATAGGTCCCGTCGGATGAACGCGTGGGACCCATCGGCGGCACTTATTTGCGATGTTCAGGCCATCGCAAATAGGGACTAAATTGCGACGGTATGACCGTCGCAAATAGACCAGTGGGGCCCATCGGCCCCTGGCAATAATTTGTGACGGCAACTGCCGGCCGTCGCAAATAGGATTATTTGCGACGGTGGCTGTCGCAAATAAGCTTACTTGCGACGTATAATTTGCGATGGCCAAAAGCCGTCACAAATAGCTTATTTGCGATAATTTTTGGCTTATTTGTGACGGTTCTGGCCGTCGCAAATCGTCAGGATTCCTGTAGTGAACATCCTGAACATACATATGCGTCACACTTTGTTTATTTTCCGGAACTGGATATCACAGCTAAGATACGGTCCTACATTGGAGGTAATACTAGAAGATGGAATTCTGATTGGAGGTAATACTTCAGGAGGAAAAATTAAAAACAAAAAACTGGCTATGTGCTACCCTTACCAAACTCAACCTGCGGCTCGACTTGCCAGTCATCATCCACGATTGTCATGTGTAGTGTTTAAAAGGCATTGCCTAAAATTTCAGTCAACGACTGACGGACGCCAAGTAGCCTCACTTAGCCGGCCGTCTCTGCCACCACCGCCGTCGCACAGGCCCTCACTGCCGCCTCTGCCCGCACTCTTGTCATGCCGCCACCTCTCCATGATTGTGTTCGTTGCTGCCGCCAGCAGAGAGGAGAGAGGTGAGGGTAGTAAATTGTTAGGGTTAGAGTGGAGAGAATATGTGACCCGATCTAAAAAGAAGACTATTGGTCTCATGTGAAGGTTCATAATAATTGGACTGACTCGCAATTTACGTTATTTACGACGGCAATCCATCGCAAATAAACTTAGGTGTCGTAAATGATCGTGTTTCTTGTAGTACTTACCCCAAACTATAATACCAGTTTTTTAACATCCTAAGGTATGGTAAACCATCCAATTTACTCCTTTGGGTGATTTCCAGGCCGGTTTTGCCACCTCAGCAGCCCATGTAGCCTGCTTACGTGTACCTTACATGTGGGTCACACTTGTCATTGATATAGAGAAATAGAACAGCATCGAGGTGTCCGCTGAAGTGATAAGGCTCGCTCACTCGCTCTCCACCACAGAAGTCACTCCGCCTGCTCCGTACGAAGCATCGGGTCTCCTCCCAAATCGGCAACGACCGACGACTCTCGAGCTCCTCACCACGCTCGACCCCGTCGCGGTCGCCGGCCTCCCGCCATCCTCACCGTCCGCGTCGGCCTCCCCGTATCCGCCTTCGTCCCCATCGGCGCCACCCTCCCCGTCTCCGCCACCCTACTTAGCGGCGCCACCCTCCCGAGCGGCGTCACTTTCCCCAGCGGCGCCCCCCTCCCCGTCTCCGACACTCTCTTAGTCGCCCACAAGGCAGCCTCACGGTCCCTTGCTCACTTGTGGTGTACGTTATCTGCAGGAAGCTCACCTCTTATCTCACAAGCCCACCAGCGGCAGCAACGAGGAGGGGAGAGCAGGTCCGAGAAGGCGACGCGCGGTACTTCTTGCGGCTTGCTCAGGTGCTCATCTACCTCGTCCGTCCCACACCCATAGTCTGCACCTCCCCTGCCCCTCTCTCGTGATTTGATTAGTTCTGACGCCCACCCTAGTGTGTGAATATGTTTAGTGTGGATGGATCCAAGTGGAGTGGTCGTGATGTTTTTGGTTTCTGATATGTTAGCTCAGCATGGCTGCAGCCTTACTTTTCTTCAATTTTTGGGTTCTAGGCAAACAAAAATACAAGGTTAGGGGAACTCCTGTGAAGCTGCTACGCTATAAAAGACATAAGGTTTGGTTAATTATTCTGCTGTACACCCAATGAATGGATTACCTCAGAAGATTCAGTATCTGAAATGATCGAAACTGAGATTGTGAATCAGGTGAAATGGAGGCTCTGGAATGGTTTTGTCAGGAACATTTGGTAAGGTAAGAAATGTAGGTTGACTTTATGGTGGAATTAATGGGTCAAATGCCTGATGCCATGCTCCTGAACTTTTGTTTACAGGCAGCAGTACTGCCCCAGAGCCTGATGCAGTAATGTTGCTCCCACCAAGTGCAGCAAACATTTGTGATGCTTGTGCAGCCTCGAGTGCTCCAGATAAGTACGGTGGGTTAAAAAAAACACCATTTCTCATAGACAGCGTCTATAACATTTCTAATGAAGAACATTAATATTGTAACTGCAGTTCGCCAGTTATAACATTAGAATGCAACTGGATAGAGTGTTAGCTATGCATTGTGCACGATCTTATTACATCACCAGAAAATATTTCATTGAATAGAAATTGTACTGCAAATACACTTACTGGAAATTAAAAACAGAATAGGAGTAACAAAACAAAGTGTATGATCTTATTACATAATCAGTGTAGTACGCTTAAGTTGCATGCTCACATTGTTTTCTCTTTCTAGTACCATCCCTTTTAATATAAGCATTGTTCTTCTGTCCTGCTGTGTTGTTGTAAGGACACATCTTTATGTTATGGGTGCTGCTACGGCATTTGCTTCACTTCATTTTGATTCCCGCCGTTCCTTAAGGTTTTTCTTGTGGCTCTCTAGCTCGTTGAGTCTTAGGTCTTCCCGGTGCTGGAGGAAGTGGTTTGGGCATGTCAGATGTAGGCCAACTTTCCTCACCTTTTACTGGTTGCAAACAAAACTGATAGGTCTTCATATACTCAGTTATCGAGTAGCAAGGATGTATGTAGTCATCTATACTCCTGGAGGCCATATAAATTGCACTAATAGCATGACAACATGGCAATCCGGAGAGTTGTCAATATCTGCAACTACATACCATTTTATCTAGATTTACTGTATATCTTCTCTTGTCCTTCTCTTTAACCTCAAATCCATCTTAGCCATTCCATAGCACATAACAGTTCCCAGATCTCTCAATGTTGAATTTCAACTTCTTGAAAACGTTAGGACAAATTGTACCTTGCCATTTTGCTATCTTGGTCCTGTTCTCTTGAATCTGAACCATGACCTTGCATCTTAAGTTCTCAACATTGAAATAATCGGTAAGAATCTAGAATCTATAATTGCATTATTAAAACTCTCACACATGTTGTTATCAACAGAATCACAATTAGAACCAAGTTCGAAGAAGGCCCTGCACCAGTGCTCAGTGAAGTAGAAACCATGTCCTTGGCTCCTTGAGGAGTTTCTTGAGCTATCTTTGCCTTGTGGTAGTTGAATAACATTCTGCATGAGCTCTTTGCACATTTTCAAAATTTCCTTTGTAACTTCTGTCCATGATGTTTCTTTCTCCAATTTGCATACATGTGCCTTGCACGCGTTCTATGTTCAACCTTAGGAACAAGCTCGTCTACATCTTTAATCAAGCCCGGGTAAAAAAATAACACAACAAATTTCAGAACACTTGAAATCAGTAAAGTGAAAATAATGCATTACAAAACACTTGAACACATAACCTTTTGCTGATCTGAAATGAGCACCCATCCTGCACCAGCATCATTAATATTGAGATCCTTTTGTAGTAATCCCAGAAACCAGAAGCAGGAGTCATACGTTTCTTTCTCTACAGATGCCCATGCAATACGATACATCTGATTATTAGCATCTCTACCAATAGAACACAACAACTCTCCATTAGTAGCACCTTTGAAAAAACATCCATCACGTCCTATGACTCGCCTACATCCAACAAGGAACCCCTTTTTGCAAGCATCAAAGCATACATACATCCTTTGAAATACATGTCGATGAAGGATATTTGGTTTTAAAGTCACTATCACAGTACTACCTGGGTTCGTCCTTAGTAACTCTATCTGGTAGTCAAAAGCTCTTGAGTATTCACCTTTGGTAGAAGACAATGCTTCTTGCAAGACTAGAGCCTTGACTCTCTTGCATTTAGATAATGTCACATCACAAAGCATGTTCTTCAAAACAGTCTTTTTTATTAACTTAGCCTTTCATGTTGGATTATCTCTAATTTGATCCCAATATCTCTCAGCTATCCTTCTTGATGTCATTAACTTGTTATTCCTTATAGGTGAACAATAGTGCTCATCAACAAAAGTGACAATTTTGAACCATTCAGATCTACTTGTCTTTGATCCATATACCATCGACTTGCAACCTTTCCACGAACAAACAGACTTAACTTTATCCTTCTCATCCTTTGCAAATAGCAGATGCTTGTGATTTTTTCAAACCATACTTGATGAGTAATTTTTTAAACTGGCCACTACATCTGAATGCCATCCCAAGGGCAAATACATGAATTGGGGCACTAATATCAAATTTGTTCTTCGTGCGCGATCTTGTTGTTTCACCTTCATTGTTCTCCTCATAAGAGTAATCATTACTTGAGTTGTAGTATGAAATTTCATCATCATGTAAATTAGCCAATTCTGGAACATTTGCATCTGCTATAATCAATGACAACTCACGTGTTTGTCCTTCCTTCTTTGACCTAATGTCCAACTTGATTTGCTGGGCAAATTTCCTTAACTTTTCTACTTCTTCATCATCTTCTGAACTATTTAAATCCTTTGGCTGATAATCTGAGTCAACACTATCAGAGTAATCATCATCCACAATAGGCATAGACATAGGTATATCAATATCAATCTCCTCTAATTTATCATCTCCTGTATCTTGAGCTTCATCATCAGCTTCAAGCACATCCATGTCATACTTCCTGTCCTCCTTTTGGTAACCACCAATTTCTTCAACATAGATGTCAGCCACTCCATCAACATATAACTGTTGACCCATCACATTACAAGATTCATCATCAAAGATCAATCTCAATCCAGCATTCATTTGCTGTCCTGGAGGCAACCAATGTAAATGTACAGGACGATCAACATTCATATGATTATGAAGGTGTCCTTCCACCTGAGGTAATGACAGTCTATCCAATTATATATGAGAAATTCCTGTTGTCCCTCCAAAGTACTGCAAGTGACCGCCCACAGATGCAAGTGACCACCCACAGATAAGAATTGACCACCGTAATGGAACTTTATCATTAGAGATTCTAAAGGATCCATTGCCTCTCCTGCATAGAGACAAATTGATGCACAATCAATGTTGATTTGGAACACTGGTGATCTACCAATACTGTATTGAGATCATCACTCTAACCAATTGCTACATTTTTTCAGTACATCTACTATGGTGTTGTTCAGTACCTGATCATGGACAAGTGCAACCACGAAGATTGCTACTGCAGAAGCAGTGGAGGATTGCTACCCAGGGGAGGAAAGATAATCAGGGAAGGACCTCTGGCCGCCAGGGGAGATTAGAGGTGCGCGGCCAGGGGAGGAACGCTGGCCAGGGCAGGATAGCTGGCCGCTAGGGAGGGAGTTTCCTGCACCAGCGCGCCACCAGAAAGTCGCCCAAAAGATGGAGCCGCCAGGTATCGATCTCCTTCTGTTTTTCTTGATATAATCAGGTTTCCAGACTGGTTGTTGGAGATCACCCTATGATGAGTAGGACACACATGTAAAGTACACATAAGCAGGCCACATGGGCTGCTGAGGTGGCAAAGCCGGCCTGGAAACCACCCCCAGTACGTAAGAAAGGCTCATATGAGATGTGCCTGAACGAAGAAGGGAGACAAACAAACTGTGCGTCTTCGTCATCGTGTCTTGCATTACGGTGGCATCAGAGACAAGCTTCAAGGGGCGTCGATGATCGAACTAGGTGCGAGACACTCTCAAAAGAAGCGCATCTCCTTTTTTTTATCATAACAGACGTCCTTTACGGTGTCATTGGAGACGCCGCTGGCGCGCGTCGCCCATCAGCTTACAAGCGTGACATGACTTATAAAGCACGCCACATATATATTGACTATCCGAGATGCTCTATTATGTAGCGTGTCACAAATTCATTAACGTATGTGAGACGAGCTTTATTGAAGCTTGTCTCTTTTATGTAGGTTATCTGAGATGCTCTCTGTTACAGCTCATCGCAGATTGTTTACAGACACTACTATTAGGGGCTAGTCAGGATTTGGTAGCCGTATTACCAGTGTCAGCAACATACTGTTTATGAACATATGTATAGTCAAAATTATCACACGTTAAATTATAATGACCAATCAAATATTATCAAAGTGTCAATCGTGGTTATCAAGTATACTAATTACACAAGAAAGACTGTTCATCTTTATTACAATGTAACTAATTATACACATCATAACTGTCATCATCTACTTCTGTATACCGTAGTGAAAATCATAAGTTAGCGACTATCAACAAACTCCGTATTACCAGTGTCAGCAACATACTGTTCATGAACATATGTATAGTCAAAATTATCACACGTTAAATTATAATGACCAATCAAATATTATCAAAGTGTCAATCGTGGTTATCAAGTATACTAATTACACAAGAAAGACTGTTCATCCTTATTACAATGTAACTAATTATACACATCATAACTGTCATCATCTACTTCTGTATACCGTAGTGAAAATCATAAGTTAGCGACTATCAACAAACTCCTCTAAGTTTATCCTTTGCTCGCCCCGAAGGAAAGTAAAAGACTTAGATTGTTGATCAAGAGTTGCTACTATGTACTATGTTTCAATAGTTCCAAATGCACAACTAAATATTCTATCTAGTATTTTGAATAAATTGATAATGGTACTCACCATTTACCTCAATCTTCATGGAGCTTTTGCGTTCTCCCCTTCTTGGGCGGTTGAAAGATAGAACAATTCACAAAGCATGCATTATATCAAAATCTTAGTTTCCCTTAAATTTCAAAGAATTTCATCGATTTTCAAACTTACGCGTAGGTTCCTCGAATGATACTCTCAATCACTTCTTTGTGTAAGTAGAATTTTTTTCCTCACCAATATAATGCCTCTTTTGTCCTACATCTAAATAAGGCTTTTTGTGGAGCTTGGTAAAGAACAAGAGTAGGTATATTTGCTTCACATATTTTGCTAAGTAAAAAGAGTATGCCTTAGGAGGAAACAAATTATACGTCTAGATCAAGATGTGCAAGTGTGATGGAATTTGTGGAAGTGGAATTTAACTTCTTTTTGTGGACTCTGTTAATTGTAAAGATGAAGCATGGTTACTTTTTTTTCTCATGCTCATTTTTTGAGAGCATGCTTTATTCTTTTACTTTATCTTGCAACCATGCCTTCTACTCTCTTTTTTCAATAAACTTGAAGAGAGTATTTGGCAAATGGAAATATGAAATATCTTTTTGTGTTGGAAATGGAATGGTGAAGAATTGCTAACTTTTAGTGTAGAAGTTCAACACGTGCACATGTAAATTTTGATCTTCGAAGTATAAAAAGATTCCCACATAGGTCTGTACTAGTTTCACTAGGCCCAATGTGAAAATAAATAGCATATGCTTGGATTTTATCAATTCTAAGTTTCACATGGTTTTGTTATGAAATTTAAATCAAATGAGGAACATCAATTTAAACCAATGTGAAATTATCTCCAGAGATTATGTTCTACTCTGAGAAAACTAGCACATCTATGTTTTAGATCATATCTCACAAATACTTAGGACTAGATCATGCTTATGCTACCCATAGTTTCTACTTCTCAGGTAATTTACTTAAAGCCAATAAACTCAATAGTTAGAGAATATTCAAATTGTAACTTAGTACAAAATAAGAATAAAATAGAGAAATTATTCATCATTTCAACATATGGAGGATTTAACATTCATACTGCGCATATTTTATTTTATTAAATCCTAGCCTAAGTTTTTTCGGATGCAAGTGAAGTGAAAAAGGGAAAATGAGATGCAAGGTGGGATGTGATACAAGTTACCTCAAGTGAAGGTCCTCCCCTAGACTTGTTCTTCATCAATCTTCATGATAAGGATTAAACCGTTGATGATGGAAATACACCATGAGGTTATCTTGTTGTTGTTGTGGCAAGGCGTTGACGTTGTTGAATTGGGGCGATTTGCTACATCCATGCATGAGTACCTTAAATGTGTTATTCGAGGATCATAACAAGCTCACCCCTTCTCATCTCAAAGTCTCCCATCCATTGGGTGATATCCGTTATTCCTTGGTTAAGGTCACGAATATCTCTAGCCAAGAAAGAATGACGGGCATCGCACAGTGGTGGAGGTAAGCTACTAGAGCTTGAATGGGTACTGGAGTATTTGGACCCATGTGGATCCCAACTTTTTCCACTGGCCCCTTGGTCACTACTTGCAACTTCACACGATGAGTCTCCTGAGGTTGTGTCCAACCAGGATGCATCAAACGATGGGTTCAAATCCCCTTGGCATTCATAGGCACAGACTTTTGCTGGCGACATCTCCATGGTTGCATTTCTTGATCTACTCTTTGTGACCCTACCAGATACACTACTCATACTGCCGCTTCGATAGATCAAAGAGCAATGGTTCCCAACACTTATATAAATGAAAATTTTGATTAGGTAAATAAATTTTATTTACAAAACCGGGGAAGCAAAATATAAAAGAGCCATGGAGCTCATGTTTTAGAGTATGTCTTTGAAAAAGATAATCCTCATCGATAAGAGCACCAGGGGTTGGAATGTAAGTGACTAGCACATCTTCTAACGCCCTGATCCTCATAGCAATGTGATTAATCAATGAAGTGCACTTTATAGGACCAGTGCTTTTTTAAGTTTTCTAACCATGGTGAAATCATATCCTTAATAGGAGAGATTTTTATCTTTTAACAATAGCAAATAAGATCTTTATTCACCAAATGACCCTAACATACTCCCTAGGTTACATGTTCATAACCACTCATCTATGCATGAAGCATAGTGTGGGGTTGTGAAGGTGGCTATTACTAGGAGCCCTACATACTACCTTGTTGGTTAATTTTGCCAAAAGCTTTATTTGTTAAATTTAGGCATAGCATCTAAGTCTAATAAGCCTCGCCTATTGAAGCTTAGGTTCTCACTTAATTCTTTCCATGAAAGATAGTATTTTTTTTGGTGTTTGGAAAACTGACTAATATCAACTTTTTTTGTGTGTTCTTCCTTAGACACAGGGACATGGGGTTTATAATGGTTCAGGCATCAATTCCTACATCCAGTTTGGTGTTCTTCTCTATTTGTTCATAGTGGGGATCTATTTTACAAGGAGTGACGTCCTGGTGCTAGATGAGACCAATGATGCCTCTTTGGGTGTCTCTGTCTTTGATCATGAGCAATCCCCTTCTAGGGGTGGCCTTTGGGGCCTTTTATAGGTAGCTTAGTGCCATGCCCTACCTACATTCCATGTACCCCAGCTCTCATAAATGGGATGGGGGTTACAAGGTTCCTACATCTTCTACATTCCTCGGGGCGAGGTCGAACTCTTGTTGTCGCTACTATGCCCGCCTTCATCCTGTCACTCCTTGTCTCTTGTCAGTGTCGTGTTGCAGAGCCACCCTACCCCATGTCAGATTGGATACATCCACATAGATGTTGGTAAGTCCTAGGATGCCGCTCCTGCTATGACTCAGGGAGTCCGTGTTACAACCTCGGGGGTCAGTGCTTTAGCCGTCTGCCCGTGTCCTATTACTCTTTATCTTCTGCTTGTGTTGAACGACATAGGCAAATCTACCATTATGGTGGATAGGACTTGTAGTGGAGCGTGTCAGTGAGGATCGTGAGGTGTCCCTTGGCTCAAGATTGTAGACCCAAGTCCTGACCCTGGTGGTATAGACTTGAGCTCTCTATCACCGACCTCGCTGGTCAGTTTTCGATCGACTTTTTGCACGCTTTTTGGTAGTCGGGTCACAGAAAAACTAAAAAGAAATGCCCTCATTTCCCAATGTGGGGGTGCATAGGAAATGAATAGTGAGGAGGCTGGTGAACCAGCGTCGCCAATTTGAGAAAAATTAGCTCATCCTAATGCATGCCAAACAGAAAAGGATTCAGAGTCCATGCCAATTTTGTAGAGTACCTCGAGATCGTAGGCCTTCGTGTGGAAGAGCTCAAAATCACGGAGGATATTTTTGTCTTATTGTTCCATGTCTCTCGCCATGTAAAGATTTTCATCTTTGAGAAGTCTGGTTTATTATCGCCTCCTTCCATCGAGACATCGTCGTGCAACCCCACCCCACCCCCCCCCCCCCCCCCCGTGGACTTGGCGTAGTCTCTATCGAGAGGTACGTGCTCGAATCCTCCTATTGATGGCTTCATTTGATGAAGAACTTTCTATTTTCTCAAACAACATCTTCAAGATCTTCTTCATATCTAAAATGAAAGAAAAATTATACAAAAATAAACTTTAATACGGTTACATTAGTAAAACCAAAGCAAAACCTCAACGAGAAGCCCTTGCAAGATCCTGAGAGCAGCTTGCAAATGCAATGAAATCTTTTTTTGTTTGGAAATGAGAAAACACTTCAATGGGAAGCAATAAGACACTTTGAGAAAGAGTGTGTCAGAGTTGAGGAGGTGAAAATGAGTTGAATTGTGAAGGAACATCGTCATCAGGCACCTCCTTATATGGATTCATCTCTAAATGGTCACAAGAAAAGAATATGTAGTGGTTGGAGGAAGTGGGGGCCAAATCACCCCACTTCCTGGTCAGCTAAAGTGGAGGTGTGACCGCGTTGCCCAGTGGGCCCCCCACTTCTTTTGGCCCAAGCCTTACGACAGCTATGTTGTCAGCCATTGGGTGCAAGGGCCAAAACTCTCTCCAAGAAAAAGTTTTTCAAATAAATCTTTTTCTCAAGTACAATATTTTTTCAAATAAAAATTTTGTTGGGAATAATAAATTCCAAAAAAGAAAAGAAAATACAAATATGCTATGGAAAATGCAAAATTGATGGGAAAAATCAAATTAAACGAAAAAAATAAATATGAGATAACTACCAATTTCCAATTGGCAAGGTCTCACTCAAATATTTTAAAGTCCAATGAGCAGGTCTTTAGTCCTTCACCTTTAGTTCGATGACTTGGCATCCGGGTCTGGAGAAGAAGACTCGAATGGCTTCATTGTTTTCTTCTTCCATTCCTCCCTTGTTGGTTTTCTAGACTTTGGCTCTTCAAACGACCCTAGCCTCACAATCATTTTGTAATAGTGTGGTAGTATGGAGGGCATTTCTTCTTTGAGCAAATTCTACATGAAATCAATAAGGTTGTCCACCTTGGGCAGCATTACTTCATCTTTATGTTTGACATTGGAGCCATACTTAATCTTGATCATGTAGCATGGCTCCTTCCTTGGTCAAAAATCAAACTTTTCCTCCTTGCCATTGATATAGAAGCAGATCTCTCTAGCTCCTACATCGATGCAAGCATCCGTGATGCTAAGGAATGGGCACCCAAGAATGAGCGGTGCTTCCTTCTCTATTCCCATGTCGAGCACCATGAAGTTCATGGGAATGAAGTAGTTCTTGATTTTCAATAGAACATATTCAGTGATACCCACGAGGTAGTAGACTAAAGAGTCGATCAGCTAGAGTCGCATCAGCATTGGCGACAGTGTCATGAAATCGAGCTTGTCAAAGACTACTTTTGCTTGACACTCACACTTACTTTAAGGTCACAAAAAACTTTGTCAAAGCATTGAGTCTCAATTGAACATGATATGGCGGGACACCTAAATTGTTGAGCACCATGCTACCTTTGGTGATGATCATACTGACATTCTGGATGGGAGGTTCAGGCTGCCCCATAATCTTCTCGTTTTCCATTGGCACGACAATAGCTTCCAACAGAGCTAACTTGGTTTCAATCATCTTGTTCAAGCTTAACTGGTTCTTTAATGGTGTTGATAATCCCTCAAGCTCAACATTGATATTCTCCAGGGTCATAGCTGACGGCTTCCTGGACATGGCTTCATTGATCTTTAACCAGCTAACAACAAGTTCTCTCAAGTTCAGCTAATTTCCATAATTGCTGTTGTTGTAGCCCCCTTGAAAAAATGGTCGTGGTTGACCCCACCCTTGACCTCCTAGATGGTAGTAATTGGCATTGTTTGTGAAGTATAAGGCATACTCATGGGTTTTAGGGAAATCACTCCCTAGGTGACATGTGTTGCTACAAACCTTGCATATGAGCATCCAAGGCTTCGATGGTGCCAAATATTTTATCGTTGGCCTGGCAATCTAACTTCTTCATAAGGAGGTCCAGCTTGGAAGTGATCGTGTCCACCTCTTTCAAAGTGTGTCTGCCTCGTTGATGGGATTGGAGTAGCTAGTCGCTCCAACCCATGTTGACAACCATCTTCTCTATTAACTCAGCCTTGGTACTGTAAGCGAGAAGAAGGAACCTTCAACAGCAGCATCCATATGATCACGAGATGACAGTGTTAACCCATTGTAGAAGTTTTGGATGATGAGCCAATCATCCATCCAATGATGATGACTGGCTTGGATGTACTCCTAAATCCTCTCCACAACATCAGAACGGATTCTTTGGGCTCCTACTGGAAACTTGAAATTCTTTCATGTAGGACATTGATCTTGCCCAACGGGAGTAACTTCGTGAGGAATCCCGTAGAACACTTCTCCAAAAGTGTCTTTAGTACTCCGATTCATGTAGAACTACTGGTTCTCTCTCCCAAGAAATGAAAATAGAAATAGTCAAAGATGGATGGCATCATGGGTGGCTTTTATTATTTCTTAACACCGCAGATCATCTCTAATGAGAGATGAGATCCGCAAGCACACGAAAGATAACGTTGTACCATTTCACCTATAAATATTTTTAAGAGTATCGTATTTATCCCAAAGTAAGGTGGTGAAGTAAAGTAAACAATATTCTTATGATCAAGGATAGGGTACTAAGTAATTAGCACGACATGGGTAAGTTGATAATATGGGTAGTGTGACAAACAACTAAGCAATCTACTCTAAGAGATAAATTTGTCCTAGTGAAGATTAAGCTACAAGAAGGGGCTGCTCCTATTGTGCTCTAATTAAACATATACATATTCTAATAATCATGTATACATGAATATGTTAATGGTGAATACGGGCTTAGTGGTCCAACACATCGGGCACGAGTGTACTCTGGAAAAACCAGAACAATTCTCGCAAAGAGCTTGTAACTAGAACAATTCTCGCAAAGAGCTTGTGGCATAGTCCAACATGGGGGAGTGCAAAGAACGGACAAAGCTATCACCACCTGCTGCCTACCGCTGCAAATAGTGGGTCTAAGAGACATCCAATGCTACTTAACTATCTAAGCACCATACTTACATATTAAGTAAATATCTTACAGTCTTGAGTACAAGTACCACTCTAAGGCAACAACTAACCTAAACATCGTTGAACCAATGTTGGAACCAAGCACTAACTTATTCACATTAATATAATCATGTTATTACCTAATTAGACTATAGTGGACGTGTATGATGTTTATAATAATATCATAAGGACATTATTATTAGATCATAATGATACCTACACCTATCACGTACATGGACTACACAATCAAACAAGAAATGATTCGCCCAAGTATATGAATAAAGAGAGACTAATAATAATATTATTAATATGCATAAAGAAACAAAATGAAGAAAAGATACATGAGGCAAACCTTTCCTAGTTTGGACTTGAGATTAGAGGCTCCTCTGTACAACCTAACTTCCACTAAGGACTACGAGAATTAGTGTATACAATGGAGTGAATGCTCAAATGGTGTGGTTGCAAGGGGTGAGAGATCCTATTTATCCATGGAGTTCAGTCGGCTCTCGCCATCTTTTGGGTGCGAATTAATCACCATGGACTTTAGGGTAGCACAGGCGGGCTACACATGTCAGCTGATCGAGTTTGGCGTCAGGAACAAGTCGATCGAGCCAGGGGTTCGGCTGACTTGGTCCTGTTTCCCCTCGGCCTGTGTTTTCTACTGGTGACTGATTTTTGGGCCCTAGCCTCCTTCTTGCGTGAGTCGACGTTGGATTCCCTCGAATACGCCTGGGAATGGGAACATGGATCCATGTGATGCCACATGTCATCACATGATTGGCCAATATATCTTTTTTTAGGATTGCCCTCCTCATTCTTACAATAAAATACCTGCATGCACTATTTCTCCAAGTACAAGTGGAATTATGTTAAATGTAAAGGTCATGTGTGTAAGAAATATTTATTTCTTGAAAGTTTCCTAGAGGGAGTGAACAGGCTAAAACCTAAAAAATTGCTTAATAAAACTTAATCAGTCGACAGAGGGTAGACTAGTCCGACCTGGGGCGGGCTAGTTCGGACAGGTAGGTTAAATGCGCAAATGTAGATAAGCAAACTAGCAGCATAGTATAGTAAATGCACGAAGAGAGAACAACTTAAACTAGGTGGATCACAAGATTTAAGTGAAGAACATGAAGAACCCTAAAAATGATCTAACATATAACGAAGACAAATCGAGACAAAAGACACAAGATTTTATCCCGAGGTTCATCTTCATGAAGAAGCCTACATCCCATTGAGGACTCCACAAAGGATCGAGTCTCTCTCAACCCTATCCTCACCAAGCCACCATAAAGGCTGACTTGATCTTCCACAAAATCATTGGTAATTACAAGATCCTTGGGGAAGCTCACAACTCCCACAAAATTACAACACAAAGAGATCACGAATCAAGACTCAAAAGAACTCGAATCAATAGTTCAAAGCGAGAGAATCGACCAAGAGATCAAGTCAACGATCAACCCTTCTCTCTTCTCCCAAATCCATAAACCCTCAAGATTCACTCTCAGGGCTCAAAGATGTGAATAGGAAGGTGTAGGAGGGCTCTTGGAAGGCTATGGCGGCGCTAAGGTTCAAGAGTGCACAAAGAAATCCTGGGGTCCCTTTATATAGGGGTCCCGACACTTAGTTGTTGCCACCACAAAAAGTGCAGACTAGTCTGGCCTTGGACCCCGGACTAGTTCGGCCTGTGGGGACCAGTTGTTTCATCCTTAACCAACCAAAAAGTCCCTCACCACTTTTTGAATTCAGACGGTCACAACACCACGGACTAGTCTGTACAAGAACGGACTAGTCTGATCTCACTCAGAACTTTTTGTTCCGGGTTAGAATGGACAAGTCTGGCTACTCGTACTAGTCCGTCCTCAAAGGGCGGACAAGTCTAGCCTGCAATGACTTTGTCCCAGGAGCCACCTCCAAACTCCAAACAGACTAGTCCGATCTCATACAAAACAATGTATTCCGATCAGAAATGGAGAAGTCTGCTAGTGCAGACTAGTCTGGCCCTCTACTAGTCTGACCTTTCAGGACTTAGTCCCAGATAGGCTCAGACCGACTCACCACGGACTAGTCCATCCCAAACGGACAAGTCTGAACTTACACAGTACTTCTTGGTCCGACTAACATCAAATTATTCTGATGTCGCCGGACTTGTCCGACCATCTAGTCCGGACAAGTCCGACCTTATCCTTAAGGCTGCCTTGAATTATCTCTCCAACTAAACCTAATTGGACTAAGAGGTCTTTGGTGATTCTAACCACCTTGACTTGTTGAACACACTCTCATCACAAGGCTAAACTCGACATAAAGAATTTTATACTCTAAATTCTACTTTTCGAGGTTTTGCCTTTTATGCTCGTTTTCCTTCTTGAGTGTATCCAAATCCTTCCAACTTTCAATCACTTGTACTTTCACTCGTAATGCTCATTAGTCCCTTAAGTGTTGTCGTTAATCATCAAAACCCTTGGGGATTTAGCCTAGATGCACTTTCAATCCCCCCTTTTTGGTGATTGATGACAACACATTGAGGTTTTTGATAAAAGATGTAAGTAAGTTTATTTTCATAACGCACAAGTGTATAAAGTGCTCCCCCTAAATGTGTGCATGGTTGATTTGCAATAAGAGTAATGCACAAGAATGAAAACTATGGGAGTTTTATACATTTGTGTCTTATGGTGGGGTGCCTACGTGTGATGCAAGTGTTGAGATGTGATACGTAAGAGTGACACATGCATCTCAAGTGAAATTTAACATCATCACACATAAGGGCAATATTGTGAGTAAAATAGAATGATATTCTTTTAAGATTAGCATAGTGCCAATAGTAACTAACATAGATACTCAAACATTCTTAACACAAGAATAACTGAAACCAACATAGAATAATATAGTCATTACAACCCAAGTACGAAAATGTAAATGTAAAGTATCATAATAGTCATTACAACCCAAAACATGTATAATAAAGATATGTTTCTAGAATACGACAAAGTCCATGGATCTAGCACTACTCCCCCTCAATTTCTCCCTCTTGGGAAAGAGAAGAGTGCCTAAAAACTACTCATTGTCGCTCTCACTCCCTTCACCAATGTCTTCATCGCTTTGAGTGGCCTCCTCATCTTCATCCTCCTGTTCATTTTCTTCCTCCTCGACCTCCTCACTATTGGGAGCAGCACTTGAAGAGCCACCCTCACCACCAAAGAGGGCTAGCTCCGCCTTAGAGAGCTGCAGAAAAGGTGTGATGTCTTCGTCGTTAGAAGCCTCTGGGGACACTTGAATGTCCGACTTCTCACAAAGCTTTCTCATGTACTTCTCGTGCCTTTTAGACATCCCTTGATTACGGACTCCCATCTTGCGGCATGAGGTGAAGATGGACTTCAAAAACTTGAGAATTGCACTTGAGGTATCGCCGGAGGAGGAGGTGCATTGGAGGCACTCCTCCTGGAAGCTCCGCCTATCTTTGAGATAGGATGAGGGATTTGAGGATGAAAGGCACAGTGCTTGACATCCTTCACAAACTCCAATCCCGACACTTTCTCAATCAAGCAAATGATGAAAGGAGCGTCGCCACATGATTCGTTGGGAGCGTGAGATGTGTTGAAAATATCATTGTATATGTAGTAAAATATGTTGAACTTCTCATCTTCAACAATCGACTTCATCAAGTGACTCAAATTTCCTTAAATCATCCCCACGTTGCTGTCGAAGTGTAGCAACAACACTACCCCCTGTACCACTATGAAGCAGCCCGCAGAGGTTCTTTTTTATGAGGGGTGAATTCTCAAGAACTATAAAAAGAAATGAACATGGGTGAACACAGGGGATTTACGTGGTTCGGGCCGTCGGAGTGTAATACCCTACGTCCACGGGAGAGTGTGTATTTTCTATTGCTGAGATCGTTTGTCTATGGCTTGGATCTAAGCATGTGTGTCCGTGTATGTGAGCGTGTCTCCCTACATTGCAGCTCGGACCTTTTATATGCCAAGGTCCGACTGTCTACAGTGTGACCGGGGCCCGTCAGGTGGCCTTGGGTAATTAAGTACCCTACACATGATCTAAAGCACTTAATATGGCCTTGAATACATATTAACGTGCCCTCAAGGCAATGTTAACACATCTAGAGCCCTCCTCCACAGAGAGGAAGAGTTCGGATCCATTGGACACGTGGCATCACTAGAGCCTTCCTCAACAGGGAGGCGAGGTTCGGGGATGTAGGACACATGTCTGCACCGGAGCCCTCCTTAGCAAGGAGGCATGGTCTGTAGCCGCAGGACATGTGGCAGCGCAAGACTCCTCCTTAGCATGGAGGCGGGGTTTGGAGCCGGAGGACACGTGGCAGCTTGGATGCGTTGAGTGAGGCTTGGATGCACGACTATTGGACTTTTTGTTGGGGAGATTGAGTAGTGACCCAATATCCATCGATGACATCACTCCTCCAGCGATTGCTGGCCAGTTTGCACAGACCATGCCCTGAGAACACAACTATTGCGTGAGAAGCTGACACTGGATGATCTAGGCATCACCGTATGGCAAACTAGAGATCAATCTCGGGGCGTTGAGATCCGCGAGGCAATAGGTGCTGGTGAATAGGGCAAAGCCGAACCAACCAGTCATCGTGACAAGGGGAAGGGCTTGGTGGTGGACCCTACCAAGATTGCTCGACAAGCTACTTCTCTCGCCCCAGTCAGCACAACTGGAGCATCAAGTCAGCCGCCAGGCCCCCCGGTCCAAGAAGAGGCCATTGGAGCACAATGACAGAAGTTCCTCCAGTCCTGCCCCATCGCCACCTGCGAGCAGCTGTCACAGTCCCTGTGGTGGTGAAGGCCAGGGGACTAGTGCTCGTGGTGGCGGTTGGAGAGCCAGCACCTACAGCAACATTCAAAGCCAGTTAAGGGGTTGCTGGATTCCGATGATAGTGGGCTCGGACGACTCCGGTCGTCCTCGCAAGAGATTTCATGACTCCTTCTTCATTCTTTGTTTGTTCAAATTCGATTCCCTTTTCCAGGGTGTCGAAGCCAAATGCTTCTTCCCCTCCACAATAGATTGGTGCTGGCTCTTCCACCAGACAGAGCCTATAGCTGCCGCAGAGGTAGAAAAATACAACAGCGAGGTGGCTCTGCCTTTGGGCTTGGTAGGAGCTGGCATGGATAGGGCAATGTCACCCTCAATTGTGGTGGAGGTTGAGGTGAATCCACCAAGATCCGGTGCAGCGGCCGACGATGATGTGGACTAGCCAGCTGCGGTAGAAGTCGAAAACAGCAAGGCCGAGTCGTCAGCTGCCATGGCTACACCCGTCGGTCAACCAACTTTCAGGACTTCTGGCCTGATACTATGGACCGCGGCTATCGTCCCAACAGTCGAAGAAACGGCGATCAACGACGAGGAGTCGAATACAGTGACGGGCCACACAAACCTGTAGGGGTCGAAATTGATCCCCTTCCCTGAGGCTGTGAGGGTGGCTCACTCTAGTGCTGTCCAGAAACTCGACGAGTAAAACTTGTCTGGAACAAGTCGGACGAACAAGGCACAAAAGTTCCTTCAAACTACAAATTTTATTCAATAGAACACAAGATGAACAGCCCCAAAGTCGTTCACCACGAGCTCTGGGCTCCCTTGCTTATATAACCAGCCCTTAGGCCAACCCAATATTAACTAGGACTCCAATCCTACTCAGATCACTAATTGTAACTTTCCATAACTGCTCAAGATTCTTCTATACGCAGATAGAAGCAATCTTAAGACTTCCAAACACCTTAGGAACGTATCCCACATTCCTAAACAACTCAAATTCGTGACCCACACGAAATCCTATCATAACCAACTCAAATCTTTCCATATTTGAGTTAAACCCGACTCAGCCGCAGCCTGAGTCTATAACCTAGTCGGTTGGATCTTTCCGACCAATTCTTTACGTCCACATCTCTTCATCACGTCTCGGAACCATGTAGCCACGTCCATACACTCCTTGCACACGTGCAAACATCTTCCTTCGACGTCCAATAACCTTCATATGCACCGCCCTTGATTCAATCATCCTGCGCGACCTCCTGATCAGCTCAACCACAATTCCTCCTGAATTTGGTTGTTGGAACCTCATCTCCTCCCTGAGACTAGTCCAATGGATCCCTTCACCAGCCATGACTTGAACTCAAGCAACACCTGCACATGAATAAACAACCAATCCATACGAGCCTAAGTCCTCGACTTGACTCAAGTTAGTTCCGAACACAACACCCTACGTGAGAACCTCACATAAGCATGTTGCAAAATCACAGTAACACGATATCATCCATATCAACCAAAACGCTCCAAAAACTTAGCAAATGAATACTAATCAATCTTTCCAACAATGTAAAGCAAGTACGAAACATTGCAAATGAAAAACAGAAGCACTACGGTCAAGTTCCGGACCTTGCCAGAGCAACCCGGAGCTTGAGCCAGAGCTAACAAAAGCTAGTAGAATCTAGCGCTGGAGCTAACCAGAACTAGTCGGAATTAGTAAACCCAAAAGCTGGAGCTAGAAAAATCAACTCGGAGCTTAGCAAAAACATGTCGGAGCTATCAAAAACATGTCGGAGCTATCAAAGACATGCCGAAGCTAATAAAGACATGCCGGAGCTAAAGATAAAGCTCACCGGAGCTAACCAAAGCTAGTCGGACCTTACCTAGAAGTCAGACCTAGCTTCGAACATAGCCAGAGCTACCCAAAACAAGTCGGACCTACCGTCGGACCTTGCTGTAGCTCAGAGCTAGAGTCGGACCTTGATAAAAAGGTGTTTTGGTGATATTCAAAACTTTTATCGTCAAAGCAAGTGTATTCACTACAAGCCAATGTATTCAGCACATATAGGTCTTACATGGAGGCAGAAGAGCACTACCTGCAGTTCTAGGGCAGGTTGCTTGAGCTTCGGACCAAGTCTACACAGCGAAAGGCAACTGGTAAGGCCGCACAGCTGCAGAAGATGGAGGATACGCTTACAGAGCAGTGTATCCTCATCGGAAAACTAGACAAGGAGACCCAAAAACTCCTTGCGGAGGCCAAGTCTGCCAACGACACTCCAAATGCTCAGCTCGACGCCTGCTCCAAGTTGCGATATGAACTCACCGTTCGCGAATCTGCCATCTCCAAGTGTGTGCTGGAGTTACAGACGCGGGAAGAGGAGCTCTTTCAAAAGCGCGGCGAGTTGGCATCCTGCACCGGAGAGCTCGACGTCCGTGAAGCAAGTCTGCAGGAAGAGCGGGTGTGTCAACTGCAAGTAAAGGGGGAGCTCGACCGCCACGAGGTTGTCATCACAATCCGAGCAGGGACCCTGGACGCGCGTGTCAAAGCGCTGGTTGTGTAGGAAAAAGCATTGGCCAAGAAGGAGAAGGCGAGCTTGGTTGAGACTGGGATGGTTTGGGATCTCCTGGGTCATGCCGTGTCAGCCTTGGTCCCACACATCTTCAACCCAATCTAGTCAGAGGAGCCGGCACAGGAGATAGGCCATGTGCTTCTTGCACTGGAGTCTTTCGAGATCAAGCTGGCGGCACTGGAGCACATCGTCAGTGAGTAGCTGGAGAAGGAGGGTAAGGTCTTGGCTGAGGCAGTGGCGAAGCACGTATTGACGTGCTACCGGAGATGGGACGCATCTGGCCCGCTGGACTATAGGATGAAGGGGCCCGTTGCAGAGATGGAGGACATGGCCAAATCGTTGCCATGCGATTCCAGCACTGCTCTTCTGATAGTTAGGGACCCCCTCTCTTCAGCTGCTCTTGTACAAACTTCTTTTGAAAAGCTTGTTGAATTAATGATCTTGATGTTGATGTTGGCTTGTCTAAGAATGGCTGCCAAAGTTGTAGAGCTCGCTGTCAATTGCCATAGTAGCAGTGGCCCCCTCGTAGGTGTGGCCAATAGATTGGTGACGCCTACCATCAAGCACATGTATTTACTGCGAGTCTGATGTTGTCCTCTGAAGCCTCAATAGCATGGGCTTTCTTGTTGGAACGTTGACAATGTGTCCCCTATGTGATGTCGGAGCCAGCGGCGCCCATCAGCAACGTGAAAAATGTCGATGGCTGGCCCCCGAAGAGGTGTCAGCATTGGATCCTAAAATTTTTGTCCTGCACAAGAGTGAAAGAAAAACAGATTAATAGTGCCCATTACAATCTTCTTACCCTTAGTTTTGTTCTGGCTTACGTTCCTTAGCCGGACTACGAGGCCTGAGTAATTCAGTGCGATAGTATTTGGCTATTGGTTGCTGCCTCACTCAGGAACGTGTGCTGTCCGGACACGCCTTACTTTGTCACAACACCGGAACGGTAGAGTGTGCATACTAGAGATCCCAAGCTAAGCAGGCAGCACACTCCAGACCTTCCATCGGTGTTGATTTTTCAAGCGAGTAGGCCATTCAGCAAGCACGGGATCCCAAATGAGAAAACTACGAGAAATACCCAACACATCATAGGTACTTCAGGCTGCCCGTCTGTAGTAGGATAGCACAATCCTACCATGAGCAATTAAGAAGATGTAATAGAGAGAAAAGGAGTAATAGTATGCATAATGTTAATGTACACAGGGTGAGACAAATCTTTCATATTATAGTATTTTATAGAAACTCCGGATAACATGGGAGGTAAAGCATACATGCTCAGGGTACGTAGCAAGGCTAAGCATGCTGTACATTTTGGACCAACCCCGCTGAAGCTTGGCTACTAGGAGCATTACTTTTGAACACTACAAAATACTACAATAACAACAGACTCACCATCGTGCTAAGTGTAGAACTTACCGATGTGTTCAATGTTCCATGGGTTGGGAAGTAGTGTCACATCTTCTATGGCCAAGTGGACGCATCCAGGGCAAGAAACTTTTATAACTCGGAAGGGACCCTCCCAGCTGGGGGAGAGCTTCTTGCTCCTTCACGAGAAAGTATATGCCATAGCACTAGATCGTCAACTTCAAGCTGCCTACTGCGCACGTGCTGCAGCTGGTAGTGTCAGAGCACTTGTCGGTAGTGTGCACTTCGGATAAGCTGCTCAGAATCTTGCCTCGTCGGGTCTAGGTCATTGCGCCAGAGTGCTCCTGTGCGGCTTCTTCATAAGCCTAGACATGAATAGAGCTTATGGTGATCTCTGGAGGAAGGACAACCTCTGCTCCGTACACCAGAAAGAAAGGCGTCTCCACTGTGGCTCTGCTGGGTGTAGTTCGGCTAGCCCGCAGTGCACACAGAAGCTCCTCAATCTAGTTGGCACCATGCTTTTTCAACCGCTCGTTGGTGTGCGAATTGAGATCCTGAGTATTTCAGCATTAGCTCTGTCGGCTTGCCCATTACTTTCCGGATGTGCTATTGGTGCATAGCGAATCTTGATACCGAGGTCTTCGCAATATTCTGGAAATGCTACGTTGGTGAATTAGGTTCCATTGTTAGTGATAACTCTGTTTGGGACACCAAACTTGCAGATTATGGACTTCAAGAACTTTATTGTTGACTACTTGTTGATTTTGACTACATGGACTTCTTATGGCCACTTAGTGAACTTGTCTATGGCGACATAGAGATACCGGTACCCACCAAAAACTTTGGGAAAGGGCCCTAGAATAGCCAACCCCCACACAGCTCAACATGTGGATAGCTAATTGATTACCTTCTCATTATCAAAAGCACTTGTGAGCATGCAACAAGTTCAAAATAGCAAGTAAGTTCGATCATGACCAGATATAGTGTAAGTAATTATTCCAATTACTAGTTATGGCAAAAACTATAAAATGTATAACATGAGTAATGTAGTAAGAACTTTTAGCATGTAATAGGAATCACAAAGTCATATATGTATGAAATACTATGCTCATATTATTTTAATTTTAGATTCACACATAGACTTCCTAAGTTTCAAAACTCCCCGTCAATTTAAGCCATGAGGATGCATAACCCCTATTCCATTACGAATGAAACAAAAACGAGTGAAATCCAAAAGTTTTTTGTAACAAAGTAAGCCAATTGTTGTTCAATATCTACATGGTGAAGCACAACGTTTCCTTTTTCAACATTATCACGGAGAAGGTGATACCTAATGTCAATATGCTTTGTTCTAAAATGTTGCACGGGGTTTTTAGAAATGCAAATGGCACTAGTGTTATCACAAAAGAGTGGAACACTATCTAGATCAACCTTATAGTCCTTAAGTGTTTGAACAATCAAAAGAATTTGTGAGCAAGCGCTAGCAACAACTACATAATTAAATTTGGCTGTGGATTGTGCAACTGAATTTTGTTTTCTAAAGGACCAAGCAAGAAGGGAATTACCAAGAAAACGACAAGCACCTAAAATACTTTTCCTATCAATCCTACAACCTCCAAAATCAGCATCCGAAAAAGCTTTCAATGTAACAGTTGTGGAAGAAGGAAGAAAAATGCCAAATTCTTGAGTTCCATGTAAGTACTTGAGAATCCTTTTGACGGCTTGACGATGTTAAGTACGTGGGGAAGCTTGAAATCGTGCACAAAGACATACGCTGAATTGTATGTCCGGTATTAATGCCGTGAGGAACAAAAGTGACCCGATGATGCTTCTATATTCTTTTTGATCCACGGGTTCACCATCTTCATCAAGTTCAAGCGTCATTGCTATTCCCATTGGTGTCTGAAGAGGCTTGCTTTTTTCCTTGTTGAAGCGTTTAAGAAAGTCTTTTGTATACTTCGTTTGATGCACAAAAGTTCTCTCCTTGGTTTGCTTGATTTGTAGCCCCAAAAAGTAGGTGATTCTCCCATCATACTCATCTCAAATTCTAAACTCATCATAGCTGCAAACTTGGACACAAGATCATGAGAAGCACAACCAAAGATAATATCATCCACATACACTTGAACAAATAGTGAGTCATTGTCATGCTTAAGTATAAAAAGAGTTTTATCAACCTTGTCCATGGTAAACCACTTTTCAAGTAAGAATGATTTTAACCTATCATACCATGCTCTAGGGGCTTGTTTGAGACCGTACAAGACTTTGGACAGTTTGTAAACAAGATTAGAAAAATCTGGATTCAAAACCCGATGGTTGCTTAACATAAACCTCCTAATCTATGTGGCCATTAAGAAAAGAATGTTTAACATCTATTTGATATAACTTGAAACTTTAGATGCAGCAAATGCTAAGAAACTTCTAATGGCTTCTAATCTAGCAATGGGAGCAAAAATTTCATAAAAATTTAGACCTTCAACTTGTGTGAAACCTTGAGCAACCAACATAGCCTTATTTCTAATCACAACCCCATCCTCACTTTGTTTATTTTTAAACACCCATTTAGTTCTAATTAAAGTCTGACTTTGAGGTGGAGGTACGAGTTTCCGAACATTATTTTCAAAATTTTCTAACTCTTATTGCAAGGCAATAATCCAAGATTCATTAGTGAGTGCATGTGATATATCTTTGGGTTTAAAAGAAGCAACAAAAGAAGAGAGTTTGGATCTCAAAATCTAGACCGTGTGACTCGTTCGTGCAAGCTTCTAATGATTTATTGTGAAGGATGACTTTTGAGAATGTGGAGGGGAGTAGACACTTCACAAGCTCTTTCTTCTTCATGTTCATCACAAATCGAAGAACTTGTGACTTGAGGAAGATCTGGACCAGTAGTAGTGGTTGTTGGTGCTGGTTGTGGAGCGAGATCAAGAGATGGACTGATGTTATTAGCTTCTGAATTTTCGGGCGACAGCACCACTTCTTCCTCATCTTCAATGAAAATATTCTCCCCCTACGGATATACATCATGACCTACAGTAGTAGAGATAGTACCTGAGCTAGCTTCATCAAAAGAAACTTCACAAGTCTCCACAATTTTATTAGTGTTAAGTAAAAGCACACGGTAGCCTCTAGTATGAGATGGATAATCAAGAAACATGCCATCAATGGATTTAACTTCAAATTTATCAAGATTACCATATTTCTTAAAAAAACATTTGCAAGCGAAAACCCTGAAGTGTGTGACACTAGGCCTATTTCCAAACTGAAGCTCATATGGTGTTTTTCCTAGCTTAACTCTCAAGAAAACATGGTTTGAAACATAACAAGCTGTTGCAATAGCATCTGCTCAAAATTTTTTCTCAACTAAGATTCTGTTCTTTCTCTCTACAACACCGTTTTGTTGAGGTACATATGGTGAAGAAAATTGATGATTTATACCTTTTTCAGCACAAAAGTGATCAAAAGATTGATTTTTAAACTTTGTTCCATTATCACTTCTAATTGCTTTTAATGATCCTGGGTGATCAATTGATAATTTAGAAAATAAGATTCTAAAGTGACTAAAAGCTTCATTTTAGATGTCATAAAGTAAACCTAAGAGTATCTAGAAAAGTCATCAACAATTAGAAACACATACCATTCACCTCCGAAAGATTTAACACGTGAAGGGCCTATGGTGTCAAGATGTAAAAGTTGTCCCAGTTCAGTTGTCATGGTCAGTATGAGAGGAGCATGTGAATCTGCAACCATCTTAGCATGTCTACAAGAATAACACACAATATCATTGTCTCCTTTAAGCTTAGATAGCCCACGTATGCGTTCAAAACCACTAACACGCGTGATATGACCAAAGCCTACGTGACCAAGTCTACGATGCAAAAAATATAAGTCTTTCAAATCATTTGCAACTAGACACCTATGCCGAGAGGATGACATATCTAGATCAGCTTTAAAAACTCTTTCAAATTGCGACATGTTAAACATAAGCTCACCATTAGAATCTACAACCTTGCAACAATTTTTAGTAAAAATAGTTTCTAGATTTTCATCTAGCAATTGTGAAACAGAAAGCAAGTTGTATTTCAAATTTTTGACAAGTGCCACATCTTCCAAAGTGTAGTGATTATTTACTCTAACCGAACCCTTAGCAATTATAGGAGTTGAAGAATTATTGGAAAAAGTAACATTCTCTACATGTGACACAAAAGAGAGGGAGGAGAACCATTCTGTTATCGATCATGTGGCGTGAGCAACCTGAATACACAAGCCAAATGTTCTCCTTCTTAAAGCGTGTAACCTACATAGAAGCACAATATTTAGATGACTCAATACGAGGGTTAGTTAAAAGGCATTTGAGAATCCAGTATTGAGTCACATGACGTCCGGCAGGAACAACACATAAAAGCTGAGAAAATACAGCAGGTTTATGAGTAAAATTTGAGAATTCTTGTTGCCAACTACTTATTTATGAAGTGTGTTATGTGTAGCACGAAAACAGTAGATTTGGAAGCAAACTTTGCATGTTTATAACTCGTTACAATAGGTTGAATGTTCCTAACATTTGGTTCAACACGTGCAACAAGTTTTGCTCAGTTGTTATGTGATCTAGCAATCATTCTTTCCTTTTTCTGTTGTTTAGCTAGTCTATAAAACAATTTATGCCATGACAATCTCTACCACAGTAGGTACAATGAAAAGTAACCTTATGTTCATCTCTAGATGAGCAAGCAACATGTTTGTTAGAAATCGAACGAGACAACACTCATGTAGATTTGAAAATCACTTCTTTTTGTTTAGGAACTCTTTGAATCAAACCATTTCTTAACGATATTACAATATTAGGTGGATATGCTTTAGCATGAGCATGAGAATAAAAATCTAAACTAGTTTTATTATTGTAAGACTTGTAAGAATTCAGCAGCAAGTTTAAGTTCTTATTTGCATTACAAAACTGATCTAGTGTCCTATGCATGTCATCAAATTTATTGGACAGATCAAGACAATTTTCACATGAAGTTTTTCCTTTCAATTTGCAATTAGAACAATATTAAACTTCATGAGAACGCAAATCATTGTTCAAAATAGAAATTTCATTCGAAGCATCATGTAGTTTTTTGTCTAGCATTCTCAGCATTTGAAAAATTAAAATTGATACTACGCAAGTTGTTGAGAATCTTATTAAAGCAAGCAAATAGATCATTGATGGACTCACGCAGTTACATATCAAAGCGCATATACTCTTTCTTGAACATATCTTGATGTACCTCTTTGATTGTGTTGGAACCTTCGTGGTAGTCACATAAAGCTTTCCATACGTCGTATGCTGATCGAAGATGTGCAACACGATCAAAATCGCTTTGAGTCAATCATTAGATGATCAAGTTCCGCACCTTGTTATTGTTGTCGACATCCATTATGTTGGTAGCTGTTTCTTGATCATTTGATGGCATGTCAAAGTGCTTGAAGACCTTTTACCAGATTGTGAAGCCCTATGCTCATATATAAACCTCCATACGCGCCTTCCAAACCTGAAAATCAATACCATTGAACACACAAGGTTTTGTGGAGTACTTCTTCATGTCGATTTGTCAAAACACATCCAGATCAATGAGATTAGAGCAATGTGGCCCTGATACCAATTATAGGATCGAAGAGCACGTGAAAAGCTACCAGAGGGGGTGAATGGTATATTTAAACTTTTTAAACGAAAGCAATGAAATCCGCTCGATGGAAAATTGATCTGTTAAACAAACCGTATGTGCAACTTTTTCAACGTGTTCAACCATGACAAAACAAGTATATATTGTAGAGAACCAAGTTACAAAGACACGACAACAAGAATCATAAGAAAACATCGAGTAAAATTCAAGTTATGAAGGAAACCCTAAGCAAATGTCAATTTGTTCTAACAGTGAGCAAACAGATCTGCTATGTTGCAAACAAACTCGTGTTACTCAAAAACCACATATCCAATGACCGTGAAATTTTCACAGATGATAGATTATTGAGTTGTGAAGACAACATAATAAGAATCACGTTAATTGGATATATAAACTCAAGTTACAATAAAAAACAATGAAGAAATGTCGGGCAATGCTAAAACTCAATGAGAAAGACATAAAAATAAACCATACAAAAAAAGCACAAAAGCTCATCTAAACTAAGAATTTTATTGATCAAAACACAAGAGGGACAACCCCAAAGTCATCTCACTGTTGACGGTTGTTATATACCAATTTCTTCTGTCAATATAACTCAATTATGTGAAGGAAATACAATTTCTTGCACACATTACCTTTCTATTTAACCTATTTCCACTTGTATTTGAAAGAATAGTGCATGCAGACATTTTATGCAGGAAATGAGGTAAAAGAGGTGGAACAATCTTATAAAATATCATCCCAGCAAATCAAGCGCCGATATGTGGCATCACATGGATCAAATGGCCCACAAAAAGAAATATTCGTGGCCATCCAACGGTGTATCACCCGTATCAATCAATGGAACCCACATGTAAGTGATGTGGAGAATACACAACCTCAACGGTGCAATGACTAGGTCGGCTAAACCACCTGTTCAGTCGACTAGTTCCTAGTGTCAAATGTGGTCAACTTCCACATGGCGACTCCCTATGATGCCCTGATCATGATAAAGACTAATTCACAGACTTTTGGTGGCAGGAATCGACCCTTCTCCAGCTATAAATAGGACCCCCTACCCTCACTTCCCACTCACACTACTCGAGTATTCATTCTACACTATTCTCTATAGGTTTGGAGGAATTTAGGCTGTAGAGAGAAGAGCCTCTAGTCCATAGTCCAAGTTAGTAAGGAGTAGAAGGAGTCTCCCTCTTTCCAGATCCAAACTGGGAAAGGTATGGCTCATATATTCCTCTTTGTATTTGTGACTTTGTTCTTAATAAAGATGTTATCTTTAGTCTTCTTTTATTGATATACTTGGATGAAGTGTTTCTTGTTCGATTGTGGATTCCATGCATGTGGTAGAAGTAGTCTTTATGATTATGCCATAACAATCTTATTCTATTACAAAAACACTACAAACCCCCACTATAGTCTAATTAGATATGACATGACCATGTTGATATGAATAACTTATGCTATGTTTCAACATTGGTTCAACAATATTTAGGTTAGTCATTGCCTTAGGATGGCTTGTTCCTAGGCTCCTAATGTATTTACTTAGTACGCTAGCATGGTGCTAGGATAGTTAAGTAGTGTTAGATGTCTCATAGATCCATGGATTGAAGAGGTAGGAAGTAGGTGATGACAACTCTATTTGTCCTTGTAATCCTCCACGTTCGACTATGCCACAGGCTCTTTGCGGGAGTCACCCTAGTATTGCTAGGGTAAACCCGTGCCCGATGTGTTGAAAAGCATAACATAGGAATTCACCATTGACATATTCATTAATATCTAACCTAGGCTATGTAAATGTATACTAGAATCATTGTAGGAGCAACTCCCTAACTCTTAGCCTAATCCCTCTATGACCCATTTATTCCCCTTAGAGTAGAATGCTCTTGTGTGTGTCACACTACCTCTACATATCTATTAACTGTCCTCACTGGAACCTTACCTAGACCAATCTACCCTTTTCATGTGATGATTTCTATGCTTCCACTTAGCCTTCCTTTGGGAAAATATAAATAACACCCTTGGGAATACTCTTAAAGGGGAAATGCTACTTCGATAGTTTTTGTGCACTTGTATATATTTATTTGTAATGTAAGAAACGTCAACACTCACCACGAGCCTTGGCCTCCCTTGCTTATATACCAAGTCTAAAGCCAACTCAATCCTAACTAGGACTCTAAGCCTACTCAATTTCAACCGAAACTTTCCATAATTGCGCAAGACTCTTCCATATGCAGATAGAAACAACCTTAAGACTTCCAAACACCTTAGGAACGTCCCAAACATTCTTAAAACAACTCAACTTCATGCTCACCACGAAATCTGATAAAAAAACTATAAACCTTCCATAAATGAACCATAATCGTCTTAGCCGCAGTCTGAGGCATAAACTAGCCGGTTGGACCTTTCTGGCCACATCTTCACGTCCATATCCCTTTATCGTGCATTGGAACCATGTTTCCGCATCCATGCACTCCTTGCACACGTGCAAACACCTACCAACGACGTCTATGATACCTTCATATGCATTGTTCTTGATCCAAACATGATGCGTGACCTCCCGATCTACTCAGCCACAATTCCTCTCGAACTTGGTTGTTGAACCTCATCTTCTCCCTAAGACTAGTTCAACGATCTCCATCACCATCCATGTCTTGATATCAAGCAACACCTGCACATGAATAAACAACAAATCTTTACGAGCCCAAGTCCTTGACTTGACTCTCGTTAGTCCGAAAAACACAACTTATGTGAGGACCTCACATAAGCATGTTGCAAACCATAACAAAATGATATCAGCCATAACAACCCAAAACAACAAAAAACTTAGTAAGAGAATACAAGGCAACCTTTGTGTAAGCCAAAGGAAAGTTCGAAAAATTGCAAGTTAAAACAAAGCAACCAAAGTCAATATGAAAACTCTGCGCACTAACTATTACTCCCGATATGCATTGAGAAAGTTTGGAGAGTCCTCAACCATCGAGGGTAAAATTACTCCGAAAAACAAATTTGAAAAGATCGACCCTTGTCGACTCATGTGCATCTCATGTGTGTGAAAGTTCGAACCATCCTAAGTGCCGACCATGTGCAAGTCACTTGAGAAAAGTTTGGACAACCCGAAGCGAGAAAACACATGCAACTCACATGCAATGAAGTTCGAACACTCCAAAGTGGGTTTCTCGGGTAGGTTCAAAACTTTACATGTAAACCCTTCACTTTTTATTCTAATTTCTAATGTATTCAACACACATAGGTCTCACAATATGCACAAAGTCACAAAAGGAAGAAAAGATACATGAGCCATACCTTTCCCAATTTGGACTTGGGACTAGGATTTCTTCTCTGCAGTCTAACATCTACTAAGGACTAAGAGAACTAGTGTATACATTGGCGTGAATGATCAAGTGGTGTGTGTTGAAGTGAGGGGTGAGTGGTTCTATTTATACACGGAGTTCAGACGGTTTCCACCATCCATTGCGCGTGAATCTGGTATCATCGACTTCAGGGCACCAGAGGAGGGCTACAGATGTCAGCTGACCGAGTTTGGCGCCAGGAGCAAGTCGGTTGAGCTAGGGGCTCCGCCGACTTCGTCCTGACCCCCCCTGGCCTATGCTTTCTCTTGGTAACTGATTTGTGGGCTCTGACCTCCTTTCCTTGTGATTTGACATTGGATTTCCTCGGATATGCCTGGGAATGGGTCCATCATGTGATGCCACATGTTGTTGCATGATTTGTCAGGATGTCACTTTTAAGGACTGCTCCCCTCATTTTTCCTCATTCCTGCAATAAAATATTTGCATCACTATTTCTCCAAGTACAAGTTGAATTATGTTAAATGTAAATGTGATGTGTGTAAGAAATATTTCTTTCTTCACATAATTGAATTATAGTAATGTTCAAAATTGGTATATAATGGTCGTCAACAGTGACATATTTGATCTTGAAAATACTATAAATCTGTAGGAACTATTGCTGATGGGCACTTGCATACACATTGGCTTTCCCAAAGAAGAGACTAGCCTGCACCATGGTAATAAGGCCCATATTGATCTCTTAGTTCATATCTCCTATGTCGACCCGGTGTTGACGGTCCTTAAGTGCCATATTAGACCGTCAATTCACCTTGTAATGTATCCAAAAGAGATACAATGTAGTGGTAGGGTTAATACTAACCAATTCCACAAGTTTTAATGTTTATTTGTATGTAGGTAAATTAATACCCAAAAATACCAAGACATGTAAGGAGTAATATATTAAATTAGATTCTGACAAATCAGGTGATGACACGTGTCATCACATGGATCAAATGGCTCACAACTAGTAGTATTCGAGGCCATCCAATGGTGTATCACCCATATCAGTCAATGGGACCCACCTGGCAGTAACCTGGATAAAGCACACCTGAAATGGTCAGAAAAAACACTTCGGGCGAACAGGGAGTTCGGCCGAAGTCATCATAGCGCCAAACTCAGTCAATCAACGCGTGTCAACTCCTCCTGGCTTACTGGTCGCAAGGATGACTGAATCACGTGCATTTGCTGGCGAGAGCCGACCCTCCTGCACCTATAAATAGCACCCCACATCTCACTTCACACACACAACAAAAATTTAGAATAGAATACCACTCCTAATATTTAGAGTAGTCCTAGAGGCTACCAAGTAGAAGGAGAAAGTGGTGAAGAGTCTAGGAGGAGGAGGCTTGGGCTTGTCGAGTCCTGTAACACCCTCATTTTCATCCATCATGCATTGCATACACTCTTATAAATGTTTAACATTAAGCAACACAAAAAGGAATAAGATTAAAATGAATTATAATCAAACAAGCAAATAAAAACCTTGCTTAGCGCGGACTTGTTTGGATTTGTACCCCGGACTAGTCCGTCTAACTCTCTGTTGTTCTCCCTGGGTAGAGCGGACTTGTCCGGACTGTGCCCTGGACTAGTCCGTTCAACTCTCTGATGTTCTTCTGAACTTTTCTGTTAATGCTATGGACTAGTCCAAAAATGCTTCTGATGTTTTCCTAAGACCTGCTCTGGAGTTGTCTAGTCTAGCACTGGACTTATCCGTTCAGCTCTCTACGACTTCGATATAGCTGCGAACGAACTTGTTCGACTTGACATCAGACTTATACGTTTGACTTTGTATTTTCGATCGGACTTGTTCGGCCCCTAGCGGACTTGTCCAGTGTGCCCGACTCGGATTCAATCTTTTCCTCCATGACATATTATTGGGTTTTTGCCTTAATTGGGCCCAAGAACGTCGTGTCCAGCACTTGTGGAGCCCATATGGGACCCCACCCTGGCCTCCACCGCCTGAAACTCACAATCTATCAAACCCTACCACTTCCACCTCTATATAAACACCCCAAAATCCACCCTCTCACCCATTTTTCACAATTGAGGAAAGCCCTAATCCTAGTTCGAGGGAGCCGCCATCAAGAGGAGCTTACCACAGCCAGGAGAAGGGAAGGAGGAAGGAGAAGGATCAAGCAAGATTAATCTTCGTCAACTCATTGACAACATCGTTAATTCTCTAATAATTCTTCATCTTCTTTGGATCTAGACGTCAAGATCTCAAGTTTCGTCGAATTCTCGACCCTTGAGTTGTTGAATTCACGGTAATTACCTTGGGTCAACCTTTTCTGCGTAAAACATGATCCTATATTAACTTTAACCATGCTCTATTTGAAATTCGCCAAAAACCCTAGCCAAACGAACTTGCCCGACACTAGTGCGGACTAGTCTGATTTCCTTTCTGGCCCAGAACGAACATGTCTGGCCTCACTGCCGACTAGTCCGGTCTTCTTGTTCTGAAAATTCCTAGAACTTCATTAATATCCTCCGAAATGACTTAAAACTTGTTCTAACATGTAATATATAATTGTAACTAGTTAGTAAGCAATGATAACAACTTGATAACATGCATTACTCCACAATTGAACTAATCATGCATATCATGGCATACAGAGTAATATATGAGATTTTTTTGATTATAATGTTTGTTTTGTATGGTTGTTGCGCGGAATAGAAGGTGTTGCTCTAGAGGGTGCTGTCGAGGGCCTCCAGCATCAGAACTTTGAAGCTTTTGATCCTAACCAATCTCAAGAGCAAGGAAAGTGTCTTTGAACATTTTGATTCTTTTTTAAATGTTTTGTTTGGAAAACTGCATGCTTGTGTCAAATTAATGGGAAACCCAAGATAGGTGTTTACTAGACTTGTTTGACCACCCTTGTCGTTTGGAATATGTTGGAGAGAGTCTGGAAGGACATTTTACCTTTTTGCTTCGTTGTAATTATTTGGGATGGGAAAACAACCAAATGGTTTAATTATGAATTAATAAACTTATGGATGATGAGAATTGGTAAACATGGTTATTTGGTAACATGGGATTTGGGAGATCTATGCAAGCATTGTTTGTGGATTGGGTTGGATGATATGGTGGTTTGCTTGCCTTGGATCTAAGGACCGGTTTATGCGAGAATAAGCCAGGAATGCAGTGGCACCACAAGGGCAGGTATGGATGCGGCTTAACCGGTTAGTTAGGTGTATTGCCAGCATTATTCGGATCATTTGGAGGAGTGGGGAATGAGAGTCGGTTGGGTTTGCAATAGTGGCGGGACTACCCTGAGATCTAAATGGCACAAGAGGGGGCCCTTGGTTGGATGTGCTAAGTCGGAGGCATCACCACTGATGAAACCTCAGTGGGCCTGAATATGCTGGTAATCCCTTTGTAAAGGCTATTTTGTGATCTCTTGGCCATACACCTAAGGAAGTGTAATTGGCATAAGGGAGGTTTCTTTAGTCGCCGACGCGTGACGGAATCACGAACTTGTGGGTAAAGCGGTACAACCTCTGCAGAGTGTTAAAAACTATCTTAATATCTGCACTGCTGGTTAAGAGCACCTAGATGACCTACATGATTAGATTGGAACTGGTACTTGGGAATTGGTATGGTTATGGTTGGGTTATGATTATGGATTGGATGGTGATAAATGGATAGGGTTAATGATGATGGTAAGAATATGGTATATGGATGAATAATGAATGATGGATATGAAATATTATGTTTATTTGGAGTATGATGGGAAAAATTTCACATAGACATTGTAAGATGCCTTTCATATGTTTTAAATGTACTTTTCAACAAATATCCATTATTTATTACCATTCATTGGTTAAGATACAAGTCATTCTTTTTCCGCACTTGCTGAGTACAACATGTGCTCACCCTTGCAATTCTCCCACCAACAGTTTCAGGTGATGTTTGGGAGTACCCTGAGGATAATGCGGAGTACTAGGCTGTGTGGTGCCGTCGACTTGCCTGTGGCGTTGCTTGGAGCCGCGCTATCCCCTATGCTTAGTTGCTTAGCTTAATGTTTAGATTATTTCCACTACATTAGTTTCAAATTTATTAATAATGATTGTTAGAGTTTGTTATTTGAGGATTATTTGAATAATGTGATAACAATACTTGTTTAATTAATTTGTATTGTGGTAATTTTATGTATATCGTTTGTGATGCACTCGTGTATGTTTGATCAACGTCCTGGGCATACATAGGCATTCACTTGGTTCATTTTCAGAACCGGATGTCACAAATTGGTATCAGAGCCACAAGTTGATCATAGGACGCAACCTAGATAGAATGAACACTTTAGAGCACATATGAACACTTAGGAATAGATGAGGTTTGTTTGTGTGCTGATTGCTATGAAATGTTGCTTGTATGCTTGTGTGCTTAGTAGAGGATTGTGGGATGCTTTAGTGCTTTCCACATCCATATAGGCTAGTATAGGTAGTTGCTTAGTTTCACACTCCATGATGCATATAGTTGGGAATTTGTTCTATCTCTCTTTTCTATCTCGTTCAACCTCTACCTCAATGGAAGATGGACACAACTAGAAGATTCACTGTCTCAGACGAAGCTGTATGGAAGATGAGAACAAAAATGGTATTTCCAAAAGTAAGTTTCAAAATAAGGGGGTAAAATTCCTTGGTAACCTCATTGATTTAGAACCACAAGGATTGGACAAGAGGGGATGTTCCTGCCTTGGAGTTGATCGACAAGGACGTCGGTGTTCTAAGGGGGGTGGATTGGCTAAAGAAGCACGATGGGATAATTCAATGTACAACAAGGATACTACAGTTGACAAATGATGAGGGAGTCAATATAGAATTCAAGGCAGTTCAGCCAAAGGCAATGCTAATTCATGTGAAGGTGTGACATTGAAGAAAACTCCAAATTTTTGCATTGGAACTGAGGTATTACAATACATATCGAAAAACATAATGCAACATATTCAACAACGTGTTCAGCAATGTGTTCAACAACCTTGCATTATGTGATGTGTGCCAACGAGTCAAAGTTGAACATCAAAGGCTTGTAGCCATTGAAGATTCCGAAGTGGAAGTGGGAAGAAGTTGGTATGGACTTCATAGTTGGTTTACCTCGCACTTCGGTAGGTTATAACTCGATATGGGTTATTGTGGGTCGGTTGACGAAATCAGCTCATTTCATCTCCATCAGGACAACCTATACCACCGCGAAGCTAGCAGAATTGTCCATGGAGAAAATTGTATGCCGACATGGAGTACCCAAAAAATGAGGTCCAAATACTTATTTCATGCTGACCTGATGTGTTGCAAGAGGCTGAAAGGCATGTTCAGACAATACAAGAAAATTTGAGGGCTGCTTAGTAAAGACAAAAGGGCTATGCAGATAATAGGCGAAGAAACTTAGCCTTTGAAGTGGGAGACTTCGTAACCTCATAGTGTCACCTATGCAAGGTCATAAGCGGTTTAATGTCAGAGGCAAGTTGGCACCTCGCTATATTGGACCATTCAAGATTTTGGGCAAACATGGAGAAGTGGCATATAAGTTGGAGATGCCAGCACATGTTTCCGATGTTCATGATGTTTTTCATGTTTCGCAGCTCAAAAAGTGCTTAAGGGTACCGGAAGAACGGGTGCCAATGAAAGAATTGGAATTGGAGACAGATTTGACTTATGCCGAGCAACCGGTCAAAATTTTGGAAACAAAGGATAGGGTCACAAGAACAAGATGATTCAATGGTGCAAAGTACAATGGAAGCATCATGCAGAATCGAAAGCGACTTGGGTGCCAAAAGAAGAGCTCATGAAAGAATTTCCCTATCTCTTTCCTTCTACGTCGAATCTCGAGGGCAAGATTAATTTTAAGGGGGGTAGGTTGTAACACCCTCATTTTTATCCACCATACATTGCATACACTCTTATACATGTTTAACATTAGGCAACACAAAAGGAATAAGTTTAAAATGAATTATAATCAAACAAGCAAATAAAAACCTGGCTCAGTACGGACTCATCCGGTTTGTACCCCGGACTAGTCCTTCTAACTCTCTGTTGTTCTCTCTGGGTAGGGCGGACTTGTCTGGACCGTCCTCCGGACTAGTCCGTTCAACTTTCTGATGTTCTTCCAGACTTTTCCATTAATGCTACGGATTAGTCCGAAAATGTTTCTGATGTTTTCCTAAGCCCTTCGCCGGACTTGTCCGCTCTAGCATCGGACTTGTCCGTTCAACTCTCTGCAACTTCGATATAGCTACGAACGGACTTGTCCAGCTTGACATCGGACTTATCCGTTCGACTTTCTGTTTTCGATCGGACTTGTTTGGCCCCTAGCGGACTTGTCCGGTATGCCCGACTCGGATTCAATCTTTTCCTCCACGACATGTTATTGGGATTTTCCTTAATTGGGCCCAAAAACGTCGTGTCCAACCCCTGTGGAGCACATGTGGGACCCCACCCCAGCCTCCACTGCCTGAAACTCGAAATCCATCAAACCCTACCACCTCCACCTCTATATAAACACCCCAATACCAACCCTCTCACCCCTTTGTGACAATTGAAGAAACCCCTAATCCTAGTTCGAGGGAGCCGCCATCAAGAGGAGTTCACCACAGTCAGGATAAGAAAAGCAGGAAGGAGAAGGATCAAGCAAGATCGATCTTCATCAAATCATCGACAACATCGTCAATTATCCACCAATTCTCCTTCTTCTTCTGATCTAGACATCAAGATCTCAAGTTTTGTTGAATTCTTGACCCTTGAGTTGTTAAATTCACAGTAATTACCTCAGGTCAACATTTTCTATGTAAAACATGATCCTATATTAACTTTGACCATGCTCTAGTTGGAAATTCGCCAAAAAACACTAGCCAAAGATACTTGTCCGTCCCAGTGCGGACTAGTCCGTCTTCCTTTGTGGTCCAGAACGGACATGTTCGACCTCACTACGGACTTGTTCGGTCTTCCTGTTCTAAAAATTCCTTGAACTTCTTTAATATCCTCTGATATGACTTAAAACTTGCTCTAACATATAATACTTAATTGTAACTAGTTAGTAAGCAATGATAGCAACTTGATAACATGCATTACTCCACAACTACACTAATCATGGCATATATTGAGTAATATATGTGCATTTATTGATTGTAATGTTTGTTTTGTAGAGTTTGCATGGAATAGAAGGCGTTGCTTTAGAGGGTGCTTTCGAGGACCTCACATCAGAACTTTGAAGCTTTTGATCCTAACCAATCTCAAGAGCAACGAGGTGTCCATGAACATTTTGATCCTATTTTTAAATGTTTTGTTTGCAAAATTGCATGCTTGTGTCAAATTGATGGGAAACCCAAGATAGGTATTTAATAGACTTGTTTGACCATCCTTGTCTCATGGAATATGTTGGAGAGAGTCGGGAAGGGCATTTTACCTTTTTGCTTCACTCTAATTAATTGGGATGGGAAAACAACCAAATGGCTTAATTATGAATTAATAAACTTATGGATGATGAGAATTGGTAAACATGGTTATTTGGTAAGATGGGACTTGGGAGATCTAAGCATGCATGGTTTGTGGATTGCATTGGATGATATTGCTTTGGATCTAAGGATCGGTTCATGCGAGAATAAGCCAGGAATACAGTGCCACTACAAGGCCAAGTATGGGTGCAGCTTAGCTGATTACTTATGTGTATTGCCAGCATTGTTCGGATCATTTGGAGAGCGGGGAATGGGAGTCTGTTGGGTTTGCAATAGTGGCAAGACTACCCTGGGATCTGAATTGCACAAGAGGGGGCCCTTGGTTGGATGTGCTCAGTCAGAGGCATCACCACCGGTAAAACCTCACTAGGTCTGAATATGCTGGTAATCCCTTTGTAAAGGCTATTTTGTGATCTCTTGGCCATATACCTAAGGAAGTGTAATTGGCATAAGAGAGGTTTCTTTAGTCGCCGACGGGTGACAAAATCACGAACTTTTGTGTAAAGCGGTACAACCTCTGAAGAGTGTTAAAAACTATCATGATAGCCGTTCTCCCGGTTAAGAGCACCTGGATGATCTACATGATTAGATTGGAACTGGTATTTGGGAATTGGTATGGTTATGGTTGGATTACGGTTATGGATTGGATGATGATAAATGAATATGGTTAATGATGATGGTAAGAATATGGTATATGGATGGATAATGAATGATGGATATGAAATATTATGTTTTTTTGGGGTATGATGAGATAAATTTCACATAGAAATTGTAAGATGCCTTTCATATGTTTTAAATGTACTTTTCAGCAAATAGCCATTATTTATTACTATTTCTTGGTTAAGCTACATGTCATTATTTTGCCACACTTGTTGAGTACGACATGTGCTCACCCTTACAATTTCCCCACCAACAGTTTCAGGTGATGTTTGGGAGTACCCTGAGGATAATGCAGAGTACTAGGCTGTGTGCTAGCGTCGACTTGCATGTGGTGTTTCGTGGTGTCGCGCTATCTCCTATGCTCAGTTGCTTAGCTTAATGTTTAGATTATTTCCGATGCATTAGTTTTAGATTTTTTAATAATGATCATTAGAGTTTGTAATTTGAGAATTGTTTGAATATTGTAATAAAAGTACTTGTTTAATTAATTTGTATTGTGGTAATTTTCTTTATATCGTTTGTGATGCACTCGTTTATGTGTGATCAATGTCCTGGGCACATATATGCGTTCACTTGGTTTATTTTCGGAATCGGGTGTCACAAGTCCCTCTTCTACACTTGTACCTCTATAAATGTTTGATTCAAAATCAAGTAAGCTTTTGTGAATTCATCTCAAGTTTGATTTCCAATTCAAAATAGTTTGCACAAGTAGTTACTTGTTGGTTCATTGCTTTAATTTATTAAAGTCTATAGTTGTAACTTTGTGTTCGAAACAACTAGAGTAGTGATTTAGAGCGTCAGCGTGGTGCTTACGTTAGAAATTACCGGTGAATATCTTGTAGACCCACAGATTGAAGAGGTAGGCAGTAGGTGGTGACAACCCTATCTGTCCTTTGTAATCCTCCACGTTTGACTATGCCATAGGCTCTTGGAGGGAGTCATCCTAGTGTTGCTAGGGTTAAACCCATGCCCGAAGCAAGCAGCGACCACAAACTCTTTTGAATTCGAATCAATACTTTAAATTCCTCTTTGTTCTTGCCTACAAAACAACTTTGTATCCTTGGGTGAGCTAGTTCGTAAGATTATCACACATGTTCCTTGGATTCGATAGTCTTGGGAACACTCTTTAAGGGGAAGTGCTACACGACAGTTTTCGTGTGATTGGGGATTTTTATCTGTGATATAAGAAACGTCAATAAGCATTCTTGGCGCCATTGCCGAAGAACATTTGTTGTTAATCTTCAAACCTTGTTCACCCTTGTATCTATCCTCTTACCTTCTTTCCTTACCACCATCACATATATGGAGCAGCCCACCATTCTTTCTTATTCCGCCCCAAAGGGCAAGTTCTGTGATCCACCGCCTTCGGTGGAACACATTTGTTTTACTAGCTATGAACTTCGCCCTGGCTTTATAGCCATGGTTCAGGAACAATCCTTCTTAGGAACGAATTGTGAAAATCCTTACCACCATCTACGAGAGTTCGAACAAATGTGTTCAAGCCTTCTAATCAAAGGTATAACACAGGAAACTGTCGGTATCTTACCTACCGGATACCCCTTGGGATTGCAAAGATCACAAGGAAATTCCATCTACCAGATTTAAAGACCTCCGAAGGCCCCACATGTCAGGCATAACCGGACCTGCTTCCCCGACATGGTTAGTCCCAGGGCCGCCACGTGTATCATAAGACCGGAGCTATCGCCCACACATGGGAAAGCTCCGGACTGAATACCGGTATGGCATCCTCGAACCTAACCCCAGACAGAGGGAAGCTCCGGTACCGACACGTGTCCAATAGCACCGGACCTACCCGTCCACAATGGTAAGCTTCGGAGCTGTAAGCTCCGGAGCTGCCACGTGGCCAAACCGCCGAACCTTCAACTTCAACAATCAGGCTAGTGTACCCCCAACGGCTCTGGACCTTCAAGGAGTAATCAAAGACTTCATGACCCGATTAAGTGTCATTAATGCCATGTTAATGACACACAATCGGATGGCCCTTAATATCGGTAATGGCACTGTTAAGGCCCGTTACAAGGCTATTAAGGGTAATTAACCTCATTAATTGTGTATCAAGCATGTGTAACCGTCGGGGCCACATATCGGGCCAGGTTAACGATGTAACGACCAGTCCTTGTACTATAAAAGGACTGGTCAACAATACACAAGGGACCTCTCCAGACCTCTTCTAGACTCCCAAACCTAGACGAGCTTCTTCTTCTGGAGCTTCTTCTAGACTCACACGCTTAATACAACACCAACACACCCTGTGGAGTAGGGTATTACGCTCAGGCGGTCCGAACCACGTAAATCTCTGTGTCTACTTGTCATTCACCTTCTTGAATCTCTGCGCGTCCATTACTGAACTACAACTCTGCAATCTACCAACAGTAGTATCGAGAGAGCTGCCGTATCCAAACACCGACAGTTGGCGCACCAGGTAGGGGAGCCCGAGATTTCAAGGATGGTGAACTCAGCTGCTGGATCGTCCAATGATGATCCTGCTGTTCAACCTGCTGGGGGCAATCCCTCCACCATGCAGCAACCAGCATGTGCCACGGCTCCAGCAGGAGTCATGCCTCCACCGCCACTGCGTGCACCAGCAAATAAAGTTGGGCAGCGCGATGGTGCATCGGCATCGGTCACCGCATCGGCGAATAACAACAACCCTGAACACGCGCTCCATGCATCACTTGCTCTCCTCCAACGTCCACCACCTCCAGCTGCATCTCAGGGTGCAATGGAGCAGTGGAGGGCTGATGTGGAACATCTGGTTGCAGCAGCAGACGACCGCATCAGCAACCAAGGTCCTTCCCCCTCGGGGCGGGCCCCATCGCAGCGCCGGACTGTGTCGGACAGACTTGGTCCGCACGCTTCCCACAATAGAAGGCGTGCTGCATCTCAACAGGTGACGTTGCTTCCTTCCGGTGCGCGGCGCACTCATACAGTAACCAGGCTTTCAACTCATGTACTCCGGGCGGAGCTTGATCGCCGTTACCGTCAACAGGACAGCCGTGTCGATATCGAGCGTGCTCGCGAAAGGCGAGAGGCTCGAGACAGTCCTGCTCCCGAGAGAGTAGGAGGAGGCTGTTCTGCCCTGGCCATGCACCTACGCATGGTCAGATGGCCACAAAAGTTCCGACCTCACCTGCCGAAGAAATTTTACGGGACTGTTAATCCCGCTGAGTTTCTCCAGATTTACTCCAGTGCAATCCTTGCAGCCGGAGGTAATGAGGCCGTAATGGCCAACTACTTCCCAGTGGCCTTGACTGGGACCGTCAGGTCCTGGTTCATGAGCCTTCCTCACAACTCCATCAATAGTTGGGAGGAATTGTGCCAACAGTTCACCGCCAATTTCGGGAGTTCATACACCCGACCAGGCACCAAACTGGACCTTTTTACTGTCGTGCAGAAGGAGGAGAATCCCAGCGCTCATTCATCCAGAGGTTCTCCCAGGTACGAAACACTATTCCTTCTATCTCCAGCGCCTCTGTTATTGTGGCATTTAGACAAGGCGTACGAGATAAGAAGATGCTGGAGAAGCTGGCGATCAAGGAGATCACCAGCGTCATGGAGCTCTTCAGCTTGGCAGACAAGTGTGCCAAAGCTGCGGAGGGCCGTGAAATGCACTCCAAACCACCTCCAGAGGATGGAAAAAAATCCTCCAAAGGCGAAGCCACTACCTCTGGAAGTGGAAAAAGAAGAAAAATTCCAACGGCAAGAAGAAGCCGTCGGCCGGCACATCTACTGTTACAGTTGCTGCAGCTCTGGGTGGCCGGGGGCCACGCCCCGAGAAACGACCTCGGTCGTCCTCTGAAGACGATGGCAACTCCAAAGTGTGGTGTCCTATTCACAAGTCGAACAGCCACAATTTGGAAGACTGGCGGGAGGTCCAAAACCTTGCCAAGCGCTACAACAAGCGCCGGGAAGAAGTTCCTTTCCGTCAGAGGGAAGGAAAACAGAAATTTGATGAAGCTCCAGCTGAAGAGGAGTTAGTCTTTCAGGACCCTAAAAAGGTCCTGAAGGCTGTTTACACCTCCGTCGACGACGACTCTGACAATGAGCGTCGGAAGACCATGAACACCATCTTTGGTGGTTCGTGGGACATTTCCTCCCGCCGTGTCCTCAAGATAATGCGGCGGGACATGGCCTCAGTAGCTCTTACAGCCAGGGCGGAGCCTCATCGAAAGTGGGTGGACACTACCATCACTTTTGATGCTTCGGACTGCCCTCGGAACATGATCGGAGCTGGTCAACTACCTTTGATGGTATCTCTGACCATCAATAACATTCAACTCCACCATGTAATGGTGGACGGAGGTTCGGGGCTGAACCTCATAAGCTTTGAAGCTTTTGTCAAGCTTCAGCTCTGACCTTTGGACCTTCGTCCCTCCCGACCTTTCTTCGGGGTAGGTCCGGGGGTCATAACCCCACTCGGTGCCATTACTCTCCCCGTGACCTTCAGGACTCGGGAGAACTATCGCACTGAGAAGTTGGTCTTCGACGTCGCTCAGATCAACTTACCCTTCAACGCCATTCTGGGCAGACCACCCTTATACAAGTTCATGGCTACTGCTCATTATGGCTATCTGACGTTGAAGATGCCGACACCAGCTGGTGTTCTCTGGATCCGTGGAGACCGCACTGCCGGAGTGACTGCTCTGGAAGAACTTCACGCGCTTGCTACAGCGCAGGAGGAAGAATCTAGGCAGGAGCAAGCTCCAAAACCCCCGAGCATTTGTCAACAAGTCTCAACCTTCGCACCTTGCGCGCAACCAAGCGGCGACATCGACATTCCCGTCAAAGTCGTCCAAATTGGTTCCGATGCCGCTCAGACCACCCGTATATCGGGAGGTCTAAATGACAAATAGGAACTCGCGCTCATCACTTTCCTTCGAGCTAATGTCGACGTGTTTGCCTGGCAACCGTCACAAATGCCTGTACACCAGAAGCCTCAGAAGCAATCAGTAGAGCGACATAACTTCATACGACAAGAAGTGAAGAAGTTGCTCGAAGCTGGATTCATCCGAGAAGTCTTCCACCCAAAATGGCTGGCAAACCCAGTCGTTGTACCCAAGGCCGACGGGAAGCTTCGGATGTGTATCGACTACACAACACTGAATAAGGCATGCCCAAAAGATCCCTTCCCACTACCTTGAATAGACCAAATAGTGGATTCCACCTCCGGGTGTGAATTACTGTGTTTCCTAGATGCATATTCTGGGTACCATCAAATCAGATTGTCTGGGGAAGATGAAGAACATACTTCTTTTATCACAGTAGATGGATTGTACTGCTATACTGCCATGCCATTTGGTCTCAAGAATGCAGCTTCAACATTTGTACGAGCTATGTACAAAACCTTTGGAGAGCTCATCAGGGACGCAGTGGAAGTGTATGTTGATGACATCGTTGTCAAAGTCAAGGACAATGAGTCACTTCTTGACACCTTGCAAGCTGTCTTCGACAAGCTGCGGGTCACCCGCACAAAGCTTAACCCAGACAAGTGTGTCTTCGGGGTTAGCTCCGGAAAGCTTCTTGGCTTCCTGGTAAACCATCGGGGCATAGAGGCAAATCCGGTGAAGATTAAAGCCATTGAGGATATGCGACCATCAGCCCGCATCAAGGACGTCCAGAAGCTGACTGGACGTCTAGCCGCCCTCAGCCGGTTCATCTCAAGACTGGCGGAACGGGCGCTCCCTTCTTCAAGCTATTGAGGAAGTTCGGACCATTCCAATGGTCTGAAGAAGCAGAAAAGGCGTTCCAGGGGCTAAAACAGCTCCTCACCACTCTACCAACCTTGGTAGCTCCGAACCCTGGTGAGCCTCTACTGCTTTACATTTCGGCAACTAACGAAGTTGTCAGCATGGTTCTGGTTGCGGAGAGACCAGAACCTTTACAAGCTCAGGAATCTAGACCCCTCCAGGGGGGGGGGGGGTCAGGAGGTTCCTGAAAGCGAGTCTGAGTCCCAGGCCCCAAACTTGGATGTACAAGGAGTTACTCTTGTTGAACAAGAGGATTCGGACCTCTCCGGGAGGGTCCAGGTCACTCCAGAAGAAGCTCCGGGTTCCTTCAGCAAGTACCCGAAGGTCCCCGAAGAAGCTCCGGACCCCTCCGGGAGGGTTCGGGTCGATGTGGAGGAAGCTCCGGGCCCCTCCGGGAGGTTTCGGACAGTCCAACGCCCAGTGTACTTCATCAGCAAAGTACTACATGATGCCAAGACTTGATACCTAGAGGTGTACATGCTGCTCTACGCAGTTCTCATCGCCTCCAGGAAGCTTTGCCATTACTTCCAAGCTCACAAGATCTCAGTAGTGACTTCTTATCCACTGCGTGCGATCTTGCATAATCCAAACTCTACTGGAAATATTGCAAAGTGGGCAGCGGAATTGGTCGAATTCGATCTTGAATTCGTCCTAAGACAAGCGATCAAGAGTCAGGCACTAGCGGACTTTATGGCGGAATGGACCCCCCTCCATCAAACCCTGGGGGCCCTGGTGAGCAGAAGCCGGAACTCAAAGCTCCGATCTTCACCGAACCTCACTGGATTCTCTACTTCGACGGCTCCATGCAAAAACAGGGGGCCGGAGCTGGAGTCCTTCTCCTCGCTCCAACCGGGGAGAAGGTAAAATACATGGTCCAACTTGACTTCAAGGCGACCAACAACATGGCGGAGTATGAAGCACTCATTTACGGACTAAGGGTGGCGCTATCATATGGTGTCAAGCACTGTTGGTCAAGGGAGATTCGCAGCTCATCATTAAACAGGTGAAGGGTGAATGCTCCTGTAACAATCCTCAACTAGTTGCTTATCTCCTTGAAGTCCAGAGGCTTCAGAAGGACTTCGAAGTCCTGGACCTCCACCATGTCCAGCGTGTCCATAACGCTGAAGCTGAAAAACTCTCGACGAAAGCGTCAACCGGAGCTCCGGCTCCCGACGGAACTTTCGCCCGGAGGTTGTCAAAACCCACAGCTCAGCCTACCGAACCGAGCGAAGGGGGGCGAGACCAGCATCTCGAAGCTGGCGGTCCCGATGGACCTGTTACCATGGCAGCCATCAAGGGTCGTAGGTGCTGCCGGAAGCTCCGAGGAACCCATCACGCAAGACTCAATGCTCAAGCTAGCTTCGATGCATGGATCTCGGAGATCTGGAGCTACTTGAAAGACAATATCCTTCCTGACGATGATGTATCCACTGACCGGATAGTCAGATTGGCTAAAAGATACACGCTGGTAGAAGGGGATCTCTACCGGTGCGGTGCCAACGGCGTCCTAATGCGGTGCATCATAAGGGAAAAAGGCTGCGAGCTCCTCGTAGAAATCCATAGAGGCGAGTGTGGGAACCACACGTCTTCCCGCACTCTGGTCGGTAAAGCCTTCCGGCATGGCTTCTACTGGCCTACAATGCTCTAGGATGCAACTGAGTTGGTGAAGAAATGCGAAGCATGCCAGTTCCATGCAAAGCAAATTCACACACAGGCTCAGCCTCTACAAATGATACCTCCCACATGGCCTTTCGCTGTGTGGGGGGTGGACATATTGGGATCTTTCCCAAGAGCCGTCGGAGGTTACAAGTTCCTGTATGTTGCCATTGACAAATTCACCAAATGGCCGGAAGCAACCCCAGTTGTGACAATAAACAAGCAATCAGCTATCAACTTCTTGCAGTCCATCGTATGTAGATTTGGAGTCCCGAACAAAATCATAACAGATAATGGGACCCAATTCACAAGCTCTGCTTTTCAAGGATACTGCGAAGACCTCAGCATCCAAGTCAGCTACGCCTCTGTATCTCACCCGGCAAGCAATGGCCAAGCCGAGAGAGCAAATGCAGAAATCATGAAAGGACTCAAGACGCGCACATATGAGCTTCCGCCCACTCTATGGGCCAACAGGACAACTCCAAATCGGTCAACTGGAGAGACATCCTTCTTCCTGGTGTACAGAGCTGAAGCAGTCCTTCCTCCGGAAATCATCTTGGGGTCGCTCCGGGTCCGGACCTTCGACGAAGCCACACAGGACCAGCTCCGGCGTGAAGACCTTGACCTCCTTGAAGAGGGAAGGTGTCGAGCAGTGTTCGGAATGCCCGATACCGCCAAGCTCTTCGGCGCTATCACCAACGGCATGTCCACAACCGACAGTTTGAGGAAGGCGATATGGTGCTACGGAGAATACAATCCAGAGAAGGGTTAAACAAACTCTCTCCCAGCTGGGAGGGACCCTTCCGAGTGATCAAAGTATCCCGTCCCGGATGCGTTTGCTTGGCAACCGAGGATGGGACACCTCTCCCAAATCCTTGGAACATTGAGAACCTCCGTAAGTTCTACGCTTAATATCACAGAGGTGAGTCTGTAATTACATGTGATGTATGTTATAGAGTCATTGTACAGAGTCGGGTAGCTCCTCCGGGAGGGCAGCCAGACCTACCCCGTTAGGTCCGCAACGTCCATGCAACACTTGTCACGGTCTCAGAACTAAAAGTGTAGCTAGCTACCTTGGGTCAAACAAGAAACGAAACACACTTAGCCTGGTTCCGTACCCTAAGAGTGTACTTGTTTCCCCTGTACCCTGGACCTATTGAAAGACACCATTGTGTGAAAACAGACTCCACGTGCATTTACTTTGTACAGGCTCAATATTTTTTATTTTTCTCTTTCTTGTCTATAACAAAGTTGTGCAATTCTTAAGAAACTTTAGCTCGACCAGTTCATGTACAATTCGAGTTGCATTGTCTATTCTTCCGGGTCCAAACATTGTTGATGGTGTACTCGTTTGAATGTCGCCAAGCCAATCTAGGGCCGGAGTGTGCTATTTACTTAGCCTGGTCATGCACCCTAAGTACGCCACTCTACCTACACCCCGGCAGGCCGAAGTAAGGCGAGTCCAAAAACGATCGGACCTGAAGGAAACAAGACGGCTCTCTTGATTGTATTTAGAATTGTGTTCAATCTAAAACTTTCTCGGGAATAGTAAGTCGCAATAAAGTTATAGATAGGAAACGGATTTTACTGTTTTTCTTGACTTCAGTGTGCAAGAAAAATAAATATTTCATGATGATGGTGAATGAAGCCAGAGCTGCCAAAGCTCCGACATCCTCTAGGCGGCTTGTGGTCGATGTTCAAACATTGATATCGAGCGTCGCTAGAGCTACTCAACTCCAGTAAAGCTAGGGGGCAAGCCGTCAACGTGAAGAAAAGATGGTGGAAAGACTCTATAGTGGAGTCTGCCGTTGACACACCATGTGTTGACAGAGGTCACTGCCGGAGATACCAAGCTCCGACACCCCAGAGGGCTAACCGTTGATGCTTTACGCGTTGATGGAGACTACCGCCGGAGCTACTAAGCTCCGACGATGGTCAATGCCGGAGCCACTAAGCTCCGACAACCTCAAGGGGCCTACACTATCAAAGACTTCAGACATACATTCTACAAGTTCGAAGCATGCAAGTCTTCAACAACTGTTACATCCTCTTGGTACATGTTCACAATCAAATTGTGTACATCTACCAGGGGGCCAAGTGAGACAAAGGTGTTGAATGAAATTCACAAAAAGTTTTGGATTTCATTCATCTGGAGACAAGAGATTACAAAATTGGAGAAGAAGAAGAGAGAATACAAGCGGGAGCTACAAAGAGATGGTCCTAGACCCTGTGGAAGAACTTGGCGACCTTCTGGGCAACCTCTGACATGCTGGTTCGGGCGGCTTCACCCTCTCCCTCGATGGGGCCTTCAAGCACTGGGTCGAGAGGGAATTGAGGGTCCCGATTGGTGTAGCAGGTCAGCACGAACTCTACGACGTTCTTCGCCAGGGACTATCCCTCAGTTTCTAGCTAGTCCGCGATGACATCACCCATCTTTGTGAGCTTGTTGCCTACTGAACTCAGCGCCTCCAACGCCTGGTCCAGCTCCGGCTCCGGATCATCCGAACGCACGGGACTAAAGCCCATTGGCGTCAGCGCATCGTTGGCTTTGCCCAGGAAGTCCCAAACTTGTTGGGCCTCCGCAGCCCTTGTGCTTCGCATCTCCTCCAAGGATCTTATGGCCGCCGCAAGCTTTGAGTTCTCACGAGCAAGACGCTCCACCTCTTTGGCATTCTGCTAAATCTTTTTAGCAACCTGCATTTCGAAAGTTTACTGAGCTCTTCCTCCCGGAGGTGGATCTCGTTCTGGTGGTTGACCAGATCCTTCTCTCGGCCCTGCACATTCTTCTCCCTGGCAGCGACGACATTCTCCTGCTTGTATAGATCTTGCCCTCGCTCCCAGGCCTTCTTCTCCTCTTCCTCGCAACGCTCCTCCAATTTCTTGGTGTGCTCTTCGAGGCTCTTGTCAGCCAGAGCTGTCTTTTGGATATGCTCTTCCTCCCTCTTCACGAGGTTGTCCCATAGCTCCAGGAGTTTTTGCTCTTCATCTTCGAGCTTTCTCAAGAGACTAGCGTGGATGGCGGCGAGCCTCTCCTGGCGATCATCCGCTGTGCTATTAGCAGCTTTGGCCTGCTCGTAGATGGCCCGGGACTGGTTGTCGAGGGATCATGTCATGCTTTCCCTCTCATCCAGCAGCTTACCCCAGTATTCCAGGCGGACCTTCTCCCTCTGCATCCACTCCTTGTCGTCAGCCAGCCTCGACTGCGCCAGCTTGGTCTCGAAATGTAGCCGGTTGCGCCACCTCGAAGAGTTTGGCGCTCCTCCTCGAGGGCCTTGCTGTCGTGGTAGAAAGCCAGCTGGACCTGGAAAAGACTTGAGGAGGCGTTGTCAATAGACAACGATAGGGGGATCGGGTCTGGACCTGCCGGGGTCCTCTCCGCTGGCTCCAGCGGATCCTCAGTGATAAAAATTGGGTCCCACTCTACAAGAGCGGTCCCTTGAGCTTCCACGGCACTAGGGCCGTCCTCCGGGATAGCCTCGGCTGCCGCCGAGGAAGTTCCTGCAGCTGAAGTTCTGACCTCCAGAATTGACTCTGAAGGTCCCACCGCCAGGTCATCAACAACTGGCCCCTCAGGCGGGGGGCCAACAGCTTTATCTTGGCACTCTGGCTCAGCAGCGGGCACCTCCAGGATCAACACTTCTGGAGCAGGTGTTGAAGGTTCGGTCGGAGTAGAAGCTACTTTTGGCTCCGGCACAGGCGCCTCCTCCGCCGCTGGCTCGGGTGCTGGCTCAGGTGCTGGCGCTTCACTCATCATGGGCTCAGGCGCCGGCACCTCCGCAGCAACTGGCTCGCACGCCAGAACTTCTGCAGCAACCGGCTCTACCGCCGGAGCTTCCTCGACAACCAGCTCAAGCGCTGGAGCTTCATCAACACCCGACTCTACCGCCAGGACCACATCAACCACCTGCTCGACTGTCGGGGCTTCAATAACATCCGGCTCTAGGGCCGGAATCACAGCTTCCCCCGACTCTGTGGCCAGAGCGTCCAATATCTCAGCATCCAAGCCCGGAGCTTCAACTCCGGGGCTGGTACTGCTGGTACATCTTCATTCCCGTGGTCCGGCGCTACCACGGGAGCTTCTGGGGATGAGTCGAGGTCCAGGACCACGACAGCCAGCGCCGGAGCTGCCACAGCCTCAGCCACCTCTTGGGGCGGCGCTGGAATTGGAGCCGGGAGCTTCAGCCTGCACAACCTCAGCTGCTGCTGCAGGGACCGGAGCTTCAGCCCTTTTCTTAGGCACGCTGTGGATGAAGGACGAAAAAACTTAAAATACAGTTATAACAATAAAACAACTGACTGAGGTAAAAAAATCAAAAATTACCTCGGAAGGCTTCCGCACCAGTTAGCACGGAACCTCTTTTTCGGACGTTCCGGACTGGCCCCAGCCGCCACTGCCGTGGTAGTCCCGAAAGGTCCACGGAGCTTGCTGTTGCTATCGGCGTTGCCTTGGTCGATGCCCCCCCTCGATCGGGAATGACCTCCAGACCCAGAGCCCTCAGCTGGCCCTGATACTGGAGTCACATGGCCGGAGCTAGCACCCCGGGAAGATGCCGCTGTTGGATTATATGTCGCCGTTGAAGACCTCCCCATCCGGGGAGAAGGAGCCGCCACGGAAGAAGCAGGCCTGACAGACCTTCCGTCGGCATGCTTCAGCTTCCTCTTACGGCTCGAGGGCTCAGCCAACTCCTTGCCCTTGCCTACGACTTCGGTTCATGGCTTTGGTGCGGGAGCGGAGCCGCCTTCAGGAGCTCCGGAGGTTGCCAACCCGGTGATCGAATGCCTCTCAATGACACTAAGGTCGTCAAGCATTGGCATCGTCCGCCGGAGCTCCCTGCTGAACTCTACCTCCATTTTCAGAGGGAGGAAAGCTGCCGGCGGAGCCAAGTCATCACCCTCGATGCTACCGTGTTGGAACTTCTTGAGGTGGAACTCCAAAGTTGCACCCTTTATGTTGGACTTCAAACTGGTCTCGATTCGGTCGTCGTCCAGCATACTGTTGAGGGCCCAAGCAAGCTTCTCCCTCTTCTTCAGCGGAGTCCACCTGTTGGTCAGGAAGTTGCAAAGCACCGCCTGAGGAGTCACCCCTCCTTCCATGCACAGGCAGATCCTAGTCAGAGCAGGATTGAAGGCGTCCGATAACACCGGAGCTTCACTCCAAACTGCAGTGTCGATATTGGGGAGGCCTTCCGGCAACTCTAGCTTCTCGTGCTCCTCCACCCTGATGACGATCCAATCCTTCTTCCAGTCGTCCCACTTCCCAGAAGGGAACAACCGCAAGTACTTGTACGGGCACTTCTTGCGCTTCTCAAAATAATAGAAGCTAAGGTACTCGTCACTCTTGCTTGTGGTCTGGACAGTGAAGAAGGTGCGGAAGAGCTCAATGCAGGGGGAATGCCCACCCACATCTCGCAGAAGTGTACAAAGATCGACACTAAAAGAATAGAGTGGGGACCAAGGTGGTACAGCTGCAGACCATATAAGTCTAGCAGCATCAAGAAGAAAGAGGAGAAAGGTGGGATCAGTCCCACCATGGCGTACGCAGAGAAGTACACCATGTCGCCGGCGTGCTCCTTCACGAAAGGAAGCTTGTCGGTGTGGACCAAGTGGTTGAAGAAGTCAGGGGACCACCCCATGAGGGTCCGGACCTTCTTCAAATCATCGTCAGTCTTCAGTCGGCTCTGGCGAAGACCCAACTCCATCGCGGCACAGCGAGGCAAGAGAGGAAAAGCAAGCGAAAGTTTGAGGATTTGAGCGCAAGTTCGAATCAAAGGCGTAAAGAACCCCAAACAGTGCGTGCTTTCCTTCTTAAGTAAGCCCCCGCAACGCTTGGATGGAAACCGCGGAGGAGCTGACGATACCAGTCAAAAACTTCACCCTGCCAATAACAAGGGGGCCTGGGGCCACACCCACGATCAAGTCGAGGTCCTTACCCCAGGCGAACGGTCGTCATCATGAAAGGCGGGAAACCCGAAGGCGTCTGCCTGACAGGGCGCGCGAAACCGATACGATTTTCGTATCGAGAACCGGCGACCTTCAATTGCGTGAGATCCGCATGCTAAGATCTCACCTGCTGCCTCCAGGATATGCCACGCGGCGGCAGTTTAACTGCGAACTACTGCCAACGGCCCATCCGAAGACCCTTGAAGACACGGCTCAAAAACCAAAGAATGGACCCACCTCTGACAGAATGACTTCATCCAAAAGGTCTCTCCCAGAGGTGGGCGCAGGGGGCCACTATCAGTACCCTACGCACCAGATACCCCTTGGGATTGCAAAGATCACAAGGAACTCCATCTACCAGATTTGAAGACCTCCGAAGGCCCCACATGTCAGGCGTAACCGGATCTGCTTCCCCGACATGGTTAGTCCCAGGGCTGCCACGTGTATCATAAGACCGAAGCTATCGCCCACACATGGGAAAGTTCCGGACTAAATACCGGTATGGAATCCCCAGACCTAACCCCAGACAGAGGGAAGATCCGGTACTGACACGTGTCCAACAGCACCGGACCTACCCGTCCACGACGGTAAGCTCTAGAGCTGCCACGTGGCCGAACCGCCAGACCTTCAACTTCAACAATCAGGCTGGTAGACCCCCAACGACTCTAGACCTTCAAGGAGCAATCAAAGACTTCAAGACCCGATTAAGTGTCATTAATGCCATATTAATGACACACAATCGGATGGCCCTCAATACCGGTAACGGCACTGTTAAGGCCCATTACCGGGCTATTAAGGGTAATTAACCTCATTAATTGTGTATCAAACATGTGTAACCGCCGGGGCCACATATCGGGCCAGGCTAACGGTGTAACGACCAGTCCTTGTTCTATAAAAGGACTGTTCAACGGTACACAAGGGACCTCTCTAGACCTCTTCTGGACTCCCTGACCTAGACGAGCTTCTTCTTCTGGAGCTTCTTCTAGACTCACACGCTTAATACAACACCAACACACCCCGTGGAGTAGGTTATTAGGCTCAGGCGGTCCGAACCACGTAAATCTCTGTGTCTACTTGTCATTCACCTTCTTGAATCTCTGCACACCCATTACCGAACTACAACTTCGCGATCTACCAACAGTAGTATCAGGAGATCTGCCAGATCCAAACACCGACATAAACTCTTAAATGGAAGTTGTTTTCTTTTTCCCTCAAGGAAAATTCAAACAATGGTACAACCACAATGTTGGGAAGACAAACAAAAATCTGAATGAATTACAAGACATATTTTGTCTTGCTTTCTATCCAATTGCTCGAATTGTTTCCTTATGAAAGGGAGTACTATGCTTCTGGTAGATGGAGAAGGAATCCTTAGGTGCAGCTTGAGATAGATTTTCTCTTTTGAGAAATTCCGGGCCAGATTTGTCCATCCCTGATCCAATGCTTTTGTTACACTTCTACATGGGATTGAACAAAGAGTATGCCTTACATCTTGACATTACAGCTGGAGGATCGTTCCTCCACAAGACACCAGAAGAAGACAAGGATCTTATAGATTGAATTCTAGAAAATTCTTCCTTCATTATGGGTCTTAATGAGCCTCCTCTAGAGGAAGCAATGTCAAGATATGAGGATAACTCCATGGACAAGGATGGACCTATTTCTTGCTTACTCAAACCTTGCCGAAAGAATCCTTTCCCGAACCAGAAACGATGAAGGATGAAGAAATTCAAACTTCGGAGTTTCCCTTCTACTTCGAGGAAACAATATTTGAAGATTTTGGTAATACCTCGAAGTACTATTGCCATAGGAAACCATCATTGCCACTAACTCCACCTGATCCACCTGATGGAGTGTTCGTCCAACAGACAGTGAAGGAGTTAACCTCTATTATAAGCAGAGAATGGACTGCGGAAGTTGAGCAGTCACCCGAAATCCTTCGGGTGACCCCACCTTTGGCAACCATTCTATGTTTCATAAGAGGAACACCAATGAGGGTCCTATACAACCCCACAGTTGGAGCAAATCTCATTTCCAATTCTTGTGCTCTCGCCATTCTGGGTGATGTGCCATTAGCACCAACACGTAAACCCTTCCGGGATTCTTTTGGAAACATCCTTGAAGGATGCGGGCTTTTGAAACAGGTGTTTGTAAGACACAAAGATATTGAGGCTATCCTAGACTTCCATGTGTTCGAAATCCAAGATTTTGACATTATGATTGGGATTCCCATTGAGAAATTTCTCATGGAAATTCCATTGGAAGGAAACCTCAATGTCAAACTTGGAGGGAGAAAGTTATCTATTCCCATTCTACGTTCAAAGAACACATCCGCAGAATCTCCTGTCCAAGATGAACCAATAGATGAGGTTAGGACTCTTCAATTCTTAGCACCCCCTTAAATTGAAGGAAAAGAAGACTTCGCCCAAGAGGAGGATGAATTTCAGGAAGCAATTGAATTGCCAAAAGAAGAGTTCTCTCAAAAACCTCCTTCAAACTCAAAATTTTACCTCCATGCCTACGTTATTCCTTTCTAAATGGTTATTTGGAAGCCCCTGTCAAAACATAAGTGACAATCTTTCAGATGATGAGACACTCAAACTCATAGCCATGCTAGAAAAGCATATAGTTGTTTTTGGCTATTCACCACAAGATCTCAAGGGAATTAGTCGAGCATTATGCACCCATCGCATCCCTATTGACCCAGAGAGTGTCCCCTCAAGGTAACCTCAAAGGCGACTAAATAATACGATGTAGGAAGTGGTCAAGAAAGAAGTCTTGAAACTTCTGCATGATGGGATTATTTAGCCTGTTCCTCATAGTGAATGGGTCAGCCCGGTTCAAGTGGTGCCTAAGGAAGGAGGTATGACGGTCGTTCAAAATGAGAAGAATGAATTAATTCCTCAAAATATCGTCATGGGTTTGAGGATATGCATCGATTACTGAAAACATAACAAGGCTACTAGAAAGGATCATTTTCCACTCCCTTCATCGATGAGATGTTAGAGCGGTTGGCAAAACACTCCTACTTTTGTTTCCTTGATAGGTATTCAAGTTATCATCAAATCTAAATCCATCCCGACGATCAAAGTAAGACCACATTCACATGTCCTTACGGGACTTATGCCTACCGGCGAATGTCTTTTAGACTGTGTAATGCTACTGCCTCTTTACAAATATGCTTGATGTCTATCTTTTCCGACATGATTGAGGACATCATGGAAGTTTTCATGGATGATTTCTCGGACTATGGTAAAACTTTTGATCATTGTCTGTAAAACTTAGACAAGGTCTTACAAAGATGACCTAGTGCTTAATTTGGAAAAGTGTCATTTCATGGTCCATGAAGGCATCGTTCTTGGACACTTAGTGTGAGAGGTATAGAGGTGGAGAAAGACAAGATTGAAATTATTGAAAAACTTCCACCTCCTATCAACGTTAAGGGAATCCGCTAGACCCCTCACCAACCTACTAGCTAGCGAAGCACCCTTTAATATTGATGGTGAATGTATAAAATCATTTTCTACACTAAAAAAGGCACTCATATCAGCTCCAGTCATCCAACCTTCTGATTTGACGCTGCAATTCGAAATCATGTGTGATGCTAGTGATTTTGTTGTTGGTGCGGTCCTAAGCCAAACCAAAGATAAAAAGCATCATGCAATAGCCTACGCTAGCAAAACTCTAACGGGAGCTCAACTCATTTATGCCACAACTGAAAAAGAGCTCTTAGCATTAGTTTTTCTATCGATAAGTTTAGATCCTATTTGGTTTGAGCCAAGGTCATAGTCTACACAGACCATGCTGCCTTGAAGTATTTGCTCACCAAAAAGGATGCTAAAACTATGCTAATCCGCTGGATCCTTCTACTCCAAGAATTTGTCTTAGAAATCAAGGATAAGAAAGGAGTAGAGAAGTCACATATCATCTCTCACGTATGAGAGTCATTCAAACCATGGACATTCCTATCAATGACTTCCCACGAGATGATATGTTACTCAAGGTGACTCACTCTCACCCTTGGTATGCGGATATCGTGAACTTCATAGTTACGAGATACATACCACTAGGGTAAAATAAAAAGAAACTCATCTATGAGAGTCTTAGACACCTTTGGGATGACCTATACCTCTGTTGAGTCTGTGCTGCTGGCCTTCTTAGAAAGTGTGTCCCAACAATCTAAGTCACCAAGATTATTGGGAAATGCCAAGTTGGCCCCTATGGTGGTCACTACGGTGTTTACTGTTCTCAGGAAAATATCTGGCGGAGTGGATTCTATTGGCCTTCTATGTATAAAGACACAAAGGAATTTGAATGTAGACTAGAGGGGGTGAATAGACTTTTTGAATTTTTGTCAGACCCTGAAACACTTAACAAATAGAACAAATACGGGGAGGCTGGACTAGTCCGTTGTGGTGAGGACCAGTCCGGTGTGCGCGGACTAGAAGATCAAAGGAAATATGTAATTCTACTTCTAGGAATCTATGCAGCGAAAATCAATTGACAAGTCAAGTATATTGAGACAATGAAACAATATATTGCAATAATCAAGTTTGATACAAAGTTTCAACGTGAATTGTTCAATACTATGCAAACCCTATAATATGATGAAAAATAAACAAGAAAATGCGAGACACAAGATTTATCCCAAGGTTCGATCCCACACAGGGATCTACGTCCTCGTTGAGGAGTCCACGGAGGATCAGGTCTTCACTAACCCTTCCCTCGGGGGTAATCGCCATGGAGGCCGATCTTCACCACTAAGCTTGTTCAAGGGGGCTTTCTCACACGTTCAGGGGTCCCAATTATTACAAGAACAAACTCCACCAAACACACTCAAAATATGTACAATAATCAACGAGAGTGTGAGAGAGGTTGAACCCAAGAGCTCAAGATCGTGTAGAACAAGTTGTCTCCTTTGTCCAATCTCTAATCCTGAAAGATTTGATCATTTTGGTTTATAATGAGTGGAGAGATGTATTTTTGGGCTCTTGGGAGGTGTGACGGCGCAGGGAGTCGAGAGAGGGTGTTGTATGGCCGTACACCTCTATTTATATTAGGGTTTTCAAATGTTACCGTTAGGGTTTGCGATGTCCGGACTAGTCCGTGGTGGACACCGGACTAGTCCGGTGTGCAGTGTGTGGAAAACCCTAAGTGTTGATGGATACCGGACTAGCATGTTAACATACGGACTAGTTTGATCTTAGTTAGAGATATTTCAGACTAGTTCGGTGAATATCAGACTTGTCCGGTGTGGTGGAAAACTGTTCAACTGAGGACAAGTTCGCACTTGGAGGACTTGTCCAATTTTTAGTCAGAGGATTATCGGACTTGTCCGGTGGTTATCGGACTTGTCCGGCGTGGAGGGAATTTGTTCAACTGAGTACAAGTCCGCACTTGGAAGACTTGTCCGATCTTAGTCAGGGAGTTATCAGACTAGTCCGAAGGATATCAGACTTGTCCGGAGTGGTGCAACTGTGAAGTACAGCGGACAAGTCTGTCCTGGAGGACTTGTCCGATTTATGTGTAGAGAAATATCGGACTAGTCCAATGGCTATCGGACTAGTCCGCTCTTCCTGTGATTTGTGCAGTGAGTTTAATCATTTGTTCACTTGAGCTCTTGGGGTATGCTTCTCCAACACACTCTATACAAAATAATTCTAATCTATTTCAGCTCTTGAGCTCTTTTCCCTTTGGACCCTCATTCTCCTTTCTTTTTGTGCTTTCTTCCTAATTGCTTTAAAACATGTGCTCATCTCAACAATTTTGTTAGGATCTCATTTGTTTGTCATTAATGAACAAAAACCCACAAGGGATTTCTAGATGCACTTTCAGAATTCATTCGCAGATGTTGAAAATGCCAGAAGCATGGAGAAATCTCCGCTCGCAATGTGATGCCCCTAACATATAATATCCAAGTGGAATTTTTTTATGTGTGGGTTTTTGATTTCATGGGACCTTTCCCAAGGTCCTATGACTGCGAGTATATCCTGGTGGTCATAGATTATTTCAAAATGGGTAGAAGCCTTGCCATGCAAAAATGCTGATTCCAAGCAAGCAAGGAAAATGTTCCATGAGATCATTATCCCATGCTTTGGCACTCCTCGTATGGTCATAAGTGATGGAGGGTCTCATTTCATAGATAAGACCTTCCAAAACTTTTTGAGGGAGCTTGGCATCTAGCATAATATTGCTACTCCATACCACCCACAAACAAGTGGTGAAGCAGAAACATCGAATAAGCGAATTAAGAATATTCTGCAAAAGATTGTCTTGGAAATGGGAATGGGGTGGAAGCATAAGCTACCAGATACATTGTGGGCATACCGTACTCCTTACAAAACACCCATCGACATGTCTCCATTCCAACTTGTTTATGGGAAGACTTGCCATCTTCCTGCAGAGTTGGAACATAGAGCTTATTGGGCCATCAAGCGGTGGAACATGGACCTTGTAGGAGCTGGTAAACACCGATTGAAACAAATTTCCAAGTTGGAGGACTAGAGAGATAAGGCATATCATAGTACCAAAATCTACAAGGAGAGAACTAAAAGATGACACGATAAGAGGATTACGCCAAAAGAGTTCAAACCTGGGGATGAAGTCCTACTCTTTACCTCTAGGTTTAAACTCTTCAGACATGGGATGCTTAGAAGTAAATGGGAAGGACCCTTCAATGTAGTAGAAACATCATCCCATGGAGCAATCACACTCCAACGTGATGATGGTCAGTTAGTCAAGGTGAATGGACACCGACTCAAATTATTTCTTGAATCCCAAGAGGAGGCAGCAAAAGAAGTCTACGTGATAAATCTTATTGATTTTCATACCGTTTCTTTAAATTCTGTCTAAATTCTCCACGTCCAACTAATGGGACCATCCAAATATTCATCTATGAGGCCCATTTAGTCAACCCACGATCACTCGCCCTGAACGGAGTCGGAAGGGGTTCAGCCGAACCCTATGTTCGGCTGAAGCCTCCTTCATGCCGCCAGCGCTCTATATTCTCGTGCGGACTCTGCTGATTTATCCCAACAATGTTCCCGGTGCTATTGTATCCTTCTTTGCGTAATTCATGACGAGAACAGAGAGGTGAACCTTGTACCTCCCAGAAAAACTATCATCTCCTGTTCCTCCCATACAAGTCATGGACGACAAGAAAATCGTCCCTCATGCCTCCTCTAGCTCAATCTTCAATCTGAGCGGATACATCGTGTCGACCAATGACAACACCACCCTCGCATCGGAGTACGTCATGGCATTAGATGGTACACCACTTGCCATGATCTTGCCACCCATGAAGACTCCACGTGGGCGTAGCACCACACCTCGTGGTGCTGCATGGTCGCTCTCCCTCAGAGGACGCCCTTGAAGTCGATGAAGCCTACACATCGTCCAACTGTGGTTTGACTTAAGCCAGTCAAGATTCGAGAAAAAGATGAGTCTCTCCCCAAGCTGCAGCATGGCGAGGAGTTTTGTACACTTTGAAGACCAAGTACGGTGACGTGGTGAGCCTCCACGACGGGTCACCTACGCGTACCTCGCCGGAGCATATGGGAGACCGCCTCATTATCCACAGGGTGCACAAGCATGAAGTAGGCTATGCAAAAAGCTTTTTCAAGAGCGTGGATAATTAGGCATTGGAGCAGTCGACGGGTCGTCGCCCTCCAAGATTAGGCATCACCTCTCGCCGCCTGCCGTCAGAGGGCCACCTGGCCAATTTGAGGACAGCGACAGGAAATCTCCTCGTGCCCCTAAGGTGGCACAGCTTTCTAAGAAGTTAGCTTCTCTCCATTTGGATAATAAGAAGCTATCTAACTTAGTGGCTAAAGGGCGCATGAGCATAACTGAAGGATGAACTCATCTCCCACAAGGAGGAGATTTACGGTGTTTGTCGTGGCATAAGCGCCAAGCTGCAGTGTTTATGCAATGCCATTAGGGAGCCCAACATCTACAACACACCATAGTTTAGATCTCCTGACAACATAGGATGCTTACTACTTAAGGTTTAATTTTGTTTCAAATTTTTATTTTTCCAGTTTAATTTTGGAATTCAATAAAGTGAACTTACCGATTCATCTAACACTGGTAAAGTCCCCCCTTTAGTTTATTCTTGTTGAATAAAGAATTCAGGGAACAAGTGTGGGGGAGGCACCCCGAACCGTGAAATCCCGACGTGCAAAAATAGTGTTGCATCTCGAGACATGTCACAACCGATCATACAACTTGACACGTCGAAATGGAGAGCCAGAGAGGCTAGAGGGAGGTTCGGCAGGACCCCCTATTCAGTAGCACTGATGTGGGCCCCACACAACCCCATTTCGCTCCACAAATTTGGTTTGGATCTCCTAACCCCGAATATACATGTTACCCTGCTGTTTAAGTTGATTTCCTTTCTAAAATTTAATATTTAAGATGAATCAACTTAACAATTAGAATTAAAATTTGGTACTCAGAATTTGCTTGAGATGAAAATTTGAATACTCTATATTTTGGTTTATTGCCTTGTTTGTGATTCCCACATATAAAGTAGTAAACACACGTCATCTATGTATTTGACTAGTGTGATATGGTAAATTAGTTACTCGAGGAGATATCTCTTTGCTTGAAATTGGTTTTGATAGTTGAAAAAAATTTGGAGTCTTGAACTTTGCCTAACTCTCTTATAGGAAATTTAAATACCCACAAATGCTATATGATACAACTCCTTGAAAACCACATGCATATGCCACTTTACTTTTCATTGAACTTTGTCAGACCCGTGGCCCAATTGAGTGACATGCATGAACTTTTGACTTAGGAATTCTTGTGCACCCCATTCATGCAAAATTTCTCGCATTAATAATTTGCATCCACCATTCATCCAGCCATAAATAAACTCCATACATTATGATTATAAATATCTCTCTAGAAAAATAAAAAGGAGTAGAAGACATGTCTACAAAAAGGAAAACATCTACTCTTTAAAAAGAGGAAGAATGCTAAAAAAAGAGAGAAATAATAAGTAGCCATGTTTCATCCTTAAAGAGAGAAAATTCATGGAGTCTACATTTATCCATTCCATTCATGTGTGTATGGATTTTCTTTGTCAAATTGTTTATTGCATAGGTCTCTCATAGGACCAAGTTTTTGACTTAGTAATATATGAATTGCAATGTATACCACATTTATCCCTACCAAGCTCCAGATATAGCCATAGTTAGTATAGGGACAAAATTTGAAAAACATGCCAGGGTGAGGATCAAAACACTTTGAGAGATTTTAGATATTTCAAATGAGAGATAAAGGAAATTATTTCTTTGACTTTTCGAATATAGCAAATTGTCAAATCATTTCAGCAGGAGAAGATCCAATGGAACTACATTCTAACCATTCCACTCTTCAAACGCCCAAGGTCAATGTGGTAGCCACATTCCAAAGAGGGAACTCATGAACTGAGGTATAAGTTAAAATATCTAGTATTCTTATTTTCTAACTTATAGCAAATTTATGACAACACCTTAGTTCTTTTTCTTTCCTTCACTCGAGGACGAGCAAAATACTAAGTGTGGGGGAGTTTGTTGACGGTCCTTAAGTGCCATATTTAGACCGTCAATTCACCTTATAATGTGCCCAAAAGAGAAACACAACATAGTGGTAGGGTTAAATACTAACAATTCCACGAGTGTTGGTGTTTATTTTTATGCAGGTGAATTAATACCCAAAATACCACCAAGACATGAAGGGAGTAATCGATTAAATTAGATTCTGACAAATTAGGCGATGGCACGTGTCATCACATGGATCAAATGGCTCACAAACAGTAGTATCCGAGGCCATCCAATGGTGTATCACCCATATCAGACAATGGGACCCACCTGATAGTGACCTGGAGAAAGCACACTCGAAATGATTAGAAAAACACTTCGGCCGAACAGGGAGTACGACCAAAGTCATCCAGGCGCCAAACTCGGTCAATCGATGCGTGTCGACTCCTCCCGTCTTCCTGGCGATGGGGATGACTGAATCGCGCGCATTTGGTGGCGGGAACCGACCCTCCTCCACCTATAAATAGCACCCCACACCTCACTTCACACACACACACACACACACACACACACACACCAAAAGATGAGAATAAAATACCACTCCTAAGGTTTAGAGTAGTCCTAGAGGTTGCCAAGTAGAAGGAGAGTGTGGTGAAGAGTCTATGAGGAGGAGGCTTGGGCTTATCAAGTCCCTCTTCTACACTAGTACCCCTACAAATGTTTGATTCAAAATCAAGTAAGCCTTTGTGAATTCATCTCAAATTTGATTTCTAATTCAAGATAGTTTGCACAAGTAGTTACTTGTGGGTTCATTGCTTTAATTTATTAAACCCTCTAATTGTAGCTTTTTGTTCGAAACAACTAGAGTAGTGATTTAGAACGTAAGTGTTGTGCTTAGGTTAGAAATCACTAGTGAATATTTCATAGACCCACGGATTAAAGAGGCAGGCAATAGGTGGTGACAACCCTATCTGTCCTTTGTCATCCTCCATGTTCGGCTATGCCATAGGCTCTGGGCGGGAGTCATCCTAGTGTTGCTAGGGGTAAACCCGTGCACGAGGCAAGCAACTACTGCAAATTCCTTTGAATTAGAATCAATACTTTGAATTCCTCTCTATTCATTGCCTACAAAAAAACTTTGTTTTATTGGGTGAGCTAGTTCGTAAGATTATCACATACGTTACTTGGATTCGATACCCTTGGGAATAATCTTTAAGGGGAAGTGCTACACGACAGTTTCCATGCGCTTGTGGATTTTTATCTGTGACGTAAGAAACGTCAACATCCGGCCCAACAGGCACATTGTTAGTAGAGAAAGCAGAGAAGTCATGGAGAGTCTTATGAACCATTGGTTTGAAACCTGATGGTGTGGGGACGACTCGTTTGCCCGAGCAAAGAACAGATCTTCTATGCTGCAAAAAAACTCGTGTAATTAAAAAAACCATAAGACCAATGACTGTAAAATTTTGACAGATTATAGTACATGGAGTTCTGAAGCCAACACAATATGAATCATGATAATTGGATATGATCAAAATACCGAAGCAACATCGGGGTGCACATAAACCCATCAAGAAAAGCTTAAAGCAAACAAGTCGGATGATCAAGGCACAAAAGCTCGTCGCAAACTATGGATTTTATTTATCAAAATACAAGATAGCCAACTGCAAGTCATGCTATCCACGAGACCTGACCCTGTTTCTTATATAACCAGCTCTTAGGTAACTCCAATCCTACTAGGACTCCCTACTCCTACTTGGATTCAACCGAAACTTTTTATAACTGGTTAAGACTCTACCGTACGTAGATAGGAGCAATCTTAATACTTGCAAACACCTTAGGAACATTTCACACATTCCTAAAGCAACTCTATTTCTTACATGACATGTAATCTAACCAAAACAAACTCAAAACTTTCCATATTCATACCATAATCACCTCATCTTCATCCTGAGCGCGTAATCCAGTCGGTTAGACCTTACTAGCCATATATTCTCGTCCATATATATTCACCACATCTTCGAACAATGTTGCCACGTCCATGTGCCCCTTGCACACATGCACACACTTTCAAAAACATCTACAATACCTTCATATGCATTATTCATGATCCACATATGTTATGTGACCTCCCGGATCGTCTCAACCACAATTTCTCCTAAACTTGATTTTTGAACATCATCTTCTCCCTAATATTAGTTCAAGGATAACCATCACCAATCATTTCTTGAACTCAAACAACCCTGCACCTAAGAAAACAAGCAAATTTTCTGAGCACAAGTCAGCGACTTGAGTCTCGTAGTCTGATAACCACAACACCTTATGTGAGCACCTCACATAAGGATGTTGCACAACTTACCAAAATATTTTACACCATAATCAGTCAAAAAACCTCAACACTTAGTCCAAACTATGAATAAACCTTTACCATAACTCAAAAGCAAGCTTAAAAATATTTTAAGTTGAAAACAAGCCGTAACACAAAATCACAAGATTATTAAATCATTTGCTCAGATCGGACACTCCGATCAGCGACTCACGTGCAGCTCGGACAGTCCAAACTATCAACCCACAATACATTTTGATAAGTTCGGACAGTCCAAACCGAGTGTGTAGGGTACAATCAAAATTTTACATGTAAACCCTCATTTTTAACATATTTGCAAATGTATTCAGCACACATAGGTCTCACAATCTCCCCCCTTGATGAATGCATTAGAAAAGCCACATAGTGTCCGAACATTGGTTCATTCACATGAAAAGTTTTGACAAAAAAAATGAACCCTTTTGAAAATCAAAAATCAAATGAAAAAAAAACCTCCCAACCTAAAAAAATTCTCCCCCTAAGGATGAACTCTCCTTGAGAAGAACATGCAAAATACTTATAAATGTGCAATGTGTGACATATTTCTCCCCTTTAGCAATGTATTCAACAAGGTTCAAAAGAGAAATTTTGATATGTTATGAGCATAATATGACATATTTATATAAAACAAACTCAACAAGTCCTACTATCGAGTAACTTGCATTATCACATCAATGAAATACATAAAGTAGTGTAAGCCATGCTAGAGATCAAATGTAATCTCATTTAAGCAAGTCATGATCTCCCTAACTTAGTTATTTCAAAACTTGAAACCATGACATATGTTGTTTTTATCTTTTAAAGCATATATTAAAATTGTACGAGCATTGCAATAGATTATATGCAACATCTGCCTTATTTTAATCAACAAATCCAAGCCTATATTATTTGACAATTAGAAGCTTAAAGACATGCTTTTAGTCATACACAACTCCTTCTAAGCTTATATCATAGTGAAATGGTAAGCAATCACGAAGGAACAAGTGTGATGCATGCATATTCTCTTGATTTTTCATTTGATCATAAAAAGCTCTACTTGTTGGTTGTTGTTTTATTAAATTTTTATGATTAAAAGCACTTGTGAGCATGCAACAAGTTCAAAACAACAAGAAAGTTCAATCATGACTTGATTGTGTAAGTAATTATTCCATTTATTAGTCATGGCAAAAATTAGAGAAAGTATAAACATGAGTAATGTAGTAAAAAGCTTCCACCATGTATAGAGAATCACAAAGTCATATATGTATAACACTTATGCTAACATTATCATTTAATTTCATATTCACACAATGACTTCCGAAGTTACAAACCCCCCCTATATTCAAGCCGTGAGGATGTATAACTCCTAGTTCACTACGAATGAATGAAAAATGAGTGAAATCCAAATGTTTTTTTAAAAATGTAAAACAATATTTATTTGCTATCTGCATGGTGAAGCACAATTTTTCCTTTTCAACATTATAATGATGAAAGTGATACCTAATCTAAGTTCTTTGTTCCAGAGTGTTGCACGGGTTTTTTAGCAATGCAAGTGACACTAGTGTTATGACAAAACATTGGGGCACTATCAAAACTAACCACATAGTCCTTAAGTGTTTGAACAATCTAAATAATTTGTCAGTAAGCGCTGGTAGTAGCTACATATTCAGATTCAACCGTGGATTGTGCAGCAAGTGAGTTACCAATAAAATGGCAAGCAGTTGAAGTACTTTTCCTATCAATCCTACAACCCCCAAAATCAGCATCTGAAAAAGCTTTCAAAGTGACAGTTGAGAAAGAAGGAAGACAAATACCAAATTCTTTGAGTTCCATGTCAGTTCCTTAGTATCTTTTTGACGACTTGTCAATGTGATGCATGTGATGAAGCTTGGAATTGTGTACAAAGACACGTTGAATTGTATGTTTGGTCTTGATGTTGTGAGGTACAAAAGCGACCCGATCATGCTTCTATATTCTTTTTATCTACAGATTCACCATCTTCATCAGTTTCATGTGTTGTTGTTTTTTCCATTGGTTTCTGAATAGGCTTGCAATTTTCCATATTGAAGCACCTAAGGAGGTTTTTTGTATATTTTATTTGATGCATAAATGTTCTCTCCTTAGTTTGCTTGATTTGCAGCCCCCAAAAGTACGTTAGTTCTCCCATCATGCTCATATCAAATTCTAAACTCATCATTGTTGAAAACTTGGACACAAGATCATGCGAAACACAACCAAAGATAACATAATCCACATACAATTTGAACGAATAATGAGTCATTGCCATGGTTAACTACAAAAAAGAGTTTTATCTAACTTGCCCATGTTAAACCCATTTTAAGTAAGAATGTTTTTTACCTATGATAATGCTCTAGGGGCTTGTTCGAGACCCTATAAGGCTCTGGATAGTTTGGAGAATGATAAGGAAAATCAAGATTTTCAAAATCTGGTGGTTTCTTGACATAAACCTCCTCATCTATGTAGATATTAAGAAAATCACTTTTACTATCGATTTGACATAACTTGAATCCTTTAGAAGTAGCAAATGCCAACAAAATTCTTATGTCTTCTATTCTAGCAACGGGAGCAAAAGTTTCATTGAAATCTAGACTCTCCATTTATGTTAAACATTGAGCAACCAGCCTAGCTTTGTTCCTAACCAAAACCCCATCCTCACTTTGTTTGTTTTTAAATACTCATTTATTTCCTATCAATGTGTGACCATGAGGTGAAGTTACGAGTTTCCGTATTTTACTTCTTTCAGAGTTTTCCAACTCTCCTTGCATGGTAATGATCCAAGATTCATTAGTGAGTGTGTGTGATACATCCTTGGATTTGAAAGAAGCAACAAAAGCAGAATGAGTGTGAGAGTTCGGATCTTAAAACTTGGATCGTGTGACACTTTCGTACAAGCTTCCAATAATTTGTTATGGAGGATGTCAATGGAAGTAGACACTTCACAAGCTCTTTCCTCTTCATGTTTTACAAACCATAGACTTTGTGGCTTGACGATGATCTGGACCAGCAGTATTGAACATTGAAGCTAGTTGGAGCAAAATTAGGGCAGGAATGACACTGTTTGCTTCTGAATTTTCAGGCAGCAGTGTAAAAGCCCACTTTTGAGACGTGCAAAAATGCGCAAAAATATGAACTTGAAAATTTTAAGTTAAATGATAAATTCAAACTCAAGTGAATTACAATAATTAATAGATGATTCTCAAAATTTGAACTGTTAAGAACTTTCGACATAGTTGGGAAAATGATTAGTGTACGAGGGAAATCAAATCACTAAGTACAAAAATAATGAATTCTTAAAAATGTTAATTCATAAGAATCAAAGTCAAGTTTAAATTTAAACCTTACTTGGAAGCCAAATACAATGCAAAGGAAAAATTATAATTGGAGATATAAATCAAATTTAGTGTAACCTAGGTTGGGTTTTCAAATAAAGTACAGGTAAGAAGAATAATGAAATCCTTCAAAATTTGACTATAGCTTAATCAAACGCATAAAATGTTAAATCCAATTATGTGAGAAAAGTAAATCATAATCTCTCTTTTATTTCTTGTCAAAATCCTTTCATACCTGTGGATTTTTAATTATAAATGAGAATTCAACAATGTTCTCTAATGAATTTAATGAAGATGAAATACAAATTCAAATTTGAAGATGAAATACAAACTCAATTCAGCCAAATGTCAAATTAATTTACACTAACGAATTCAGCACAATTTATTAGTAGCCCTGCTATTTTTGACTAATTGTTGAGCATACTTACTAGTTAAAGAATTGAAGGAAGGGATAATATATAGGGTGGGACCCACCTGTAAGAAAGAGAGCGTGAGAAGCTTCCTCTGTTCCAGCACGATACAGAGCGAGCGCTGCATGCCACACACACAGGTGCTTGCTTACCGCCTCATGCTCAACCTCATCCTGCGCTTTAGCTCATCTCTATCGTAACCAACACAAACAGCAGCGTTTCTTCTCTTCTCGGCTGCGTTCTGCCTCGTTCCTTGCTCTGCTATAGCCGACGCCCCGCTGTTTCGCGCCAATGCCGCGTCGCTGCTGCTCTTTCAACCGGGCAAGTCCATAAAGCTGTCACCGCGATGTGTTCTTCCTCTGGCGCGCCAAGAAACTGCTGTGCACAGGCTATCCCCCCATCTGCACACACAAGCACCGCTCTGTTTCCTTGTTGCTCCACTGCTCGAAGCGAAACAACCATCCCCGTTGCTCCCCAGCTCAGTTCAGCGCACCACCAAGCGGCACCGATGTTTTCTCCGACGTTCTCAACTCACCTCGGCCCTGTTCCATCCTTCCGCGAGCTGGTCAAAAAATGAGGTTTTTCTATCCCGGTTCAAAGCGGCCGCCATGGCATCTCAACGTCGTCCCGCTAACTCAAAACCGTTCACGCTCAACCGACCGCACCCTATGGTTCGTGCTCACCTCCTATTAGTATATCTACACCCAATTAATCATGCATTAGAGTCTGCACAACAAATTGCAACTTTTCCCCAATGGAGCTCGTTTAAACCGGGGCCATTAATCTCTGAAATTCGTCCTGCATAGTTGATTATTCTTCATTATGTTAATGCCTTAGAATGTTCATGTCCTAGCAATAACCTCTGGCCAGATAAATCAAAAAAACGATGGACAAATCAAGCCGGGAACTAAAATTTCCCCATTTTCAGCCCAAACCCTAGGTCATCATCAAAGTTGCTTTTCCAATTGTTTCCTTCACAATCAGTATTCAATTTATTGTTCTCCATGTCCCCACGATGCTTCCAGTGCAACCAGTGATCAATTTGACCCTTCTCTGAGCCATGTCCAAGCCGCCGCCAGACTCATTGCCGTTGCTGCCGTCGCAGTTGCCGTTCTAGTCATCACCGAGCGCTGCCATGTTGCCTTACAGGTGTTCTAGGATCCTCAAATTAGTTTCCACTTTGTCCTGCCGTCTTTCGTCAACTGTGCACACGGAAACACCCATGAATTGCCACTGACCCAGCGTCCTTGTGCTTTTGTTCAGAGGTTGAAGAAAGACCTGCCAGGTGGACCCACTGTCAGCCAATCATTTAAATTTCAGATTTGCTCCCAAGTTAGAAAATTCATATCTCCTCTACTATTTGTCCAAAAATTCCCAAATAAATTTTGTTAGCCTCATTGTGATCTCTACTTTACAGTGGCAAATTTGAATAAGTATGGAAGTCCCTAATTTGCCCTGAATAATTCCATTAAGAAAAAATTCTTTAAAATTAATTCCATATGTTTCATTTATTGGAAAAATCTAAAATTATGCTAGATCCTTTGTTTATTTATATCGAACTCCAGTAAAAATTTCATACTAATTTGACTTGATTTGCTATGTCGAAATAAGTTTCAAACATGTATGTACCTGAAAAATTTCAAAATGTCCAGAAACATTTTCAGAAATTTGTCCAAATTTCTAAAATCAATATATCACAATATAATGCTTAGAAAAGTATGAAACAAATTTTGCTGGATTACTCTTGAACTTATCTAAACAGAAAACCAACTCTTGGCCATTTTTAAGCTTCAGATTATTCATGAAAATTCTGGGAAGAGTTTAGATTCATTGAATTTTATAGGACAGGGACTGCCGTTATCATAGCTCAACTTCGGCCAGAACCCCACCCATAGAATCTGTGGTCCACTGTAAAAGTGTCAGAATCATATGACATGATTTACTACAGTAAACTGTGTTCCCCACCTCTATGTTTAAAACATTGGTCATGTCACTTCATATCCACATTTCCCTATGTTTCATTTTCATCCCTCCTCTGTTGTTTTCCTGTATACAGCAGAGCTCCTCCTGTAGTTCTTGTGCAGTAGGTTGCTGTCCTCTTATTATTCTCTAATTTCCTTCCTTGTTAATATGCTCTTCTATGGTGCATATTACACTTTGTCTCATGATCCAATATTTGTCCACTTGATTTTTCCTCTTTTTCCCTACACAATAGAGGCAGGCATGTCCATTTCTATCTATGTTTGGTGCTGCTCGAGTTGTAAACACTTTCACTGCTTAAGTTACTAAATTGCATTTACTTATATGCATATTCATATCGTTAAGGAACACGACTAAGACGATCAATGAGAAGGACGACCCGGAGGCGAGGATTTCTCTGTTGAGTCAGCTGTGATGAAGTCTATGGCGGAGTTACTAACTGATCTTCACTGAATTTTATTTTGCAACCCAAGGCAAGCACCGGTTTGCATTTAAGTGCTATTTCAAAGTTTCTATTTGTATCACTTATGTCTAGGGTCAATTTTGTGCATTAGGGCTAAGGTGCTTGTCACTCCACTTGCATAACCCACAAATCCCATAGAGTATTGGGTAGGTCTACAGCTCGACGAGTAGAAAATGCTATGCTAATATTTTGAGGAATCCGGTAGAAGTCAAGTAGTTGGAATCTACTCGCAAGATAGGATTTTATCACAAGGGGTAGATTGGATCAAAGAATGGTTTATGAATATGAACTTGAGACCGAGCAGCGGGATAGGATGCAGCGAGACGTGGACTCACGTGCGTAGCCTGCTTGTGTCGATTGAGGACCGATCCGTATGCGGCCCTGCTGGACAAGTTTGAACTGTACGGGAAACTAATGTAATTGGTTAACTTGGGTGTCGAGGCTTACCCTACTGATATGCACCGAATTTGGTTCGGCGAAGCGTGGCCCGATCTTCACGACAGGAGGTTCAAGAACGAGATAACTTGCTGTAGAAACAACGCGGATAACTAGCTTTATACCTGACCAAGGTTGGATGCGACCAAGCGACGGGGAGAGAGACACCGAAACCGCGAAGACTTCGACTCGATCTCCGAACGACCGCAGAACCACAACCGGAGCTAATCCACACAAGACGGGGCAGCCGTACTGGAACCCGCAGAGCACGAATTAGTGGATCTCAGAGAGATCTCTCCACAAGTTCAAGAAGAACAAGGAAGAACAAGGGTTGAGTAAGACACTCAAGCAGCTCGACTGCAAATTTCACTGGAATAATCTTAATTCATCAAAGAGTTGCCCTTGGCTTACAAAAGAGGGATATTTATACCAAAAACTAGTCTAAGAATAGATGTGAACTGAAAAAGCCACGTGGAAAGGTGGAAGGCCAACTGGCTTGATCATTCATTCAGTGGTCATCAATTTCCCGCATGTCTTCTGGCCTTCTGGGTGGTCTTCAGTGTTTTAATCATAACTCCACCTAGGGACATCCAAAAGACATGGGACCAGATGCGTTGGAAAGATAATTTGATAACCTTTCACACAATGTGTAGCATGCTTCACGAAATATTGTAGAGTGATACAGTTTCTCACGGAAACTTGGGTATCAGGCTGTTGATCTTCTGAACAGTCTGCACCAAAAGCACTCGGCTGCCAAGCTGGGACCTCTAAAGCACTCGACACTTAGTGTCATTAGAAAGTTGACTTCAACACCTTTCCAACAAGTACTCATGGACCTTCACAGCTTCTATGAATCAAAAGATATGACTATTTCTTCATGATAGTTCTGCCAGGCCGAACTGGTTCGACGTAGTTCTCCTCTCTAGTTCAGTCTTGGCGTGTCCTTGTCATCCTCCTTGGTGAACCTGAGTAATAGAAACATGTACGATTTAGGAACTATATAATTCTCATTAATAAATGGAATTTCACAAAGTAGCGCGTGCACCTCTTTTTGTAGCTGTTTAGCTCGGCTACGAGTAATTGGTCCATCGAAAACATGAGCTGGTGCAGCTTGACTTGATGATTGTTCCATATTGCTTGATGTAGTCGTTATACTTGATGGTGTGGTCGTTGATGGTGTGGTCGGCGTGGGCATATCATCCTCCCCCCCTTGAAAAAGAGTCGTCCTCGACTCTTCCAATCCAAAAAATGGAGAGAGGTCGGACACATTGAAACTGGTACTTACACCATAAGTACTTGGCAGATCAATTTCATAAGCGTTGTCGTTGATCTTGCGCAGAACTTTGAATGGTCCGTCAGCCCGGGGTTGCAACTTGTTCTTGCACAGCTCTGGAAAACGATCCTTTCGAAGGTGCACCCAAACCAAGTCCCCTGGTTCGAACAACACCTTCCTGCGACCCTTGTTAGCGTGCTTCTCATACTTCTTGGTCATCTTTTCAATATTGGCCCGAGCCCTATCATGAATGTTCTTGACAAATTCAGCTCGCTTGCTTGCATCGAAGTTCACACGTTCCTGCATGGGTAGAGACAAAAGATCTATGGGAGCAGTGGGTGTGAATCCATATACAATTTCAAATGGACAAAATTTAGTGGTTGAGTGTACTGCCCTATTGTATGCAAACTCAACGTGTGGCAAGCTTTCTTCCCATAGTTTCAGATTCTTCTTAAGGACAGCTCGGAGCAACATTGATAGTGTTCGATTCACAACTTCAGTTTGGCCGTCCGTTTGCGGATGACATGTTGTGGAGAACAACAATTTTGTCCCAAGTTTGCCCCCACAATGTCTTCAAAAAGTAGCTCAAGAACTTGGTGTCACGATCCGACACAATGGTACGTGGCATTCCATGTAGTCGCACGATTTCCCTGAAAAATAATTCAGCAATACGGGAAGCATCGTCGCTCTTGTGGCAAGGAATAAAATGTGTCATTTTGCTGAAACGATCAACCACAACAAATATTGAATCCCTTCCCCCTTTGGTTCGTGGTAACCCAAGAACAAAAATCCATTGAAATATCCTCCCAAGGTGCAGTAGGAATAGGAAGGGGAGTATATAAACCATGAGGGTTCAGACGAGACTTAGCTTTGTGGCAGTTTTCGCAGCGAAGAACATGTCTCTCAACATCTCGTCGTATTTTTGGCCAAAAGAAATGGTCGGCCAGCACTTGCTCCATCTTCTTGGCTCCAAAATGGCCCATAAGTCCACCTGCATGAGCTTCCTGCACGAGTAAAAGTCGAACAGAGCAATCTGGAATACAAAGTTTGTTAGTGCGAAATAAAAATCCATCATGCACATGATACTTTTCCCATCCTTTGCCAAGACGGCACTTGGCATATGGTACAGCAAAGTATGAATCAGTGGCATATAATTCATTTATACTTTCCAATCCGAGAATTTTAGCATCAAGTTGTGTGAGCAAAGCATGACGTCGAGATAAAGCATCAGCTACAATATTGTCTTGACCTTTCTTATATTTGACAATATAAGGGAAGGACTCAATAAATTCACTCCACTTAGCATGTCGTTTATTCAGTTTTAGTTGTCCCTTAATATGTTTCAATGATTCATGGTCTGAATGTATTATAAATTCTTTAGAATAAAGGTAGTGTTGCCAAGTTTCCAAACTCCGAACGAGAGCATATAATTCTTTATCATAAACTGAATAATTCAAAGTCGGACCACTTAGCTTTTCACTGAAGAATGCAATTGGTCTCTTTTCTTGCATCAGCACGCCTCCAATCCCAACTCCACTTGCATCACATTCAATTTCAAATGTCTTGTTGAAATCAGGAAGTGCAAGGACTGGGGATCTTGTGAACTTCTTCTTTAATTCTTCAAAAGCATTTTGTTGTGCTTCTCCCCATTTGAATGGTATGTCTTTCTTGGTCAGCTCATTGATTGGAGCAGCGATCGTGCTGAAATCTTTCACGAAGCGCCGGTAGAAACCAACAAGTCCAAGGAAGCTTCTCACTTGGCTCACGTTCTGTGGGGGCCTCCATTCGTGTATAGCCTTGACTTTCTCAACATCCACCTCCACGCCTTGTCCTGAAACAACAAAACCAAGGAAAACTACCTTGTCGGTGCAGAAGGTGCACTTCTCAAGGTTAGCGTACAATTTTTGTTTACGCAGGACAACAAGTACGCTCTGGATATGTGCAACATGTTCTTCAAGTGTCTTGTTGTAGATTAGGATGTCATCAAATAAACCACAACAAATTTACCAATGAAAGTTCTAAGCACATGATTCATTAATCGCATAAATGTACTAGGTGCATTGGATAAACCGAAGGGCATCACTAACCATTCATACAATCCAAATTTTGTTTTAAATGCTGTTTTTCACTCATCTCCTTCTTTCATACGAATTTGATGATAGCCACTTCTTAAATCAATTTTAGTGAAAAAATTAGCACCACTAAGTTCATCAAGCATATCATCTAAGCGAGGAATGGGGTGCCTATATCTTACTGTGATGTTGTTAATTGCGCGGCAATCCACACATAGTCTCCAAGACCCATCTTTCTTAGGCACTAAAAGAACAGGGACAACACAAGGGGAAAGACTTTCCTGTACATACCCTTTTTTCATCAATTCCTCCACTTGTCGCTGAATTTCTTTTGTCTCCTCTGGGGTTGTGCGGTATGCAGCCCTGTTCGGAAGTGACGCACCAGGAACCAAGTCAATTTGATGCTCGATCCCTCTCTTAGGTGGCAATCCTGGTGGTACTTCATCCGGAAAGACATCTTCATATTCCTGCAAGACATTCAAAAGAGTACTCGGCAGGGTAGAGGGTAAGGCATTAGTAGAAAGAAAAGTGTCCTTGTACATAAGTACAAAGAACATGGCATTGGGTTCACTCAATGCTTTGATATCCCCCTTCCTAGCCATCATTACTAAACCCTCTTTTCCCGGTTTCTGGGTTCCTTGCAGCTGTGGGGTTTGATTTGGCTGTGGACACTCTTCCTTACTATTTTTGTGGCTCACTCGCAAGTGGTGCTCGCTCTCGCGCTGTTTCTTCCTGATATCATCCTTCAAAATTTCTTCCGGTGTCAAAGGAAGCAAGGAAATTCGCTCTCCTTTGTACACAAAAGACAGCTTGTTGGTCCTTCCAAAAATCTGGACATCACGATCATATAGCCATGGTCGACCGAGCAGAAGCTGGCAGGCTTGCATAGGCACCACGTCGCACTCCACATGATCATTGTATTTACCAACAGAGAATGGTACAGTCACGGTATGACTGACACGTAGCGCACCATGATCATTAAGCCACTGCATCTTGTATGGACTAGGATGACGCCGTGGTTTCAGTCCCAATCTGTCCACCAATTCTTGGCTAGCAATATTGTTGCAGCTACCATTATCAACGATGATGCGACACACCTTATCTTTGATTATTCCACGGGTATGGAACAAATTATGTCGCTGCTCGTTGTCTTCCATTTCTGTTGTTACACTAAGCACTCGTAGAGAAATAAAGCAATTATGTTCTCCTTCTTCAGGCTGGATCTCATTCCCTTCCTCCTCAATTTCTTCATCACATATCTGTCCAGCATCCTTCGGATCACTCTCGGATTCCCATTCACCTTTCTCATTCAACAACATGGTCCTCTTGCTTGGGCATTGGGCAGCAATGTGCCCACGGCCGTGGCATTTATGGCATACAATTTCTCTGCTTCGAGAAGAAGATGTAGCTCCCGAGGCATTGCTGTGGGCTGCTGAACTTGCAGCGGGTCGCTGCTGAGTTGTTGGTGATGACGCGGTGGAGGTTGCCATCTTCGATGGAAGAAATGATTGAGAAGACTTGGCTGCAGCCCCTTGAGATCGTCCACCACCATAGGAAGTACTTGACTGCTGTTTGCGCCATGGGGCGGCAATAGAATAACTTCCATAAGATTTTCCACGTGACTCTTGCTGAATCTTTTTCTCTGTTCACATAGCTTGATCAACAAGATCCTGCAATGTACGATATGGAAACATCTCCACAAAACCAGAAATTTCTTCATTAAGACCTCCTAGAAATCTTGCCATTGTTGACTCTGCATCTTCTCTTATTCCCGCCCGTACCAACAGCAGCTCCATCTCCTTGAAATACTCATCAACTGATCTCTTCCCTTGCTTTAACATTTGCAACCGGTTCCTGAGATCACGCTGATAGCTAGATGGCACGAATCGCCTTCTCATCACTTGCTTCATCTCCTCCCATGTGTTGATATATCCACGTCCCAAATCACGTTGATTCTCCTGCACTTGGTTCCACCAAGTGAGAGCGTATCCAGAGAATTCCACCGAAGCAAGATTCACACGGCGCTGAGCCGAAAGATTATGTACTCGGAATATTTGATCACACTGTTCAGCCCATTCAAGAAATTCATCAGGATTCTCCTTTCCAGTAAACTTTGGAATACTCAGTTTGACACGAGCGATGTTATCTGGGTTGCCATGAGGACGTCGACCACGATGGTATTCCCTTTCTTCAAAATCAGCAGGCCGGCGATGATGACGCCGAACAAACCTGCCACCTTGACCGAAAGGATTTTCATCATCATGAGATCCTTCTTCATGATCTTGATCTTCAAACTCTTCGTCTTCAAAATGCACGCGGCGACCATCAGCATTGCGCCTATGTGCGCGACGCCCACCATGGTAATTATTAAAATCAGCATGGCGACCACCACCAGATCCGTCAGGGCCATGTCCGAAGCGATTGAATTCATGGCTGAAACCAGAATTCTCATCGCCAGACTCCTCTCGATGACGGTCCTCTTGATCACGACATGCTCGACGTCCTCCAGCCGCGGGAAGACGCTCATCGAGGAGCCTGCCCATGGCCTCCATGAGTGAATCAGCCATGCGACGCATCTCATCCCGTGAGACAGGGGGTTCCCTATCACCATGGTGTCCACCATGAACACTTGAATCTGAGCCTGCCATGTTAGGAGCAGCAAGAAAGAAAAAAAATATATGTGGACACACTCGATCTCACCTCTTACTTACCCAAGTTCTTGCCTGATCTCAAGAACTGTGATGGTGCTGGTGTGACAGCTTCAACGGAGGTGGTAAAGAGGCCGTAAGGAGTACAAATCGGAAGTCCCGGTTTATGTTTTTGGTGGAGCTATAGGTGGTTGAACAAGGCGGGCTACGGTACTGCCAATCAAGTGAAAAAAAAAGATGTGCTCAAAAGAATTTTTTTTTTGCTGCTATCAAGATTACCACCAACTTGGATATGAAAACTGAAAATTTCAACACCCAACCGTAACACAAAATTCTTCAGAATCTTTTCACTTGTGCTCTCTCTTTTTTTACTATATTATTTCTTCCTTTTTTTTATAACACTAACAGAAGTGCTGATTACAAAAGATATAGGTAAACGGTGGTGACGAGCAACTGGAAGAACACAAACACAAGATAACAGTACTGTCAAAAGGGCTATAGGTATATATTTTTTTTAGCCTTTTGACTATAGGACAAACAAATATATGTAAAAGATAAACACAGGGATGAATATGTGGATGGTGAAAACTGTAACAGACTGAAAAAGGGTGGGAGGGTGGGTGATTAAAAAATGAACCTACCGTGACAACGATAGCTCTGATTACCACATGATATGCACCGAATTTGGTTCGGCGAAGGGTGGCCCGATCTTCACGACAGGAGGTTCAAGAACAAGATAACTTGCTGTAGAGACAGCGCGGATAACTAGCTTTATACCTGACCAAGGTTGGATGCGACCAAGCAACGGGGAGAGAGACACCGAAACCGCGAAGACTTCGACTCGATTCTCCGAACGACCGCAGAACCACAACCGGAGCTAATCCACACAAGACGGGGCAGCCGTACTGGAACCCGCAGAGCACGAATTAGTGGATCTCAGAGAGATCTCTCCACAAGTTCAAGAAGAACAAGGAAGAACAAGGGTTGAGTAAGACACTCAAGCAGCTCGGCTGCAAATTTCACTGGAATAATCTTAATTCATCAAAGAGTTGCCCTTGGCTTACAAAAGAGGGATATTTATACCAACAACTAGTCTAAGAATAGATGTGAACTGAAAAAGCCACGTGGAAAGGTGGAAGGCCAACTGGCTTGATCATTCATTCAGTGGTCATCAATTTCCCGCATGTCTTCTGGCCTTCTGGGTGGTCTTCAGTGCTTTAATCATAACTCCACCTAGGGATATCCAAAAGACATGGGACCAGATGCGTTGGAAAGATAATTTGATAACCTTTCACACAATGTGTAGCATGCTTCACGAAATATTGTATAGTGATACAGTTTCTCACGGAAACTTGGGTATCAGGCTGACTGTTGATCTTCTGAACAGTCTGCACCAAAAGCACTCGGCTGCCAAGCTGGGACCTCTAAAGCACTCGACACTTAGTGGCATTAGAAAGTTGACTTCAACACCTTTCCAACAAGTACTCATGGACCTTCACATCTTCTATGAATCAAAAGATATGACTGTTTCTTCATGATAGTTCTGCCAGGCCGAACTGGTTCGACGTAGTTCTCCTCTCTGGTTCAGTCTTGGCGTGTCCTTGTCATCCTCCTTGGTGAACCTAAGTAATAGAAACATGTAAGATTTAGGAACTATATAATTCTCATTAATAAATGGAATTTCACAAAGTAGCGCGTGCACCTCTTTTTGTAGCTTTTTAGCTCGGCTACGAGTAATTGGTCCATCGAAAACATGAGCTGGTGCAGCTTGACTTGATGATTGTTCCATATTACTTGATGTAGTCGTTATACTTGATGGTGTGGTCGTTGATGGTGTGGTCGGCGTGGGCATATCACCTACCATTTTATAGGAGTGGGTTGAGGGCAGCAAGGTTTAAATCTGTCGGCGGGCACAGACAAGCTCCGCGCGGGGACCTCCTATAGTATTGAAGTGTGATTCACTCTACTTTCGAAATGGGTGTATGTGACGTGTTATCCGGGTGTCTACTTATTGCAATCACCGTCCCTCGCGGTTATTTGAGTACCGCTTGTTCACTGCGCCATGACGTAGTAATAAAGAGTAGTTGAATCATTATGAACTGTTGCCATGATTATTATTGTATTGCAACTTGTGTGACTTAGAGATAGCACAATTAAAGTTTACAGTTTCCAAACACTTAACCTGTAATAAAATTATGTGCTTTGGGCATGTCATATCAATGGCAAAGCGTTTCTTGTTTGATTGTGGAGTCTATGATGTGTCATGCCTGAGGAATGTCATGTGCTACTTAAAACATGACTATAAGGATCCACTTGTAGGCGAGTCTACTTGTTCTATTTCCTACCTATGTTTAGTGTTTAGCTTGCATATGTCTAGTGAGACGGGTCAGTCTTATGCTCACATTTGTAGTTAATGAGTTTTTGCAGGTTATACCATTGATGAAGGTCCTGACGACTACGCCTTACCCTGATCAGGGTTCACGGCTGAGTGGGAGCCCTGCACGCCGTCGTGAATAGGAGAGTGAGTGCTGCAAGTGCGAAGTTCCCTAAGGGCATTGACGACTTTGCTTTTGCATAGCTACAGCTGAGAGCGTAGCTATGATGTATAGACTCTTTTCTTCGTTTAGTATTGTAAAAACTCCTACTTTGTTTATAAATAAAAGACTTAATTTGTATTTTATGCTGGTTTTTTTCATGTATACTGTTGGGTGTCGCATCGCACGCCACCACCCAATGAGATCCTTGGATGTCGGGACCCCGCTCCCCACAAGCAGTTCCACTCCTATTTCATTTTCAATGAAGATGCTCTCTCCCTGCGGATATGCATCTTGACATGCAATATTAAGGCTAGTACGTGAGCTAGCTTCATGAAAACCTACCTCACGAGTCCCCACAATTTTGTTAGTGTCAAGTAAAAGCACACGGTAACCTCTGGTATGAGATGGATAACCAAAACACATGCCATCATCAGATCCAACTTCAAATTTATTAAGATTAACATGTTTCTTCGCAAAGCATTTGCAACCAAAGACTCTAAAATGTGTGAATCTGGGCCTATGTTCAAAATTGAAGTTCATATGATGTTTTTCACTATGGGAATCCCGATCAATTACGTCGGCCAGGGTCGACGTAATTAAGGCTTAAACCGACGTAAGTTACTTAATTACGTCGATTTTACCTTAATTACATCAGTTGCCAGCCGACGAAGCAGTTTGGACATAATTAAGGTAACTTACGTCAGCCGCCAACGTAAGTTACTTAATTACTTTGGTTTCCGGCAACCGAAGTAAGTTATTTACCGAGATGGGCCGCGGGCTGGGCCGGAGTACTTACGTCGACCACTGCCATCCGACATAAGTTAAGTGGTATAACTTACGGCGGTCAGGACACATCGACGTAAGTTAAGTGGTTTAACTTACGTCGGTTGGGACACACCGACGTAAATTAAACTGGGCTAACTTACGTCGGCGCGACCATAGCCGACGTAAGTTAAGTTTTCAATTTTTTTTAAAAAACAGAAACTGACTACCTTGCACGATGGAGAGAACACAGAACAGATACAAATTAAGTTCCAGAACAAATACATAGCAAAACAGTTACAAAACATTATCCAAAATATCGATAACAACACAATTTGCAAATTAAGTTGCTCCGGGCTACACGCTAGCCCCTCCACTGCCCCCAGGATCTTCTCAGCGCGTTCCCGGACCCTGCAGAAGAAGCATAGTCAATAGTGCGAAACAATTAGTAAAACTGGATTAAAAGTGGGCGGTCGATTAAAAGGGAATCATAGTCGAACTTTAAAACTTCATATCTCCTGCACCAGAGATGCTATGAGGGAAAATAAATAATTTTTGGAAAGCTTGGAAAGTCTTCTATAAGCTTTCTATTGACCTCCAAGCCAAAATACCTTTTCAAGATGATGAAATGCACTATAATCACTAATACTACTGTTCTGAAACTGTGTGAACCAGCAGCTGTATTTTTGCCATATCTCTTCATAGAAAATTCTTCTAGGCCATTATGGTGTATTTTCAGAAAGAGAAGGATCTATTCTACAACTTTGTAATTCATTGTTGCCCCAAATTTAGAAAAGAAGTATTTATAAACTTGAGTTAAAAACTGGAACAACAGTAATGTGCTACCTGAACCAGTTAGAAAAAAAATGTGAACTTTGAAAAGACTTAATTCCTAAATTTGAACAGCAACATAGGAATATATATACATGTCTGGAAAGCTTAAGGAGTCCTCTAACAAGTTTCTATTCGACACTAAGGCTAAAACTCACAATAATAGGGTGTACAGAAAAGAAAAAGAGGGATAGACATATATTACCTGCTCTGGTGTCTGCTGAGGCAGAAGCGTAGGAATCTCGATATCCTGACCGCTGTGTCAAGCAAGAGCCTGCCATTGCAAAATATTAGAAGATATATGTTATTGAAATGCTATGAAATTTAACTATGGTACTTTAAATTACTTACCGCCACCGCTGCTTGCATCTGGGCCATCATTAAGGCCGTCCTCCGCTGCTCCTCCCTTGCCTCCGCTCTCGACCTCTCCAGCTCTGTCTGGGTCTGCGTCAGCATCTCTTTCAAGGCGAGGAGCTCCAGCTGGGTCTGCGAGAGACGACCACTGGTGGTCCCAACGGACGAGGCCTGCAACGATGAAGCGCCTCTCAAAGGTCGCATCGACCTCGAGTCGACAACTCCATCAAAATTGGCAGGCCTGCAAAAGAATGAAAACACTAAGTAGAAGAAGATAAATTGAAAGAGAAATGAAACACATGAAGAACTCACCGTCCATGGGCCTTCCCGCCTCCGCTCGCGTACACGGCTTGGGGGTCGATCGATGCACTTTCACAATTGTAATCCGCACCGTGTATCTTCGCGCCCTCCTGCACGTACTTTGCCTGCAAAACAAATAAATCTTGTAAGCATGTCAATAATAGTATTAGTTATAATGAAATTGTTAAAATTTGAAAACTTATGAGTCGGTCGGCTGCGACCTGACTACACTGCCCTAGCTAAGAAAGGTCACTTCCCTTGTGACCTCTCTTCCAAACCTGGGTCGGGGTCGGCTCATGACCCATCTCTCGTTCCTGTATAGTCGTGTTAGTGAGATAAATATATCAGGAACACATAAATAAATTGAAAAATTACTTACCATGCGTTTAGCCAAATGCAAGTAGCCATCGCCTCCATAGTTGTGCTTGCCGTCAGACCCCGTGCGGCATTGTCTAGCCTTTGTGGACTTATTGATGAAAGCGTCGCTAGCCTAGTACCGACAGAGAGCTAAGTACGCCTCGGTGTTACCCTGTAACCAGGAAATTGTAACCTGCACATATTTCATTTTTCATCAATGCAGTTAACATACATAGATATTGTAAATATTTAACAATATTAAAAATTACCTCCGCGTACTGCTCCTCTGTCATGTATGCGTCGGAGTCCTTCCTAAATGGACCCCTTTGCTGCTCCTGCTCCTACTCCCGGGGGCGCCACTTGTAGTACGCGTTGATGGCCTGAATCTGGGCATTCGACAATGCCGCCGTCGTGAGCTTCTGAGCATTATAATGGAACACATGTCTCGCCTGGTCCTCCATGCCCAGTTCCTCTACTTGGTACCTCAGCATTAATCAAACAAACATTTAAGTGATATGCATTAACAATTCAAATAAGTCGAAAAAATGAAACAATTAAACTTACCATAAAATCGTGCCACACGCCTCCCTGAGCCATGCCGTGGACCGGGTGAGAGACACGAGCGTAGTCATCCCACGACAGGGCAGGGAAACCGTCAATGACACCGGGGTAGTGCAACTTCACGATAGCACCCAGGACACCGTTAACCTGCCTGTGGTGTTTCTCGCCCCCTGTGAATGAAAAGTCATACCAACATCTGCAAAATATATTAAATCATTAAGTAAAGGAAAAAATCATCTAATATTTAATATACTATATACAGTTTTTACCTGTCTCCAACAGGAAGGATCGTGGTCCGCTAAGAAGTAACCGGAGGAGGAGACACAAAGTGGGTCCTTCTCGTCCATCGCCTCTGCTGTGACGACGCTGCGTCCAGTGACCCTGAAGGCTCTGCAGAACCACCGGAGTCCAAAGGATGGCTAGCGGTAGCCGGCTGTAGAGGAAGGCTAGCGCTAACCGACTTCGAAGGGAGGCTAACGCTAGAGAGCTCCTGTAGCGGCCCCACCTCTGACTCAGGCTCCTGTAGCGGCCCCCTAGCCTCTGACTCAGACTTAGAAGACTCTGAATCAGACTGCACAAAAGAAAAAGATTGATAATAAATAATTATTAACAACTACAATTTATAAAATAACTTTATTGTAAACTAAAATTTACCTCCGTCCGCTGAAAGCACACGTGAACTGAGGGTGGAGCGTGCGCCAGAAAGAGGGAATGTCGGCTCGAAGGTAACGAGGTCCCTGATCAAGGGTCTCGTGGCAGCTCAAACCCTCTCAATGGCTTCTCCTTCCCCTTCCCCTTTGACGAAATCCTGTTGCAAGGAATAAATGATTAATATGCAAAGATACTATACAAAATTAATGTTAAGTTAGTGAATAAAACGTTAATTCAAAATTCATCAACATCACGGTCATGCACCCTACTCCTTAAACCAACCCATCGATCTTCTTCTTCCGCATATCGTTTCCATTTGCCCAAATCAGCAGGTTCGACTAAGTCATCGATATCTTCAGTTTCCGATTCTGATTCTGTTTCTGCTTCCGTGATAGTCTCGATATCTTGAGCGTCTCCAACTAAGTCATTGAGTCCTACACCGGGCTCGACTAAGAAGGAGTCTGACAACTCTTCCTCTTGGTAGACCACATCAGCCTCAGCTTCCTCATGGTAATCATCATCTCCTGGAGCGTATAACTGCTCACGTGGATTCACCTTATGTACCACCGACCAAGCTTTGAATTTATTACATGGATAAGGTAGATAGTACACTTGCTCTACTTGGTGTGCAAGAACTAATGAATTGAATCCTTTCAACCGTTCCTTGTGTTTTACTTCGACCATGCCAAATTCATTTACTCGAATTCCACGAATGGAATCAAACCATTCGCAGTCAAAGAATACTGCTCGAATTGTCTTGTTTTCGACAAAAGTGAATTCAAGGATTTTTCATTTTCTTGCGAATTAATTGCCCTCATCACAACTCCGATATTACATGTTGCCGCGAGAGGACGAAGAGATTCAAATTGAGTTGTACGGAATCAAAAGTCGTTAATGTCATATCGATCGTAGCTTCTAACATTAACCACTGCACAGGATAGTTGTCTCAAATCTTCATGGACGTTGGCATCTTTTATGCACTGTCCAGGATATGAAGTTATTAGAAAACGTAAGAATTCTTAAGTTATAAGAAAACGTTGTTAACATTGATAAGTTAACGAGAAAACATTACATGATCTCGAAACCAGGAAAGAAAATTAGATCCCCCGTTTATTCCTTCTCGTCGAATCTGTTCTATTTGCTTGCTCGTGGGTTGATGTCTATGTCTCCAATTTTGCTAGTCGAACATAATACATGAAAAGAGAACCTTTTAGAATACATGTGTTGGAAAATATGGTGAAAATCATAAGTGTAGAAGAAACACTTACTTGAAATATGCATCCATTTCTTCTATATTAGCGTACATGTACAAGAAAGCAGCACGCCTTTCTTTTTCGCTAACGTCGTAGGAAGTGTAACTACCAACAGTAGTGCCTCTTGTTGCAAAAATGGAGAGATCGCTACAAGGAGGTTGCTCATCCATATTGTACCACATTACCGAAGTATTAATATTGTGTTCCTCTGCAAAGTAAACACTTGAGAAGTATCCTACTTCCTTAAGAGTAAAAGCTTCGGCGATGCAACCTTCAATCCTTGCCCTGTTACCAACCATTAGTTTCAGATATCTTAGTGATCTTTCAATATGATACATCCACCTATATTGCACGGGACCGCCCACTTTCGCTTCAAATGGAAGATGAATTAAGAGATGTTGCATTGGATTGAAAACTCGTGGAGGAAAATTTTTTCCATCTTACACAAAAGTACCGGAATCTCCTTCTCCAACTTAGTCCTCATCTCTAGCGTGATTTCTTTAGCACAGAGTTGCCTATAGAAGTGGCTAAGCTCGGCTAACACCTTTCACACTGCATCATCAAAGTAGCCTTGAAACATAACATGTAGAAGTCTTTCCATGATTATGTGATAATCATGACTCCTCAACCCAATGAGCTTTCCCATTTTCACATTCACGGCTCATCTCAGACTAGCTGCATAACCATATGGGAATTTCAAACTTTGCAGCCATTCGAGAACTTCTTTCTTTTCCTTAGGTCGAAGACAGAAAGGAGCGTATGGTTTACCACAATTTTCAGAGAGCTCAAGAGTTTGACAGTTACAAAGCTCGGCGAGATCCTTTCGAGCCTTTAAATTGTCTTTTGTTTTGCCCATCATGTCCATGCATGTGCTTATGATACATTCGGCCATGTTACGCTCTTGATGCATGGTAGCAATGTTGTGCTTTAGAATCAACGACTTCACATACGGTAGCTCCCAAAGTCCACATATGTGAGTCCAATTGTGTTTGTCTCCATAACATTCGAAATATCCAGGACGACCTTCATCTGGCACCAATTTGTTTACCATATCAGATATTTCTGACCTGTTAAGACGTTTCGGTGGTCCGTTAGTGACAATGGTGTTCTTTCTGAAGACCTTCCTCTGTTGTCTAAACAAGTGATCGGAGGTAGCCAACGTCTATGACAATCAAAGTAAGATATCTTGCCTCCATGGGTAAGTCGAAAGCAATCGGTATCCGAGGCACATATCAGACACGTCAACTGACCATGAGTACTCCATCCAGAAAACATGTCGTATGCCAAAAAATCAAGGACATACCACAAATAAGCAGCTCGGAGGTTGAATTTCTGCTTCTTGTAACAGTCGTACGCTTCAACTCCTGTCCACAACATTTTCAACCTTCGATCAACGGTTTCAACATCACATTGCGACATGACCCAGGATGATCCGACCCAGGTACAATGAGGCTAAGAAACATGAGCTCATTCTTCATGCAAAAAGCCAGTGGAATATTGTACGGAATGACAAAGACAGGCCAAAAGGAGTATGGTGCGGCGTTTGTGCTGAACGGCATGAACCCATCTATCGCCAATCCAATGCAAACATTTCTCGCTTCACAACCGAACTCTGGGTCCAACTGGTCCAACGCCTTCCATGCCTCACCATCGGACGGGTGCGTCATGACTCCATTGTTCTGACGCTCACCTTCTTTGTGCCATCTCATGTGGCTGGCCATTTTTTTTAAAGGAACTAGACTGCCCCGAGTAATCGACCCATTTCCCAAGTAGAGTCTCGCGAAACCTCCCCTCTTTACCCTCAATTACTCAGCGAATGTATGGATTCGGCCGGGAGGTTGGTGCTGCTTGCTAGTTTTTCCATCATCCAATCCACAACAAATCAAGTGAAATCGCTTCGGATTTCTTTTGATGAAAACCCTTGTTCCGCTCTCGCTCATTGCTACTAACGTGGTCTCGGTTGATTTTCCTTCCTTTAGCTACTCAGATGTTTCAGTTCGCTAACCACTTTTCATCATCTGAGTGGATATGCGCAAGGGGCAGCTAAGCTAGAAATGTTGAGTTGACTTATCATCAGTTGTTGATGGAAGACGTGTCGAAGTGAAAGAACTGAAGTTATAGTAAAAAATAAGCCTTTTTCTACCGACCGAACATGAAGAAGCTCACGGAAGAAGTAAGTCATTACGGTTGGCAGGGATTGACTTTCTGTTGAAGTATTTTCTTACCAGTTGTATAGAAGTCTTCGTTTCAGTCCTCCTAGTGGCCATTGCTCCTAGTATGAGTAGTTGTGATGGGCTGCGATGGATGGTGTGAGTTTGTCAAATGCTCGACAAGCCACCAAAACTAACGGAGTCATCCCAACTCTCCGATCGGAGATGCTAACGGGGCAAGAATCAAAGTGGGGGACCTCTCTACCGCACCTGTCTCCCCAGACACCCTATCCGTGCTGCGGAACAAAGAAAATACGCCTCAACGAATTCAAACTAGCTTTTCAAGAAAAGAAAAAAAGTATCCATAGCTTTCGATCAATAACACGGTAGAGATCTGGGTAGCGGGATGAGGCATATACTATTCACGATTAGGCTGAGGCCTCCTCGTTTACTTGTATTTTTTGGTTTGACTTATATATTCTGGATAGACCAATCTAGGCATTAATAGTTCCTAAAAGTATATTTTAAAAAGTAGATTATAGTTTTCGACCTTGGGAGTAATTCAATCATAACATTGGATAGAACTTGGGAGATAGGGGTGTCTTGCGGTATACCTATAGATTGGCATCTGTATTTTTTCCCCACACCAAAAATCTCAGAAACCCCATTCTTGCAATTGCTCAGGATAGCCTCTTTTAGCTGCTAGGTCTATTTCTTAGTTCAAGATCCCTCTTACTAACTGGAATAAAAGAATTAGTAGATTTGTTCCGCCCAAAATGGGAATGGGTGCTAGGGTTATGAACTTATAATCATGGAATGCCTGCTACTACAAGTTGACCCCCAAGAAGGAGTAGAACGTCAAGCTAAATTGTGTTCATTGAGTAGCTTGAGGAAGTTTGCCATTGTGAGACGGTTAAGGCCACCCCTAAACTCCTGGAGTAGTCTACCAGTGCTAATACTTTTCCTACACATCTGTAAAGGAATCCTAACTTTAATAGTAGTCTAAAGAAAGATAGTACTCAAGTAAATGAATTCACCTAAGGATCGATGGAAAGCTCAAGGTCCCCATTAAAAGTAGATACTAGATCGATATGATACTCTCATCTCAGGACCCGGTATGGAGCCGACGTCGATTCACTTTCGCAGGAGGATCCTATTCTCCAGTGCGGCCTTTTGCTGTTCCGCAAAAAGACTCACACTCAGTGACCGCCTTCTTGCATGACCTAGCCTAGCCCCCACCGCCCTATTTCCTGTACCCACGTTCTTTCAATGCCAATACTGCTACTCATACATATGAGACGGCAGAAAATGGGCGAGAAAAAACATATCTACTTTAGGAAACTACGAAATTTATAGCGGGATAGGAGTAGGCGAAAGAAGCGTCTCTCTCTTGCCAAAGAATTCCCTGCCTCATATGGGTCTTGATTGGAATCTGTTGTCATTCCCTGGTATCGGCGCAACCAGGACTGGTGGATTGAGGAGATAGCTTTTGATGCCATCTAGGGCTTGTTGGCAGTCCCAAAAGAATGGAATGTCTTTTTTGGTGAGTCTTGTTCTAAATAAGAAAGAAGGAACCAACAAAAAATAAAGTATTGTTCCAACCTCAGCTCGAGGTCTGTCTGGAAATGGAAAATAGTTCTCTCTCTCATCTGGTTACCTAAAACAAGTTACTGCAGATGGATACAGGGATGGATACTTCGGATTAGCAGAGACGGGAACATAGGGATATACATATGTGGTGGAATAGGATTTTTTAATATCTATAAAAGTACAGCCTTAGTCGCGCATTGGTGTGAGCGAGGCGCCAGAAGGTGCTTTCTCGTAGAATCTTTCATTGGGAAAGGACAGAAAGTCAGAGCTCCCTCAATTGTGCACTCTTCACCTGGAAAAAGCGGAAACCGTTGATACGTCAAAGAGAAACCTTACTAAATTGAAGTAGGTCCGGTGCAGTTTCTGTAGAAAGAATTAACAGGGTAAGAAAGTTATCCCCTGGATTGTTTCATGCAGGAGTCAAGCTCTACAGGTCGGCCTGAGACGGAGCATCGGAAGTGAATCGAAGTAATCTGGTTGGGATTTCACACTACGGCTTGGAGTTGGGTTGGGGTTGGCCCAACTCTGTTTTCACTACCTTCGGTCTAATGACTCCTAATAGTGGAACAACAGAAGACGACTTGTTTTCAGCACTGCTCTTTTCAAGCTATGATGAAGTAAACACCAGAATAGGTAGGAAGCCCGTGTTGATATGCTTTTTCTTCCTCTATAAATCTTTCGGTTTCTTTGTCTTAACTCGAGAAAGGAAACTTCTTTTGGAAGGCTGATACATACTTTGAGCACTAAATGATCGTGGGGCTTTGTGCTATCGTTGCGGGGAGAAGGGTCATCTTGTGGAGATCTGCAGAAAAGTGGCGACCCGCTTCGTTTGTGGCGCCTTCGGCCACAGATCCTTCTACTGTCCCAGGCGAGGGAAGCAAGGTAACCAAGTAATCCACATTCTTGTGCTTCAGCCCTATGCGGATATGGTGAGAAACGTGGAACATTTGAGAAAATGTGTTGTGTTTTGTGATAGGGAGATAGGGAGATCGTCCCAAGAGCACAAAATACATCTCCCCACACATCTAAAGGCCAAAAGAGTTAAATCTTTTAGGTATCCAGATTTGGGATAGGGAGATCGTCGTCTACGCATCGTTGAGCTCTTGGGGTTTGATCTCTTATACACTTGTGCATTCATTGTAATCTTTTGAGTGTATTAAAACATCTTTTTCTTGCTGTAATCTTGTAGGAGCCTTCAACATGTGAGTTTGCCCCACCAACTTGGTGATTACCCCGTGATAGTGGAACTCAAGTCGGCCTTGTGTGGTGACTTGACGAGGGAAAGGATTTGAAGAGGCCTAGCTCTGTGTTGGCTTCCTCAGCGAGGAGTAGATCTCTTTGGTGAGATCGAACCTCGGTAAAAATCTGTGTCTCGCGTGTTCTATTCTTTTACTTTTGCAAGTTTCATCATCTAGGGCATTAGAATTGATCAATAAAGTAATTTGTATTCCACATGAAAATTAAGCAATCATATTTCTTGTTCAAGTTGTAAGAATAGTAATTATATTCCACTGCCATTTCATTTGAAAGTTCTACCTAAACACTTAATCCTTTCATAGTAATTGGATAACCGGACTAGTCTGTTCTTCACACTTGACAAGTCCGGTCCCTAGGTATTTAACGTATTTGTTAAGTGTTGCAGGAAACATTTTAAAGACTATTCACCCCCCTCTAGGCCACATTCAATTGGTATCAGAGCAAGTTCTCCAGTCACGAGATTCACCGCTCGAAGAGATCAATGGCCTCTAACAAGAACAACTAGATCCCAAAGGTGCCCAACACCGAATATGAACATGACACCAAGGCATTCGATGTACTCAAGGAAAACAAACACAATAATGAAGAAGTGCGTCAACTAAAGGACCTTCTAAGAAAGAAGCTACTAAGTAAAAAGGGTAAGGAAGAAGACGAGAAGACGACGGGGAGTAATCATCATGACTACTCTTGATATCCTTATAATTACGATCATCTTAATTATAACAATCATTATCTTCCAATTCCTATGGGAAAACCTCCTCATTTCGATAGAAATGATTATACAATGTGGAAATATAATATGAAAATGCATCTTATCTCCTTAAACCCTAGTCTTTGGCATGTTTTGTTTATAGGTATAGATATTTCGGATACCGACAATGAACTCATTCTGGAGCAAGAGCAAGAAACTCACCGCAACGCGTAAGCCGTTTCAGTGATCACTTCTTCATTGAGCCATGAAGAGTTCACCAAGATTGATGGACTGGAAAGTGCCAAGGAAATATGGGATACACTCAAGATCGCACATGAGGAAAATCGCTCAGTTCGTGAAGCAAAAATTGAAATGCTTGAAAGAGAATTGGGGAGGTCCGCCATTGAGGAGGGCGAATCACCTCAAGAGATGTACAAATGAATGAAGGCGCTCATCAACAAGATTTGTGCCTATGGAAGCAAGAAGAGTGGACTGACCATGAGATGGTTAAAAGGATGATTACAACATTTATGCCAAGGAATGTCACCTTGAGCTCTATGATCCTGGAAAGCCTGAGGTTTAACAAAATGACTCCGGGTGAACTGTTGGGCAAGATTATCAATCATGAGATGATGGAGAAGGAGGCCCAATATGTCAAAGACTTAGCTGAACTTACCACCTCCAAGAAGAAGGAAGTTGCCCTCAAAGCAACTTGCAAGCCTAAAGGAAAGGAAGTTCATGAAGCACAAGATGAAGAAGACACAAGTGATGTGAGTACCGATTTGGATGATGAAGAGATGGTGCTCTTCATCCAGAAATTCAAGCGCATGATGAGAAGAAGGAAGGGCAGCAACTCAAGTGATGGGAAGAGCAAAGAGAAAGGAAAATCCAAAGCACGACGTACCTTCTACAACATTGACGAGTACAGTCACTCTATGGTTGACTGCACATATCAGGAAACTAAGAAGAAGTGAAGCCACAAGAGAAGAAGACCTTTAAGAAAAGGTGGCAAGCTCACCAAGCGCACATTGGCAAGGAGTGAGAATCAAACGACGAGTCCTCCTTTGATGAAGAAGAGGAGATGGCTACCGTTGCTATCAAGAAGCCTACCAAGAAGTCTACGCTCTTCCCGAACATAGTAGGACGGGAGACTCATAATCATACTTTCCTCATGGCTAAGGAAGGCAAGAAAAAGGTTCGACTTACACCTCCCTCGCTTAATTCCTCCATTGATGATTTTGATAGCTCTAGGGAAAATGAGGAACCACTTAAAGGTCTGAGTAAAACTACATTAAAGAAAATGAAAATGTTGTCAGATGAAATCTTTGAGAAGGAGGAGCTTGTCAACCGCCAAGAAGATATGCTCGTCCGTGAAAGGAAGAGATATCAAGAGGTTTAAAAGATCCTTGATCTTGAGAAGGAGAAGAGCAAGGAACTTGAGCATGAGCTAGCCTTGAGTAAGGAAACTTACTCAAGACTAGAAGACTCACACATTGCAATCAAGGATGAACTTGCTAACTTTTCAAAAGTTAACAAATCCTTGAAGTGCAAGTTGAGTCACTCAGCAAAGTGGCGCTTCCTCCTCCAAGAGCTCACCTTCCTAAGGTGTAAATTCGACAACAACTAAACACTACATGAATTCCGCCTTGTTGCAACGATTGTACTGCAACGAATACTAAATCATTGTAGTAAGCTTGGTATTTTGCCACGATTCACTAGTTCGTGGCATTAGCATCTATCGCCATGGAATATGATCGTTGCATTAGGATATGTTGCCACGATTCACTAGTTCGTGGCATTACGATCTATCGCCACAAATCTGTTGCCACAATTCACTAGTTCGTGGCATTAGCATCTATCGCCACGGAACACGATCGTTGCATTAGGATCTATTGCCATGATTCACTTGTTCATGGCGTTAGCATCTATCGCCACAGAACACGATCGTTGCATTAGGATCTATTGCCACGATTCACTAGTTCGTGGCATTAGGATCTATCGCCATGGAACTCAATCGTTGCATTAGGATCTGTTGCCATGAATTACCGGTTCATGGCATTAGGATCTATCGCCATGAAACAAAATCATTGCATTAGGAACTTTTTCCATGAATTAGCAGTTCGTGGCATTAGGATCTATCACAACGGAACACAATCGTTGCATTAGGAATTTTTTCCACAATTCACCAGTTCGTGGCGATAGTATCTATCGCCATGAAACACAATCGTTGCATTAGGATATGTTGCCTCGATCACCAGTTCGTGGCGTTAGGGTCTATCGTCAAGGAACACAATCGTTGGCCTGACGATATATTACAAAACATTGGACACTGTGTGAACGAATGAATGTGTGGTGTGCTCATCGTGTTCCTCAGGAATCATAAGGACAAATTTGTTTATTTTCTAGACAAGTGAATAATTTAGTTATCAAGTGAACATGCTCTAAGTTCAATGATGTGTGATATCAACAATGAACCGAAGAAAAATGTAGAAAATCACGAAGCTAAAAGGAGACGTCGTGGGGAGGATGCACTTCTCATATAAGAAACGCACTTCACTGCTAATTAATCGCGTCTCCATTTTGCTTGTACAATTTTTGCATTAGGATATGTTGCCACGATTGTACTAGTTTGTGGCCTTAGGATCTATCACCACGGAACACACTCGTTGCATTAGGATTTGTTGCCAAGAATCACTAGTTCGTTCATTAGGAATTTCTGCAATAACATACTATTTGCCACAAATATGAAATCATTGCAATACTGTACTGTTTGCCACGATCAAGAAATCATTGCAATACCTTACTATTCATTGCAATACGTTAAATCATCGCAATACGTGAAATTGTTGCAATAGCGTACTATTTGCCACCGATGTGAAATCGTTGCAATACCATACTATTTGCCACGGTTGTCAAGGCGTCGCAATAACCTATCGCCATGGGAATTATTATGAAGATTCGTAAAAACTATCGCCACGCACTTTTTCGTTGCAACAGTGACCTATTGCGACAAAAAACGACCTATTGCGACGAATTTTTTCGTTGCGATAAACCGGAATCCTTGCAGTGAAAACATGCACATGCTCTAGTAAGAAGAAGATTGTTAAAGATGATTCCTCTGTTGCACATATTAAACCTCCATCCCAAAGTGGCATCTTTGACAAGGAAAAGATTAAATATGCACGTAGTGCATATATGGTCACAAGACCTCCTAACATCAAAGATGGTCTTGGGTACACAAAAAATAAAAAGATGCTTGCTAATGTTCATAATAAGAATCATATTGTGTTTGTTAAAGAAAAATCGCATGAATCTGAAATGCAAACATTGTTTCATACTTTTGATGCCTCTTACGTTCTTATGAGAGATAAATTTGGACATGTTTAGGCAGGGCCACACCACAAGAACTCAAAGACTTGTGTGTGGGTGCCTAAGACTATTGTGACTAACCTCCTAGAACCCAATCAAGCTTGGGTACCTAAACCAAGAAATAATCTTTGTTTTGGAATCCTACTCCTCCGGAGGATCCAAATGGGTGCTGGACAAAGGATGCACCAATCACATGACCGGGTAGAGGAGTATGTTCGTAGAATACGAGCGAAATGTGGATCTAAGTGAAGGAATCTATTTTGGAGACAACAGCCAAGGAAAAGTTCTTAGCAGCGGTAAAATTGAAATTTCTTCTCAACACACCCTTTCAAATGTTTTACATGTTGATTATTTCAATTACAATATTTTGTCCATATCTCAACTATGTGACAAAGGATACAACTGTTTATTCACTAATGAGGATGTGACAGTTTTTAGAAGAAGTGATAACTCAATTGCATTCAAAGGAATGATGAAGGGAAAGCTTTATCTTGTTGGCTTCAACAAAGATAAAACTGAACTTAACACTTGCTTGGTTGCAAAAACTAACATGGGATGGTTGTGGCATAGACGTCTAGCCCATGTTGAAATGAGGAATCTGCAGAAACTTCAAAAAGGTGGTCACATCCGAGGTTTAAAAGATGTTGTGTTTGAGAAAGACGGGTCATGCAGCGCATGCCAGGTAGGAAAAAAAGTTAGAGCACCACACCTTGCCAAGAACGTGATGACCACATCAAGACTGCTGGAACTGCTTCACATGGACCTCTTTGGTCCAATTACTTATATAAGCATCAGCGGTAACAACTATGGATTAGTAATTATTGATCATTTTTCTAGATTTAACTATGTGTTTTTCTTGTATGATAAATCAGAAACCAAGGGGATCCTAAATTTTTTTTGGAAAATAGCGCAAAATGAATTCTCCTCAACTGTCAAGAAAATTAGAAGTGACAACAGAACGAAGTTCAAGAATACTCAAGTTGAGGAGTACCTAGATGAAGAAAGAATAAAACATGAGTTTTCGGCACCCTACTCCCCTCAACAAAATGGGGTGGCCGAAACGAAGAACGGGATGCTCATCAAGATGGCGAGGACAATTCTGGATGAATACAATACTTCAGACTGGTTTTGGGCTAAAGATGTAAACACCGCTTGTCATGCCACAAACCGGCTATATCTTCATCGACTTCTAAAGAAAAATCCATATGAGCTCCTCACCGGTAACAAACCCAATGTTTCATATTTCAGAGTATTTGGTAGCAAATGTTTTACCTTAAACAAGAAACCAGGGACTTCAAAGTTCGCTTTGAAATTTGATGAAGGGTTCTTGCTTGGTTATGATTTGAACGCCTACGCCTACCGTGTCTTCATCAAAGTCTTTGGCATTGTTGAAGTAGAACGTGGCGTAGTGTTCGATGAAACTAATGGCTCCCAAGTGGAGCAAGTTTATAAGTGTGTGCTAGATCATGAGGAAGGCCCATGTCAAGTGTTGAGGAGGATGGCACTTGGTGATATTCGACCGCAAGAGCAATCACAAGACCCAAGTGCTCAATATATACCTCAACAGGATAGCAACAATCAAGGGGAGCCTCTGCACAGGATCAATAGCGGCAGGATCAAGAAGGTCAATTTAATCATGGAAGCAATGATCTAGGGGGAGTCACTGACAATGAAGATAATGAAGAACAAGTGAACTCACAAGTGCCTCACCCAAGAGTACATCAGAGTATACAAAGAGATCATCCCATCGACAACATCATTGGAGATATTGAAAAGGGAGTAACCACTAGATCTCGTATTGCTAGTCTCTGTGAATATTACTCTTTTGTCTTGTTTATGGTACCATACATGGTTGACGAAGCACTAAAAGATTCAAATTGGGTGATTGCAATGCAAGAGGAGTTGAACAAATTCAAGAGAAATGAGGTATGGGAGCTAGTGGAAAGACCAAAGGCAAACATCGTAGGCACCAAATGGGTCTTTCGGAACAAGCAAAAATGGAGTTGTAACAAGAAACAAGGCACGACTTGTGGCAAAAGTTCACTCACAAGTCGAAGGTTTGGATTTCGACAAAACTTTTGCTCCCGTAGCTAGACCTGAGTCCATTCGTATTTTATTAGCCTGTGTTACTCACCACAATTTTAAGTTGTATCAAATGGACGTCAAAAGCACATTCCTCAACGGTCCTATCAAGGAGGAAGTAGAGTGGAGCAGCCACCAAGATTTGAAGACCAAGAGTACCCCAACCATGTGTACAAACTGCGTAAGGCTCTTTATGGCCTCAAACAAGATCCCCGAGCTTGGTATGAGTTCCTTAGGGCTTCTCTCACTCAAAATTGTTTCAAAATAGGAAAATTTGATTATACCTTATTTTCAAAACATTTTGATGGTCATATATTTGTATGTCAAATTTACGTTTATGACATCGTTTTTGGTTCTACTAATAAATCCTTTTGTGAAGAATTTAGTAAAACTATGACAAACATATTCGAGATGTCTATGATGGGCAAATTGAAGTTCTTGTTGGGATTCCAAGTGAGGCAATTGAGAGAAAGCACTTTCATCTTCCAAACCATGTACATGCAGGACATCCTCAAAAAGTTCAATATGGACAAAGCCAAGCCCATCAAGACTCTCATGGCAACTAATGGACATCTTGATCTCAACGAAGACGGTCCAGGTGTAAATCAATAGGTATTTCAGTCTATTATTGGTTCGCTGCTCTATTTATGTGCATCTAGGCCAGATATCATGCTTAGTGTTTCTATGTGTGCGAGGTTTGAAGCTGCACCTAAAGAGTGCCATTTAATAGCTATAATAAGAATTTTAAGATACCTTGGAACAAACCTAACTTGGGCCTTTGGTATCCTAAAGAATCCAAGTTTAACCTTATAGGATATTCTGATGCTGACAATGCAGGCTGCAAAGTCGATAGAAAGAGCACATCATGAACTTGTTAATTTCTTGGCAGATCCTTAGTTTCATGGTCATCTAAAAAGCAAAACTCCATTGCTCTTTCCATAGCCGAAGCGGAGTATGTTGCAGCTGGTAGTTGTTGCGCACAACTAGTTTGGACACGACAAACTCTAAGGGATTATGGTTACAATCTGAGTCATATTCCACTCCCATTTGATAGTGAAAGTGCCATAAAAATTGCACACAATCCGGTAGAGCACTCAAGAACTAAACACATAGACATTTGTCATCATTTTCTAAGAGATCATTCACTAAAAGTGACATAGAAATTTCACATATTAGAACTGAAAAACAACTAGCAGATATATTCACAAACCCACTAAATGAAAAGAGATTTTGTGAGCTCAGGAATGAATTAAATATACTTGACTCTCAAAATTTGGCTTGAATGAGTGCATACCGGATTGATTCTTCAAAGTTTACTCATTTTTATAAAAAATCATCTCGTGTCTCAATTTTCTCTCAAATACTATTTAGATTATTGAATCATGGTGAATTATGGCCATTGTATGATTGTTGATTGCTTACTGGTCATGTTCACCAAGATTATTTGTAAATTGATGTCCTTTAGATCACTATTAGATCATACTCCCACAAATCACCTTGTTTCTAATTCTAATCTGTCTAGCTGACACGGACTAGTCTGTGGTCAGCACCGGACTAGTCCATTGCGGCCGACTAGTTCGGCATACCAGACTAGTCCGGCCATATGCGGACTAGTCCATAGTTACCGGGCTTAAACCCTAGCCAGCCGCTAGGAAACCCTAGCACTCTCTCTCCTCAAACCCTAGCTCCCAAGGCGATTTTCACTTTTGACCACCAAAATTGAGGGTTCCTCCACGGGAACTCTTTTCCTCGGTGCAAAGCATCCCTATTCGGACTAATCCGGACTCTGCTCCGCTCCTCAAACCTCAAATCTTTGATTCTTCGGTAAAAATCTAACTTAACCCTAGTTCTCATCTTTCATTAAATCTTGCTTATGTTTCTTGATTCCTAGGGCATACATTACATTGCTGGATGTATTCCTACTGTATTCCTATCCTTGTTGCATCAATATTTGTTAGATTTGCTAGAATAGGAAGTTAGGGTTCATACACCAGACCGGACTAGTCTGGTTCTCGGTGCGGACAAGTCCGGTGTGTCGGACAAGTCTGCACTCTAAAAATGGACAAGTTCGGTTCCCTGATAGTTTGAAGCACTAAATTCTAAACTCCACAAAGTCTACATATCATTCTTACCGCTCCTTGTATTCTCCGTGTTAGGCACGATGTCGTCCGCTTCAGATGATAGCATGTTTGACTATGAAGCCAAGCGTGAACGTGCAAGAGTTGTAAGGGCAAAAGAAAGAGTAAGCAAGAAGAGTCATGACTTCAATGCGCACTCATTTCCTCCAGATGATGCTCTTCTGAAAAAGAGGAAAGTGGTAGTAAAGAAAGCATTGAGCAAGGATGATATTGGTGCCAGCTCAACCGTACCTAGAAGTAGTGCCAACAAAGGGAAAGGACTTGCTAGTAGTCCCATTGGTCCGCTCAATATGAAGTCCCCTATGTAGCGCAACAGGCAACCATCAGAAAATGACTTCATGGGGAAAGGAAACGAGTTGGCTAATAAGTTTAGAAAGATTGAAGCTTATGAGTAGCCAAAGAAATTTGTTGATCCAAGATTTTGGAGCCACTTCCATGCTGACTACTATGAGCATGTGTACATGAAGATGCAAAATCCAGTGGTTGCTTGTCAATGGGTGGACACGACTTATTTACAGTCCAAGAACTGTCAAGCATATCATGAAGTCTTGGAGGCATTGGAGACGCATGGTTTGAAGGATCTTCTATCCTTCCGATACACTTGGAACAATGAAGTCATCACCCAATTTTACTATACTCTCTACTTTGCCTGTGATGATGGGGATAAGATGATTTTGATGACACATGGATCCAAGTATAGTGTCACTTATGAGGAATCTGCCAAGATACTTCACCTTGAAGATACCTTGGAAAATGAGCTCATTATTCTTAACTTGAAGCCTTTGGAGAAGGATGAACTAAAATTCCTCTATGATACAAGAATGTCATACAAGCCTCCTACCACCAAGTACTTGAAGCCATTCTTTGCCGTGCTTAACAAAATTTTAAGGAAGACTATTGTTCCAAAGGATGGAGATGCAGGGACAATTCAAGGAACTCTAAGGACCTTGATGAAAGTAATAAGCAATAAAAGGACCTTCAATGTCTTTAATATATCTACAATGACATTGTGAACATCTCAATCACTCCCAATAGGTCCTGTGGCTATGCACCTTACATCATGTTCATGATTGAGAAGGTTACCGACCATGAATTTGTTAAGGATGTTGAGCATACCGGCCTCAAGCCCTAGAAGCCAACAGTCTACATTGTTCCCTCTACTCCTGCCTCACTTGCAGTGGAACAGAGATCTAAGCATGCTCATGAAGGCACAAGGACTTCAGTTGTTACCTCTAGTCCTCCATCCTCCAAAGAGTCCTCCAGTGGTGTGCTGAAAATGCTCTCCTCCATCTTTGCATCCTACCGCAAAGTGGAAATTAAGCAGCACAAGAAAAGTCTAGCAAGAAAGAGACATCAAAGGTGTATGAAGACAAACATCAAAGCCATATGTGAAAAGCAAGATATTGAGCTAGTGGGATCACCACAAATCTTAGAGGATTCAGAAGAGAACATCACGGAGATGACAGATGAGTGCCAACTCCTCTTCTGGAAATTCTTCGATCTGCTCCAGGGTTAGTGAGGACAACAAAGCAAGAGTATTGCAAGATGATGATTGGCCGGAGCTAGACATATCACATTGTGAAACAAATGCAATAGACTTATTGGGGTTCTTACATGAGATTATGTCAATTTCATGAGTTTTTAACTTGGAATATAGCACATCTAAAGTAAGTGAACTCATGACAGTAGATTCACAAATAGATGTGACTTTCATCTCCCAAATTGACATATCTAATGCACTTAGCAATTGCGTAGCATTTTCAGCATCTGAAAAATTAACATTGACACTACGCAAGTTGCTGATAATCTTATTAAAGCGAGCAAAAAGGTCATCAATAGACTCACCGGGTTGCATCTCGAAGCGCATGTATTCTTTCTTGAACATGTCTTGCCTTACCTCTTTGATCGTGTTGGATCCTTCGTGGTAGTCACAAAGTGCTTTCCACACATCATATGCAGATCAGAGGTGTGCAACACGGTCGAAGTCGCTTTGAGTTAATCCTTGTATGATCAAGTTCCGAGCCTTGTTGTTGTTGTCGACATCTCTCAGATTTGTAGCTATAACTTGATCGTTTGATGGCACTTCATAAGGCTTGTATACCTTCTCCCATATTGCAAAGCCTTGTGCCTGGATGAAAGCCTCCATGCGTGCCTTCCAAACTTGGAAATCAATACCAGCAAACACACAAGGTTTGGCGGAGTACTTTTCCATGATGATTAGTCAAAAACACGTGCAAATCTCAATGATTAGAGCAACCTGAGCTCTGATACCAATTGTAGGATCGAAGAGCACGTGAAAAGCTACCAGAGGGGGGTGAATGGTAGATTTAAAAATCTTACACAGCGGAAACAATTAAACCCTAACCCCTTCGGCAGAAAAACGATCTCTTAAAGAAATCATGTGTGAGACTAATCTGAATGTGTTTCACCATGACAAAAGTGATGGATATCAGAGAGAATCAAGTCACGAAGACAACACAAAAGGAATCACTCAAATCCGTCGAGAAAAACTCAAGTTATGATTGAAAGATCAAACAATGGTCAATTTGTCCTACCCGAGAAAAAACAGTTCTAGAACGCTGCAAAGAAACTCGTGTAGATCATAGACCACAAATCCAATGACCGTGAAATTTTAAAATATGATAGATAATCAAGTTGTGAAGACAACCCAAAAAGAATCATGTCAATTGGATCTGTAAAACTCGAGTTATGATAAAACCACCGACAAAAAGTAGTGCTGTCTAGAAACTTGACGAGTAAAACTTGTCTGGAACAAGTCGGACGAACAAGGCGCAAAAGTTCCTTCAAACTACGAATTTTATTCAATAGAACACAAGAGGAACAGCCCCAAAGTCGTACACCACGAGCTCTAGGCTCCCTTGCTTATATAACCAGCTCGAAAGCCAACTCAACTCAGATCAAGAACCTAATCCTACTCTAATCACGAATCGTAACTTTCCATAACTGCTTAGGATTCTTCTATACACAGATAGAAGCAATCTTAAGACTTCCAAACACCTTAGGAACGTATCCCACATTCCTAAACAACTCAAATTCGTGACCCACACGAAATCCTATCATAACCAACTCAAATCTTTCCATATTTGAGTCAAACCCGACTCAGCCGCAGCCTGAGTCCATAACCTAGTCGGTTGGACCATTCCGACCAACTCTTTACGTCCACATCTCTTCACCACGTCTCGGAACCATGTAGCCATGTCCATGCACTCCTTTCACACGTGCAAACATCTTCCAATGACGTCCACAATACCTTCATATGCATTGTTCTTGATTCAATCATGCTGCGCAACCTCCTGATCCGCTCAACCACAATTCCTCCTGGATTTGGTTGTTGGAACCTCATCTCCTCCCTGAGACTAGTCCAATGGATCCCGTCACCAGACATGTCTTGAACTCAAGCAACACCTGCACATGAACAAACAACCAATCCATACGATCCCAAGTCCTTGATTTGACTCAAGTTAGTTCCGAACACAACACCTTACGTGAGAGCTTCACATAAGCATGTTGCAAAACCAAAGTAACACGATATCATCCATATCAACCAAAACACACCAAAAACTTAGTAAAAGAATACTAAGCAAACTTTCCAACAATGTAAAGCAAGTATGAAACATTGCAAATGAAAAGCAGAAGCACTGCGGTCAAGTTCCGGACCTTGTCAGAGCAACCCGAACCTTGAGCCCGAGCTAACAAAAGCTAGTAGAACCTAGCGCCGGAGCTTACCAAAACTAGTACAACCAAGCTCCCGTCGGATCTTACAAAACTAGCAGGATCTAGCGCCGAAGCTAACCAGAACTAGTCGGAACTAGTAAACCCAAAAGCTGGAGCTAGAAAAATCAACTCGGAGCTTAGCAAAAACACGCCGAAGCTATCAAAAACATGTCGGAGCTAACAAAGACATGTCGGAGCTAAATTCAAAACTTCACCGGAGCTGACCAAAGCTAGTCGGACCTAGCATCAAACATAACCGGAGCTACCCAAACCAAGCCGGACCTACCGTCGGACCTTGCTGTAGCTCAGAGCTAGAGTCGGACCTCGATAAAAAGGTGTTTTCGTGATATTTAAAACTTTTATCATCAAAGCAAAGTGTATTGACTACAAGCCAATGTATTCAGCACACATAGGTCTTACAATCTCCCCCTTGATGAATGCATTGGCAACACCATTGAAAATCCGAACATTTGCTTATTCACATAAAAGTTTTGAAGGCAATTTCTCCCCTTTTGTAAATCAAAAGTAAAATGCGAAGAAAATCTCTCCCCCTTTATTATCTCTCCTTATGCACATATTCTCTTTCTCTTCATGCTTATCTCTCCCCCTTTGACAATGTATTCAGCAAGTCATGAGCATATAAACAAATTATCTCTCCCTCTTTAGTTGTTATGAGCATATTATAACATATACATACAAACAAAGCTCATCCAAGTCATACTATCAAGTACCTTACATTATCACATCAATGAAATACATAAAGTAGTGTAAGCCATGCTAGAGATCAAATGTAATTTTCAATTTAAGCGAGTCATGATCTCACAAACTTAACTATTTCAAAACCTGAAAGCATGACACTAGTTGCTGCATTTTATTATTTTTCAAAGCATAAATTTAGATCATATGATATTTGCAAGAGATTATATGCGCATCTTCCTTATTCTAACCAACCAAGCCAAGCCTATGTCATTTGACAATCAGAAGCTTAAGGACATGGTTTTAGTCATACACAAGTTCTTCCAAGTTCATATCTAAGTGCAATGACAAGCCATCTCAAAAGAAGAAGTGCGATGCATGCATATTCTCTTGATCTTTTCTCAATTTATATTTGTTCATAAAAACTCAACATTTGAGTTGATTACTTGATTAATTCTTAATGATTAAAAGCACTTGTGAACATGTAACAAGTTCAAAACAGCAAGAAAGTTTGACCATGACCAATTTTAGTGTAAGTAATTATTCCAATTACTAGACATGGAAAAAACTACAAAATGTATAACACGAGTAATGTAGTAAGAACTTTCAGCATGTAAAAGGAATCACAAAGTCATATATGTATGAAATACTATGCTCATATTATTTTAATTTCAGATTCACACATAGACTTCCCAAGTTTCAAAACTCCCCTCAATTTAAGCCATGAGGATGCATAACCCCTATTTCACTACGAATGAAACAAAAACGAGTGAAATCCAAAGGTTTTGTAAAAATGTCAGCCAATTGATGTTCGGTATCTACATGGTGAAGCACAATGTTTCCTTTTTCAACGTTATCTTAGAGAAAGTTATACCTAATATCAATGTGCTTAGTTCTAGAATGTTGCACGGGGTTTTTGGCAATGCATATAGCACTAGTGTTATCACAAAACAGTGGAACACTATCTAGATCAACCCCATAGTCCTTAAGTGTTTGAACAATCCAAAGAGTTTGTGAGCAAGCACTAGCAGCAGCTACATATTCAGATTTGGCTGTGGATTGTGCAACTGGATTTTGTTTTCTAGAGGACCAAGCAATAAGAGAATTACCAAGAAAATGACAAGCACCGGAAGTACTTTTCCTATCAATCCTACAACCCCCAAAATCAGCATCCGAAAAAGCTTTCAAAGTAACGGTTGAGGAAGAAGGAAGAAAAATTCCAAATTCTTGTGTTCCATGTAAGTACCTGAAAATCCTTTTGACGGCTTGACGATGTGAAGCACGTGGGGAAGCTTGAAACCGTGCACAAAGACATACGCTGAATTGTATGTCCGGCCTTGATGCCGTGAGGTACAAAAGTGATCCAATCATGCTTCTATATTCTTTTTGATTCACAGGTTCACCATCTTCATCAAGTTCAAGTGTTGTTGCTGTTCCCATTGGTGTCCGAAGAGGCTTGCTTTTGTCCATGTTGAAGCGCCTTAGGAGGTCTTTAGTATACTTCGCTTGATGCACAAAGGTACCCTCCTTGGTTTGCTTGATTTGCAGCCCCAAAAAGTAAGTGAGTTGACCCATCATACTCATTTCAAATTCGGAACTCATCATTGCTGAAAACTTGGACACAAGATCATGAGAAGCACAACCAAAGATAATATCATCCACATACACTTGAACGAATAATGAGTCATTGCCATGCTTAAGCCCAAAAAGAGTTTTATCAACCTTGCCCATGGTAAACCCCTTTTCAAGTAAGAATGTTTTTAACCTATCATACCATGCTCTAGGGGCTTGTTTGAGACCGTATAAGGCTTTGGACAGTTTGTAAACATGATTAGGAAAATCAAAACCCGGTGGTTGTTTGACATAAACCTCCTCATCTATGTAGCTATTAAGAAAAGCACTTTTAACATCCATTTGATATAGCTTAAAACCTTTAGATGCTGCAAAAGCTAACAAAATTCTTATGGCTTCTAATCTAGCGACAGGAGCAAAAGTTTCATCAAAATCTAGACCTTCAACTTGAGTGAAACCTTGAGCAACCAACCTAGCCTTATTCCTAACCACAACCCCATCCTCAATTTGTTTATTTTTAAATACCCATTTAGTTCCAATTAAAGTGTGACCTTGAGGTGGAGGTACAAGTTTCCAAACATTATTTCTTTCAAAATTTTCTAACTCTTTTTGCATGGCAATAATCCAAGATTCATTAGTGAGTGCATGTGATATATCTTTGGGTTCAAAAGAAGCAAAAAAAGCAGAATGAGCATAAGAGTTTGGATCGCAAAACCTGGACCGTGTGACTCGTTCATGCAAGCTTCCAATCATTTGTTGTGGGGGATGATCTTTGTAAAAACGTAGGGGAACAAATGTCTCACAAGCTTCTTCTTCATTAGGTTCACCGTAGATTGATGAGCTTGTGACTTGTGGACGATCAGGACCAGCATAGATGATAGCCGGAGCTTGTTCAATGTCCGGAGCTGGACACGTGTCAACTTCAGAACTACCAAACAGTATCACCGGCTCTTCTTCATCTTCGAAAATACCCTCCCCCTGAGGATACGAATCTGGTCCTGCAACACCGAAGCTAGTACCTGGGCTAGCTTCATCAAAATACACTTCACAAGTCTCCACAATTTTGTTAGTGTCAAATAAAAGCACACGGTAGCCTCTAATATGAGATGGATAACCAAGAAACATGCCATCAATGGATCTAGGTTCAAATTTATCAAGGTTACCATGTTTCTTAACAAAGCATTTGCAACCAAAGACCCGAAAGTGTGTAACACTAGGCCTATGTCCAAACCGGAGCTCATATGGTGTTTTACCTAGCTTAGCACGCAAGAAAACACGTTTGAGACATAACAAGCGGTTGCTAACGCATCAGCCCAAAATTTCCTAGGAGTTTGATATTCATCAAGCATAGTCCTAGCCATCTCAACTAAGGTTCTGTTCTTTCTTTCTACAACACCATTTTGTTGAGGTACATATGGTGAAGAGAATTGATGATCTATTCTACTTTCAGCACAAAAGTGATCAAATGATTGATTTTTAAATTCAGTTCCATTATCACTTCTAATTGCTTTTAATGATCCTGGGTGATCAATTGATAATCTAAGAAATAAAGTTCTAAAGTGACTAAAAACTTCATTCTTAGACGCCATAAAGTAAACCCAAGAGTATCTAGAATAATCATCAACGATAACAAGAACATACCATTTACCTCCGAAGGATTGAACACGTGAAGGTCCTATGGTGTCAAGATGCAAAAGTTGACATGGTTCAGTTGTCATGATCATTGTGAGAGGGGTATGTGAACCTGCAACCATCTTAGCATGTCTACAAGAAGAGCACACAATTTATTTGTCCCCTTTAAGCTTAGGCAGCCCACGTATGCGATCAAGAGTACTAACACGCGTTAGGTGATCAAAGCCTATGTGACCAAGTCTACGATGCCAAAAATATAAGTCCTTTGAATCATTATCAACTAGACACCTATGATTAGAGGAAGACATATCAAAATCAGCTTTAAAAACTCTTCCAAACCGAGACATGTGAAAAATAAGCTCACTATTTGAACCCACAACTTTGCAGCAGTTTTTATTGAAAATAATTTCTAGATTTTCATCTAGCAATTGTGCAACAGAAAGCAAGTTGTATTTCAAATTTTTGACAAGTGCCACATCCTTCAAAGTGTAGTGATCATTTACTCTAACCGAACCCTTAGCAATTATAGGATTTGAAGAATTATCGGCAAAAGTAACATTCTCTACACGTGACACAAAAGAGAGGGAGGAGAACCAATCTTTGTTACCGGTCATGTGGCGTGAGCAACCTGAATCCACAATCCAAATGTTCTCCTTCCTCAAACGTGTAACCTACATAAAAGCAAAATACGTCGATGACTCAATACTGGGGTTAGTCAAAAGGCATTTAGGAATCCAGTACTGAGTCACGCGACGTGCAGCAGGAAAAACACGCGAAAGCTGAGACAAAACAACAGGTTTATGAGTCAAAGTTTGAGATTTTTTATTCTTAACTACTGACCTATAATGTGTTACTTGTGTAGCACAAAAATCAGTAGCTCCGAAGGCAAAAACAGAAGGTCCGGAGGTAAACTTTGAATGTTTTTTACTCAAAACAGCAGGTTGTACATTCGGTTCAATGTGTGCAGCAAATTTTGCATGAAAGTTATGAGATCTAGCAACCATTCTTTCCCTTTTCTGTTGTTTATCTAGTCTATAACAAAAATCTATGAAATGACCATCTCTACCACAGAAGGTACAATGGAATTTAACTTTGTGTTCATGTCTAGATGAGCAAGCAATATTTTTATTTGAAACCGAATGAGGCAACACTCCTGCAGATTTGAAAACCACTCCTTTTTGTTTAGGAACTGTTTGAATCAAACCACTTCCTAATGACTTTACAATTTTAGGTGGATGTGCCTTAGCATGAGCATGAGAATCAAAACCTAAACCAGTTTTATCATTGCAAGACTTGGAAGAATTCAGCAGTAAGTTTAGGTTCTTATTCCCATTACAAAACCGATCTAATGTCCTATGCATGTCATCAAGTTTATTGGACAGATCAAGTCAATTTTCACATGAAGTTTTCCTTTTAGTTTGCAATTGGAACAAAATTTAACTTCATGAGAACGTAAAGCATTGTTCAATATAGAAATTTCATTCATAACATCCTGTAGTTTCTTATCAAGATCATCACAAGTAGAACAATGCAAATCAATTGTAGAACAGCTAGCATCTTTCAAGTTTTTAACATTAAGTGCAGCAAGCTCTTTGTTCTTTTCAATTTCTAACTCAAGTTTATCAAGTGTGGAGGTGTGCGCACTTCTTAATGAGGACAATTGTTCATATATTAAATCACATGAGGAACATGCATCATCACTAGGAATCAAAGTTTTTAAACGATTGATTTTTTGATTCTAGTGATTCAATTTTAGCAGCACTATCCCTAAGCTTTTTGTCCTTTTTCTTAACAATAATAATGGCACAAGAAATGGCATCACACATTTCTTCACAAGTAGGACATACCTCTTCATTGTCGCTGTTGTGTTCTGCCTCCTCCATACTTGATCTTGACTTGCCCGCCATAAAGCACAAGTTTGCCAAATCATCTTCATCTTCATCACTTCCAATGTCCACGTCACTTGAACTGAACTCTTGAAGCGCGGTGATGAAACTGTTGATCATCTTGCGTCCTATGGTACCTTTCTTCTTCTTGTTGGAATTTCCAGAGGAGGTCCAAACCTTGCTTTGTTTTTCTTCCCGGGTGGTCGGACCTGAAAGGTTAGGGCATTCTGTACGAAAGTGTCCTATTTTACCACATTCAAAACAGCGTTGAGGTCTGGAGCTTCCTCTCCTTCTAGTTCTCACATTTTGCAATGCTTTTGAGAATCTAGTAGAGATGAGTGTCAACTCCTCTTCTGGAAATTCTTCGATCTGCTCCAGGGTTATTGAGGACAACAAAGCAAGAGTATTGCAAGATGATGATTGGCCGGAGCTAGACATATCATGTTGTGAAACAAATGCAATAGACTTATTGGGGTTCTTACGTGAGATTATGTAAATTTCATGAGTTTTTAACTTGGAATATATCACATATAAAGTAAGTGAACTCATGACAGTAGATTCATGAATATATGTGACTTTCATCTCCCAAATTGACATATCTAATGCACTTAGTAATTGCCTAGCATTTTCAGCATCTAAAAAATTAACATTGACACTACGCAAGTTGCTAAGAATCTTATTAAAGCGAGCAAAAAGATCATCAATAGACTCACCGGGTTGCATCTCGAAGCGCATGTATTCTTTCTTGAACATGTCTTGCCTTACCTCTTTGATCGTGTTGGATCCTTTGTGGTAGTCACAAAGTGCTTTCCACACATCGTATGCAGATCGGAGGTGTGCAACACGGTCAAAGTCGCTTTGAGTTAGTCCTTGTATGATCAAGTTCCGAGCCTTGTTGTTGTTGTCGACATCTCTCAGATTTGTAGGTGTAACTTGATCGTTTGATGGCACTTCGTAAGGCTTGTATACCTTCTCCCATATTGCAAAGCCTTGTGCCTGGATGAAAGCCTCCATGCGTGCCTTCCAAACTTGGAAATCAATACCAGCAAACACACAAGGTTTGGCGGAGTACTTTTCTATGATGATTAGTCAAAAACACGTGCAAATCTCAAAGATTAGAGCAACCTGGGCTCTGATACCAATTGTAGGATCGAAGAGCATGTGAAAAGCTACCAGAGGGGGGTGAATAGTAGATTTAAAAATCTTACGTAGCGGAAACAATTAAACCCTAACCCCTTCGGCAGAAAAACGATCTCTTAAAGAAATCGTGTGTGAGACTAATCTGAATGTGTTTAACCGTGACAAAAGTGATGGATATCAGAGAGAATCAAGTCACGAAGACAACACAAAAGGAATCACTCAAATCCGTCAAGAAAAACTCAAGTTATGATCGAAAGATCAAACAATCGTCAATCTGTCCTACCAGAGAAAAAACAGTTCTGGAACACTGCAAAAAAACTCAGGTAGATCATAGACCACAAATACAATGACCGTGAAATTTTGACATATGATATATAATCAAGTTGTGAAGACAAAACAATAAGAATCACATCAATTGGATCTGTAAAACTCGAGTTATGATAAAACCACCGACGAAAGGTAGTGCTGTCTAGAAACTTGACGAGTAAAACTTGTCTGGAACAAGTCGGACGAACAAAGCACAAAAGTTCCTTCAAACTACGAATTTTATTCAATAGAACACAAGAGGAACAGACCCAAAGTCGTACACCACGAGCTCTGGGCTCCCTTGCTTATATAACCAGCTCAAAAGCCAACTCAACTCAGATCAGGAACCTAATCCTACTCTAATCACGAATCGTAACTTTCTATAACTGCTTAGGATTCTTCTATACGCAGATAGAAGCAATCTTAAGACTTCCAAACAACTGAGGAACGTATCCCACATTCCTAAATAACTCAAATTCGTGACCCACACGAAATCCTATCATAACCAACTCAAATCTTTCCATATTTGAGTCAAATCCGACTCAGCCGCAGCCTGGGTCCATAACCTAGTCGGTTGGACCGTTCTGACCAACTCTTTACGTCCACATCTCTTCACCACGTCTTGGAACCATGTAGCCACGTCCATGCACTCCTTGCACACGTGCAAACATCTTCCAATGACGTCCACAATACCTTCATATGCATTGTTCTTGATTCAATCATACTGCGCAACCTCCTGATCCGCTCAACCACAATTCCTCCTGAATTTGGTTGTTGGAACCTCATCTCCTCCCTGAGACTAGTCCAATGGATCCCGTCACCAGCCATGTCTTGAAATCAAGCAACACCTTCACATGAATAAACAACCAATCCATACGAGCTCAAGTCCTCGACTTGACTCAAGTTAGTTCCGAACACAACACCTTACGTGAGAGCTTCACATAAGCATGTTGCAAAACCACAGTAACATGATATCATCCATATCAACCAAAACGCAACAAAAACTTAGTAAAAGAATACTAAGCAAACTTTCCAACAATGTAAAGCAAGTACGAAACATTGCAAATGAAAAGTAGAAGCATTGCGGTCAAGTTCCGGACCTTGTCAGAGCAACCCGAACCTTGAGCCGGAGCTAAAAAAAGCTAGTAGAACCTAGCGCCGGAGCTTACCAAAACTAGTACAACCAAGCTCCCGTCGGAGCTTACAAAACTAGCAGGATCTAGCGCCGGAGCTAACCAGAACTAGTCGGAACTAGTAAACCCAAAAGCCAGAGCTAGAAAAATCAACTCGGAGCTTAGCAAAAACACGCTGAAGCTATCAAAAACATGTCGGAGCTAACAAAGACATGCCGGAGCTAAAGTCAAAACTTCACCGGAGCTGACCAAAGCTAGTCGGACCTAGCATCGAACGTAACCGGAGCTACCCAAACCAAGCCCGACCTACCGTCGGACCTTGCTGTAGCTCAGAGCTAGAGTCAGACCTTGATAAAAAGGTGTTTTGGTGATATTTAAAACTTTTATCATCAAAGCCAAGTGTATTCACTACAAGCCAATGTATTCAGCACACATAGGTCTTACAGTGCAACCAAAAAGGTGAAAAATGAGAAGTGAGAAAGGAAGAAGCCCAAATGTTCAATGGAAGTGTGAAGGAGACATGATTGTATAAGATGTGCGTGATAGACACATCCCAAGAGTTCATGTCTTTGCGTAGAGGGTAAGGGTTGAAATCAATCTAAGCAATTCACTAAGCACCGGACAAGTCCGGACATGCACCGGACAAGTACGTTAAACTCTCTGGTGTTTCAGTTCACCTTGCACCGGACACAGACCGGACAAGTCCGTTCAACTTTCTGATGTTTCACTCAGACAAGTTGGAAAAGCACAATTCACATTGCACCGGACAAGTCCGTCATATTGTGGACTAGTCCGATCAAATTTTTGTAATCGCAATGGACTAGTCCGATGAACTCTCTGTTCCAGTACAGACAAGTCCAGTATACCTAACATAAATTAGGGTTTTTATTGTGTTGCACATTCTGCGCGAATTTTACACAGCACACCGGACAAGTCTGGTGACCAGAGCGGACTAGTTCGGCTGTCGAGATCTCTAACAGTAATATTTTTTGAAACACTATAAATAGGTGATCCATGACCCCACAAACACAACAATTGTACACAATTGCCAAAAACATAAACCCAAGTGCCGCCACTCGTCCCAAGAGCACAAAAACATATCTCCCCACACATCTAAAGGCCAAAAGAGATAAATCTTTTAGGTATCCAGATTTGGGATAGGGAGATCATCATCTACGCATCGCTGAGTTCTTGGTGTTTGATCTTGTCGGTACCCTGCGTATCAGATACCCCTTGGAACTGCAAATAGTGCAAAGGAACTCCTCCTATCTGAGTTGAAGACCTCCAAAGGCCCCACGTGTCACTCAGAACCGGACCTGTCTCCCTTCTATGGTTAGTACCAGTGCCACCACGTGTATCATAAAAACGGAGCTACATTCCATGGGATAGCTTCAGACCTGATACTTGTGTGGCACCCCAAGACCTAACCCCCGACAGAGGGAAGCTCCGGTACCGACACATGTACAACAACACCGGACCTACTCGTCCAAGACAGTAAGCTCCGGAGCTGCCACGCGACTAACCGTCGGACCTTCAACCTCAACAAGCAGATTGGTGGACCTCCAATGGCTCGAACCTTCAAGGAACATTAAAGACTTCAATTCCCGATTAAGTGTCATTAATGCTATCTTAATGCACACGATCGGATGACCCTTAATACCAGTAACACCACCATTAAGGGGTGTTACTACGCTATTAAGGGGAATTAAGTACATTAGTCGTGTATTAGGCATCAGTAACCGCGAGGGCCACATGTCGGGCCATGCTGATGATGTAACGACCAGTCTTTGTACTATAAAAGGACTGGCCGAGCAATACACCGGGGGGGGGGGGGGGCAAGCCTCTGACACATGCCTAAGACTCCCAGATACTCTGGTCTCTAACACTTAAGCGCTCAGACGCTCAATACAACAACAACACACACCCGTGGAGTAGGGTATTATGGTCAGGCGGCCCGAACCATGTAAATACTTGTGTCAAATCGCCACCTTCTTATGAATCTCTGTGTGTCCTAACTGAACTACAAAACTCTGCGGGCTACTAATCGTAGTACCGGGAGAATTATCGGAACTAGACTCCGATAGTTGGCGTGCTAGGTAGGGGCAGCGCCTGAGATTCAAAGATGGTGAATTCTGCTGCTGGATCATCCAACGGCAACCATGCTGTGCAACCTGCTGGAGGCAATCCCTCCAACATGCAGCAACTAGCAGCTATTGTGGCTCCAGCAGGAGTCATGCCACCACCGCTACCATCCGCTCTGGTGAATCAAGCTGGACAGCGAGATGGGGCGTCTGCGTCGATCACTGCATCGGCAAACAACAACCCAGAACACGCGCTTAATGATGCGCGTGCTCTTCTCCAACGTCCACCGCCTCCAAGAGCACCCCAGGGTGCGATGGAACAGTGGAGAGCTGATGTGGATCATCTGGTTGCAGCAGCAGCCCATCGCATCAGCAATCAATGTCCTCCCCCCTTGGGGTGGGCCCCATCGCATCGTCAGACCTTGTTAGGTAGACTCGGTCCACAAGCCTCGCAGCACGTGAGACGTGCTGCATCTCAACAGGCGACGTTGCTGCCTTCCGTGGCGCGACGTACTCAAACGGTAACAAGGCTTTCGACTCATGAACTCCGGGCGGAGCTCGATCGTCGTTACCGGCAACAGGACGACCGCGTCCACATCGAGCGTGCTTGCGAGAGGCGAGAGGCTCGGGACAGCCCTGCTCCTGAGGGAGTAGGAGGAGGCTGTTCTGCCTTGGCCATGCACCTACGCATGGTCAGATGGCCGCAGAAGTTCCGACCTCATTTTCTAGAGAAATTTGACGGGACTGTCAACCCCGCCGAATTTCTTCAAATATACTCCATCGCTATCGTTGCGTTTGGGGGCAATAAGACAGTGATGGCCAATTATTTCCCTGTGGCTTTGACTGGGACTGCCAGGTCTTGGTTTATGAGTCTTCCGCCTGACTCCATCAACAGTTGGGCGGGGTTGTGCCAACAGTTCACCACTAATTTTGGGAGTTCATACACCTGACCAGGCACGAAACTTGATCTTTTTGCTGTCAAGCAAAAAAGGGGGAGAGTCCTTGGAATCTTTCATCCAGAGGTTCTCCCAGGTACGAAATACCATTCCTTCTATCTCAAGCGCTTCTGCTATTGTAGCATTTAGGAAGGGCGTTCGAGATAAGAAGATGCTGGAGAAGCTGGCGACCAAGGAAGTCACCAGCGTCACGGAACTATTCAGCTTGGAGACAAGTGTGCCAAGGCTGCGGAGGGCCATGAAATGCACTCCCAACCACCTCCGGAGGACAACAAAAAGTCCTCCAAAGGTGAAGCCGCTACCTCCGGGAGTGGAAAGAAGAAGAAAAAGTCCAACGGCAAGAAGAAGCCGTCGGCCGGCACACCTACTGCTGCAACTGCTGCAGCTCCGAGTGGCCGGGGGCCACGCCCCGAGAAACGACCCCGGCCGTCGTCTGAAGACGGTGGCAGCTCTAAGGTGTGGTGTCCCATACACAAGACGGACATCCACAACATGGAAAACTGCCGAGAGGTCCAGAACCTCGCCGAGCGCTACGACAAGGGTCGGGAAGAAGCTCCTTTCCGTCAAAGGGAAGGGAAATAAAAAGTTGACGAAGCTCCGGCTGAAGAGGAGTTAGGTTTTCAGGACCCCAACAAGATCTTGAAGGCTGTTTACAGCTCCGTTGACAACGACTCCGACGTCTCCGACAACGAGCGTCGGGAGACCATAAACACCATCTTTGGTGGTTCGTGGGACAACACTTCTCGTCGCGTCCTCAAGAAAATGCGGAGGGACATGGCCTTTGTAGCTCGCACCGCCAGGGCGGAGCCTCATCGGAAGTGGATAGATACTGCCATCACCTTCGATGCTTCGGACTGCCCTCAGAACATGATCGGATCTAGCAAACTTCCACTGATGGTATCTCCGACCATCAATAACATCCATCTCCACCATGTAATGGTGGACGGAGGTTCGGGGATGAACCTCATAAGCTTCGAAGCCTTCGTCAATCTTCAACTCCGACCTTCAGATATTCGCCCCTCCCGACCTTTCTCAGGAGTAGGTCCGGGTCCGGGGGCCATAACTCCACTCGGAGCCATTACTCTCCCGGTGACCTTCGGGACTCGGGAGAATTATAGGACCGAGAAGTTGGTCTTCGATGTGGCGCAGATCAACTTGCCATTCAACGCCATCTTGGGCAGGCCAGCTTTGTACAAATTCATGGCTGCTGCTCATTATGGCTACTTAGTGTTGAAGATGCCAACACCTTCAGGCGTTCTCCGGATCCGCAGAGATCGTACCGCTGGAGTTACTGCTCTGGAAGAACTCCACGCACTTGCTAAAGCGCAGGAGGAAGAATCCAGAAAGGAGCAAGCTCCGAAGCCCCAGAGCATTCGTCATCGAGGCTCAACCTCCGCACCTCGTGTGCAACCAAGCTCCCGTCAAAGTCATCCAAATTGGTTCCGACGCTGCTCAGACCACTCATATATCGGGAGGTTTGAATGACAAATAGGAACTCGCGCTCATCACTTTCCTCCAGGCTAATGTCGACGTGTTTGCCTGGCAACCGTCGCATTTTCCTAGGATCCCTAGGGAAGTGATTGAGCATAATCTGAGGATTTATCCCGACGCTCAGCCTGTACATCAGAAGCCTCAGAAGCAATCAGTAGAGCGACAGAACTTCATACGTCAAGAAGTGAAGAAGTTGCTCGAAGTTTGATTCATCCAAGAAGTTTTCCATCCAAAATGGCTGGCAAACCCAGTCATCGTACCCAAGGCCGGCGGGAAGCTTCGGATGTGTACCGACTACACAACACTAAATAAGGCATGTCCAAAGGATCCATTTCCACTACCTAGAATAGATCAGATAGTGGATTCCACCTCCGGGTGTGAATTACTATGTTTCCTAGACGCATATTCTGGGTACCATTAAATCAGAATGTCTAGGGAAGATGAAGAGCATACTTCCTTCATCACAGTAGATGGATTATACTGTTACACTGCCATGCCATTCGGTCTCAAAAACGCTGCTTCAACGTTTGTGCGATCTATGTACAAAACTTTTGGAGAGCTCATCAGAGATGTAGTGGAAGTGTACGTCGATAACATCATCGTCAAGATCAAGAACAAGGAGTCATTCCTTGACACCTTGCAAGCCATCTTCGACAAGTTGCGAATCACACGCACAAAGCTGAACCCAAACAAGTGTGTCCTCGGGGTTAGCTCCGGAAAGCTTCTTGGATTCTTGGTGAACCACCGAGTAATAGAGGCGAATCTGGCAAAGATTAAAGATATTGAAGACATGCGACCACCAGCTCGCATCAAGGATGTCCAAAAGCTAACTGGGTGTCTAGCAGCCCTCAGCCGGTTCATCTCAAGACTGGCAGAACGAGCGCTAACCTTCTTCAAATTATTGAGGAAGTCTGGACCATTCTAATGGTTTGAAGAAGCAGAAAAGGCTTTCCAAGAGCTAAAGCAGCTCCTCACCACTCTACCAACTTTGGTAGCTCCGACCCCTGGTGAGCCACTTCTGCTTTACATTTTGGCAACTGACGAAGTTGTCAGCATGGTCCTGGTTGCGGAAAGACCAGAACCATCTCCAGTTCAGGAATCCAGACCCCTCCGGGAGGGTCCGGAGCTACCTAAAGGCAAGTCTGGGTCCCAGCCCCCAGACCCGGATCCTCAAGGCGAGACGCCATAGGATCAACCTCCTTCAAATGAAGGAGTTTCTGTTGCTAAACAAGAAGATCCAGATCCTTTTGGGAGGGTCCGGGTCACTTCAGAAGAAGCTCCAGGTTCCTCTAACAGGAACCTGGAGGTCCACCAAGAAGGTTCGGACCCCTCTGGGAGGGTCCGGGTTGATGAGGAGGAAGCTTCGGGCCCCTCTGGGAGGGTCCAGACAGTCCAGCGCCCAGTATACTTCATTAGTGAAGTACTCCATGATGCCAAGACTTGGTACCTAGAGGTGCATAAGCTGCTCTATGCAGTTCTTATTGCTTCTAGGAAGCTTTGTCACTATTTCTAAGCTCACAAGATTTCAGTGGTAACCTTTTATCCACTGCGTGCAATCTTGCATAACCCCAACTCTACTGTGAACATTGCAAAGTGGGTAGCGGAATTGGCCGAGTTCAATCTTGATGGACCCCAAGACAAGTGATCAAGAGTCAAGCATTGGCAGACTTTGTGGCGGAATGGACCCCCTCTCCATCAAATCCTGGGGGCCCCAGTGAACAGAAGCCGGAACCCAAGGTTCCGGTCTTCACTGAGCCTCACTGGACTCTCTACTTCAACGGCTCCGTGTGGAAGCAGGGGGCCAGAGCTGGAATCCTTCTCCTCGCTCCGACCAGGGAGAAGGTCAAATACATGGTTCACCTTGACTTCAAGGCGACCAACAACATGGCAGAGTATGAAGCATTAATCTATGGGCTCAAGGTGGCACTATCATATGGTGTCAAGCAACTGTTGGTAAAGGGTGATTCGCAACACATAATAAAACAAGTCAAAGGTGAATGCTGCTACAACAACCCTCAACTAGTTGCATATCTACTTGAAGTCCAGAAGCTACAGAAGGATTCTGAAGTCCTGGATCTTTGCCATGTCCAGCGTCTCAACAACGCTGAAGCTGATGAACTCTCGACGAAAGCTTGAACCGGAGCTCCGGTTCCCGACATAACCTTCATCTGGAGATTGTCAAGACCAACAGCTCAGTCTGCCGAACTGAGCGAAGGGGGCGAGACTAGCACCTCGAAGCTGGCGGTCCCGATGGCCCTGTTACCATGGCGTCCATCAAGGGTCGTAGGTTCTATAGGAAGCTCCGAGCAACCCAGCACGCAAGACTCAGAAGCTCAAGTTAGCTCTGATGCATGGATCTTGAAGATCCCGAACTACTTGAAAGACAACATCCTTCCTGAAGACAATGTATCTGCTGACCGAATAGTCAGATTAGCTAAAAGATACACACTGGTAGAAGGGAATCTCTACCGGCGTGGTGCCAACGACATCCTAATGCGCTGCATCTTGATGATCTAGGGTTGGGGATGAATTTGGAGATGAATTGGTGTTGAAGAACGAATGCTTGATGGAGATCTTGATCCTCTTTCGTTTCCTCCTCTTCTTCTTATTGCTTGGGATCTCCTCCTCCCTCCTTGATGGTGGCTCTCCACGAACTAGGGTTTGGTTGGGGTGGAAAAGTGGCAAATAGATGTCAAGCCAAGGGGTGGGGTTGTTTATATAGAGGTGGAGGCTAGGGTTAGATGGATTTCAAGTTTGAGAGGAGTGGAGGCCAGTTTAGAGTCTCACATGGGCTCCAGAAGTTAGGCACGACATCCCTAGGCCCACTTAACATGAAACCCAAGAAACAAGTCATAAAATGAAAGATCAATTCAGAGTCGCAAAATATCGGACAAGTCCAAAAAGGACCGGACTAGTCTGAAAATGTCCAGAGAGAAAATCGGACAAGTCTGGCCAAAAATCGGACAAGTGCGACTTTAGTCAGAGAGGAAATCGGACAAGTCCGCTGGAACACCGGACTAGTCCCGAAAAGTCCAGAGACTTAGCAAATTTTCAAGGATTCTTGGAATATCGGACTAGTCCGCACAAAATCGGACAAGTCCGAAAGTTTCCAGAGGCAAAATCAGACTAGTCCGCAACAAAAATGGACAACTCTGTTTTTAGTCAGAGAGAAATCGGACTAGTCCTTAGTAAAATCGGACTAGTCCGCACTTTCCTACATTTTAAGTGCGGTTTTGTTCCAAATCAATTTTAAATGCTCCAAATCAATTTTAAACTCGTTCGTCTTTATGTGGGTTAATGTTAAACATGTATATGAATGTATGCAAGGCATGATGCATGAAAATGAGGGTGTTAGAAACCTACCCCCCTTGAAATGAATCTCGCCCTCAAGATTCGACCCGGAAGGGAAGAGATAGGGAAATTCCTTCTTGATAGCATCCTCCAATTCCCACGTTGCTTCTTTTTCTGTGTGGTGCTTCCGTTGAACTTTACTCCATCAAATCACCTTGTTCCTTGTGGTTCTCTCCTTGGTGTCCAAGATCTTGACCGGTTGCTCGGCATACGTCAAATCTTCCTCTAATTCCAATCCTTCCATTGGCACTTGTTCTTCCGATACTCTCAAGCACTTCTTGAGCTGGGAAACATGAAAGACATTGTGGATGTCCGAAAGATGAGCTGGCATCTCCAACTTATACGCTACTTCTCCTCTTTTTTCCAAAATCTTGAGTGGTCCAATATAACGAGGTGCTAGCTTGCCTCTTATGTTAAACCTCTTATGACCTCTCATTGGTGACACTTTGAGGTAAACAAAATCTCCCACTTCAAAGGTTAATTTCCTTCTCCTATTGTCCGCATAGCCCTTTTGTCTTGATTGGGCAGCCCTCAAGTTTTCACGAATTATTTGGACTTGCTTTTCGGCTTCTTGCAACACATCCGAACCAAATACTTGAGTTTCTCCCGCCTCATTCCAGAATAAAGGTGTCCTACACTTCCTTCCATAAAGCGCTTCATATGGTGACATTTTCAAGCTTGCTTGGTAACTTGTATGAGAATTCCACGTATGGCAAGCTTTTGTCCCAACCTTTCCCATGCTTTAAAGCACAAGCTCTTAACATGTCCTCTAAAATCTTGTTGGTCCTCTCGGTTTATCCATCCGTTTGAGGGTGATACGCTGAACTAAAATTCAACCTCGTTCCCAAAGCTTCATGCAATTTTTGCCAAAACCTGGAAGTAAATTGAGAACCTCTATCTGAGACTATCTTCTTCGGTACTCCGTGTCGACACATAATATGCTCCATGTATATTTCGGCCAATTGTGAAGTTGTATATTTGGTCTTCATAGGGACAAAATGAGCTGACTTGGTTAAACGATCCACAATTACCCAAATTGAGTCATACCCGAACTGAGTACGTTGTAACCCAACTATGAAGTCCATTCCAATTTCTTCCAACTTCCATTCCAGAATCTTCAGTGGTTGCAATAATCCAGCTGGCCTTTAATGTTACACCTTGACTCGTTGACACACATCACACAATGCCACATATTCAGCTATGTCCTTTTTCATGCTATCCCACCAATAGCAAGTCTTCAAGTCTTTGTACATTTTCGTGCAACCGGGGTGAATCGAGTATGGCGAGTCATGTGCCTCCTTTAATATTGTCTCCCGAATATGCTTCACATTGGGCACGACAATCCTTTTTCCGAGCCATAGGGTACCATGTTCATCCTCATCAAATCTGAATTCTTTCCCTTCTTCGGTCCTTTCCTTGATTTTCTTGATCTCCTCATCTGTGGTTTGTGCTTCTTGAATTTCTTGCTCCATGGTCGGATTTAACTCCGTCATATCCATCTCATTTACAAACCCGAGGTTCAACCGTTCAAACTCCTTACATAACTCGGATGGTAATTCTCGAACTCTGAGTTGATGACTTACTCCTTTTTTACTCAAGGCATCGGCCACTACGTTGGCTTTTCTCGGGTGATAGTTGATCCCCAAATCATAATCTTTGATCAGCTCCAACCATCTCCGTTGCCTCAAATTCGGATCCGTTTGTGTGAAAATATACTTAAGACTCCTATGATCCGTATAAATTTCACACCTATGTCCAAGGATGTAGTGTCTCCAAATTTTCAATGCATATACCACGGCTGCAAGTTCTAAATCATGTGTTGGGTAATTCTGCTCATGTTTCTTCAGTTGTCTTGATGCATAGGCGACCACTTGACCTTCTTGCATCAATACACATCCAAGTCCCTGTCTTGATGCGTCGCAATAAATATCAAAACTCTTGCTCACATCTGGAAGTACCAAAACTGGGGCTGTTGTCAACCTCTTCTTCAACTCCTCAAAACTGTTTTGACAAGCTTGAGTCCATTGGAAAGCTTTTCCCTTCATTAGCAATTCCGTCATTGGCTTGGATATCTTGGAGAAGTCCTTGATGAATCTGCGGTAATATCCAGCCATCCTGAGAAAACTCCTTATTTCCTTTTACATTCTGCGGAGGTTCCCATTTCAACACGTCTCTCACTTTTCCAGGGTCAACCGATACTCCTCCTCCTGAGATTATATGACCCAAAAATGACACCTCTCTCAACCAAAACTGACACTTGTTGAACTTGGCATACAATTGATGCTCCCTCAATTTTTGTAGCGTAAGCCTCAAGTGTTCCTCATGTTCCTTATCATCCTCCGAGTAGATCATAATGTCATCAATAAACACCACAACGAACTTATCCTAGTACTCCATGAAGACCTTATTCATGAGGTACATAAAATAGGCAGGCGCATTTGTCAATCCAAAAGACACCACGGTGTACTCATAAGATCCATACCGTGTCCTAAAAGCTGTTTTGGGTATGTCTGATGGTCTAATCTTCATTTGAAAGTATTCCGACCTCAAATCAATCTTAGAGAAGACACAAGCACCCTTCGTCTGATCAAACAAGTCTTCTATGCGTGGCAAGGTGTACTTGTTCTTGATTGTTACCTCGTTGAGAGCTCGGTAATCTACGCACATCCTTTGCGATCCATCCTTCTTGTCCACAAATACAACGGGCGCTCTACAAGGTGAAGAGCTGGGCCGAATGAAACCCTTCTCTAGTTGCTCTTGAATCTGCTTCTTGAGCTCCGCTAATTCCATAGGAGGCATCCTATACGGCCTCTTAGCTATAGGTGCAGTTCCAGGTATTAAATCAATAACAAACTTAATGTCTCGATCAGGTGGCATACCTGGCAACTCGTCCGGAAAAACATCCAAAAATTCACAGACCACCGGAATCTCCTCAATTGCGGCACCGTCCATATGGTTCAACTCCAATTGCTTCGGTGTGGTTTGAGATGCTTCAAATTCTACGGTGATTCCTTCTTCATTGGTCAACTTCACCGTCTTCGTGGCACACTCAATAACTCCATTGTACTTCCTCAACTAGTCCATTCCAAGTATAATGTCCAATCCTTGAGAATCCAAAACAATGAGGTTGGCGGAGAAGTCTACCCCCCTTATTCTAAGGCTTACTTTTGGACATACTATATTTGTTCTCATCTCTCCTCCAGGAGACTTAACCAATAGAGTAAACTTCATATGAGAGATAGGCAAACTATAGTTGGCAACATACTTCGATGCAATGAATGAATGCGATGCTCCAGAATCAAATAACATAGTCGTGGGGTTGGAGTTTGCGAGAAACATACCAATGACCACGTCATCCGCTTGTTGAGCATCCTCTGTAGAGACATGGTTCACGTTGCCACGAGCAAAATTCTGATGTCCCCAGCTTCCTTGTGGTTGTCCTCCATTGGGTCTTAGGTTTTGCCTCGGCGCATTGCTTCCTTGACCAAGGCCCAACTTAGGACATTGATGCGCAAAGTGTCCAGCTTCTCCGCAAGTATAGCATTTCTTAACTCCACCAGAATTATTGGGATGAGCTTGGTTTTGAACACTTGCACCAGGAAAGTTAGCGCGAGGTGCATAAGGCATTGGAGGCCTAGGTGCTTGCATGACGGGGCATTTCTGCACAAACTGAGTTGGGCGTGGTGCGTAACCAGGGCGTTGAGCAGGAATAGAAGAGCTGAAATGAGGCGCATTGGGCGGCGCAAAGTGAGGGCGCACATTACTCCCTTGTTGCTGTCCTTGCTATGGCACCTTTCTCTTGTTGTCTTGTTCCATCTCACGGACCTTGTTCTCAACAACAATTGCTTTGTCCACAAGCTTCTGAAAATTGGCATAATCACAGATGAGTTGTTGCACTTGGATTTCATTGTTCAAGCCCCTCATGAACAAGTATTGTTTCCAGCTATCCTGACTAACATCCTCAGGCTCATATCTTGAGAGTTGAGTGAACTTATTGAGATATTCACTCACACTTGATTTTCCTTGACTTAAGTTCTCAAATTCTTGCCTCTTCAAAATCATAACACCTTCTGACACATAATGAGAACGGAAACTCTCCTTGAATTCCGCCCAGGTAGTTCTCTTTTGGTTCTCATGAGCATTGCATCGTGAATCCCACCAATCCGAAGCTGCTCCAACTAGTTGATGAGAAGCAAAAAGCACCTTCTCCCGGTCACTGAATTGGACAATAGCAAGTTTCTTCTCCACAGACTTGAGCCAATCATCCGCTGCATCCATAGGGTCAGCAGCTTGAGCAAAGGTTGGCGGCCTAGTCCTCATAAACTCTCCCAACCAGTTATGAGGGGGTGAGAGCGGCGGTGGAGGCATATGGGGCTGATTGTTGTTATTGCCAGCCTGCAGCTGTCCCATAGTTTATATCATGGTCTGCATGAACTGGTTTTGCATAGCCAATAGCTGCTCAATGTTGATAGCTCCCTGAGTAGATCCTTGTCCAATGTTGTTCTGAGGCACTCCATTGTTCTCCTCCTCATCATTGACATCCCTCTGGTTGTGAGTCCTCACCATCTGAAGGAAAGCAATAGGTAAGAATTTAGAAACGTCCCCAACTATATGCATCAAGGGATATGAAACTAAACAACTAGCTAAACTAGCCTAGGTGAACATGGCAATGCTAAAGCATCCCAAAATCCTCTATTAAGCACACAAGCAAACAATATATATAGCAAACAACACTCCAACCAAAAACACATCGATTCCTGAGTGCTCCTATGTGCTCTAAAGTGTCCATTCTATCTAGGCTGTGTCCTATGGTCAACATGTGGCTCTAATACCAATTTGTGACACCCAGTTCCAAAAATGAACCAAGTGAATGCATATGTGTGCCCAGGATGTTCAACACACATACACGAGTGCATCACAAAAGAGTATATAGAAAATTACCACATAACAAGATTAATTATCAAATTTTACTAAAACAAACCATATTTTCCTCAAGTATAAACTCTAATGAATATTGATTACAAGTTCAACTAATGCAGCGGAAATAAACTAAATAAGCAAACTAAACAGCTAGGCAGCATAAGCGATATGGTATAGTGCAGTTCCAATCAACACCACAGGAAAGCTGACGGTAGACACGACCTAGAACTCCGCATTATCACCATTAAACTCCCAATTTTGACTTGCAACTGTTGGGGGATTGCAAGAGTGAGTACATGTCGTTCAGCAAGTGTGGAAAGTATGACATGTGGCTGATTCAAATGACGAATATAATAAAGGCTAAGTGCTGAAAAGTACATTAAAACATTTGAAAAGCAATATATTATATGTATACATATCAAACCCATCATGAGCCATGTAGTAATCATAATACCAATCCATATTCCATATCCATCATCATATACCAATATCCATATTCAATACCAGAATTTAATTCATAACCATCCATAACCATAATTCCAACCATAACCATCCCAAATCCCAATTTCCCCATAATCATGGAAGTTGTCCAGGTGCTCATAATCGGGAGGACGGCTATCATGATAGTTTATTAGACTCTGCAGAGTTTGTACTGCTTTACCCACGTGTTTGTGATTTCATCACCTTTCGGTGACTAAGAACCTCCCTTATGCCCATGACCCATCGGTCACATTACACACTTCCGTTGGTGTGTGGCCAAGAGATCACAAAATAGCCTTTACAAAGGGATTACAAGCCTATTGAGACCCCACTAAGGTTTCACCGGTGGCGATGTCTCCCAAGGAGCACATCTTCAACCAAGAGCCCCCTCTTGAGCCATTCGGATCCCAGGGTAGTCCCACCAATCATCAACAAACCCAATCCGATTACCCCTTCCCCGAGCATCCTTAATGGTCCAAACAGCACTAGCAAAGCCCTACTTAATCAGCTATGCTGCACCCATACTTGACCTCATGGTGGCACTGTAGTCCTGGCTTATTCTCGCATGAACCGATCCTTAGATCTAAAGCAAGCAACCACCATATCATCCAACCCATCCACATACCTAGCTTGCTTAGATCACCCATTACCATATCATATTAACCAGTTCATGTTAACCAGAATATCATTAATGCATTATTAAATGTGTAGTGTTGTTTTCCCATCCCAATTAATTAAGCGAAGCAAAAAGGTAAAAAGCCCTTCCCGACTCTCTATCATAATTCCAGGTGACAAGGGTGGTCAAACAAAGCTAGTAAACTTCCTATTATAGGGTTCGCATCAAATTGACACAAGCATGCAATTTTGCAAACAAAACATTTAGTTTAAAAACAGGATCAATATGCTCTTGCTCTTGCGGTTGATTAGGGTCAAAGCCTTCAAACTCTTGGTGCTGTAGATCCTCCGCGGCATTCTCTAGCGCAAAACCGTCTAATCCACACAATAAACATACAAGACAAGAAACACAATCAAAGAGTGCACAAAATTTACTCGATATGACATGACATGCATGATTGATGCAAATACAAGGTAGAACTTGTTAATAGATTGCTTTTAATGATCACTAATCAGCTCTAATAGATTTTAACAAGTTCATATAGGTTTGGATTTGATTAGATCCAATTTTAGAATCAATTCAACACAATTTAGTAAGCAAAATCAGACTAGTCTGCAGAAGGCTGAACTAGTTCGCACTTCGCAGAACTAGCGAACTAGGGTTTTCTAGATCGACGTAAATTTGGAGATTAGGGGTTGAATTCACGTAAGGAAAAGAGAATAGAAGGTATACCAGGTGTTTAGTACTCCAATGAATCAAGAAACTTGGAGGTAACACTTGGATCTTGATGATCTAGGGTTGGGGATGAATTTGGAGATGAATTGGTGTTGAAGAACGAAAGCTTGATGGAGATCTTGATCCTCTTTTGTTTCCTCCTCTTCTTCTTCTTGCTTGGGATCTCCTCCTCCCTCCTTGATGGTGGCTTTCCACAAACTAGGGTTTGGGTGGGGTGGAAAAGTGGCAAATAGATGTCAAGCCAAGGGGTGGGGTTGTTTATATAGAGGTGGAGGCTAGGGTTAGATGGATTTCGAGTTTGAGAGGAGTAGAGGCCGGTTTAGAGTCTCACATGGGCTCTAAAAGAGTTAGGCACGACATCCCTAGGCCCACATAACGTGAAAACCAAAGAAACAAGTCGTAAAATGAAAGATCAATTCGGAGTCGCGAAATATCGAACAAGTCCGAAAAGGACCGGACTAGTTCGAAAATGTCCAAAGAGAAAATCGGACAAGTCTGGCCAAAAATCGGACAAGTCCGACTTTAGTCAGAGAGGAAATCAAACAAGTCCGCTGGAACACCAGACTAGTCCGGAAAAGTCCAGGGACTTAGCAAATTTTCAAGGATTCTTGGAATATCGGACTAGTCCGCACAAAATCGGACAAGTTCGAAAGTTTCCAGAGGCAAAATCGGACTAGTCCGCAGCAAAAACGGACAAGTCCGTTTTTAGTCAGAGAAAAATCGGACTAGTCCTCAGTAAAATCGGACTAGTCCGCACTTTCCTGTATTTAAGTGCGGTTTTATTCCAAATCAATTTTAAATGCTCCAAATCAATTTTAAACTCGTTCCTCTTTATGTGGGTTAATGTTAAATATGTATATGAATGTATGCAAGGCATGATGCATGAAAATTAGGGTGTTAACCACACATCTTCTCGCATGTTGGTCGGTAAAGCCTTCCGGCACGGTTTTTACTAGCCTACAGCACTCCAGGATGCAACCAAGCTAGTGAAGAAATGTAAAGCATGCCAGTTTCATGCGAAGCAAATTCACACACCAGCTCAGCCTCTACAAATGATACCTCCAACATGACCATTCGCCGTGTGGGGTATGGATATCTTGGGACCTTTCCCAAGAGCCGTCGGAGGTTACAAGTTCCTGTATGTCGCCATCGACAAGTTCACCAAGTGGCTGGAAGCAACTCCAGTTGTGACAATAAACAAGCAATCAGCTATCAATTTCTTGCAGTCCATAGTATGCAGATTTGGAGTCCCAAACAAGATCATAACTGACAATGGGACCCAATCACAAGTTCTGCATTCGAAGGATATTGCGAAGACCTCAGCATTCAAGTCAGCTACGCTTCCGTAGCTCACCCGGCAAGCAATGGCCAAGTTGAGAGAGCAAATGCAGAACTCCTTAAAGGACTCAAGACGTGCACATATGAGCGCCTGAAAAAACATGGAGCCAACTGGATTGAAGAGCTTCCGCCCACCTTGTGGGCAAACAGGACAACTCCAAACCGGTCAACTGGAGAGACACCCTTCTTCCTGGTGTACGGAGCTAAAGCAATCCTTCATCCCGAAATCACCTTGGGGTCGCTCCGGGTCCGGACCTTCGACGAAGCCACGCAAGACCTGCTCCGGCATGAAGACCTTGACCTTATTAAAGAGGGAAGGTGTTCAACAGCTGTTCGAAATGCACGATACCGCCAAGCGGTCCGACGCTATCACCAAAGGCATGTGCATAACCGACAGCTCGAGGAAGGCGATCTGGTGCTACGGAGAATACAAACTCGAGAAGGGTTAAACAAACTTTCCCTCAGCTGGGAAGGACCCTTTCGAGTGATCAAAGTACCCCGTCCTAGATGCGTTCGCTTGGCAACCGAGGATGGGATACCGCTCCCTAATCCTTGGAACATTGAGCACCTCTGTAAGTTTTACGCTTAATATCACGGAGGTGAGTCTGTAATTACATATGATGTATTTAGCATTATTGTATAGAGTCGGGTAGCTCCTCCGGGAGGACAACCGGACCTTTCCCGGAAGGTCCACAAAGTTCAAGCAACACTTGACACAGTCTCAGAACTAAAAGTGTAGCTAGTTACCTTGGGTCAAATAAGAAATGCAACACACTTAGCCTGGTTCCATACCCTAAGAGTATACTTGTTTCCCCTGTACCCCGGACCTATAATGAAAGACATCATTATGTGAAAAAAGACTCCACGTCCATTTATTTTGTACATGCTCATTCTTTTTTATTTTTCTCTTTCTTGTCTATAACAAAGTTGTGCAATTTTCAAGAATTTTTAGCTCGAACAATTCATGTATAATTCAAGTTGCATTGTTAATTATTTCGGGTCTTAACATTGTTGAATGGCCTACTCGCCTGAACGCCAAGCCAATCTAGGTCCGAAGTGTGCTATCGACTTAGCCTGGTCCTGCACCCTAAGTACGTCTCTCTAAGTACACCCCGATAGGCCTGAGTAAGGTGGGTATAGAAAATGATCAGATCTGGAGAAGATAAGCAAATGCACTTGATTATATATAGAATTGTGGTCGACCTAAAATTTTTTTCGGGAATAGTAAGCCACAAACGAGTTATAGATAAGAAATGGATTTTACTGTTTTTCTTGACTTCAGTGTGTAGGAAAAATAAAAATCTCATGATGATGGTGAATGATGTCGAAGCCATCAAAGCTTCGACATCACCTAAGATGGCCCGTTGTCAATGTTTTAAACATTTATAGTAGGCGTCGCCGGAGCTATCAAGTTCCGACAAATCCAAGGGGCCAGCCGTCAACGTGAAGAAAATATGGTAGAAGGACACTCCAATGGAGTCTGCTGTCAATGCTCTACATGTTGCCATTGGTCGCTGCCGGAGCTACTAAGCTCCGACAGCCCCAGAGGGCCTACTGTCGATGCTCTACGTGTTGATAATGGCCGCTGCCGGAGCTACTAAGCTCCAACAACCTTAGGGGGGCCCTGCTGTCGATGACTTCGGAGCTATACTCTACAAGTTTGAAGCACTCAAGTCTTCAACAAAATGCTATATCCTTTTGGTACATGTTCGCAATCAAATTGTGTACATCTACCAGGGGGCCAAGTGAGTCAGTGGTTGAAGAAAAAAATGAAATTCATAAATTTCTTGTTGGATTTCAATCATCTGAGGACAAGAGATTACAAAATTGAGGAAAAGAAGTGAAGATACAAGTGGGAGCTACAAGGAGAAAGTCCTAAATCCTACGGAAGAACGAGGCAACCTTCTGGGCAACCTCCGACACGCTGGCCTTGGCGGCATCTCCCTCTCCATTGATGGGACCTTCAGGCACCGGATCTAGTAGGAAATGAGGATCCCGGCTTGCGTAGCACGTCAGCATGTATTCTGCGACGTTCTGCGCAAGGGATTTTCCTTCAGTTTCCAACTGATCCGCGATGACATCGCTCATCTTGTTGAGTTTGTTGCCAGCCAAGCTCAACACCTTCAATGCATGGTCCAGCTCCGGCTCCGGATCATTCGGACGCACGGAACTAAAGCCCAGCGGCCTCAGTGCATCATTGGCTTTGCCCAAGAAGTCCCATACTTGTTGGGACTCCACAGCCCTTGAGCCTTGCATCTCTTCCAAGGACCTCTTGGTCACTGCAAGCTCCGAACCCTCCCGGGCAAGGCGCTCGACCTCTTTGGCATGCTGCTGAATCCTTTCAGCAACTTGCCTCTCGAGGTTGGCAAGCTCCTCTTCCCGGACGTGGATCTTGTTCCGGCGGTCAACCAGGTCTTTCTCTCGGCCCCACACCTTCTTCTCCCTGGTAGCGACTTCGTTCTCCCTTTTGGTGAGGTACTGTCCCCGCTGTCAGGCCTTCTTCTCCTCGCTCTCGCAGAGCTCATCCAGCTTCTTGGTGCGTTCTGCAAGGCTCTTGTCACCCAGAGCTAGCCTTTGGGCGAGCTCCTCCTGATGAGGACATCACTTCTATGGATACAAACAACACTCTATTGAACATACAAGATGCAATCAATAGAGTTCATACACAGCAATTAGTTTCAGAGGTGAACTCGTTCTTATATATTTCCTTATATGTTTTCGAGCATAGATTGCTACTTAATGATTTATTTGTGATTAGGATCCATGGAGAGATTCAAGGAGTACTTGGAGGGAGTATTAGGGACGTGGAAGACCAGAGAATTCGTTCAAAGAAGATGGAAACCGAACCAAACTCCAAATCGTATCTAACTCGGAGTCCAGGAGCATTACGCACTAAAACGGACGCTCAGGACGCATACGAACTCCGTTTTGGATGTTCTACATATGCACGGAAAGGGGAGAGGATATCCTTTCCAATTGAGCCGGTCCCATGTCCATATATCTTCGGAGTCGACGGGAATCGTCGAAACAAAATCAAGTACAGAATCTGTCAGGGTGCTGCGCCACCGTATTGGGCCATTGGGCCATGTATCAAGTCTAAGTCCATTATTTTTGTATCTTAGGGTTAGGTCACGACCTTAACACCCCCTTGGACGTCCTCCCACCTATATATACTCCATAGTAGCCGCCATGAACAATTGGGTTTTGCTTAGATCAATAATATCGCCGTTCTTTGGTTTGTGAGACCCCAACTTCGCGATTTCAGATCGTGTCTACCTTGTTCTTGCTTGTGTTCTCGGTTGCACTTGCAGGGATTAGCCTTCTTGGCAGGTCAATCGTGTGAAGCACGGTTTATAACCAACGGAGTGGTGGTGTAGTGATTGCAGGGGTTTTTCGTGTTCTACTCGAGAGCCTCGGATCATCAACGTCGAGATCTCCACATCGATCGACTTATCCATTACCTTTCGGAAGATCGGGCCTAAATCTTTTTCCTATCAATTGGTATCAGATTTCCAGGTTGCCCGTTAGGTAATTCATCTATCCATTACATTAGTTTTGTTTTTCATACCTAGAGTCCACAAAAAAGCCACAAAAAAAACTTGCAGTTTAGTAGATCTGTTCATTACTTTATTCAAACCACATTGAGCCTTTGCAACTTTGTTATTCAGTTTTATTTTGTTGATTTTGTGTCCGTGGTTGAGTCATATTGCTTGTTTAGAAGTGTTCTTAGTCTTAGTTTGAGTTTTGCATTGTGTTGATTCATCCTTTTGAATCACGTCATCACGTCCAAATTAGATTCATCTCTGTCCAGTTCAGTATTTTCATCATATCTAGCTCATACGAACTCGGATTTTCGTGTTCTTATACTTTCTCGAAATCTTAAGAAGTTCTCTATAACTTTCTTATTCATCATTTTCCCCGAAAATATAGTTATATAGATCCGAATCTGTTATTGACCTAAAAATTCTGAACAGTCTGTATTTCGGGGGCAGTATCTCCTATTGTTATTTTCCAAAATAGGTCTTCCATATATTGAAATTAAAGAGGAGAGATATATCTACAATCTTGCTGTTCTAAGTTTTCCAATTTAGAGCCTATAAGTGTGCCTATTTGTCCTTGGAAGATTGAGCAGAAAATATGCGACAAACACACGAGATACCTTGGATTGATTTTCATTGTGTTCTTCCCTTGCAGCACATTCTGAAAAAAAAAGGAAGAAAAAAGAAAAAGGCAAGTGCAAAAAGAGAAACAAAATCCGCACCAAAAAAAAGAGGAAAAAACAACAAAAAAAACAGAAGTGCTTGCATTCTTTGTGTCATCTAGTTTTGTCTCATGTCTTGCTAGCTTGAACTACTAGGAACACATTTAGGCCAGCAACTTTGACAACTACTTTGGACACTTACTCAACTTTACTATCTGAATTCATTGTTGCTAATCCTTGCTACATATAAAATGCCATCCAAGCTACACCTTACTCTTGAGCAGAATCGATACACCTTTGCAATCATCCCACGCTTCATTGGTTTCTTCATACCAGCCACCGTTTGCCACCTGCACTGTCAGTAAGAACACTTGTAAGAGCGTGGTAAGACGCTTGAGAGTTTGAGATTCCACTTCCACATTGCCATTATCATTTGTAGTTGATAGGTATAACATATTATTTTTGTTGTCTTCTGTTTGCTACTAACAATGTCAGGTAAAAGCAAGAATCATGCATTATATGCTGAGATGATGGACGTGATGAAGACGGCGATGGAGTTTCTCACTAAAAATCAAACATCAACAAAGGTTTCACATGACATTCAGACCACTTTTACAACACCTTCCATAAGAAGTAATTACATTCTCCCATCTCTTCCTTCTTATGATGGTTTTGGTTATGATGAATATATTACTTGGTAAATAGATAATGAGGACATCACTTCTATGGATACAAACAACACTCCATTGAACATACAAGATGCAATCAATAGAGTTCATACACAACAATTAATTTCAGAGGTTAACTCGTTCTTATATATTTCCTTATATGTTTTTGAACATAAATTGCTACTTAATGATTTATTTGTGATTAGGATGCATGGAGAGGTTCAAGGACTACTTGGAGGGAGTATTAGGGACGTGGAAGACCAGAGAATTCGTTCAAAGAAGATGGAAACCGAACCAAACTCCAAATCGTATCCAACTCAGAGTCTAGGAGCAGTACGCACTAAAACGGACGCCCAGGACGCATACGAACTCCGTTTTGGACGTTCTACATATGCACGGAAAGGGGAGAGGATAACCATTCCAATGGCGCCGGTCCCATGTCAAAATACATTGGGAGTCGACGGGAATCGTCGAAACAATATCAAGTACAGAATCTGTCAGGGTGCTGCGCCACCGTATTGGGCCATTGGGCCTTGTATCAAGTCTAAGTCCATTATTTTCGTGTCTTAGGGTTAGGTCACGACCCTAACACCCCCTTGGACGTCCTCCCACCTATATATACTCCATAGTAGCCGCCATGAACAATTGGGTTTTGCATAGATTAATAATATCGCTGTTCTACAGTTTGTGAAACTCCAACTTCGCGATTTCAGATCGTGTCTTCTACGTTCTTGCTTGTGTTCTCGGTTGCACTTGCAGGGATTAGCCTTCTTGCGAGGTCAATCGTGTGAAGCACGCTTGATAACCAACGGAGCGGTGGTGTAGTGATTGCAGGGTCTGTTCGTGTTCTACTCGAGAGCCTCGGATCATCAACGTCGAGATCTCCATCAATCGACTTATCATTACCTTTCGGAAGATCGGGACTCATTCATCATCAATTTTCCTATTAATTGGTATCAGATTTCCAGGTTGCCCGTTAGGTAATTCATCTATCCATTACATTAGTTTTGTTTTTCATACCTAGAGTCCACAAAAAAGCCACAAAAAAACTTGCAGTTTAGTAGATCTGTTCATTACTTTGTCCAAACCATATTGAGCCTTTGCAACTTTGTTATTCAGTTTGGTTTTGTTGAGTTTGTGTCCGTGGTTGAGTCATATTGCTGGTTTAGAAAGTGTTTTTGGTCTTAGTTTGAGTTTTGCATTGTGTGATTCATCCTTTTGAATCACGTCATCACGTCCAGATTAGATTCGCCTTTGTCCAGTTCGGTATTTTCATCATATCTCGCTCATAAGAACTCGGATTTTAGAGTTCTTGTACTTTCTGGAAAGCTTAAGAAGTTTTCTATAAATTTCTTACCAACACCTTGGCCTCCTCCTTTCATGCTTACAAGAAGATTTGATGGCGTTGCACATATGGACCCACACATGATAGAAGATGAACTTGAGTCGAGGACGACTCCAATTCAAGAAGGGGAGGATGATGAGGACATCACTTCTATGGATACAAACAACACTCCATTGAACATACAAGATGCAATCAATAGAGTTCATACACAACAATTAATTTCAGAGGTGAACTCGTTCTTATATATTTCCTTATATGTTTTTGAACATAAATTGCTACTTAATGATTTATTTGTGATTAGGATCCATGGAGAGGTTCAAGGACTACTTGGAGGGAGTATTAGGGACGTGGAAGACCAGAGAATTTGTTCAAAGAAGATGGAAACCGAACCAAACTCCAAATCGTATCCAACTCGGAGTCTAGGAGCAGTACGCACTAAAATGGACGCCCAGGACGCATACGAACTCCGTTTTGGACGTTCTACATATGCACGGAAAGGGGAGAGGATAAACATTCCAATGGCGCCGGTCCCATGTCAAAATACATTCGGAGTCGACGGGAATCGTCGAAACAATATCAAGTACAGAATCTGTCAGGGTGCTGCGCCACCGTATTGGGCCATTGGGCCTTGTATCAAGTCTAAGTCCATTATTTTTGTGTCTTAGGGTTAGGTCACGACCCTAACACCCCCTTGGACGTCCTCCCACCTATATATACTCCATAGTAGCCGCCATGAACAATTGGGTTTTGCATAGATTAATAATATCGCTGTTCTACAGTTTGTGAAACCCCAACTTCGCGATTTCAGATCGTGTCTTCTACGTTCTTGCTTGTGTTCTCGGTTGCATTTGCAGGGATTAGCCTTCTTGCGAGGTCAATCGTGTGAAGCACGCTTGATAACCAACGGAGCGGTGGTGTAGTGATTGCAGGGTCTGTTCGTGTTCTACTCGAGAGCCTCGGATCATCAACGTCGAGATCTCCATCAATCGACTTATCATTACCTTTCGGAAGATCGGGACTCATTCATCATCAATTTTCCTATCAATTGGTATCAGATTTCCAGGTTGCCCGTTAGGTAATTCATCTATCCATTACATTAGTTTTGTTTTTCATACCTAGAGTCCACAAAAAAGCCACAAAAAAACTTGCAGTTTAGTAGATCTGTTCATTACTTTGTCCAAACCATATTGAGCCTTTGCAACTTTGTTATTCAGTTTGGTTTTGTTGAGTTTGTGTCCGTGGTTGAGTCATATTGCTGGTTTAGAAAGTGTTTTTGGTCTTAGTTTGAGTTTTGCATTGTGTGATTCATCCTTTTGAATCACGTCATCACGTCCAGATTAGATTCGCCTCTGTCCATTTCGGTATTTTCATCATATCTCGCTCATAAGAACTCGGATTTTAGAGTTCTTGTACTTTCTGGAAAGCTTAAGAAGTTTTCTATAAATTTCTTACCAACACCTTGGCCTCCTCCTTTCATGCTTACAAGAAGATTTGATGGCGTTGCACATATGGACCCACACATGATAGAAGATGAACTTGAGTCGAGGACGACTCCAATTCAAGAAGGGGAGGATGATGAGGACATCACTTCTATGGATACAAACAACACTCCATTGAACATACAAGATGCAATCAATAGAGTTCATACACAACAATTAATTTCAGAGGTGAACTCGTTCTTATATATTTCCTTATATGTTTTTGAACATAAATTGCTACTTAATGATTTATTTGTGATTAGGATCCATGGAGAGGTTCAAGGACTACTTGGAGGGAGTATTAGGGACGTGGAAGACCAGAGAATTCGTTAAAAGAAGATGGAAACCGAACCAAACTCCAAATCGTATCCAACTCGGAGTCTAGGAGCAGTACGCACTAAAACGGACGCCCAGGACGCATACGAACTCCGTTTTGGACGTTCTACATATGCACGGAAAGGGGAGAGGATAAACATTCCAATGGGGCCGGTCCCATGTCAAAATACGTTCGGAGTCCACGGGAATCGTCGAAACAATATCAAGTACAGAATCTGTCAGGGTGCTGCGCCACCGTATTGGGCCATTGGGCCTTGTATCAAGTTTAAGTCCATTATTTTCGTGTCTTAGGGTTAGGTCATGACCCTAACACCCCCTTGGACATCCTCCCACCTATATATACTCCATAGTAGCCGTTATGAACAATTGGGTTTTGCATAGATTAATAATATCGCTGTTCTACAGTTTGTGAAACTGTCTTGCTAGCTTGAACTACTAGGAACACATTTAGGCCAGCAACTTTGACAAATACTTTGGACACTTATTCAACTTTACTATCTGATTTCATTGTTGCTAATCCTTGCTACAAATAAAGTGTCATCCAAGCTACACCTTACTCTTGAGCAGAATCGATACACCTTTGCAATCATCCAACGCTTCATTGGTTTCTTCATACCGACCACCGTTTGCCACCTGCAGTGTCGGTAAGAACACTTGTAAGAGCGTTGTAAGACGCTTGAGAGTGTGTGATTCCACTTTAACTTTTTCATTATCCTTTGTAGTTGATAGGGATAACATATTTTTTGTGTTGTCTTCTGTTTGCTACTAACAATGTTAGGTAAAAGCAAGAATCATGCATTATATGCTGAGATGATGGACATGATGAAGACGGCGAGGGAGTTGCTCACTAAAAATCAAACATCAACCAAGGATTCACATGACATTCAGACCACCTTTATAACACCTTCCACAAGAAGTAATTACATTCTCCCATCTCTTCCTTCTTATGATGGTCTTGGTTATGATGAATATATTGCTTGGGAAATAGAGTTGGATAAATTTTTTGGAAAATGTCATATGTGTGAGAGGAGGAAGATTAGAAATATTGCAAGTGCATTAGTAGGTTGTGCATTAACTTGGTGGAACAATTTAAATGATTTAGAAAAACCTCGAACATGGAAAGATATGAAAATTCTTATGCGAGAAACATTTACTAGTGTATCCAATTGCAAAGATGAAATACATGAGCTTGAGAAGAATTTTCTTGTTGTACCTCCTCCTATGCCTAACCTTTTGCAGGAACAAGAACCTATAATCGTAGAAAATCCAAAACCGAATGAGGTGTTCAACAACTCCTGTGAAAATTCAGATCTATCAATTCATATTTCACCCACAATTACTGCTGAAAATGAGAATAAAGGTAACGAATATCACAACACACTTGTTGAAGGTGAGAAGTTTTTGGATGTTCTGAATTTTGCTACCAATCATACTATCGATGAGCAGCAACAAGATGAACCTTTTCATAATACACCTTTACCATTAGTTGATTTTCCTACTGATTCTTATAATAAAAATGAGTTGTGTGCTGATAATTATATTATACCTATGCTAGAACAACGAAATGAATTTGATACTTTATTACTCACTTGTGCTGAAATTAAGCATTTGATCCCAACTACATGTGAAAGGGATGAGCTGAAATTGTTATCTTCTCTAAATACTTTGGGCTATATTGAATTTGACACTCTATGTGATCTAGATATCGTAGAGAAGATAATATTTTCTCAGTCTCAATTGCCTTTGTTAAGTAGAAATATTTTTTATGCTATAGGCAAATATGAACATAGTGGTATGTTTATGGTGCATAAAGTTTACATATGTTCAAATGAGGAAGCTCCTTTTGTGTTGCAACAACATGGTCAAGTAAATGAATGTACTAACGCTAATAATATCTTGTCAAGTTTTTCTAGTATTTTTTCCTTGCAGCAGGGACAACAAAAACATTTTTCACTGCGGTTGTGCAATATGGACAGTGCTCACTCGGGCCTAAACTCTAACCCCAAAGCAAGACTTTTTGCTGGACATACGAGCAAGCCGAGGATGGCTTGTCATAAAGAATGGGAGAATGATGAGATCATGCATATTATTATTGCACTTACAAACATGACACAATGTTTATTTGTTTGGGATCCTGGCTCAAGTGAATGTGCACTCTTATTTGATGGACAAGATCAAGATGGTGCACTATGCTGTCCACCACCTTGGCCTCCTCCTTTCATGCTTACAAGAAGATTTGATGGCGTTGCACATATGGACCCACACATGATAGAAGATGAACTTGAGTCGAGGATGACTCCAATTCAAGAAGGGGAGGATGATGAGGACATCACTTCTATGGATACAAACAACACTCCATTGAACATACAAGATGCAATCAAAAGAGTTCATACACAACAATTAATTTCAGAGGTGAACTCGTTCTTATATATTTCCTTATATGTTTTTGAACATAAATTGCTACTTAATGATTTATTTGTGATTAGGATCCATGGAGAGATTCAAGGACTACTTGGAGGGAGTATTAGGGACGTGGAAGACCAGAGAATTCGTTCAAAGAAGATGGAAACCGAACCAAACTCAAAATCATATCCAACTCGGAGTCTAGGAGCAGTACGCACTAAAACGGACGCCCAGGACGCATACGAACTCCGTTTTAGACGTTCTACATATGCACGGAAAGGGGAGAGGATAACCATTCCAATGACGTCGGTCCCATGTCAAAATACGTTCGGAGTCGACGGGAATCGTCGAAACAATATCAAGTACAGAATCTGTCAGGGTGCTGCGCCACCGTATTGGGCCATTGGGCCTTGTATCAAGTCTAAGTCCATTATTTTCGTATCTTAGGGTTAGGTCACGACCCTAACACCCCCTTGGACGTCCTCCCACCTATATATACTCCATAGTAGCCGCCATGAACAATTAGGTTTTGCATAGATTAATAATATCGCTGTTCTACAGTTTGTGAAACCCCAACTTCGCGATTTCAGATCGTGTCTTCTACGTTCTTGCTTGTGTTCTCGGTTGCACTTGCAGGGATTAGCCTTCTTGGCGAGGTCAATCGTGTGAAGCACGGTTGATAACCAACGGAGCGGTGGTGTAGTGATTGCAGGGGCTGTTCGTGTTCTACTCGAGAGCCTCGGATCATCAATGTCGAGATCTCCATCGATCGACTTATCATTACCTTTCGGAAGATTGGGACTCATTCATCATCAATTTTCCTATCAATAGAGGTGGATACATTTTTTGGACAATGTCATATGTGTGAGAGGAGAAAGATTAGAAATGTTGCAAGTGCATTAACTTGGTGGGACAACTTAAGCGATATAGAAGAACCTCGAACATGGAAAGATATGAAAATTCTTATGCGAGAAACATTTACTAGTGTATTCAATTGCAAAGATGAAATACATGAACTTGAGATGAATTTTCTTGTTGTACCTCCTCCTATGCCTAACCTTTTGTAGGAACAAGAACCAATAACTGTAGAAAATCCAAAAGCGAATGAGGTGTTCAACAACTCCTGTGAAAATTCAGATCTATCAATTCATATTTCACCCACAATTACTGCTGAAAATGAGAATAAAGGTAACGAATATCACAACACACTGTTGAAGGTGAGAAGTTTTTGGATGTTCTGAATTTTTTCACCAATCATGCTATTGTCGAGGACCGACTAGTTGAATCTTTTATTGATACACCATTGCCACATGTTGATTCTCTTGCTGATCCTTCTGTTAAAAATGAGTTGTGTGCTAATAATTATATTGTACCTATGCTAGAACAACTGAATGAATTTGATACTTTATCACCCACATGGGCTGAAATTAAGAATTTGATTCCAATTACTTGTGAAAGGGATGAGCTGAAATTGTTATCTTCCCTAAATACTTTGGGCTATATTGAATTTGACGCTCTTTCTGATCTAGATATCGTAGAGAAGATAATATTTTGTCAATCTGAATTACTTTTATTAAGTAGAAATATTTTTCATGCTATAGGCAAATATGAACATAGTGGTATGTTTATGGTGCATAAAGTTTACATATGTTCAAATGAGGAAGCTCCTTTTGTGCTGCAACAATATGGTGAAATGAATGGATGCACTAACACTAAAAATGTATTGTCAAGTTTTTCTAGCATTTTTTTATTGCAGCAAGTAAAACAAATAAAAAAGAAGCATTGTTCACTGCGGTTGTGCAATATGGACAGTGTTCATTCTACCCCCAAAGCAATCCTTTTTCCTGGACATACGAGCAAGCCGAGGACGGCTTGTCATAAAGAAGGGGAGAATGATGAGATCATGCATATTATTATTGCACCTACAAACATGACACAATGTTTATTTGTTTGGGATCCTAGCTCAAGTGAATGTGCACTCTTATTTGATGGACAAGATCAAGATGGTGCATTATGTCGTCCACCACCTTGGCCTCCTCCTTTGATGCACACAAAAAGATTTGATGGTGTTGCATATTTGGACCAACACATGAGAGAAGATGAACTTGAGTCGAGGACGACTCCAATTCAAGAAGGGGGGTGATGAGGACATCACTTCTATGGATACAAACAACACTCCATTGAACATACAAGATGCAATCAATAGAGTTCATACACAACAATTAGTTTCAGAGGTGAACTCGTTCTTATATATTTCCTTATATGTTTTTGAGCATAGATTGCTACTTAATGATTTATTTGTGATTAGGATCCATGGAGAGGTTCAAGGAGTACTCGAAGGGAGTATTAGGGATGTGGAAGACCAGAGAATTCGTTCAAAGAAGATGGAAACCGAACCAAACTCCAAATCATATCCAACTCGGAGTCCAGGAGCAGTACGCACTAAAACGGACGCTCAAGACGCATACGAACTCCGTTTTGGACGTTCTACATATGCACGGAAAGGGGAGAGGATAACCTTTCCAATGGAGCCGATCCCATGTCCATATACCTTAGGAGTGGACGGGAATCGTTGAAACAAAATCAAATACAGAATCTGTTAGGGTGCTGCGCCACCGTATTGGGCCATTGGGCTATGTATCAAGTCTAAGTCCATTATTTTTGTATCTTAGGGTTAGGTCACGACCTCAACACCCCCTTGGACGTCCTCCCACCTATATATACTCCATAGTAGCCACCATGAACAATTGGATTTTGCTTAGATCAATAATATCGCCGTTCTTCGGTTTGTGAGACCCCAACTTTGCGATTTCAGATCGTGTCTACCTTGTTCTTGCTTGTGTTGTCGGTTGCACTTGCAGGGATTAGCCTTCTTGGTGAGTTCAATCGTGTGAAGCACGGTTGATAACCAACGGAGCGGTGGTGTAGTGATTGCAGGGGTTTTTCGTGTTCTACTCGAGAACCTCGGATCATCAACGTCGAGATCTCCACATCGATCGACTTATCCATTACCTTTTGGAAGATCGGGACCAATTTTCTCATCACCTCCTCCCTCTTCAAGAGGTCATCCCTCAGCTCCAGGAGTTTTTTCTCTTCATCTTCGAGCTTTTTCTCCCGCTCCTCAAGAGCCTCCTGGCGCTTGACGAGACTCTCGTGGATAGTGCTGAGCTTCTCCTGGTGATCGTTCGCTGCTTCATTAGCAGCCACGGCCTGTTCGTGTATAGCCCGGGACTGGTTGTCGAGGGATTGCACCATTCCTTCCCTCTCATCCAGCAGTTGGCCCCAGTACTCCATCCGGGCCTTCTCCCACTTGACCCACTCCTTGTCGTCAGCCAGCCTTGTTTGCGCCAGCTTGGTCTTGAATTGGAGCCGGTTGCGCCACCTCCTATGGGTTTGGCGTTCCTCCTCGAGGGCCTTGCTGTCGTGATAAAAGGCGAGCTGGACCTGACGAAGGATAGAGCAAGCGTTGTCAATGGATAACAACAAGGGGATCGGCTCCGGACCTGCCGGGGTCCTCTCTGCTGACTCCAGCCAGTTCTCCATAACAAAAATTGGGTCCCACTCTACAAGAGTGGTCCCCTGAGCTTCCACGGCACTAGGGCCGCCCTCCGGGAGTGCCTCAGTCGTAGCTGAGGAAGGTCCGGCAACAAGAGTTTCTACCTCCGGAGTCGGCTCCGAAGGTCCCACCGCCAGGTCATCAGCAGCTGATCCCTCAAGCAGAGGACCGACCGCTTTGTCCTGGCACCCTGCTCAGGCGCAGGTACCTCCGGAAATACCACCTCTGGGGCAGGCGTTGAAGATTCGGCCGGAGCTTAGGCCACTTTTGGCTCCGGTGCTAGTGCCTCCTTTACTGCCAGTTCAGGCGCCGACACTTCAACCTCCACCGGTTCGGGTGCCGGCACCTCTGCGACAACCGGCTCAGGCGCCGGAACTTCATGAATCACCGGATCCACAACTGGGGCTTCAACAACATCTGGCCATAAGGCCAGAACTGCAGTTACTTCCGGATTTGAGGTTGGATCATCCATCATCACAGCGTCCAAAACCGGAGCTTCAACCTCCAGAGATGGTGCCGCTGGTAAATATTCATTCCCGTGGTCTGGCGCTACCACAGGAGCTTCAGGAGATGACTCGAGGTCCAGAACCTCGACAGCTGGGGCCGGAGCTGCCGTGACCTCAGCCACCACCTGGGGCGGCGCTGGAACTGGAGTCGGAGCCTCCGCCTGCACAGCATCAGCTGCTGTAACAAGAACCAGAGCTTCAGCCCCTTTTTTGGATACCCTGTGGATGAAGGACAAAGAAACTCAAAATACAATTACAACAAAAATAACCAACTGAGGTAAAAAAGCAAATTTACCTTGGGAGACTTACACTCCAGCTAGTGCGGAACCTCTTCGCCAGACACTCAGAGCCTGACCCAATCGCAACTGGGGTAGTAGCTCCGGAAGGCTCTTCGGAGCTTGCTGCCACCGTTAGCGATGTTGTGGTTGGGGCCTTCCTCGACTGGGAAGGACCCTCGGACCTAGAGCCCTTTGCTGGCTCTGGTGCGGGAGTCACCTGCGCGGAGCTGGCGTTCCGGGGAGGCGTCGATGCTAGAGTGGTTGTCGCCGTAGAAGACCTCCCCAGCCGTGGAGAAGGAGCTGCTGTGGAAGGAGCAGGTCTGACGGGCCTCCCGTCAGAGTGCTTCAACTTCCTCTTTCGGCTGTAGGGCTCAGCAACTCTTTGCCCTTGCCGATGACTTCAGCTCTCTGTCTCGGGGCAGAAGGGGGACCACCCTCGGAAGCTCCGGGGATCACCAATCTGGTGGTTGAGCACCTCTCTACCTCACTGAGGACGTCAAGCACTGGCATCTTCTGCCAGAGCTCCCTTCTAAACTCCGCCTCCATGTTTAGAGGGAGGAAAGCCAACGGTGGAGTCAAGTCGTCGCCCTCGACGCTGATGCCATGGTGGAACTTCTTGAGATATAGCTCCAAAGCAGCACCTTCCAAATTGGACTTCAAACCGGTCTCAATCCAGTCATCGTCCATCACGCCATTGAGGGCCCAGGCGAGCTTCTCCCTCTTCTTCAGCGGAGCCCACCTGTTGACCAGGAAGTTGCAGCAGACCGTCTGGAGAGTCACCCCTCCTTCCACACATTGGAGGATCCTAGTCAATGCAGGGTTGAAGGCCTCCGACAGCACCGGAACTTCACTCCAGGCTTCAGTGTCAACATTGGGAAGACCTTCAGTCAGCTCCAGCTTCTCGTGCTCCTCTGTCGTGATGACAATCCAATCCTTCTTCCAGTCGTCCCACTTGCCGGAAGGGAATGACCTCGAGTACTTGTAGGGGCATTTCTTGCACTTCACAAAATAGTAGAAGCCAAGATACTCATCGCTCTTGCCGGTAGTCTGGATGGTGAAGAAGGTACGGAAAAGCTCGACGCAGGGGGGAATACCCACCCACATCTCGCAGAAGTGGACGAATGTTGACACAAGAAGAATGGAGTGGGGGCCAAGGTGGTACAACTGCATACCATAGAAGTCTAACAGCATCAAGAGAAAGGTTGAGAAAGGTGGCATCAGTCCCACCATGGCGTACGCAAAAAAGTACACCATGTCGCCAGCGCACTTCTTCTGGAACGGGAGCTTGCCGGCGCGGACTAGGTGGTTGAAGGAGTCGCTGGACCACCCCATGTAGGTCCGGACCTTCTTCAAATCATCATCGGTCGTGAGACGGCTCTTGCGGAGACCCAACTCCATCACAGCACAGCGGGGCGAGGGAGGAAAAGCTAGCGAAAGTTTGGAGGATTCGAGCGCAAGTTCAAACGAAGGCGTAAGAAATCCCCAAACGGTGCGCGATTTCCTTCTTAAGTAAGCCCCCACAACGCTTGGATGGAAACCGCAGAAGGGCTAAGGATACTGTTCGAAAATTTCAACCTGTCAATGACAAGGGGGCCCAAGGCCACCTAGACGATCAAGTCGAGGTCCTTACCCCAAGCGAACAGTTGTCATCATGAGAGGCGGGAAAACCGAGGGCGGCGGACTAATAGAGCACGCAGAACCAATACAGTTTTCGTATTGGGAACCAACGACCTTCAATTGTGTGAGATCCGCACACGCACATATCACCTACCGCATCCTGAAGATGCCACGTGGCGATGGTTTAACTGCGAACCATCACCTCAACGGCACATCCAAAAACCCTTGAAGACATGGCGCAAAAATCGAAAGATGGACCCACCTCCGGCAGAATGAATAATCCAAAAGGTCTCTCCCAAAAGTGGGCCCAGGGGGCAACTGTCGATACCCTGCGTACCGGATACCCCTTGGAACTGCAAAGAGTGCAAAGAAACTTCTCCTATCTGAGTTGAAGACCTCCAAAGGCCCCACGTGTCACTCGGAACCGGACCTACCTCCCTTCTATGGTTAGTCCCAGTGCCGCCACGTGTATCATAAAACTGGAGCTACATTCCATGGGAAAGCTCTGGACCAAATACCTATGTGGCACCCCCGAACCTAACCCCCCATAGAGGGAAGCTCTAGTACCAACATGTGTACAACAGCACCGGACCTACTCGTCCAAGACAGTAAGCTTCGGAGCTGCCACACGACTAACCGCCGGACCTTCAACCTCAACAGGCAGATTGGTGGACTTCGAACGGCTCGGACCTCCAAGGAACATTAAAGAATTCAAAACCCAATTTAGTGTCATTAATGCTATCTTAATGACACACGATCAGATGACCCTTAATACCAGTAACGCCACCATTAAGGGGTGTTACTACGCTATTAAGGGGAATTAAGTACATTAACCGTGTATTAGACATCAGTAACTGCCAGGGCCACATGTCGGGCCAGGCTGATGATATAACAGCCAGTCTTTGTACTATAAAAGGACTGGCCAGGCGATACACAAAGGGGGGGGGGGCGAGCCTCTGACACACGCCTAAGACTCCCAGACACTCTGGTCTCTCACACTTAAGCGCTCAGACACTCGATATAACAACAACACACACCTGTGGAGTAGGGTATTGCGCTCAGGCGGCCCGAACCACGTAAATACTTGTGTCAAATCACCATCTTCTTCTGAATCTCTGCGCGCCCTAACCGAACTACAAAACTCCGCGGGCAACTAACCGTAGTACCGGGAGAATTTCCGGAACCAGACTTCGACAGATCTCTTATACACTCGTGCACACTATGTAATCTTTTGAGTATATTAGATCTTCTTTTTTTTTATGTAATCTTGTGGGCGCCCTCAACATGTGAGGTTGCCCCACCAACTTGGTGATTACCCCGTAATAGTGGAACTCAAGTTGTCCTTGTGTGGTGACTTGATGAGGGAAAGGGTTTGAAGAGACCTGGCTCTGTGTTGGCTTCCTCAACGAGGAGTAGATCTCTTTGGTGTGATCGAACCTCGGTAAACATTCGTGTCTCGCGTGTTCCATTCTTTTACTTTTACAAGTTTCATCATCTAGGGCATTAGAACAATCAAGTAATTTTTGTTCCACATGAAAATTAAGCAATCATATTTCTTGTTCAAGTTGTAAGAATGGTAATTATATCCCGCCACCATTTCATTTGAATGTTCTGCCTAAACACTTAATCCCTTTATAGTAATTGAATAACCGGAGTAGTCTGTTCTTCACACCGAACAAGTCTGGTCCCTCGGTATTTAATGCATTTGTTATGTGTTGTAGGAAAAGTTTTAAAGCCTATTCGCCCCCCTCTAGGCCACATTCACATACCCTTGCTCCCATCGAGGAGGGCTCCAGCGCAGCCACACGTCCTCCGGCTTCGAACCCTTGCTCCCACTGAGGAGGGCTCCGATGCTGCCACGTGTCTTCTAGCTCCGGACTCTTGCTCCCATCGAGGAGGGCTCTAGAGCTGCAAAGCGTCCTCTGGCTCTGGACCCTTGCTCCCACTAAGGAGGGCTCCAGAGCTACCACACGTCCTCCTGCTCCGGACCCTTGGTCCCACTGAGGAGGGCTCCAGAGCTGGCTTGTGTCTCACGACATGCAATGGGCCATGGGCCCCCAAGAGTAAAGGGCGACACATTCTGTCCAGTTGCGCATTGAAGGTATGCACCTTCCCCAGACACACAGGTGCGGCGCAAGCCCATTGTCAGGTACCAATGCGTCCAACTGCATCGCAGTGAAGGCGTTGCAAGGCTACCCCACGCTACCAAGGGGGTAGCCTATGGCGACAAGACAGATAGGACATGCCCTGCCATCATCAATGACGAAGCTTAGCCAGTAGTACATGTATGACCGAAGAGCACGTGAAAAGCTACCAGAGGGGGTGAATAGTAGATTTAGAACTTTTGAGCGGAAGCTAAAAAAACCCTTCGATAGAAAATTAATCTATTAAGAAACCGTGTGTGTAATCTTTTTTCAACGTGTCCAACCGTGAAAAAACAAGTGTAGATTGTAGAGAATCAAGCCACAGAACTAATGCAACAAGAATCACAAGAATACACTAAGTACAACTTGAGATATGATCTAAAGAGTAGACGAAGGTCAATCTGTTCTGCCCGATTTAAAAATAGATTAGCAACGCTGCAAAGAAACTCGTGTAGATCAAAAAAATGCAAATCCAATGAGCGTGAAATTTTCATAGATGACAGAGAATCAATTTGTGAAGACAAAGCATCACGGCAATTTGATCTGTAGAACGCGAGTTACGATCGGAATCCGATGCAACATCAATCTATCCAGAAACTCATGAGAAAAATTTGTCTGAAACAAGTCAGACGAACAAGGCATAAAAATTCCCCTAAAACTACAATCTTTATTCAATAGAACACTAGGAGAAAATTCAATGTCGTATCCCATGAGCCTTGACCAACCTTTCTTATATAGTCAGGCATAAAGCCAACTCAATCTTAACTAGGACTCTAATCCTATTCAGTTTCAACACAAACTTTCTATAGCTACTCAAGCCTCTTCCATACGCAGAAAGAAGCAATATTAAGACATACAAACACCTTAGGAATGCTCCAAACATTCCTAAAATAACTCCACTTCGTGCTAGGCACGAAATCCTATCATAACCAACTCAAATCTTTCCATATTTGAGTCATAACCGACTCAGCTGCAGCCTGAGTCCAAAATCCAGCCGGTTGGACCTTTCTGGCCAAATCCTCACGTCCATATCTCTTCATCACACCTTGGAACAATGTTACCACATCCATGCACCCCTTGTACACGTGCAAATACTTTCCAATGATGTTCTTGATACCTTCATATGCATTATTCTTGACCCAAACATGTTGTGTGACCTTCCTGATCAACTCAACCACAATTCCTCCCGAACTTGGTTATTGAACCTCATCTTCTCCCTAATACTAGTTCAATGGATCCCGTCACCAACCATGTCTTGACATAAAGCAACACATGCACATGAACAAACAACCAAATCTTATAAATACAAGTCCGCGACTTGACTCACGTTAGTTTGAAAACCACATGACCTTACGTGAGCACACATAAGCATGTTGCAAATTGCAGCAAAATGATATCAGTCATAACCACCAAAACACACCAAAAACTTAGAAAGAGAATAGTAAGCAAATATTCCATAAGCCAAAAGCAAGTTTGAAATATTGAAAATAAAAACAGATCCGCCGCACAATTATTTCAGCAAATAAAAATTATTGAATAGACCAAAAGTAGCACTGCAATGTAAAGGCAAAAGATCAGTCATTCCAATCCCAAACTCATGTGCAAATCACGCGTCGGAAAGTTCGAACAATCCTAACCAAGTAAAGAGTAAATGTTACTCCTGAAAACACTCTCACCACATCGACTCACGTGCAGCTCATGTAAGTGAAAGTTCGGACAACCTAAAGCGTGAAACACGTGCAACTCATGTGAGAGTTCAGACAATCCAAAACCATAGAGGGTAACATTACTCCCCAAAAAACACATTGAAATGTTTGGACAGTGTGTATCGGGGTGTATCGTGGTGTATCGGTGTAAGCTTGAAAACTTCAAATGTAAACCTTCACTTTTATTCTAAATTCCAATGTATTCAACACACATAGGTCTCACAACCTCCCCTTTGATGAATGCATTGGCAACACCACTTAGAATCCGGACATTGGCTCATTCACATGAAAATTTTAAAAACAATTTTCTGCCCCTTTTGAAAATCAAAAATCAAATGAGAAATAAAATTCAAAAACAAATTATTTCACTGAGAAGAACGTGTAAAACACTTGTGAATGTGCAATGTGTGATATTTTTCTCCCTTTGATAATGTATTCAGCAAGGTTCAAAAGAGAAAATTCAATTGTTATGAGCATATTATAACATATACATATAAAACAAAGCTCTTCCAAGTCGTACTATCAAGTAACATACACTACCACATCAATGAGATACATAAAGTAGTGTAAGCCAAGCTAGAGATCAAGTATGATTTTTCAATTTAACCAAGTCATGATCTCACAAACTAAAATACTTCAAGACCTGAAAGCATGGCACATGTTGATGCATTTTTATTATTTTTCAAAGCAAAAATTCAAATGACATTTGCGAGAGATTATATTCCGCATCATCCTTATTCTAACCAACCAAGCCAAGCCAATCAGAAGCTTAAAAACCTGGTTTTAGTCATACACAACTTCTTCCAAGTTCATATCTAAGTGCAATGATATGCCATCTCAAAAGAAGAAGTGTGATGCATGCATATTCTCTTGATCTTTTCTCATTGTTTTTATTTGATCATAAAAGCTCAACATGTGGATAGTTGATTGCTTATTTTTTTCATTATTAAAAGCACTTGTGATCATTCAACAAGTTCAATACAGCAAGAAAGTTCGATCATGACCACATTTAGTGTATGTAATTGTTCCAATTACTAGTCATGGCAAAAACTACAAAATGTATAACACGAGTAATGTAGTAAGAACTTTCAGCATGTAAAAGGAATCACAAAGTCATATATGTATAAAATACTATTCTCATATTATTTTAAGATCAGATTCACACATAGACTTCCAAGTTTCAAAACTCCTCCTAGTTTAAGCTATGAGGATGTATAACCCCTATTTCACTACGAACGAAACAAAAACGAGTGAAATCCAAAGGTTTTGTAAAATGTCAGCCAATTGTTGTTCAGTATCTAAATGGTGAAGAACAATGTTTCCTTTTTCAACATCATCATGGAGAAAGTGATACATAATATCAATATGCTTTGATCTAGAATGTTGCATGGGGTTTTTAGCAATGTAAATGGCACTAGTGTTATAACAAAACAGTGGAACACTATCTAGATCAACCCCATAGTCCTTAAGTCTTGGAACAATCCAAATAATTTGTGAGCAAGCGCTAGCAGAAGCTACATATTCAGATTCGGCCATGGATTGTGCAACTGAACTTTGTTTACTAGAGGACCAAGCAACAATTGAATAATCAAGAAAATGACAAGCACCTGAAGTACTTTTCCTATCAATCCTACAACCCCAAAATTAGCATCAAAAAAAGCTTTCAAAGTAACGGTTGAGGAAGAAGGAAGAAAAATGCAAAATTCTTGAGTTCCATGTAAGTACCTAAGAATTCTTTTGATGGCTTGACGATGTGAAGCACATGGGGAAGCTTGAAATAATGCACAAATACATACACTGAATTATATGTCCAATCTTGATGCTATGATGAACAAAAGTGATCCGATCATGCTTCTATATTCTTTTTGATTCATGGGTTCACCATCTTCATCAAGTTCAAGTGTTGTTGCTGTTCCCATAGGTGTCCGAAGAGGCTTGTTTTTGTCCATGTTGAAGCGCTTAAGAAGGTCTTTCATATACTTCGTTTGATGCACAAAAGTTCCCTCCACGGTTTGCTTGATTTGTAGCCCCAGAAAGTATGTGAGTCCTTCCTTCATACTCATCTTAAATGAGAATTCTGAACTTTAGCTGGATTGTGTGACCCGTTCGTGCAAGCTTCCAATAATTAATTGTGGAGAATAAATTTTCATGATCCAAAGAGGAGTATACACTTCACAAGCTCCTTGGTGTTCATGTTCATCACAAATCAAAGAACTTGTGGCTTTGATGACGATATGTACCAGCTACAGGAGTTGTTGGTGCTTGTTGTGGTGCAAAATCAGTAATGTGATCGACGTCATTTGCTTCTGAATTTTTGGGCAGCAGCACCACTTCTTCATCTTCTTCGACGAAAATACTCTCCCCTGCAGATATGCAACTTGACCTGCAGTAGTAGATCTTGACCTGCAGTAGTAGAGCTAGTACCTGGGCTAGCTTCATCAAAATAAACCTCACAAGTCTCCACAATTTTGTTAGTGTCAAGTAAAAGCACACGATAGCCTCTAGTATGAGATGGATAACCAAGAAACATGCTATCAACAGATCTAGCTTCAAATTTATCAAGATTACCATGTTTCTTAACAAAGAATTTGCAATCGAAGACCCTAAATTGCGTGACACTAGGCCTATGTCCAAACCGAATCTCATATGGTGTTTTTCCTATCTTAGATCTCAAGAAAACACGGTTCAAAACATAACAAGCTATTGCAATTGCATCTGCCCAAAATTTTCTAGGACTTTGATATTCATCAAGCATAGTCCTAGCCATCTCAACGAAGGTTCTGTTCTTTCTTTCTACAATACCATTTTGGTGAGGTACATATGGTGAAGAGAATTGATGACCTATTTCTCTTTCGGCACAAAAGTGATCAAAAAAGATTTTTAAGTTCAGTTCTATTATCACTTCTAATTGCTTTTAATGATCCTAGGTGATCAATTGATAATCTTGGAAATAAAGTTCTAAAGTGACTAAAAGCTTCATTCTTAAATGCCATAATGTAAACCCAAGAGTATCTAGAAAAGTCATCAATAATTACAAGCACATATCATTAACCTTCGAAAGATTGAACACGTCAAGGACCTACGGTGTCAAGATGTAAGAGATGTCCCGGTTCAGTTGGCATGGTCATTGTGAGAGGAGGATGTGAATCTGTAACCATCTTAGCATGTCTACAAGACGAGCACACAATATCGTAGTCTCCTTTAAGCTTATGTAACCCACGTATGCGATCAAGACCACTAACACGTGTGAGGTTATAAAAGCCTACGTGACCAAGTCTATCCTTTGAATCATTAGCAACAAGATACCTATGCTTAGAAGTTGACATATCAAAATCAGCTTCAAAAACTCTTCCAACCATAGACATGTTAAACAAAAGCTCGCCTTTTGAATCTACAACCTTGCAGCAATTTTTAGTGAAGTTAACTTCTAGATTTTCATTTAGTAATTGTGAAACGGAAAGCGAGTTGTATTTCAAATTTTTAACATGTGCCACATCTTTCAAAGTGTAGTGATTATTTACGCTAAACAAACCCTTAGCAATTATAGGAGTTGAAGAAATATCAGCAAAACTAACATTCTCTACACATGACACAAAAGAGAGGGAGGAGAACTATTCTTTGTTATCGGTCATGTTGCATGAGCAACCTGAATCCACAGGCCAAATGTTCTTCTTCCTCAAGTGTGTAACCTATATCGAAGAACAATATGTTGATGACTCAATACTAGGATTAGTCAAAAGGCATTTGGGAATCTAGTACTGAGTCACACGATGTCCAGCAGGAATAACACGGGAAAGCTGAGAAAATGCAGCAGGTTTATGAGTCAAATTTTGTGAATCCCGGTGCCCAATTACTAACCTACGAGATGAGTTATGTGTCACATGAAAAACAGTAGGCTTAGGAGCAAGATTTTTATGTTTTCGACTCATTAAAATAGGTTGCAAGTGTCCCACATTCGGTTCAGCACGCAAAACAAGTTTTGCTCGGTTGTTATGAGATCTAGCTTGCATTCTTTCCTTTTTATGTTGTTTAGCTAGTCTAAAAAATCTATGATATGACCATCTCTACCACAGTAGGTACAATGAAATTTAACTTTGTGTTCATGTCTAAATAAGCAAGCAACATGTTTATTAGAAACCAAATGAGACAACACTCCTACAGATTTGAAAATCACTTCTTTTTGTTTAGGAACTGTTTGACTCAGACCATTTCCTAATGACTTTACAGTTTTAGGTGGATATGCTATAGAATAAGCATGAGAATCAAAACCTAAACAAGTTTTATCATTGCAAGACTTGGAAGAATTCAGCAGCAAGTTTAGGTTCTTATTTGCATTACAATACCGATCTAGTGTCTCATGCATCTCATCAAGTTTATTTGACAGGTCAAGGCAATTTTCACATGAAGTTTTTCTTTTTAATTTGCAATTAGAACAACAATTAACTTCATGAGAACATAAAGCATTGTTCAAAACAGAAATTTCATTCATAGCATCATGCAATTTCTTATTAAGACCATATAGTTAGAACAATACAAATCAATTGTGAAAAGCTAGCATCTTTTAAGTTTTTATCATTAAGTGCAGCAAGCTCTCTATTCTTTTCAATTTCAAGCTCAAGTTTGTCAAGTGTGGAGGTGTGCGCACTTCTTAAAGAGGACAATTGTTCATATATAAGCTCACAAGAGGAACAAGAATCATCACTAGGAATCAATGATTTTAGCCGATTAATTTCAGATTCTAGTGATTCAATTTTAACAACATTGTCCCTAATTTTTTTGTCCTTTTTCTTAACTATAACAGTGGCACGAGAAACAACATCACACATTTCTTCGCAAGTGGGACATACCTCTTAATCGTCACTGTTGTGTTCTGCCTCCTCCATACGTGATCTTGAGTTGCGCGCAATGAAGCACATATTTGCCAAATTGTCGTCATCCTCATCACTTCTGGAGTCCACATTCCTCAAGTTATTGTCTAGTAGAGCGGAGAGGATATGGTCCACCACTTGGCATTATGTGTAAGTCTTCTTTTTCTTGTTGTTGTTGCCAGAAGAGGACTGTATACTTATTTTGCTTTTCATCACGGGTAGAAGAACCTGAAAGGTTAGGGCAATCTATACAAAAATGTCATGTTTTACCAAAGAATCATTGAGAACAACCACTTCCTCTCCTTCTACTTCTCACATTCTGCAATGCTTTTGAGAATCGAGTGGTGAGAATTGTTAGTTCCTCCTCTAGAAATTCTTTAATATGTTCAAAGGTTAGAGAAGACAGCAAAGCAAGTGTACAACATGATGAAGAATGACTAGAACTAGGCATGCCATGATGTGAAACAAATGCAAGAGACTTATTAGGATTTTTACATGATATTATGTCAAGTTCATGGGTTATCAATTTAGAATATAGAACATCTAAAGTAACTGTACTCATGACAGTAGATTCACGAATAGGATGTAACTTTCATCTCCCAAATCGATCTGTCTAATGCACTTAATAATTGCCAAGCATTTCAACATCTGAAAAATTAACATTGACGCTACGCAAGTTGCTGAGAATTCTTTTAAAGCGAGCAAAAAGATCGTCGATGGACTAACCCGGTTGCATCTCAAAGCGCATATACTCTTTCCTGAACATATCTTGACATACCTCTTTGGTTGTGCTGGAACCTTTGTGGTAGTCACATAGAGATTTCCATATGTCGTATGTTGATCGGAGATGTGCAACATGATCGAAATCGCTTTGAGTCAATCCTTGGATGATCAAGATTCGTGCCTTGTTGTAGTCGTTGACATTTTTTATGTTGGCAACTATTACTTGATCATTTGATGGCATGACAAAGTGCTTGAAGACCTTTTCCTAGATGGCAAAGCCCTGTGCTTGTATGTAAGCCTCCAAACACACCTTCCAAACTCGAAAATCAAAGCTATTGAACACACAAGGTTTTGCGGAGTACTTCTCCATGTCGATTAGTTAAAACACGTGCAAATCAATGATATGAGAGCATCATGGCTTTGATGCCAACTTTAGGATGGAATAGCACGTAAAAAGATACGAGAGGGGGGTGAATGGTAGATTTAAAACTTTTGAGCGAAAGCTAAGAAAACCTCTAGGAAGAAAATCAATCTGTTAAGAAACCGTGTGTGTAATCTGTTTTCAACGTGTCCGACTGTGACAAAACAAATGTAGATTGTAGGGAATCAAGTCACGAGACTAATGCAACAAGAATCACGTGAAAAAATCTAAGTAGAACATAGATATGATCAAAAGACTAGACGAAGGTCAATCTGTTCTACCCGATTTAAAACAGATCAGCAACACTGCAAAGAAACTCGTGTAGATCAAAAGCCACAAATCTGATGACTGTGAAATTTTTACAGATGATATACAATCAAATTGTGAAGACAACCCGAAAAATAATCACACTGATTGGATCTGTAAAACAAGAGTTATGATTGAAATACTGAAGCAACATCGGTCTGTCCAGAAACTCGGCGAGAAAAACATGTTTGAAATAAGTCGGACAAACAAGGCACAAAAGTTCCTCTAAAACTACAATATTTATTCAATATAACACAATAGAAACAGCCCAAAGTCATCTCCCATGAGCCTTGGACTCCCTTGCTTATATAGTCGGGCCTAAAGCCAACTCAATCCTAACTAGGACTCTAATCCTACTCATTTTCAACCAAAACTTTCCATAACTGCTCAAGACTCTTCCATACACAGATAGAAGCAATATTAAGACTTTCAAACACCTTAGTAATGTCCCAGACAATCATAAAATTACTCCACATTATGCTAGGCATGAAATCCTATCATAACCAACTCAAATCTTTCCATATTTGAGTCATAACCGACTCAGTTGCAGCCTGAGTCCAAAATCCAGCCGGTTGGACCTTTCCAGCCACATATTCACGTCCATATCTCATCGTTACGCCTTGGAACAATGTTTCCACATCCATGCACCCCTTTCCCATGTGCAAACACTTTCCAACGACGTTCACGATACCTTCATATGCATTTTTTCTTGATCCAAAAATGTTGTGTGACCTTCCCGATCAAATCAACGACAATTCCTTCCGAACTTGGTTGTTGAACCTTGTTGGTATTTCTTAACACCACAGTTCATCTCCAAGAAGAGATGAGACATGCAAGCGCACGGAATATACTGTTGTAGCATTTCACCGATGAGTATTCCCAAGTGTATCATTTTTATCTTAAAGGAAGGCGGTGGAGTAAAGTAAACACTACTCTTATGATCAAGCTATGGGATACTAAGCAATTATCAAGACAGGGGTAAGTTGATAATATGGGTAGTGTGACACACACCTATTCAATCTATTCTAAAGGGTAAATGGATCCTAATGGATATTAGTCGAAGAGTTGGTGAGTTGCTCCTACAATGCTTCTAGTATACATATACATAGCCTAAGTTAGATACTAATGAGCATGTCAACAGTGAATCCTTATGCTAAGTTGTTCAATACATCGGGCACGGGTTGATGAGGACATCACTTATATGGATACAAACAACACTCTACTGAATATACAAGATGCAATCAATAGAGTTCATACACAACAATTAATTTCAGAGGTGAACTCGTTCTTATATATTTCCTTATATGTTTTTGAGCATAGATTGCTACTTAATGATTTATTTGTGATTAGGATCCATGGAGAGGTTCAAGGAGTACTTGGAGGGAGTATTAGGGACGTGGAAGACCAGAGAATTCGTTCAAAGAAGATGGAAACCGAACCAAACTCCAAATCGTAACCAACTCGGAGTCCAGGAGCAGTACGCACTAAAACGGACGCCTAGGACGCATACGAACTCCGTTTTGGACATTCTACATATGCACGGAAAGAAGAGAGGATAACCTTTCCAATGGCACCGGTCCCATGTCAAAATTCCTTCGGAGTCGACGGGAATCGTCGAAACAAAATCAAGTACAGAATCTGTCAGGGTGCTGCGCCACCGTATTGGGCCATTGGGCATTGTATCAAGTCTAAGTCCATTATTTTCGTGTCTTAGGGTTAGGTCACGACCCTAACACCCCCTTGGACGTCCTCCAACCTATATATACTCCATGGTAGCCGCCATAGACAATTGGGTTTTGCTTAGATCAATAATATCGCCGTTTATCGGTTTGTGAAACCCCAATTCAGCAATTTTAGATTGCTTCTTCTACGTTCTTGCTTGTGTTCTCGGTTGCACTTGCAGGGATTAGCCTTCTTGGCGAGGTCAATCGTGTGAAGCACGGTTGATAACCAACGGAGCGGTGGTGTAGTGATTGCAGGGGCTGTTCGTGTTCTACTCGAGAGCCTCGGATCATCAACGTCGAGATCTCCACATCAATCGACCTATCCATTACCTTTCGGAAGATCGGGACAAATTTTCCTATCAATTGGTATCAGATTTCCAGGTTGCCCGTTAGGTAATTCATCTATCCATTACATTAGTTTTGTTTTTCATACCTCGAGTCCACAAAAAAGCCACAAAAAAACTTGCAGTTTAGTAGATCTGTTCATTACTTTGTCCAAACCATATTGAGCCTTTGCAACTTTGTTATTCAGTTTGGTTTTGTTGAGTTTGTGTCCGTGGTTGAGTCATATTGCTGGTTTAGAAAGTGTTTTTGGTCTTAGTTTGATTTTTGCATTGTGTGATTCATCCTTTTGAATCACGTCATCACGTCCAGATTAGATTCACCTCTGTCCAGTTTGGTATTTTCGTCATATCTCGCACATACGAACTCGGATTTTGATGTTCTTGTACTTTATGGAAAGCTTAAGAAGTGCTATATAACTTTCATATTCATCATTTCCCCAGAAAATATAATTATCGATGTCCAAATTGCATTAGATCCGAATCTGTTATTGACCTAAAAATTCTGAACAGTCTGTATTTCGGGGGCAGTATCTCCTATTATTTTTTTCCAAAATAGGTCTTCCATATATTGAAATTAAATAGGAGAGATATATCTACAATCTTTCTGTTCTAAGTTTTCCAATTTAGAGCCTATAAGTGTGCCTATTTGTCCTTGGAAGATTGAGCAGAAAATCTGCGATAGACACACGAGATATCTTGGGTTGATTTTCATTGTGTTCTTCCCTTGCAGCACATTCTGAAAAAAAAAGGAAGAAAAAAGAAAAAGGCAAGTGCAAAACAAGAAACAAAAGCCGCACAAAAAAAGAGGAAAAAAACAACAAAAAAAAAAACAGAAGTGCTTGCATTCTTTGTGTCATCTAGTTTTGTCTCATGTCTTGCTAGCTTGAACTACTAGGAACACATTTAGGCCAGCAACTTTGACAAATACGTTGGACACTTATTCAACTTTACTATCTGATTTCATTGTTGCTAATCCTTGATACATAGAAAGTGCCATCCAAGCTACACCTTACTCTTGAACAGAATCGATACACCTTTGCAATCATCCCACGCTTCATTGGTCTCTTCATACCGTCCACCGTTTGCCACCTGCAGTGTCGGTAAGAACACTTGTAAGAGCGTGGTAAGACGCTTGAGAGTGTGTGATTCCACTTCCACTTTGCCATTATCCTTTGTAGTTGATAGGGATAACATATTTTTTGTGTTGTCTTCTTTTTTCTACTAACAATGTCAGGTAAAAGCAAGAATCATGCATTATATGCTGAGATGATGGACATGATGAAGACGGCGATAGAGTTGCTCACTAAAAATCAAACATCAACCAAGGATTCACATGACATTCAGACCACCTTTACAACACCTTCCACAAGAAGTAATTACATTCTCCCATCTCTTCCTTCTTATGATGGTTTTGGTTACGATGAATATATTGCTTGGGAAATAGAGTTGGATAAAATTTTTGGACAATGTCATATGTGTGAGAAAAGAAAGATTAGAAATGTTGCAAGTGCATTAGTAGGATGTGCATTGACTTGGTGGAACAACTTAAGTGATTTAGAAAGACCTCGAACATGGAAAGATATGAAAATTCTTATGCGAGAAACATTTGCTAATGTATCTAATTGTAAAGATGAAATACATGAAATTGAGAAGAATTTTCTTGTTGTACCTCCTCCTTTGCCTAACCTTTTGCAGGAACATGAACAAATAAATGAAGATGCAAATGAGAGTGAAGTGTTGAACAATTCTTCTGAATTTTTTGATGAATCAACTCATAATGCATTTGAATTTCTTGCTGAAAATGAGAGTAGTGTTAGTGGACAATGCTCTACAGTTAACCACGGTATGACATTTTCAGATGTGCTGAATTTTGCTACCAATCATACTATCGATGAGCAGCAACAAGATGAACCTTTTCATAATACAACTTTACCATTAGTTGATTTTCCCACTGATTCTTATAACAAAAATGAGTTGTGTGCTGATAATTATATTATACCTATGCTAGAACAACCAAATGAATTTGATACTTTATCACTCACTTGTGCTGAAATTAAGCATTTGATCCCAACTACATGTGAAAGGGATGAGCTGAAATTGTTATCTTCTCTAAATACTTTGGGCTATATTGAATTTGACACTCTTTGTGATCTAGATATCGTAGAGAAGATAATATTTTATCAATCTGAATTGCCTTTGTTAAGTAGAAATATTTTTCATGCTATAGGCAAATATGAACATAGTGGTATGTTTATGGTGCATAAAGTTTACATATGTTCAAATGAGGAAGCTCCTTTTGTGCTGCAACAACATGGTCAAGTAAATGAATATACTAACGCTAATAATGTCTTATCAAGTTTTTCTAGTATGTTTTCCTTGCAGCAGGGACAACAAAAGCATTATTCACTGTGGTTGTGCATTATGGACACCACTTACTCTACCTCCAATGCAAGCCTCTTTGCTGGACATACGAGCAAGCCGAGGACGGCTTGTCATAAAGAAGGGGAGAATGATGAGATCATGCACATTATTATTGCATCTACAAACATGACACAATATTTATTTGTTTGGGATCCTGGCTCAAGTGAATGTGCACTCTTATTTGATGGACAAGATCAAGGTGGTGCAGATGGCGCACTATGTCGTCCACCACCTTGGCCTCCTCCATTCATGCATACAAGAAGATTTGATGGCGTTGCACATTTGGACCAACACATGAGAGGAGACGAACTTGAGTCGAGGACGACTCCAATTCAAGGAGGGGAGGATGATGAGGACATCACTTATATGGATACAAACAACACTCTACTGAATATACAAGATGCAATCAATAGAGTTCATACACAACAATTAATTTCAGAGGTGAACTCGTTCTTATATATTTCCTTATATGTTTTTGAGCATAGATTGCTACTTAATGATTTATTTGTGATTAGGATCCATGGAGAGGTTCAAGGAGTACTTGGAGGGAGTATTAGGGACGTGGAAGACTAGAGAATTCGTTCAAAGAAGATGGAAACCGAACCAAACTCCAAATCGTAACCAACTCGGAGTCCAGGAGCAGTACGCACTAAAACGGACGCCCAGGACGCTACGAACTCCGTTTTGGACGTTCTACATATGCACGGAAAGAGGAGAGGATAACCTTTCCAATGGCACCGGTCCCATGTCAAAATTCCTTCGGAGTCGACGGGAATAGTCGAAACAAAACCAAGTACAGAATCTGTCAGGGTGCTGCGCCACCGTATTGGGCCATTGGGCCTTGTATCAAGTCTAAGTCCATTATTTTCGTGTCTTAGGGTTAGGTCACGACCCTAACACCCCCTTGGACGTTCTCCCACCTATATATACTTCATGGTAGCCGCCATAGACAATTGGGTTTTGCTTAGATCAATAATATCGCCGTTTATCGGTTTGTGAAACCCCAATTCAGCAATTTCAGATTGCTTCTTCTACGTTCTTGCTTGTGTTCTCGGTTGCACTTGCAGGGATTAGCCTTCTTGGCGAGGTCAATCGTGTGAAGCACGGTTGATAACCAACGGAGCGGTGGTGTAGTGATTGCAGGGGCTGTTCGTGTTCTACTCGAGAGCCTCGGATCATCAGCGTCGAGATCTCCACATCAATCGACCTATCCATTACCTTTCGGAAGATCGGGACAAATTTTCCTATCACGGGTTTACCCTAGCAATACTAGGACGACTCCCGCCAAGAGCCTGTGACATAGCCAAATGTGGAGGATTATAAAGGACATATAGGGTTGTCACCACCTACCGCCTACCACTGCAATTTGTGGGTCTACGAGACATTCAATGCTAATTAACTATCCTAGCACCATGCTACCATACTAAGTAAATACCTTAGGAGTCGTGACACACGCCATCATAAAGTAATGAACTAAATCATCGTTGAAACCAATTAACTATTCATTTTGCATGTGCTTTCTCCATGTCACTTCCAGGTGGGCCCTATTGACTGATATGGGTGATACACCATTGGATCTCCTCGGATACATCTATTTGTGGGCCATTTGATCCATGTGATGCCATGTGTTGGTGCTTGATTGGCTGGGATGATACTTTTTAGGATTGCTCCCCCTCTTTTACCTCAATTCCTGCATAAAAAGTCTGCATGCAGTATTTTTCCGTGGACAAGTGGAAATAGGTTAAGTAGAAAGGTGATGTGTGCAATAAATGACTTATCCATCATATAATTGAGTTATATTAACGGGTGAAATTAGGATATAACAGCCATCAACAACCTCCCCCAAGCTTATCCTTTGCTCGTCCCGATCAAAGTTAAGACTTTAGGTTGATGATCAGGAGTTACTACAATGTTCTATCCTTAAAAAGTACCAAGTGCACAACAAAATATTCTACCTAGTATTGCAAAAATTGGCTATGGTACTTTACCCTTCTTAAGTTATTATGGAGCTTATGCTTTTCATATTCATGGGTAGTTGAAAGATAGAACAGTAAATAGAGCATGCATAGCCTAGATGTCAAATTCCACTTAAATTACGGAGAGTTTCAAATTAGATTCTAAGTACCTCAATTTGATTCTCCCAGTCACTCCTTTTTTGTGCGATGGAAATATATCCTCACCAAGGACTTTTCCTATACTAATCCTACCACTTAAATAAGGCTTATATGTGGAGCTTGGTAGGGAATGTAATAGGCATATTTACAACACATAATATTGCCAAGTCAAAAGAGTAAGCCTTAGGAGAAATCAATTCAAAACATTTTGATTCAAGATTTTTGCATGTATGATGGAATTGAAGTGGAAGTACATGTTGAGATGACTCCTTTGATATAGACTCTCTTTATTGCAGGGATGAAACATGGTTACTTTCTTTTCTCTTTTTTTTCCTCATGATTATGATGTAAGCATGCTTTTTCTTTTTCTTGTAGCCATGTCTTCTACTCCCTTTTTATGCACTAAATTTGACGAGAGTATTAAGCATGAAAGGCATGGAGTTTTTTTATTGTGGAATGATGATATGATGGAAACTTCTAGTGTAGAAGTATAGCACGTGCAAGTTAAGTCTTGAATTCAAAATAAATGAATGAATTCTCACATACGACTATACTAGTTTGACTAGGCTCAATGTGAAAGCGAATAGCATATGCATAAGGTTTATCAGTGTAAAACATCATATGGTTTTGGTAGGTATTTCCAATCAAATGGGGGTAACTTAAACCTTTTTAGAATTTCTCCAGAAATCTAAGTTTCGCTTTCAAACTAGGAATAGCAGCTCTATTACTATCTCAAATCTCACAATAACCTAGAATTAGATTAAGCTTTTGCTACCCACAATTTCTAAATCAAGGCAAAGTTAATTTAAGCCAATGAAAGCAATATTTGGATAGTAGCAAGTTGTAAACTAAGGACTTAGGAAAAATAAAACAGAGCAATTATTCATTATTTCATCTATGTGAATTTTAAATTATTCTTACCACACATCTTTATTTGATGGAAAGCAAATCTACATTACTATTTTTATATTTTTAATTTTTTAGATGCAAGGTGGATGAATGGATGTAAATTAAAATGCAATGGGTGTCATACAAGTTACCTCAAGTGGGGATCCTCCCCCAAGCTTATTCTTGCTCAAGGTCTGCGATAGGGGTTGAATCCCTAACGATGGAGGTAGGCCATGAGGTTGGTCTATCCTTGTTGCAGCATTGCTTTGATAATGGAGGGTTGAGTGTTCATATTGTGTTGCCTCCCTCGGGTACCATGAGTGTGGTTGAAGAAAGTGTTGTTGATGTCGCTTATCTGCAGCTCAAGTTCTCCCATGTGTTTAGTGTACTTTGTTATTCCATGGCTAAGGTAATGATAACCTTTAGCTACAAAGGAATGATGTTGTAACACCCTCATTTTCATCCATCATGCATTGCATTCATTCTTATATATGTCTAACATTAAGCAACACAAAAGGAACAGGTTTAAAATGAATTAGAACCAAAATAGCAACTAAAAACCTGTATCAGTGCAGACTTGTCCGGATTGGACCCCGGACTAATCCGATGTACTCCCTGTTCTTCTCCAAACTTATCCGCTATTTGCTACGGATTAGTCCAAAAACATTTCTGTTGTTTTCTGGACTTGTCCGTTCTCATGTACGGACTAGTCCGATCTTCATTACTGGAATTTTTCAGAGTTGTCCGGTAATCTCTTAATTCGGTTTGGTTCTTGAAAACTAGACAAGTGCCCGGACTACTTTGGACTCTCACCGAACTTGTCTGTTCTACCTTCTGTACCTGATTGGACATGTCCGACCCCTGTGTGGACTAGTCCGGTGTGCCCGACTCAGAATATGTTTTCCTCCACGACAAGTTATTGGGTATTTGCCTTAAGTGGACCCATGAACATCGTGCTCAACCCCTGTGGAGTCCATGTGGGGGCCCACCAAGGCCTCCGGTTCCACCCAAACCCTATCACCTCCACCCTATATAAAAACCCCACCACCCACCCTTTCATCTCTTTGCTGCCATCAAGAAGCCTCCACCGCAGGGAGAAGAAGGAGTAGGATCAACCAAGATCATCATTGCTACTGCGATCTTCATCATCAATCCCTCAACATCAATACCCTCCTTTGCCAGATCTTTGTTGACGGCTCCTAAGATATACTAACAAATCATCCCCGGCAATGGCGCCAGAAATGCTTGTTGGTATTTCTTATGCACCATTAACTAAACATCTCCAACTGATGTGTCAGAAATGCTTGTTAATGGTTCTATTGGATCACAGAGTGAATTCCGCAAGCGCACGGAAATATCATCGTAGCATTTCCCCTTAAGAGTATTCCTAAGGGTATCATTTATTTGATCCCAAAGGAAGGCAGTGAAGAGGTATAACAATCATCAAGTGGAAAGGGTAGAAAGGTCTAGGTAATAATCTAGTAAGGATGGATAAAATAATAGTGGAGGTAGTGTGACACACACAAAAGCTTTCAAGTCCAAGGGGGATAAGAGGATCCTAGAGGTTAGTTAAGGTTGAGAGTTATGGAGGTACTCCTACTATGCTCTATGTACATATACATAGTCTAAATTAATTATCCATAAGCTAGATCAATAGTGAATACTTATGCTATGTGGTTCAACACATCGGGCACGGGCTTACCCCTAGCAATACTAGGATGACTCCCGCCAAGAGCCTGTGGCATAGCCGAACGTGGAGGATTACAAAGGACAGATAGGGCTGTTACCACCTACTGCCTACCTCTTCAATCTGTGGGTCTACGAGACATCCAATGCTACTTAGCTATCCTAGCACCATGCTAGGATATTAAGTAATTACCTTAAGAGCCTAGGCACAAGCCATCCTAAGGCAATGAATTGAATCATCATTGAACCAATGTTGATACACAGCATAAATATCCATACTAACCTAGTTATGTTATAATTAACTAGACTATAGTGGGGGTCTATAGGTTCTATGATAATGAGATATGTTCATGATGAAACAGTCATAGAAACTATACCTTCAACATACATGGACTCCACAATCAAACAAGAAACGCTTTGCCCAAGTTTTATGTATAAGTAGAGACTAAAGATACTATCTTTATTATGCATAAAGTCACAAATAAAAGAAAGAATACATGAGCCATACCTTTCCCAATGTAGGATTGGGAAGAGAGAGACTCATTACTCCTTTCCCAATTTGGACTTGGGACTAGAGACTCTCCTCTCTACAACCTAACTCCTCTAAGACTATGGATGATAGTGTATACAATAGAGATGAAGCTCAAGTGGTGTGTGTTGAAGTGAGGGGTAGGGGGTCCTATTTATACTAGTGTTGAGGTCGGTTCCCGCCACCAAAAGCGCGTGAATAAGTCACCATTGACTCCTTCAAGCCAGGAGGAGCCAATACGCGTCGTTTGACCGTGTTTGGCGCCAGGAAGGGGTCGGTCGAACCCCTGGTTTGGCCGACCTGGTCAGCACTCCAAACATGGAGTGCTTCCTCCAGGTGGCTGCCAGGTGGGACCATTTGATGTATCTGGGTGATACACCATTGGATCTCCTCGGATACTTCTGTTTGTGGGCCATTTGACCCATGGGATGCCACATGTTGTCGCCTGATTGGCTGGGATGATATTTTATAGGATTGGTCCCTCTACATTTCCTCATTTCCTGCATAAAATGCTGCATACACATATTTCTCCAACTCCAAGTGGAATTGGGTTAGATAGAAAGGTGATGTGTGCAAGAAATGACAATTCCTTCACATAATTGAGTTAAATGGACGGATGAAATTGGTATATAACAGCCATCAACAAACTCCCCCAGGCTTATCGAGCAAAGTCAAGACTTTAGGTTGATGATCAGGAGTTGCTACAATGTCTTATTTTCAGAAGTATCTAATGCACAACAAGATACTCTACCTAGTTGTCGGAGCCTGGTTCCGGCAATTCTCCCGGTACTACCGTTGGCAGCCCACGGAGTTTGTAGTTTGGTAGTGGGCGCGCAGAGATTCAGAACACGATGGCAAGTTGACACGAGGATTTATGTGGTTCGGGCCGCCTAAGCGTAATACCCTACTCCACAGGGTGTGTAGTTGTTATATTGGGCGTCTGAGCACTTGTGAGCGTGTGTCAGAGCCAAGTCTAGAAGTGTCTGGAGGAGAGTCAGGGATCGTCCCCTGTGTATCACTCGACCAGTCCTTTTATAGTACAAGGACTGGTCGTTACATCGTTAGCCTGGCCTGACATGTGGCCCTGGCGGTTACTGATGCTTAATACACAATTAATCAGCATAATTACCCTTAATAACGTGGTAACGAGCCTTGACAGTGCCGTTACTAGTATTAAGGGCTCTCCAATTGTGTGTCATTAAGATGGTATTAATGACACTTAATCGGGTCTTGAAGTCTTCGATTGTCCCTAGAAGGTCCGAGCCGTTGGGGGTCCTCCAGTCTGCTTGTTGAAGTTGAAGGTCCGGCGGTTGGACACGTGGTGGCTCCGGAGCTTACCGTGTGGGACGGGTAGGTCTGGTGCTGCTATACATGTGTCAGGACCGGAGCTTCCCTCTGTCAGGGGTTAGGCCTGGAGGTGCCGCACTAGTGTTTAGCCCGGAACTTTCCCATGTGTGGGATGTAGCTCCAGTTGTAGGATACACGTGGTAGCACATGGACTAACCATAGAAGGGAGGCAGGTCCGGTGTGGGTGGGCGTGCCCCCTTACGTGGAGTTGTTCCAGACTTTCTTCACTGTCCTCCCGACAGGCAAGAGTGATGAGTTTATTGGCTTCTACTACTTCGTGAAGCGGAAAAACTCTCCCCTCAAGTACTTGAGGTCCTTCCCTTCCGGCAAGTGGGACGACTGGAAGAAAGACTGGATGGACATCACCGTCGAGGGACACAAGAGGCTGGAGCTGCCTGAAGGCCTTCCTCGCGTCGACACTAACACTTGGAGTGACGTGCCAAAGCTATCGAGGGAGTACAGGACCATCCTGGACAGAATCTAGGAATGTGTCGGAGGTGGGGTGACCCCGCAGATGGTCTTCGACAACTTCTTGACAAACAGGTGGGCCCCGCTGAGGGCTAGGAGCCAGCCTGCCTGGGCCTTCAACAGTGAGATGGATACCAACCGCATTGAAGTTGGATTGGACACCAACTTGGTCAGTGAAGCTTTGAAGAACCATCTCAAGAAGTTCCAGCCTGGGAACATCAGCCCTGGCGACGTGTCTCCACCAATGGCCTTCCTGCCTCTAAATATGATACCAGAGGAGTGCAGGGAGCTCCGGAGGAAGATGCCGCTGTTGGACAACTTGGGCCTGATGGAGAGGCGATCAACCTCCAGGGTGGAGATCCCTGGAGCTTCGGAGGATGGCTTTGTTCCCGCCCCGAAAGCAAGAACCAAAGTCGTAGGCAAGGGCAAGGAGTTGGCCGAGCCCTCGAGTTGCAAGAGGAAGTTGAAGCATGCTGACGGGAGGTTCATCAGACCTGCTCCTTCCACGATGGCTCCTTCTCCCCGGCGGGGGAGGTCTTCGTTGGCGGCAACCACTCCAGCATCGGCATCTCCCCGGGACGCTAGCTCCGGCCTTGTGGCTCCAGTTCCAGGTCCAGCTGAAAGCTCTTGGTCCAAAGGTCCTTCCCGGTTGAGGGGGGCCTCAACCAAGACATCGCTGATGGCGGGAGCAAGCTTTGGGGAACCTTCTGGAGCTACCACTCCAGTGGCGGTAGGATCCAGTCCTGAGCGTCCGGTGAAGAGGTTTCGTGCTAGCTAGAGCGGAAGCCTTCCAAGGTAAGTTTGATTTTTTACCTCAGTTGATTGTTTTTGTTGTAACTATGTTTTGAGTTTCTTCGTCCTTCATCCACAGTGTGCCCAAGAAAGGGGCTGGAACTCCGGTTCCTGCAGCAGCAGCTGAGGCTATGTAGGCGGAGGCTCCGGCTCCAATCCCAATGCCGCCCCAAGTGGTGGCTGAGGTCGCGGCAGCCCCAGCACCAGCTGTCGTGGTTCTAGACCTCGACTCATCCCCTGAAGCTCCCGTGGTAGCGCCGGACCATGGGAATGAAGATGTGCCAGCAGCACTGGCCCCGGAGGTTGAAGCTCCAAGTTTTGATGCTGAGATGATGGACGCTCCAGCCTCAGAGCTAGAGGTAGCTGCAGCCCCGGCCTTAGAGCCGGATGTTGTTGAAGCCCCGGCAGTGGAGCCGGTGGTTGATGAAGCCCCAGCGGTGGAGCTGGGTGTTTATGAAGTTCCGGTGGTGGAGCCCGATCTTGATGAAGTTCTGGTGCCTGAGCCGGTTGTCGAAGAAGTGCCAGCGCCTGAGCTAATGGCAGTCGAGGCACTAGCGCCTGAACCGGCGGTGGAGGAGGCGCTAGCGTCAGAGCTGGAAGTGGCTTCAGCTCCGATCGAACCTTCAACTCTTGCCCCAGAGGTAGTGGTTACGGAGATGCCCACACCTGAGCCAGGGTGCCAAGAGGAGGCTGTCGGTCCCATGCCTGAGGGACCAGTTTCCGATGACCAGGCGGCAGGACCTTCGGAGCCGACTCCGAAGGTAGGAACTTCTACTGCAGGACCTTCCTTGGCGGCGGCTGAGGCTATCTCGGAGGGTGGCCCTAGTGTCGTGGAAGCTCAGAGGACCGCTCTTGTAGAGTGGGACCCGATTTTTGTTACGGAGAACCCGCTGGAGCCAGCGGAGAAGTCCCCAGCAGGCCCGGAGCCAATCCCTTTGTCGCTGTCTATCGACAACGCCTGCTCCAGTCTTCGTCAGGTCTAGCTGGCCTTTTACCACGACAGCAAGGCCCTCGCGGAGGAGCGCCAAACCCTTAGGAGGTGGCGCAACCGGCTCCAATTCGAGACCAAGCTGGTGCAGTCGAGGCTGGCCGACGACAAGGAGTGGGTAAAAAGGGAGAAAGTCCGGTTGGAGTACTGGGGTCAGCTGCTAAACGAGAGGGAAAGCATGGTGCGATACCTCGACAACCAGTCCCTGCCATCCATGAACAGGCTGTAGCTGCTAATAATGCAGCGAGTGATCGCGAAGAGAAGCTCAGCGCCATCCACGACAGCCTCGTCAAGCGCCAGGAGGCTCTTGAGGAGCGCGAGAAATAGCTCGAAGATGAAGATCAAAAACTCCTGGAGGTGCAGGATGACCTCGTGAAGAGGGAGGAGGAGCTTACTCAGAGGCTGACCCTAGGTGACAAGAGTCTCACGGAGCGCACCAAGAAGCTAGAGGAGCACTGCGACAAGGGGGAGAAGAAGGCCTGGCAGCGAGGACAAGACCTCCACAAGAGGGAGAATGAAATTGCTGGTAGGGAGAAGAAAGTGCGGGGCCGGGAGAAGGACTTGGTCAACCACCAGAACAAGATCAACCTCCGGGAGGAGGAGCTTGGTAAACTCGAAAGGCAGATTGCTGAAAAGATTCAACAGAACACCAAAGAGGTCGAGCGCCTTGCTCGGGAGAATTCGAATCTTCCGGCGACCAAAAGATCCTTGGAAGAGATGCGAGGCTCAAGGGTTGCGGAGTCCCAACAAGTTTGGTACTTCTTGGGAAAAGCCAACAACGCACTGACGCTGATGGGTTTTGGTCCCGTGCATCCTGATGATCCGGAGCCGGAGCTGGACCAGGCGTTGCAGAAGTTGAGTTCGGCGGGCAACAAGCTCACCATGATGGGCGATGTCATCACGGACCAGCAGGAAACCGAAGGACTATCCCTAGCGAAGAACTTCGCAGAATACATGCTGACGTGCTAGACAAGCCAGGACCCTCACTTCCAACTGGACCCGGTGCTTGAAGGCCCCATCGACGGAGAGGGAGAAGCCGCCAAAGCTGGCGTGTCAAAGGTTTCCCAGAAGGTCGCCTCGTTCTTCCATAGGGTCTAGCACTCTCTCTTTGTAGCTCCCGCTTGTATCCTCTCTTCTTTCCCTCCAATTTTGTAATCTCTTGTCTCCAGATGAATGAAATCCAAGAACTTTATGAATTTCATTTTTTGTCTTCAACATCTTTGTCCCACTTGGCCCCCTGGTAGATGTACACAATTTAATTGTGAACATGTACCAAGAGGATGTAGCATTTTGTTGAAGACTTGCGTGCTTCGAACTTGTAGTTTGTAGGTCCAAAGTCATCGATAGTAGGGACCCCCTGAGGTTGTCGGAGCCTAGTAACTCCGGTAGTGACCCTTATCAACACATATAACATCGACAGTTAGTCCTCTAGGGTTGTCGGAGCTTGGTAGCTCTGGCAGCGACCACTATCAACACGCGGTGCGTCGACAGCAAACCCCACTGGGGAGTCTTCCCACCATCTTTTCTTCACATTGATGGCTGGCTCCCTGGATTTGCCAAAACTTTCTAGCTCCGGCGATGTCTACTATCAATGTTTGGAACATCGACAGTAGACCATCTTAGGAGTTGTCAGAGCTTTGATAGCTCCGGCTTCATCCACCATCATCATGAGATCTTTATTTTTCCTGCGCACTGAAGTCAAGAAAAATAGTAAAATCCACTCCCTATCTATAACTCAATCGCGACTTACTATTCCCGAGAAATTTTCTAGGTCGAACACAATTCTAAATACAATCAAGTGCACTGGCTTGTTTTCTCCAGGTCCGATCATTTCTGGACTCGCCTTACTTCGGCCTGCCGAGGTGTAGGTAGAGTGGCGTACTTAGGGTGCAGGACCAGGCTAAGTCGATAGCACACTCCGGACCTAGATTGGCTTGGCGGCATTTAGACGAGTAGACCATTAACAATGTTTGGACCCAGAAGAATTGACAATGCAACTTGAATTATATATGAATTGGTCGAGCTAAAGTTTCTTAAGAATTTCACAACTTTTTTATAGATAAGAAAGAGAAAAATAAAAAATATTGATCCTGTACAAAATAAATGCATGTGGAGTCTGTTTTCACACAATGATGTCTTTCATTATAGGTCCGGGGTACAGGGGAAACAAGTGCACTCTTAGGGTATAGAACCAGGCTAAGTGTATTTCGTTTCTCGTTTGACCCAAGGTAGCTAGCTACACTTTTAGTTTTGAGACTGTGACAAGTGTTGCCTGAACTTTACGGACCTTCCGGGGAAGGTCCGGCTGTTCTCCTGAAGGAGCTACCCGACTCTGTACAATGACTCTATAACATAAATCACATGTAACTACAGACTCACCTCTGTGATATTAAGCGTAGAACTTACGGAGGTGCTCAATGTTCCAAGGATTAGGGAGAGGTGTCCCCTCCTCGGTTGCCAAGCGAACGCATCCGAGACGGGGTACTTTGATCACTCGGAAGGGTCCTTCCCAGCTGGGGGAGAGTTTGTTTAACCCTTCTCGAGTTTGTATTCTCCGTAGCACCAGATCGCCTTCCTCGAGCTGTCGGCTGTGAACATGCCTTTGGTGATAGCGCCGAAGAGCTTGGCGGTATCGGGCATTCCGAACAGCTGCTCGGCATCTTGCCTCTTCAAGGAGGTCAAGGTCTTCACGCCGGAGCTGGTCCTGTGTGGCATCATCGAAGGCCTGGACCCGGAGTGACCCCAAGGTGATTTTCGGAGGAAGGACTGCTTCAGCTCCGTACACCAAGAAGAAGGGTGTCTCTCCAGTTGACCGGTTTGGAGTTGTCCTGTTGGCCCATAGTGTGGGCGGAAGCTCTTCAATCCAGTTGGCTCCATGTTTTTTCAGGCGCTCATATGTGCACGTCTTGAGTCCTTTTAGGATTTCTGCATTTGCTCGCTCAGCTTGGCCATTGCTTGCCGGGTGAGCTAAAGAAGCGTAGCTGACCTGAATGCCAAGGTCTTTGCAATATCCTTGGAATGCGGAGCTTGTGAATTGGGTCCCGTTGTCAGTTATGATCTTGTTTGGGACTCCAAATCTGCATACAATGGACTGCAAGAAGTTGATAGCTGATTGTTTGTTTATTGTCACAACTGGAGTTTCTTCTGGCCATTTGGTGAACTTGTCAATGGCGACGTACACGAACTTGTAACCTCCGACGGCTCTTGGGAAAGGTCCCAAGATATCCATCCCCCACACAGCGAATGGCCATGTAGGAGGTATCATTTGTAGAGGTTGAGCTGGTGTGTGAATTTGCTTTGCATGGAATTGGCATGCTTTGCATTTCTTCACTATCTCAGTTGCATCCTGCATTGCTGTAGGCCAGTAAAAAACATGTCGGAAGGCTTTACCGACCAACGTGCGGGAAGACGCGTGATTTCCGCACTCGCCTCCATGGATTTCTACGAGGAGCTCGCAACCTTCTTCCCTTGTAATGCACCGCATTAGGACGCCGTATGCACCATGCCGGTAGAGATCCCCTTCTACCAGTGTGTATCTTTTAGCCACTCTGACTATCCGGTCGGCGGATACATTATCTTCAGGAAAGAAATTGTCTTTCAAGTAGCTCCGGATCTCCGAGACCATCGGAGATAACTTGAGGATTTGAGTCTTGCATGCCGGGTTGCTCAGAGCTTCCTGCAGCACCTACGACCCTTGATGGACGCCATGGTAACAGGGCCATCGGGACCGCCAGCTTCGAGGTGCTGGTCTCGCCCCCTTCGCTCAGTTCGGCAGGCTGAGCTAATGGTCTTGACAATCTCCGGATGTAGGTTCCGTCAGGAGCCGGAGCTCCAGTTCAAGCTTTCGTCGAGAGTTCGTCGGCTTCAGCGTTGTTGAGACGCTAGACATGGCAAAGATCCAGGACGTCGAAGTCCTTCTGAAGCTTCTGGACTTCAAGTAGGTATGCAGCTAGTTGAGGGTTGTTGCAGCAGCATTCACCTTTGACATGTTTTATGACGAGCTGCGAGTCACCCTTTACCAACAGCTACTTGCCACCATACGATAGTGCCACCTTGAGCCCATAGATTAGTGCTTCATACTCTACCATGTTGTTGGTCGCCTTGAAGTCAAGGTGAAACATGTATTTGACCTTCTCCCCGATCGGAGCAAGGAGAAGGACTCCAGCTCTGGATCCCTGCTTTTGCACGGAGCTGTCGAAGTAGAGAGTCCAGTAAGGTTCGGTGAAAATCGGAACCTTGGGTTCCAGCTTCTGCTCACTAGGGCCCCCAGGATTTGATGGAGAGGGGGTCCATTCCAGCACAAAGTCCACCAGTGCTTGACTCTTAATTGCTTGTCTTGGGACAAATTCAAGATCAAACTCGACCAGTTCCGCTGCCCACTTTGCAATATTCCCAGTAGAGTTGGGGTTATGCAAGATTGCACGCAGTGGATAAGAAGTTACCACTGAAATCTTGTGAGCTTGGAAGTAGTGTCGGAGCTTCCTAGAAGCAATAAGAATTGCGTAGAGCAGCTTATGCACCTTTAGGTACTGAGTCTTGGCATCATGGAGTATGCTGATGAAGTACACTGGGATTTGGACTGTCCGGACCCTCCCGAGGGGGCCCGGAGCTTCCTCATCATCAACCCAGACCCTCCCGGAGGGGTCCAAACCTTGTTCGGGGGCCTCTGGGTTCCTACTGGAGGAACTCGGAGCTTCTTCTGAAGTGATCCAGACCGTCCCAGAGGGGTCCAAATCTTCTTGTTTAGTAATAGTGACTCCCCCACTTGAAGGAGTTGGCTCCTCTGGCATCTTGCCTTGAGGATCTGGATCTGGGAGCTGGGACCCAGACTCGTCTTCAGGTAGCTCCGGACCCTCCTGAAGGGGTCTGGATTCCTGAAGTGGGTATGGTTCTGGTCTTTCCGCAACCAGGACCATGCTGACAACTTTGTTAGTTGCTGAAATGTAAAGCAGAAGTGGCTCACCAGGATTCGGAGCTACCAAGGTTGGTAGAGTGGTGAGGAGCTGCTTCAGCTCCTGGAATGCCTTTTCCACTTCTTAAGACCATTGGAATGGTCTGGACTTCCTCAATAACTTGAAGAAGGGTAGCGCCCATTCCGCCAGTCTTGAGATGAACCGGCTGAGGGAAGCTACACATCCAGTCAGCTTCTGGACGTCCTTGATGTGGGCTGGTGGTCGCATGTCTTCAATAGCTTTAATGTTCACCAGATTCGCTTCTATTCCTCGGTGGTTCACCAAGAATCCAAGAAGCTTTTCGGAGCTAACCCCAAAGACACACTTTTCTAGGTTCAACTTCGTGCGTGTGACTCGCAACTTGTCGAAGATAGCTTGCAAGGTGTCAAGGAATGACTCCTTGTTCTTGATCTTGACGACGATGCCATCAACGTACACTTCCACTACATCTCTGATAAGCTCTCCAAAAGTTTTGTACATAGGTCGTACAAATGTTGAAGCAGCGTTTTTGAGACCGAATGGCATGACAGTGTAACAATATAATCCATCTACTGTGATGAAAGAAGTATGCTCTTCATCTTCCCTAGACATTCTGATTTGATGATGCCCAGAATATGCGTCTAGGAAACATAGTAATTCACACCCAGAGGTGGAATCCACTATCTGATCTATTCTAGGTAGTGGGAATGGATCTTTTGGACATGCCTTATTTAGTGTAGTGTAGTCGATACACACCCAAAGCTTCCCGTCAGCCTTAGGTGCAACGACTGGGTTTGCCAGCCATTTTGGGTGGAAGACTTCTCAGATGAATCCAGCTTCGAGCAACTTCTTCACTTCTTGACGTATGAAGTTTTGTCGCTCTACTGATTGCTTCTGAGGCTTCTGGTGTACAGGCCGAGCGTCGGGATAAATATTCAGATTATGCTCGATCACTTCCCTTGGGATCCCAGGCATTTGTGATGGTTGCCAGGCAAACACGTCGACATTAGCCCGGAGGAAAGTGACGAGTGCGAGTTCCTATTTCTCATTTAGACCTCCCGATATACGGGTGGTCTGAGCAGCGTCGGAACCGATTTGGACGACTTTGATGGGAATGTCGGTGTCGTTGCTTGGTTGCACGCAAGGTGCAGAGGTTGAGCCTTGATGACAAATGCTCGGGGATTTCGGAGCTTGCTCCTTTCCGGATTCTTCCTCCTGCGCTGTAGCAAGCGCATGGAGTTCCTCCAGAGCAGTCACTCCAACGGTGCGATCTCCACAGATACGGAGAACACCTGCTGGTGTTGGCATCTTCAACGCCAAGTAGCCATAATGAGCAGCAACCATGAACTTGTACAAGGCTGGCCTGCCCAAGATGGCGTTGAATGGTATGTTGATCTGCGCCACGTCGAAGACCAACTTCTCAGTGCGGTAATTCTCCCGGGTTCCGAAGGTCACCGGGAGAGTAATGGCATCGAGTGGGGTTATGGCCCCTGGACCTACTCTGGAGAAAGGTCGAGAGGGGCGAAGATCCAAAGGTCGGAGCTGGAGCTTGACGAAAGCTTTGAAGCTTATGAGGTTCATCCCCGAACCTCCGTCCACCATTACATGGTGGAGTTGGATGTTGTTGATGGTAGGAGATACCATCAGTGGAAGTTGGCCAGCTCTGATCATGTTTCGAGGGCTCTGAAGCATCAAAAGTGATGGCAGTGACCATCCATTTCCGGTGCGGCTCCGCCCTGGCTGTGGGAGCTACTAAGGCCATGTCCCGCCGCATGGTCTTGAGGACACGTCGGGAGGTGATGTCCCACGAACCACCAAAGATGGTGTTCATGGTCTTCCGACGCTCGTTGTCGGAGATGTCGGAGTCGTCGTCGACGAAGGTGTAAACAACCTTCAAGACCTTTTTAGGGTCTTGAAAGCCTAACTCCTCTTCAGCCGGAGCTTCGTCGACTTTCTGTTTTCCTTCCCTTTGACGGAAAGGAACTTCTTTCTCGCGCTTGTTGTAGCGCTCGGCATGGTTCTGGACCTCTCGACAGCCTTCCAAGTTGTGGTTGTTTGTCTTGTGTATGGGACACCACATCTTGGAGCTGCCACCGTCTTCAGACGATGGTCGAGGTCGTTTCTCAGGGTGTGGCCCCCGGCCACCCGGAGCTACAGAAGCTGCAGCAGTAGGTGTGCCGGCCGACGGCTTTTTCTTGTCGTTGGACTTTTTCTTCTTCTTACCACTCCCAGAGGTAGTGTCTAAACCCTTTGAGGACTTTTTGTTGTCCTCCGGAGTTGGTTGGGAGTGCATTTCACGACCCTCTGCAGCTTTGGCGCACTTGTCTGCCAAGCTGAAGAGTTCCGTGACGTTGGTGATTTCCTTGGTTGCCAGCTTCTCCAACATCTTCTTGTCTCGTACGCCCTGTCTAAATGCCACAATAACAGAAGCGCTTGAGATAGAAGGTATGGTGTTTCGTACCTGGGAGAACCTCTGGATGAAGGATCGCAGGGACTCTCCCCCCTTCTTCTTGACAGCAAAAAGGTCCAGTTTGGTGCCTGGTCGGGTGTATGAACTCCCGAAGTTGGCAGTGAACTGTTGGCATAGTTCTGCCCAACTATTGATGGAGTCAGGCGGAAGGCTCATGAACTAGGACCTGGCGGTCCCATTTAATGCCATGGGGAAATAATTGGCCATCATGGCCTCATTGCCTCCATCCGCAAGGATTGCGTTGGAGTAGATTTGGAGAAACTCAGCGGGATAGACAGTCCCGTCAAATTTCTCCGGCAGGTGAGGTCGGAACTTCTGCGACCTTCTGACCATGCGTAGGTGCATGGCCAGGGCAGAACAACCTCCTCCTACACCCTCAGGAGCAGGACTGTCCCGAGCCTCTCGCCTCTTGCGAGCACGCTCGATATGGACGCGATTGTCCTGTTGACGGTAACGGCGATCAAGCTCCGCCCGGAGGTCGTGAGTCAAAAGCCTGGTTACCATATGGGTGCATCGCGCCCCGGAAGGCAGCGACATCGCCTGTTGAGACGCATCTCACCTCCTGTATTGGGAAGCGTGCAGGCCAAGTCTACCCGACATGGTCTGATGTTGCGATGGGGCCCGCCCCGAGGGGGGAGGACCTTGGTTGCTGATGCGATCGGCTGCTGCTGCTGCAACCAAGTGTTCCACATCATCCCTCCACTGCTCCATTGCACCCTGGGATGCTCCTGGAGGCGGTGGACGTTGGAGAAGAGCACGCGTAGCATGGAGCGCGTGTTCAGGGTTGTTGTTCACCGATGCCGTGACCGACGCAGATGCCCCATCTCGTTGTCCAGCTTGATTCGCCGGTGCGGGCGGTGGCGGCGGTGGCATGACTCCTGCTGGAGCCACAACACCTGCTGGCTGCTGCATGTTGGAGGGGTTGCCTCCAGCAGGTTGCGCAGCAGGGTTGCCAGCAGAGTTCACCATCCTTGAATCTCGGGCGCCCCCCTTCCTGGCGCGCCAACTATCGGAGTCTGGTTCCGACAATTCTCTCGGTACTACCATTGGCAGGAGTTTGTAGTTCAGTAGTGGGCGCGCAGAGATTCAGAACACTATGGCAAGTTGACACGAGGATTTACGTGGTTCGGGCCACCTAAGCGTAATACCCTACTCCACGGGGTGTGTAGTTGTTGTATTGGGCGTCTTAGCACTTGTGAGCATGTGTCAGAGCCAAGTCTGGAAGTGTCTGGAGGAGAGTCAGGGATCGTCCCCTGTGTATCGCTCGACCAGTCCTTTTATAGTACAAGGACTGGTCGTTACATCGTTAGCCTGTCCCGACATGTGGCCCTGGCAGTTACTGATGCTTAATACGCAATTAATGAGCTTAATTACCCTTAATAACATGGTAACGAGCCTTGACAGCGCCGTTACTGGTGTTAAGGGCCCTCTGATCGTGTGTCATTAAGATGGTATTAATGACACTTAATCGGGTCTTGAAGTCTTCGATTGCCCCATGAAGGTCCGATCTGTTGGGGGTCCTCCAGTCTGCTTGTTGAAGTTGAAGGTCCGGCGGTTGGACACGTGGCGGCTCTGGAGCTTACCGTTTGGGACAGGTAGGTCCGGTGCTGTTATACACGTGTCAGGACCGGTGCTTCCCTCTGTCAGGGGTTAGGTCCGGAGGTGCCACACTGGTGTTTAGCCTGGAGCTTTCCCATGTGTGGGATGTAGCTCCAGTTGTAGGATACACGTGGCAACACAAGGACTAACCATAGAAGGGAGGCAGATCCGGTCTCGTATGACACATGGGGCCTTTGGAGGTCTTCAACTCAGACAGGTGAAGTTCCTTTAGTCTTTTTGCATTCCCAAGGGGTATACGGTACGCAGGGTACCAACACTAGTATTGCAGAAATTGGCTATGATACTCTACCTTTCTTAAGTTATCATGGGGCTTATGCTTTTTCATATTCATGAGTAGTTGAAAGGTAGAATAGCAAATGGAGCAAACATAGCCTAGAAATCAAGTTCCACTTAAATCCCGGAGAATTCAATTTAGATATTAAGTACCTCAATTTGATTCTCTCAATCAGTCCTTTGTGGATAGTGGAAATATTTCCTCACCAAAGCATTGTGCCTCTACTATTCCTACTCATTGAATATGGCTTGTATGTGGAGCTTGGTAAGGAAAGTAAGTACGCATATTTGCATCACATATATTGCTAAGTCAAAACAGTAAGCCTTAGGAGAATTCAAATCAAAACTTTTTGATTCAAGACTAGTGCATGTGTGATGGAGTGGAAGTGGATACATGAGATAACTCCTTTTTTGTATAATCTCTCTTTCTTTTGCAGGGATGAAACATGGCTACTTTTCTTTTCTCTCTCTTTTTTTTCTCATGCTTATGATGTAAGCATGCTTCTTTTTTTTTTCATTTTCTTTTTGTAGCCATGTCTTCTACTCCCTTTCTTTGCAATGAATTTTGAAGAGAGTGCCAAACATGAATAACATGGTATTTCTCTTTTTGTTGTGGTATGGTGGACATGATGGACGTTCTGCTTACTTCTAGTGTAGAAGTATAGCATGTGCAAGCGAAGTCTTAAATTCAAAAAGAGTTGAATGATTTCTGACATAGGTCTATACTAGTTTGACTAGGCTCAATGTGAAAGCAAATAGCATATGCATAAGGTTTTGTCTATGTATGAACATCATATGGCTTTAGTAGGTATTTCCAATCAATTGAGGGAAACTTAAATCTTTTTAGAATTTCTCTGGAAATCTAAGTTTTACTTTCAAACTAGGACTAGCATCCCTATTGCTAATTCTAATCTTGCAACAACCTAGAATTAGATTAAGCTTTTGCTACCCACAACTTCCAAATTAAGGTAAAAATATTTCAAACCAATGAAAGCAATATTTGGGGAAGAGCAAGTTGTAAACTAGAGTCTTAGGAAAATAAAACAGAGCAACTATTCATCATTTCATCTATGTGAATTCTAAATCATTCTTATCGCACATCTTTATTTGATGAAAGCAAATCTAACCTATTTTTTTATATATTTTTTTTAAAATGCAAGGTGGATGCTGGATGGATGGAAAATAAATATGCAAGGAATGTGATACTTGTTACCTCAAGTGGGGGTCCTCCCCCAAGCTTGTTCTTCAACTACCTCCGTGATAAGGGTTGAACCCTTGATGATGGAAGTACGCTGCAAGATCGGCTTGTTGTAGTTGTAGCGCCGTGTTGAAGTTGGTGAATTGAGCATCCATGTGTTGTTGCCAATCCTGGGTACCTTGAATATGCTCCTTGAGTGTGTTGTATATGTCACCCGTTCTCGCTTCAAGTTCTCTCATACATCTAGTGAGTTCTATCATTCCTTGGCTATAGTCATGATGACTTCTAGCCAAAAAGGAACGACGTCCTCTCATGGACATTGGGGGCAAGCTGCTAGAGATTGAAGTGGATAAGGGTGGATCCCTTTGCCATTCTTGCCAAGATGATCCCCCAGTCTCATACGTCGGAGGTTGAGTCCATCCGGGCACATAACCCGTTGGTTTCTCATCCTCTTGGTATTCATGGACCGAAGATATTATCGGTGGCATGCCTGTGGCTGCATCCCTCGCACGATTCCTTGTTACCCTGCCAGAGACATTACTTCTTCTTACTTCCTCAAGGAGAAGAAGATAAATGGTTAGCCTCTGGCATTTGTACAAATGAAAATCCGAGTTAGGTAACCGAATTTCATTGACAAAGTCGGGATAGAAAAATATCAAGGAGCCATCATGATCATGCTTAAGGGTATGTCCTTGTACTAAATAGTCTTCATCAGTTAATTCTCTTTCAGTTTCAATATATTCAAATGAAGTGTATTTCAGTGCTCCTACCCTATCAGCAATATGATTAATCAATCAAGTGCATTCAATTGGTCCTGATTTTGAAAGTAATCTAACCATTGTGTCATCATGGCTTTGACTGGAGCAACTTTTATCTTTTTAGTCATGGCAAACAAAATTTTCAATTCATCATCTCGCACAACCCTAACATCTCACCTAGGGAACATAGTCATAGCCACCCATCTATGCATGAAGCGTAAGGTAGGGTTTTGGATGTGGCTATTCCTAGGAGTCCTACATGTGACCTCACTAGTTAGCTCATGCCAAAAACTTTGTTTGTTAAACTTAGGCAAATTGTCTAAATCTAGCAAACACCGTTTATGGAAGCCTAGGATGCTACCTAATTCTTTCCATAGGATGTTGTATTCTTTTTGAAATAATCTAAAAGTAATACCATCAAATGCTATTCTTAGCGTGCAAAGGAATTGGATGGTGAGAAGGCGTGAACCTTTCTCCTCTATGTGATCAAAGTCATCAAATCCAATTGCATGCCAAATAGAAAGAAATTTGGAGTCCATACCTATTTTGGAGATCAAATGTGGATCGTAAGCCTTGGTGTGGCGGAACTCATGATCTTGGAGAAGCCTGCGTGCTTGATCTTCAACTTCGGTTCGTATGTCGAGGTCGTTGTCATGAAGAAGTTGGTGTGGGTTGCTTCTCTATTCCATGGGAGTGTCCTCACACACACTTCTCCTCCTTGGGCTTGTACCCATGGAAGAGAGGCGTGGACTATAACCTTCACCATGGCTTGAGCTTGCATCCGCCTTCCTCTTTTCGAACAACATCTTCATGTATTTTTTAGTTCAACAAGCAAGAACAAAACAAGGCGAGAAAAATCCGGAAAGAAGCGATGTTTGGAAAACAAAACTCTCAACGAATTTTCTCCTCTTGAAAGCTTGAGTGTAAAATGCAAATGCATACAAAAGAAAATCTTTTTGGGGATGGATTTGAGCAAGAGTGTTGCAATGAAGAGCAAGAAAAACAAGGTGAGATAGAGAGTGACTTGGGAAGGTGTAAAATGATGTGGTGTGTGAAGAGAGGTGCTCCTCATGGCCACAATTTATAGGGTGCACCCTCCAACGGTCACTTGGGGTTCAAAATATAGTCGTTGGAAGAAGGGGGGCGAATTTGGCTCCACACCCTGTTCGGCTGACCAAGGGGTTCAGCCGGCCTGACAGGTGGCCCCCCTGGTTCCCCTTTTGGCAAGTGGCTCCCCAACGGCTATAAAGTTAGCATGTTGGTGAAATGCCACATGTGCAGCTCAGCAAAAATGTTTTCAAATAAAAACCTTTTTTCAAATCCAATAAAAAAATTTCTTTTGAAAAGAAAGAAAGAAAAATGATAGTTGAGAATATAAGATTCTCAACTTGCTAGGAAAAATCAAATATGCAATGGGAAAAATCCAAATGGGGTGGAAAAAAGAAAGAAAGAAAAACAAAGTGGGATAATTACCAATTTAACCTATTGGCGTAGGTCTCACCACTGTCCGATGAGATGGACATTCCTCCGTCTTCATTTCACATCCGGGCCCGGAGGGATGGGCTCGGACGGCTTGTCTTGCTTCTTCCTCCATTCCTTCTTTGGCGGCTTGGTGGACTTGGGCCTTCAGGAAGGCCCACACGATTCCATCGCCTTTGGATATCAGCGTGGTCGAAATGACGGATTCCCCTCGTAGATTAATCTTCTCATGAATGCAATGAGTAAGTCCACCTTTGGAGGTGTGACTTCGACCTCTCTGATGTGTTTATCATTCGGCCCATACTTGATTCGAATCATGGAGCATTGCTATGATCTTGGCCGAAAGTTAAACTTTTCCTCCTTGCCATTGATATGGAAGTGGATTTCTCCAGCTCCCACATCTATGCGAGCTTTCGTAGTGCTGAGGAATGGACACCCAGGAATGAGTGGTGTATCCTTCTCAGTGTCCACCTCTAGCACCACAAAATCCACGTGTATGAAGCAGTTCCGGATCTTCACAGGGATGTCTTCAGCAATACCCACTGGATAACGGACAAAAGAGTCAACCAGTTGTAGCTGCATTGGTGTTGGAGTCAGCTCTGTCAAGTTCAGCTGGTCGAACACAACCTTGGGCATCACACTGACACTTGCTCCCAGATCACAAAGTGCCTTCTCAAAGTGGTGACCCCCAATTGAGCATGAAATGGTAGGACATACGGGGTCCTTTTTCTTTTCAGGAAGCCTATTGAGGATGGCTGCACTGCAGTCTTTCGTAAGCTTGACAACCTCAGTGGTGGGCAATGGTCGTTTGTTGTTCAGTATGTCCTTGAGATAGCGAGCATAAGTGGGTACTTGCATCGCATCAATCAAGGGCACACTGATGTGGATCTTTTGGATGATCTCAACAAAACGGTTGAATTGCTCATCCACTGTTGGCTTCCTTTGTCTGTGAGAGAATGGCAATAAGTTGGTGTCTTCAGAGTGTTTGGCCATTCTCTCACCAAGTAATTCACTTGGGACATCCTCCTTCTCAGGCTCCGTTGTCCTCTTTTCTTGTGTGGGATATGGTGGGTCACGAGTGGTCTTTCCTCCTCTCGTAACCACTGCATTGACGTTCTCCACTGGGGCTTCTGGCTGCCCCGGAATTCTATTGTTTTCCAATGGAGGGACAACTGCAGCAAGTTGTGCCAGCTGAGTCTCCAACATCTTGTTGAAGATTAGTTGATTCTTGAATGCTGAGGATAGTCCTTTAATCTTGGCATTAATGTTTTCCAGGGTCTTGTCATTATCTGACACCTTCTTGGATAGGGCATCGTTGATCTTGAGTTGGCTAATGCAAGTTCTCTCAAGTTGGGCTGATTTCCAGGGTTGCCATTGTTGTTGTACCCTCCTTGAAAGAATGGGCGTTGTTGACCCCACCCTTGACCTCCTGGACGATAGCCATTGTTATTGTTGAAATTTCCGTTGTTGGCAAGGTATAGGGCATCCTCACGAGTTTCTAGGCAATCATTGCCCATATGACTCGTGTTGCCACAGACTTCACACGTGATGTGAGTGTCTAGGGCATAGGCATTGCCAGACACTTCACCACTGGCTTTTCCATCAATTTTCTTCATTAGGAGGTCCAATTTTGCAGCGATCATGTCCACCTCCTTCAAGGTGTGCATGCCTCGCTGTCGGGTATGGAGACGCTCATCGTTCCACCCCATGTTGGACACCATCTTCTCAATAAGATCTTTAGCTTTTTGCACTGTCAATGAGAAGAAGGTTCCTCTAGCAGCAGCATCCAAATGGTCACGAGCTGATGGGATCAACCCGTTATAGAAATTCTGAATAAGGAGCCAGTCATCCATCCCATGGTGGGGACAGGCTAGGATGTACTCCTGAAGCCTTTCCCATGCCTCGGGAATAGATTCTTTGAGCTCTTGCTAAAAGCTGGAAATCCTTCCACGTAGGGCATTGGTTTTGCCCAACGGGAAGAATTTGGCGAGGAATGCCGTAGAACACTTCTCCCAAGTGTCTACAGCACTTCGGTTCATGTAGAACCACTGTTTCGCTCTCCCAAGGAGAGAGAACGGGAACAGTCTCAAATGGACCGCATCCGAAGACACGTCCTTGATCTTAAAAGTGCTGCAGATCTCGAGGAATTGTTGCAGGTGAGCACTTGCATCCTCGTTAGCCTTCCCACAAAATGGGTTGGCTTGCACCATAGTGATGAGGCTAGTTTTGATCTCGAAGTTCACATCTCCCGTGTTAATAGTGGGCCCAATAGGCACATTGTTAGCAGAGGGAGCGGAGAACTCACGAAGGGTCTTCTGAGCCATTAGCGTTTGGATTGTTTGGTGCAGAAATGCTGGCTTGCTTTGCCGCTCGAATCTTCTGAGGAGTAACGACACAGGGTCGGTCTCTCATAAGAGATTCAGGATCTTCAACAAAGTTTTCCGGCAGGCGGAAACCAGACATACACTACCCTATTTTCACATTTAAACTAAATGTGAAAACAAAGAATGGTTATCCTACTAAAATCCTACCCAGGGTTATATCCTATTCACTCAGTCATGTTATATCTATTTGCCTTCCCCGGCAACGGCGCCAGAAATGCTTTTTGACAGCTCCTAAGATATACTGACAAATCATTGCCGGCAACGGCACCAAAAATGCTTGTTGGTATTTCTTATGCACCATTAACTAAACATCTCCAACTAATGTGTCAGAAATGCTTGTCAATGGTTCTATTGGATCACAGAGTGAATTCCGCAAGCGCACGGAAATATCATTGTAGCATTTCTCCTTAAGAGTATTCCCAAGGGTGTCATTTATTTTATCCCAAAGGAAGGCGGGGAAGAGGTATAACAACCATCAAGTGGAAAGGGTAGAAAGGTCTAGGTAAGAATCTAGTAAGGATGGATAAAATAATAGTGGAGGTAGTGTGACACACACAAAAGCTTTCAAGTCTAAGGGGGATAAGAGGATCCTAGAGGTTAGTTAAGGTTGAGAGTTATGGAGGTACTCCTACTATGCTCTATTGTACATATACATAGTCTAAACTAATTATCCATAAGCTAGATCAATAGTGAATACTTATGCTATATGGTTCAACACATCGGACACGGGCTTACCCCTAGCAATACTAGGGCGACTCCCGCCAAGAGCATGTGGCATAGCCGAACGTGGAGGATTACAAAGGACAGATAGGGATGTCACCACCTACTGCCTACCTCTTCAATCTTTGGGTCTACGAGACATCCAATGCTACTTAGCTATCCTAGCGCCATGCTAGCATATTAAGTAATTACATTAAGAGCCTAGGCACAAGCCATCCTAAGGCAATGAATTGAATCATCATTGAACCAATGTTGATACACAACATAATTATCCATACTAACCTAGTTATGTTATAATTAACTAGACTATAGTGGGGGTCTATAGGTTCTATGATAATGAGATATGTTCATGATGAAACAGTCATAGAAGCTATAACTTCCACATACATGGACTCCACAATCAAACAAAAAACGCTTTGCCCAAGTATATGTATAAGTAGAGACTAAAGATACTATCTTTATTATGCATAAAGTCACAAATAAAAGAAAGAATACATGAGTCATACCTTTCCCAATGTAGGATTGGGAAGAGAGAGACTCATTACTCCTTTCCCAATTTGGACTTGGGACTAGAGACTCTCTCTCTACAACCTAACTCCTCTAAGACTACGGATGATAGTGTATACAATAGAGATGAAGCTCAAGTGGTGTGTGTTGAAGTGAGGGGTAGGGGGTCCTATTTATACTAGTGTTGAGGTTGGTTCCTGCCACCAAAATTGCGTGAATCAGTCACCATTGACTCCTTCAAGCCAGGAGGAGCCAATACGTGTCGTTTGACCGCGTTTGGCGCCAGGAAGGGGTCAGCCGAACCCCTGGTTTGGCTGACCTGGTCAGCACTCCAAACGTGGAGTGCTTCCTCCAGGTGGCTGCCAAGTGGGCCCCCTTGATGTATCTGGGTGATATACCATTGGATCTCCTCGGATACTTCTGTTTGTGTGCCATTTGATCCATGGGATGCCACGTGTCGTTGCCTGATGATATTTTATAGGATTGGTCCCTCTACATTTCCTCATTTCCTGCATAAAATGTTGCATACACATATTTCTCCATGTCCAAGTGGAATTGGGTTAGATAGAAAGGTGATGTGTGCAAGAAATGACAAATCCTTCACTTAATTGAGTTAAATTGATGGATGAAATTGGTATATAACAGCCGTCAACAATCTTCGTCTCCTTCGATCTAGACATCAAACTCTCGAGTCTTAAACTTTTGAACCCTTGGAATTCATAGTAAATACCTTAGATTCATCTTTTCTACGTAAATTATGGTTTTATACTTAACTCAAACTATACTCTAATTGAAATCGCCAAAACCCTAGCCATAATGGACTTGTCTGGTCCAGTGCGGACAAGTCCGATCAACTATCTAGTCAAGAACGGACATGTCCGGCCCAGTGCGTACTAGTCCAGTCCTTCAGTTCTGGAAATTCCTGGAACTTCTTTAATATTCTTTGAAATGACTTGGCACTTGTTCAAATATGTAAAACTCAATTGTAACTAGTTAGTAAGCAAAAATAGCAACCTAATAACATGTGTTACCACATAATAGCATCATTCATGCATGTCATGACATATTGAGTAATACATGAACATTTATTGATTGTAAGGCTTCTTTTGTATGTTTGTTGTGCGAAATAGAAGGTATTGCTCTAGAGGTGTTGTCGAGGACCCCCAGCACCAGAACTTTGAAGCTTTTGACCCTAACCCTTCTTAAGAGCAAGGCAAGTGTCATTGATCATTTTGATCTTGTTTTAAATGTTTTGTTTGCAAAATTGCTTACTTGCGTCAAATTGATGGGAAAACCACTTATAGGTGTTTACTAGACTTGTTTGACCAACCTTGTCACTTGGAATACATTGTAGGGAGTTAGGAAGGGTATTTTACTTTTTGCTTCGCTCTAATTTGGGATGGGAAAACAACCAAATGGCTTAACTATGAATTAATGAGCATGTATATGATGAGAATTGATGAATATTATCAAATTGTAATATGGTACATGGGAGATCCAAGCAAGCATGGATTATAGACTGGGTTGGGTTTTATGGTGGTTTTGCTTGCCTTAGATCTAAGGCCCGGTTCATGCGAGAATAAGCCAGGACAACAGTGCCACCACAAGGCCAAGTATGGGTGCGACATAGCTGAATAATTAGGTGTGCCGCAGGTATTGTATGGACCATTGGATGATGCGAGGAATGGGAGTTGAGGAGGGCTTCCCTAGGAACTGCATGGCACATGAGGGGGCCCGTGGGTGGGAGAATGGAGATTCAAGCCTGCTGGTGAAATCTTAGTGGGTCTGTACATACTAGTAGTCCCTTTGTAAAGCCTATTTTGTGATCTCTTGGCCACACACCAAAGGAAGTGTGAGATGGTATAAGTGAGGTTCATAGTCACCGAATGGTGATGAAATCATAAACATGTGGGTTATGTGGTACAATCTGCAGAGTGTTGAAAAACTATCATGATAGTTGTGCTCCCGGTTATGAGCACTTGGACAACTTCCATGATTAGAGTGGGAATTGGAAATTTGAGTATCGGAATGGTTTGGTTATGGTTATGGATTATACTTTGGTAAATGAGTAGGGCTATTGATGAAGGTGATAAATTGGCATATGGATGGATAATTATTGATGGATGCGATATGATGGTAAATGATGATGATGGATTCGTATTATGTTAAATATTGGGGTTATGGTGGGATTAATTTCACATAGACATTTTAGTAAGCTTTTCACATGTCTTATTAAAAATACTTTTCAGCAAATAGCAATTATTTATTATCATTCCTTGTTTAAGCTACATGTCATTATTTTCCCAAAACTGTTGAGTACGACATGTTCTCACCTTTGCAATTCCCCCACCAACAGTTTCAAGTGATGTTTGGGAGTACCCTGAGGTTAATGCAGAGTTCTAGGTTGTGCGTTGCCGTCGACTTGCCTGCGGTTATGCTTGGAACCACGCTATCCCATTTGCTTAGATTGCTTACTTAGGATTATTTCCGTTGCAGTATTAGTAGTATTAGTATTAATGATCATTAGAGTTTGAAATTCAAGAACCATTTGAATATTGTAATAAAAATACCTATTTACTAGTTGTGATGTGGTAATTTTCTTTATATCGTTTGTGAAGCACTTGTGTATGTGTGATGAACATCCTGGCCACACATATGCGTTCACTTGGTTCATTTTCGAAAACGGGCTTCACAGATGTGCACTCAACATGTGTTGAGTGTGTTCCATCATTCTTTGGCTAAGGTGTACCATACCTTCTTACCATAAAGGAATAATTTGTACCTCTCATCCATTGGGTGTGATCTGTCTTTCCTTGGCTAAGGTAATGATAACCTTTAACCACAGAGGAGTGATATGTGCCCAACATGTGTTGGGTATGATCTGTTGTTTCTTGGCTAAGGTACAATATACCTATAACCACAAAGGGATTACGTGCACTGAACATGGGTTGAGTGTGATCCGCTGTTCCTTTGCTAAGGTATAACATACCTTCTATCCACATAGGAACAACGTGCACCCAATATACATTGGGTGTGATCTTGTCACTCTTGGTTAAGGCACATCATACCTTTTAGCCACAAAGGAATAACTTACACCCAATTATTGAGGTAGTTCCCTTAAGCTTGAATGAGTGCTCAGAATAGTTGAGAGCATAATGCTCTCAACTAGTCGTAGTAGCCCATTGGATGCTTATGGAGGGTAACCATTTCAAATCTCTAGCCTCGCATAGTTATGATTGACCTTCGGGCTTAAATTCAGATAGGTGGCAACCATCCTCATTTACTCCTTGGCAAAGAGATGTTAAAATGGGATCCTCTAGGGATTCCAACAATTGGCTCCTTGAATGTCTGCATAGTAATATTACTCCTGCAAACTTCCTCTCTTTGATAGAGAGGGATGGTTAGCTCTCGGTACTTGTACGAATGAATTTTTGGGTTAGGTAATCAAATTTTCATTTGTACATACGGGGATGAACAAAATCAAAGATGCATTTGGTGCGATTTCAAGTGTATCCGTGTGCAATGTATTATTCATTGATAAGAGTGGGGCTTTATGGATAAATCAAGTTGAACATTTTCTAAAGCTCCTACTCATAGCAATGCAAGTGATATAAATACACTATATGGATCCCTTCATCTTGTAAAGTTTATAACCATCATAGATTTTACACGAGAAAATGTTATCATTTACACAAGATTCTCAATTTTATTCTCCTAAACTTTTCTAGGAATTTGAAATTTAGTGATTCCACATAAACATGTAATTCAAATTAAGATCGAGGATATCACTTATTCCTAGGAGTTTGAAATCTAGTGACACCATATATGTATGAAGCTCAAATCAAAATCATGGTCATCACTATGCCTAACTTGCTATATGCCAATTCACCCATTAAGTTAAGCTCAGCAGTTTTGTTTTCTAGACCTAGGCAAAAATGACTTAGTCTATAAAACAATGCTTAAGGGATTCTAAGTACTTGTTTCCATTTTCTCCAAGTAAGGTGGTATTTACTTTTGGAGATCCAAAAGACAATACCAACACTTACTCTTGTGAGGATGCATGAGAATTGAATGATGAGGAAGCGTCAACCTTTATCATAATTGCAAGCAAGGGAATTCAATTCTAAGGCACACCAAAAAATGAAAAATCATAAACTCATACCTCATTTGAGGAGTAGTTGAGGATGAAGGCCTTTGTGTGAGAAACTCACACTCTTGGAGATTGGTGTAGACTTGATGTTTTATGTCAGGCCAAGTTGAGGTTGGATTTGGCGATGAATTTTGTTGAGGCTTCTTCTTTCTCCTCCATTGGGACATCATCTTGAACATTTCTCTACCTTAAACTCAAAATGAGTTTGAAGGAGAGATGTGTTCTCAAATCCTCCCAATGGTGGCTTGAGCTTGATGTAGCCTCCTCTTTCTTGCCAAACCACCTCTTTACAATTTTTCTCCTGCTGCAATTCAATAAAGAACAAAAAACAAGTCGAAAACAGGTTACGTTAGACAAAGCAAATCTTACCCTATTGTCAAATTGTCTTGCCCGACTTGAAACAACTTATGAATGCAATGAGGCATAAAGCAAATCTTTTTGGGTTGAATTAAAAAATAAATTTAGTGGTCATGCCCAGGGTTCATATCCAATTAAATTTCTTTCCTAAGTCAAAGCTTTAGTTTTATGATGGTTGGAAATTTTACTTTCACATGCTAGTATGGAAATTCAAACATGCTAAATGCAAATGCAAAATTTGATGGGAAATTCAAATATGCAATTTGGAAAATAAATATGAGATAACTATCAAGTAACCTATTGGCAAGGACTCATAGAATTTTCTTTGAAGTCCGATAAGTAGGATTTACCTCTGTCCTGTTTAGTGCGATGACTTGTTGTCCAATCCCGGAGTTGTAGATGTGGACAACTTCTCCTGCTTGACATGCCAAACCTCCTCTAGCTGTCATTTGGACATGTGGGCCACATGATGGCCCTAGCCTCTCCGTCATCTTGAGGAATACTTGTTGATGTAGTGACGGATTTTCTCTCGTGAAAATATTCTTTCTCGAACATGGTGAGGCTTGTCCTTCTTTAGGGGTGCCACTTCGACCATCTTGATGTTTTTTTTTTAAATTAACCCATACTTTGATCATGGATCAAAGACTTTCTTGAGCATGATTACATGTGGGTTCCACAATCATAAGAAACGCTTCATCCACAATGTCACTTGCTCTAGGTTGCAAGGGCTTGGTCGAAGTGTAGGAATCCAAATAAGTGATAGTTGTACAACTTGGACATTGAATGCTCTTTATGTTTCTTGTCCTTGTCCAAGGGCTTCATGTGAATGTTGTCTTGATTTCTTGCTTGGCCATGGACAAGAAACTTCAAGGTGGGCTATTTGAACTTAAATCCCTTGAAATCCCCATAACCTCCTTGATTACAAGAGTAATGTTGATTCCACCCTTGACATCTTGTAGGTGATAGCCATTGGAGTTGATGTTTGAAAGGAAGAATCCTCATTGGTCTTTGGGAAATGATTCTCCCAAGTGGCCCATGTTAACATAGATTTTCACAAATCATGTGAATATCCATGACTTAGATCATCCAAACACTTCTCCATTGGATTGATCTTCATGATACTTCAATGGGAGGTGTAGTTCAATAGCTAGCATGTGCACCTCGTTAACTAGTGTTCATGGCAAGCTAAGGGAACAAGAACATTTTTCAATCCATCCCTTGAGTGGAGGCCATCTTCTGATCTATAATGAATAAGAATAGGACTCATTTAGCTCCAACACAAATCCAGTTATCCCATGACATGAGTGTTGGATGAAGAGCCAACTATCCACCCCATTGTGGAGACAAACCAAGAAGAACTCTTGGATCCTCCCCCAAGCTTGGGCATGAGCGTCCTTGGCTTCTGCTGGAAACTAAGATTTTTCTGCAAAAGGCAATGGTGTTTCCTAGCGGGCATTTGTAGAGGTACGCCTTGAATCATCTTGCAGTTGAACACTTGCATCCTCGTTGGCGATCCCATAAAATGGGTTAGCCACTATTTTCATACAAAAGGAGAAAACAAACAAGGGTAATCCTGTCGAATAACTGTTAGTACCTATAACTTAATCAAAAGTGATAGCTATCCATCACATCCTTTGCCTTCCCCGACAACGGGCCCATAAATGCTTGTTGGTATTTTTTAACACCACAATTCATCTCCGGGAAGATATGAGATCCGCAAGCGCACGGATGATACTGTTGTAGCATTTCACCCATGAGTATTCCCAAAGATATCATATTTATCCCAAAGGAAGGCAGTGTAAAGTAAACACTACTCTTATGATCAAGCTATGGGATACTAAGCAAATATCAAGACACGGGTAAGTTGATAATATGGGTAGTATGACACACACCTAAGCAATCTATTCTAAAGGGTAAATGGATCCTAATGGAGATTAGTCTAAGAGTTGGTGAGTTGTTTCTACAATGCTTCTAGTATACATATGCATAGCCGAAGTTAGATACTAATGAGCGTGTCAATGGTGAATTCTTATGCTAAGTTGTTGTGACGCCCGGTTCCGAAAAATGAAACAAGCTAACGCATATGTGTGCCCAGGATGTTCATCACACATACACGAGTGCAATCACAAACGATACACAGATAATTACTACAGAAAAAGATTAATTAACCAAATTTTATTACACAAACCAGATTATCCTCGAATACAACCTCTAATGAATATTTACGACAAGTTTAACTAATGCAGTGGAAATAAATTAATTAAGCAAACTAAACAGCTAAGCATAAGGGATAGGGTATAGCACAGCTCCAATAACACCACAAGCAAAGCTGACGGTAGACACGGCCTAGAACTCCGCATTATCACCATTAAATCCTGACCTGCAACTTTTGGGGGGGGGGGGGGGGGGGTTGCAAGAGTGAGTACATGTCGTACTCAGCAAGTGTGGAAAGTATGACATGTGGCTGATTCAAATGACGACAATAATAATGGCAAAGTGTTGAAAAGTACAGTAAAACATTTGAAAAGCAATATATTATATGTATGTGAAGTAAACCCATCATAATCATAAGTAATACCATAATACCAATCTGAATTCACTACCATCATCAATAATTCCAGATTTCACCATTGTCAATAACCATATTCAATACCAGAAATTAATCCATAACCATCCATAACCATTACCAAACCATAACCATCCCAAATTCCAATTTCCCTCTAATCATGGAAGTTGTCCAGGTGCTCATAACCGGAAGCACGGATATCATGATAGTTTTATTCACCTCTGCAGAGTTTGTACCTCTTTACCCACGTGTTCATGATTTCATCACCTTTCGGTGACTAAGAATCTCTATGCCCATGACCCGTCGATCACATTACACACTTCCGTTGGTGTGTGGCCAAGAGATCACAAAATAGCCTTTACAAAGGGATTACTAGCCTATTGAGACGCCACTGAGGTTTCACCGGTGGCTATGTCTCCCGCAGAGCACATCTTCAACCAAGGGCCCCCTCTTGAGCCATTCGGATCCCAGGGTAGTTCCACCAATCATCAACAAACCCAATCCGACTACCCCTTCCCCGAGCATCCTTAATGGTCCAAATAGCACTGGCAAAGACCTAATTAATCAGCTATGCCGCACCCATACTTGGCCTCATGGTGGCACTGTAATCCTGGCTTATTCTCGCATGAACCGGTCCTTAGATCTAAAGCAAGCAAACCACCATAACATCCAACCCATCCACATACCAACTTGCTTAGATCACCCATTACCATGTCAGATTTAACTAGTTCATGTTAACCATAATCTCATCCATGCATAATTAAATTGAGTTGTATAGTTGGTTTCCATCCCAGTTGATTAAGCGAAGCAAAAAGGTAAAAGCCCTTCCCGGCTCTCTACCATAAATTCCAGGTGACAAGGGTGGTTTAACAAATCTAATAAACTTCCTACCATAGGATTCCCATCAATTTGACACAAGCATGCAATTTTGCAAACAAAACATTCATTTTAAAACAGGATCAATATGCTTCAAGGACACTTGCCTTGCTCTTGCTGTTGATTAGGGTCAAAGCCTTCAAACTCTTGGTGTTGTAGATCCTCCGCGACACTCTCTAGCGCAAATCTGTCTAATACACACAATAAACATACAAGACGAGAAACACAATCAAAGAGTGTACAAATAATACTCAGTATGACATGACATGCATGATTAATGCAAATGCAAGGTAGAACTTGTTAATAGATTGCTTTTAATGATCACTAACTAATTCTAATAGCTATTAACAAGTTTATGCAAGTTTGGATTCGATTAGATCAAATTTTAGAATTAATTCAACACAATTTAACCAGATAGATCGGACTAGTCCGCTATGGACCGGACAAGTCCGCACTTCACGAGATCAGCAGATTAGGGTTTTCTAGATCGACGTAAATTCAGAGATTAGGGGTTGAATTCTCGTAAGGAAAAAGAGAATAGAAGGTATACCAGCTGTTTAGAACTCTAAAGAATCATGAAACTTGGAGGTAACACTTGGATCTTGATGATCTAGGGTTGGTGATGAACTTGGTGATGAATTGGTGGTGAAGGACGAAACTTGGTGGAGTTCTTGATCCTCCTTCGTTTCCTCCTCTTCTTCTTCTTGCTTGGGATCTTCTCCTCCCTCCTTGATGGTGGATCCCCACGAACTAGGGTTTGGGTGGGTGGAAAAGTGGCAAATAGATGTCAAACCAAGGGGTGGGGCTGTTTATATAGAGGTGGAGGCTAGGGTTAGATGGATTTCGAGTTTGGGATGAGTAGAGGCCGGTTTAGAGTCCCACATGGGCTCTAAAAGAGTTAGGCACGACGTACCTAGGCCCACTTAACGTGAAACCCAAGAAACAAGTCGTAAAACAAAAGATCAACTCGGAGTCGCGAAATATCGGACAAGTCTGGACAGGACCGGACTAGTCCGAAGTCGTCTAGAGAGAAAATCGGACAAGTCCGAATTTGAATAGAGAGGAAAAACAGACAAGTCCGCTGGAACACCGGACTAGTCCGGAAAAGTCCAGGGACTTAGCAAATTTTCAAGGATTCATGGAATATCGGACTAGTGCACACAAAATCGGACAAGTCCGAAAATTTCCAGGGGCAAAAATCGGACTAGTCCGCAACAAAAACGGACAAGTCCGTTTTTAGTCAGAGAGACATCGGACTAGTCCTCAGCAAAATCGGACTAGTCCGCACTTTCATGCGTTTTTAAGTGCGGTTTGTTCCAAATCAATTTTAAATGTTCCAAATCAATTTTAAACTCGTTCCTCTTGATGTGGGTTAATGTTAAACATGTATATGAGTGTATGCAAGGAATGATGCATGAAAATGAGGGTGTTACAGTTGTTCAACACATCGGGCATGGGTTTACCGTTAGCAATACTAGAACGACTCCCGCCAAGAGCCTGTGGCATAGCCGAACGTGGAGGATTACAAAGGACATGTAGGGTTTTCACCACCTACTGCCTACCTCTTCAATCTGTGGGTCTACAAGACATTCAACGCTACTTAACTATCCTAGCACCATGCTAGCATACTAAGTAAATACCTTAGGAGTCGCGACACAAGCCATCCTAAAGCAATGAACTAAATCATCATTGAAACCAATGTTGAATCATAGCATAGTTATTCATATTAACATGATCATATGATAACTACTTAGACTATAGTGGGGGTTTAAAGTGTTTACGATGATAGAATAAGATCATTATGGCATAATCATAAAGACTATTCCTATCACATACATGGATTTCACAATCAAACAAGAAACACTTCATCCAAGCATATGTATAAAGGAAGACTAAAGATAATATCTTTATTATGCATAAAGTCACAAATACAAGAAGGAATACATGAGCCATACCTTTCCCAGTTTGGAATTTGGAAGAGAGACTCCCTCTACTCATTTCCCAATGTGGACTTGGGACTAGAGACTCTCCTCTCTACAACCTAACTCTTCTAAGGACTACGAAAAGTATTGTATACAATAGAATGATGCTCAGGTGATGTGTGTTGAAGTGAGGGGTAGGGGTCTTATTTATAGCTGGAGAAGGGTCAGTTCCCGCCACCAAAAGCATGTGAATTAGTCTTCATCGTTATCAGGGCACCATAGGGAGTCGACACGTGGAAGTTGACCGCATTTGGCGCTAGGAACTAGTCGGATGAACAGGGTGTTCGGCTGACCTAGTCTTGTCTCTGTTTCACGTGTGCTTTCTCCAGGTCACTTCCAGGTGGGACCTATTGACTGATATGGGTGATACACCATTGAATCTCCTCAGATACGTCTATTTGTGGGTCGTTTGATCCATGCGATGCCATGTGTCGGCGCTTGATTGGCTAGGATGATACTTTTTAGGATTGCTCCCCCTCTTTTATCTCAATTCCTGCATAAAAAATCCCGCATGCACTATTTTTCCAAGGACAAGTAGAAATAGGTTAAGTAGAAAGGTGATGTGTGCAAGAAATGACTTATCCTTCACATAATTTCGTTATATTAACGAGTGAAATTGGGATATAACAGCCGTCAACAAACCTCATCTTCTCCCTAAGACGAGTTCAATGGATCCCGTCACCAGCCATGTATTGACATCAAGCAACACATGCACATGAACAAACAACCAAATCTTATGAGCATAAGTCCGTGACTTGACTCACGTTAGTCTGGAAACCACAACACCTTACGTCAGTACCTCACATAAGCATGTTGCAAACCATAGCAAAATGGTATCAGCCATAACAACTAAAACACGCCAAAAACTTAGCAAGAAAATACTAAGCAAACATTCCATAAGCCAAAAAACAAGTTTGAAACATTGCAAACTAAAAATGCACAATTATTTCAGCAAATAAAATTACCAAATGGACCAAAAGCAGCGCTGCAATGAAAAGGCAAAAGATTGGTCATTCCAATTCCAAACTCACATGCAAATCACGTGTCAGAAAGTTCGCACGGTCCTAACCAAGTAAAGAGTAAATATTACTCCCGAAAACACTCTCACCATGTCAACTCACGTGCAGTACATGTGAGTGAAAGTTCGGCCAATCCGAAGCATGAAACACATGCAACACACGTGAGAAAAAGTTCAGACGATCTGAAACCAACGAGGGTAATGATACTAATCAAGAACACATTGAAAAGTTCGGACAGTGTGTATCGGGGTGTATCGTGGTGTATTGGTGTAAGCTTCAAAACTTTGAATGCAAACCTTCACCTTTTATTTAATTGCTAATATATTCAACACACATAGGTCTCACAGCATCCGACGCGGCAAGATGACGAGTCTTCAAGCCGCGGTCAGAGGCAGTGTATACAAGAATCCTTTCGATCTTGTACAAGATAAGATCACCCTGGGGCCACTTGTTGGGCCCTGGACCCCACTTGTAGGGTGCCCGCCTTACTATATAAGGATCGGGCAGCCACCATTACAAAGGAAGATCTCATATTCACACATGCCACTCAAACACACTCAAGCAATACAAATATCACCGTGGAGTAGGGTGTTACGCTCCGGCGGCCCGAACCACGCTAAAATATCGTCTCACCCTACCTCATAAGCGTGATCGTGACCACACCAGAGACTAGCCCCCACCTAAAAAAAGAACCTCCACGGGCTCCTCTCAAAGCAGGTTCGAGGGATGTGTCCTTCACACACTTTGACATTTGTCGTGCCAGGTAGGGATCATTCTCTGAAGGTTCAACACATCCGTGTATATGGTGAACATCTAGCTCAGATCCGCCGCCTCTCGTCCCCCCCCCCCCCCCCCGTCATGCCCAGGGAGGGTAGGAGGGGGCCACTCCCAGCTTGAGAGCAAGTCGATCCAGACAGTCGAGCGGCCACGTGGTTGCCACTCCTATGGCAGCTACTGCGTCCACCACGTGATGGTTTCCTACCGCCACAACAACAAAGATGTTGTCGTATATGAGCGTGGACAGCATGCGGGCATGCTTAAGGTACCTTTGGCATATCTGAGGTCTTTGGGGTTTTTTCTCACTTGAAGTTTCATGGTGTCGAACGGTCCCTCCTCTGAAAGGCTCAAACCAGTGGTAGGTCCAAAGTGTGCAGCCTGCTTGGCTTGGTTCTGCACCCTAAGCATGTACACTTTGCCTCCCAAGCGCGGAGGCCGAGTACTAGGGGCCAGTTGGCTTATACTCCAGCTAAAGCCAGTGGGAGGTCCAAAGTGTATAGTCTGCTTAGTCTGGTCCTGCACCCTAAGCGTGTACACTTGAATGTGGCCTTGAGGGGGGTGAATAGGCTTTTAAATTTTCTTGCACACTTAAGCAAATTGATAAATTCCATGTGGACCGGACTTATCCGGTGCAAATGCGGACTAGTCCGGTGTGCTTGAGTAATGTGAATTGCTCATGTGCTATAGCAAAATTTGTATGTGTTGTAGCATCAGAATTTAAGCTCCTATTCAAACAATCTTGATTAAATGATCAATATTGCAAACTTGTACATGAAACACAAATTACTTGATAGACTAAATCTGATGGCGTAGATAATCAGACTTGCAAAAGTAAAAGAGTAAAGCACACGGAGACACGGATTTTTACCGTGGTTCAATCTCACCAAAGAGATCAAATCCTCGTTGAGGACGCCCACACAGAGCCAGGTCTCTTCAAACCCTTTCCCTCGTCAAGTCACCACACAAGGATGACTTTATTCCACTATCACGGGTAATCAACGAGTTGATGGCGCAACCTCACACGCTGAGGGCTCCGACAAAAGATTACAGCAAAAAAAGATGACCTAATACCCTCGAAAAGATTACAAGTTATTCAAGAGTATAAAGAGATAAAACCCCAAGAGCTCAATGACGCGTATACAACGATCTCCCAATCCCAAATCTAAATACTTAAAAGATTTCAGTTTTGAGGATCTTAGATGTGTGGGGAGATGTGTTTTTGTGCTCTTGGGACAGGTGGTGGTGCTACAGTTTTAGTTGTGAACAGTAGAATATGAGTTATCTTTATGTGGGGTCATGGATCTTCTATTTATAGTCTTTCCAAAGATGTTACCGTTAGGGATCCCGACGGTCGGACTAGTCCGTACTGGGTACCAGACTTGTCCGGTGTGCTGTGTAAAGTCGGCGTGAAATGTGCAGCACACTAGAAACCCTAAATTGTGTGAGGTATACCAGACTAGTCTGGTAGGAGTCCGGACTTGTCCAGTTCCCTGTGAACTTGAACATCAGAAACTTTCTCCGACTAGTCCGGTCCATAAATGGACTTGTCCAGTGCAATGTGTTATGAAACATCAGAGAGTTCAATGTACTAGTCTGGCTCCTGAACAGACTTGTCTGGTGCACAGTGCATTGAGTTTACATAAAGTTGAACGGACTAGTCCGGTCCATAAACGGACTAGCCCGATGCACTGTGAAGTGAGGTTCCAGAAAGTTGATTGGACTAGTCCGGTACATTAACAGACTAGTCTAGTGCACTGTGAAGTGAGACAACAGAGAGTTGAATGGACTAGTCCGGTCCATGAACGGATTAGTCTGGTGCTTAGTGAATTTTAAGATTGATTTTAAGCCCTTACCCCTACGCAAAGATTTGAGCACTTGGGGTGTGTCTATCACACACATTCTATACAACTAAGTACTTTGCACTTCATTCATCAGTTGGTCTTTTCTCTTTCTTCATCACTTCAATTTTCACTTTTTGTATGCACCAACCTATATCATTTTAGTTGGCATACATTCATCTCAACAAGTTCATTAGGATCCCATTCGTTTGTCATCAATCGTCCAAAACCCACAAGGGATGCCTATATGCACTTTCAACACTTTGCCTCCCAACGCAGCAACCGTCTGCTGAGGAGTCGGTTGGCTCATACTTCTACTAATGCCAGCAGGGGTCCAGAGTGTCCAAGCTGCTTAGTCTGGTCCTGCACCCTAACCGTGTACACTCGGCCTCCTGCACCCTAACTGTGTACACTCTGCCTCCACAGTGCTGCTGGTATGTACTAGGGGGTCGGATGACCCATACTCCTAAGCAAGTCAATAACCATAACTAGGATATTGTCACACTGTATTACCATGTTCATTACATTATGCTTCAATTTTAATCTTACTCTCGCATATCGTCCACCATATGCCTGGTTACATTTCCACTGTCTCGCCCCTAGTTGGAGTTTGTCTATCCTGCTACAGACAGACCCGCTTGTGGTGCCTGCAATGTGTTTGGGGTCTCCCGGTCACCCCCTTGCTTGGGGTCCTGTGGCACCAGACGGTCTACCCCACGAAAGGCATATGCCGAGCCGGAGGTTCAGGGTTTGTAGCCTACTTAGCCTAGTTCCATAACCTAAGCGTACACACCCTACCTCCCAGCGCTATGGCTAAGTACTAGGGGCCAAACGGATCACACCCTGGATAAGGCATGGGTCGGGCCCAAGATATCGTCGCACTGAATTACCCATGCACTATAAGCCCGGCTCAGGATCGTAAGACACAACAAAACTAGGAGCAAGGGGGAATCTGACAGGTGAGTGCAATTACTTTCTTGTCTATCATGCCTATGTAGGTACCTTCCAGGTACAGGTTTGGAACATCCACGCGAGACAGTATGATGGTGGCCCCACTTGCGGGATTGTCACCACTCCTGAGGTGGGCCCGGGGGCCACTATCTGTACCCTGCAAACTGTGTGCCCTGCATACAAGCAAGAAGAAGCTCCGGACCTGGCCTCCCCACTGAGGCGAACTCCGGAGCAGCCACGCGTCCTCCGGCTCCGAACCCTTGTTCCCACAGAGGAGGGCTCCGGGGCTGTCATGAATCCTCTGGCTCCGGACACTTTCTCCCACCGAAGAGGGCTTTAGAGCTACCACGTGTCCTCCGGCTCCAAACCCTTGCTCACACCGAGGAGGGCTCCGAGCTACCACGCATCCTCTGGCTCTGGACCCTTGTTCCAATCAAAGAGGGCTCCGGAGCTACCACACGTCCTCCTGCTCTGGACCCTTGCTCCCACCAAGGAGGGCTCCGGAGCTGACGTGTTTCCCATGACCTGCAATTGGCCGTTGGCCCCAAAGAGTAAAGAGTGGTGCATCCTGTCTTGTCGCACAATGAAGGCACGCGCCTTCCCCAAGCACACAGGCACGACACATGCCCCCTGTTAGGTATCGTTGTGTCCAACTGCATTGCAGTGAAGGCACAGCAGAGCTACCCCATGCTGCCAAGTGGGTAGCTTACAGCGATAAGACGAACGGGACATGCCCTGCCATCATAAACGACTACGCCTAGCCACTGGTGTTCGACGTGGCCAGACAGTGAGTCTTCAAGCCGTGATCAGAGGCAGCGTACACAAGAATCCTTTAGATATTGTACAGGATAAGATCACCCTGGGGCCACCTGTCGGGCCCCAAACCCCAATTGTAAGGTGTCCAGCCTTACTATAAAAGGACCGGGCCACAACCGTTACAAAGGATGAACTCATATTCACACACGCCACTCAGACACACTCAAGCAACACAACTCTCACCGTGGAGTAAGGGGGTACACTTCGGCGGCTCAAACCACGTTAAACCACTATCTCATCGTACCTCATACACGCGACCTCACCAGAGATTAGCCCCCGCCTAAAAAAGAACCTCTGTGGGTTTCTCTCAAAGCAGGTCCGAGGGAAGTGTCTTTCGCACACTTCGACAAGTTGATTGTTTCTTTGCACTCCAGGAGATCAATTTTGTTCCAAGAAACACAACAAACCCGCCTGTTGAGCAATGATCATCCAAGCATCCGGCCTAGTCAGCATCTGAGAATGCGCTAATTATAATTGAACCATATTTCTTAAATGACAGCCCAATTTGAATAGTTACTTGAATAAACCAAAGAATTCTTTTGGCAGCTACCCAGCGATCAGTAGTTGGAGCATGCAAATATTGTGACACTTTGTTTACAGCAGAGGCTAAATCTGGCCTGGTCATAGTCAGATACTGCAAAGCTCCAACCATACTTCAATAATTCTTCTCATCTTCATCACTCAAGAAATATCCACTATGGACCGAGAGCTTGTCACAGCCACAGGTGTGGGAGCTGGTTTGGAGTTGCTCATGTTTACTTTCTTCAGTATATCACGAGCATACTTTTGTTGTGACAGTACCACTCCATCTTGGATATTCTTAACTTCAATTCAGAGAAAACAGTGTACATCTCCAAGATCTTTCAAAGCAAAGTTGTTCCTTAATTCATCAAGCAACTTAGTGACCTATATTCTTGAGGAACTTGTGACTATAATGTCTTCCACGTAAATCAGCATAAAGATAGTCACTTCTGAACTTTGAAAAATGAAAAAGCGAGTGATATGACCCTGAAGGAGTGAAACCGAGTTCCTGTAACTTTTTACTCAGCCTAGAGTACCATGTCATAGGAGCTTGTTTCAAACAATATATAGCCTTTTTTAACTTGCACACATGTGAGGGCATACCCTTATCTTCATACCTAGGAGGTTGCTTCATATAACATTCTTTTTCGAGAATGCCATGAAGAAACACATTCTGAACATCTAGTTATCTTAGACACCAATTATTCGAGACGGCAATAGATAACACAAGTCTGATTGTAGCCACTTTAATAATGGGATTGAACGTATCTTCATAATATATCCGGTATCTATGCTTAATACCTTTTGCAACTAGGCGAGCAATATACCTGTCAATTGTCCATCCGCTTTTCTATTAATTTTGTATACCCATCTACGATCAATTATATTTCTTCATGTATTAGGAGGTACTAAATCCTAAGTTTGATTATCCTTCAAGGCTTGAAACTCCAGGGTCATCACATTTTTCCAGTGATGACTATAGAGGGCTTCTTGCAAGTATTTAGGTTCACCTGTTGCTGTAAAATTGGAGTACTAAATAGTGCCATTAGTATATGTTTCTGGACGATATATACCGATTGCAGTCTTGTTTGTGGCCGTGGCATAGGTGATCCAGCTGTGTTCCTCTCCACAGAAGATCCTTTGGTGGCAGTGACACTACGTGCGGGATCAACATCGCGTTCGGCGTCCTAAGCTTCACCCGCCTCGGTTGATTCAGTGACTACCACATTGGTGCAGACAACACCTCACTCGAATTCGGTGATGGTTGCCTTGGATCTGTTGCTGAATCCTCTTTGTTTCCAGCACTTGTTTTTCTCCCGCCTATTTGCTGAAAACACTACTAACACTGCCATTAGTTGCACCAGAAACATCCGGTATTTGGTCACTTAAATTTCTTCTACCTCTTTCTTCAATCTCTTGCAATCCATCAGTGCTTTCAACATCATTAGTGTTGTTAGTTATATCAACAGTACATGAATGTTCCCTTGTCGCAGATGAATATGGATCAAGATCTTCTGATAAAAGCAAAATTTCTTCTCTAAGTCTTGCTTCAGCATTTCCATGCATTTGAGAAATGGAAAAACTTCTTCATCGAATATCACATCCCTTGAGACATATAATCTTCCAGTTCTTGGTTCAAGACACTTAAAGCCTTTGTGCATAAGACTATTTTCAAGAGAAACACACAGAGTAGACCAAAACCCTAGCTTCCTGTTATTATAACCCCAAATCCGGCCAACATGCACATCCGAATACCTTGAGATTGGTATAATCTGGTTTATGATCAAGTAATAGCACGGTATGAGTCTAAATCTGAATAACTCGAGAAGGCAGAATATTAATAAGATCAAATTGCATTTATGAAAGCTTCATCCTAGAACTTCAAGGACATAGATGCATTTGCTATTAATGCAAGTCCAACTTCCACGATATGATGATGTTTTCTCTCAGTAGCACCATTCTATTGATGTGCATAGGGACAAGAGACATGATGAGAAATTGCTACTTTTTAAAAGAAAGAGTTCAACTTTTCATACTCTCCACCCCCAATCAGTTTGAACAGCAAGAATTTTTTGATTAAACTGCCTTTCCACCATGTTTTGAAACTTGTGAATACTTGAAAATCCTCTGATTTGTTTCTAAGCATAGATATCCATGTATATTTGCCGAAGTTATCAATGAAACTCACATAATGCTCATTCTCATTGACAGACTTAGGGGCTGGTCTCCAAACATCCGAATGCACAAGTTCTAAGAGATGATTAGACAAACTACTTGACTTTTGATATGGTAGTTGATGACTCTTTCTGACAAGCATCACACATGACTCTACTAATTTGACTTTCAACCACTGAAAGGCCACTATTCTTGATGACATGATCGACTATAGTAAGAGAGGAGTGGCCTAGTCGACTATGCAAAGACTCCAAGGATGGTTTGACTGATATTAGTCCTTGCTTGTGCTTGGATTTACTCCCTGCCTTGATCGGGTAAAGTCCCCCTATGCACCTTCCATCAAGAATTATATTCTCTGTGACCTGATCCTGATGAGAAAATGTCAGGGATGATATTCAATGAAAATTTTGTTATCCTTAGTAAGCTTATGTACTGAACATAGATTTACTTTGGAGCTAGGGACGTGAAGCATTATCAAAGATGTATGACTTTTTTGGGTGAATAAATGCATTTCCAGTATTACTGATATTCATACCTTTCCCATTGACTGCATGTACTTGATCTTGACCTTGGTACTTTCCACGTGTGGTGAGCTTGTCTAATTCACCCGTGATATGATTAAATCGCCCCTGTATCAGTATACCAATTCGTGTCTATTCCATATGATGGCATTGCATCACCAGTGAACATGTCTTCTTTCCTGTATTCTTGATCAAATCTTTGCTAGCAGTCAATTTCCATGTGATTCGGTTTTCAACAGATCCGACAGATCAATCTCTGGGTCTTGTTTGTATTACCCTGATTCATCCTTGAGTATCTCCTCTTTCACTTCTGCCTTGACCATGGACACTAGAGTTGTTCCTGCCTCCACATCCTAAGTTTCTACCTTTGCGACGTCCACGCATGGCAGAGTAGTTTTCTTCGCCATGAAGCATATCTTGTCTATGCTCAAAACTCAAGGCCTGTGCATACAAGTCATTGACAGACATCTGATCTAATCTTGCCATGATAGAGGATATTAGTGGGGTATATTTAGAGTCCAGACAATTCAAGATATAGGATATAATTTCTTCAACTTCAAGAATCTTTACAGCTCAAGCTAGCTCATGAGCAAATCTTTTCATCTATCCCAAATATTGAGCCATTGTCAATGTTCTCTTCTTTGTATTTGTTAATGAAAAATTTACAAGCGATCTTGGCCCTAGACTGTGAGGCAAAAGATTACTGAAGCACCTTCCAAGCTTCTACAGATGTCTCCTTCATCGCTACTAATGCCAACACTTCTTTTGAAAGTGAATTCAGCAAATATGACAGTACTTGTTGGTCCTTTGCAATCCATGTTATGTATTCTGGATTTGCTATCACCTCGGTCTTCTTATCTTCCTTGGCGGTGAGGCGATGAGAACGGCGCGGCTGGGGCCGAGGGCGAGGGACGGGCTGAGGGCGAGGGGATAGGGAGGGAGAAGGGGTGCCAGACCAGCCGACACAGGAGGCGGCCGTTGCGGTATCACCAGCGTCGGCATCAGGAGAAGCAATGAGGATGGCGGCGTCGGGAGGCGGCAGTCTGAGAGAGAGGGGACAGAGGCAGGTCGCATGTGCTGGGTATATCCCCTATTTATAACGATCTGTCAACGTCATAAGTTATGCACTAAATAATGACAGGACTTTAACTTACGACCACTTTAGGTTGGTAGCCGTAAGTTACCTATTAATTTATGATGGTTTCATTATTTACGATTTTGGGTTTGGGCTTCCGACCGTCGTATGTTGTGTAATTTACGACGACCGCAGGTAGCCGCTGTAAGTTGCTCTATTTTCAATGGTCGGCCATTGTAAACTAAGTTAGTCATCGTTGATGGTCCAGTTTCATGTAGTATGCGGAGATGGTCTCTAGTGGAGGCTGCACGATTTCATTGAGGTAATGCATCAATCGTATGCCCCTCTGAACTAGAAGAAAATGCGCCTTTCAAAGCAATAAATTTCTCACGTGAGATTCTCGACGACCAGTGGTCCAAGCACCGGAAGAAATGTTGTTGTTGAAGAACTTGCTGCCAGCATGTTCAAGATGCACTACTACAAAAGACATTTTTACAGGCACCTCAATTTTTCAAACACAGGCGGTCCTTAAAAATATGCGACTATGATGATGAATGATATAATAACTGCCTGTGATGAAAGAACAACACAGGCGGATTTTAAAAAGCAACCGCCTGGGTAAATACTCGATCTTCTCAGGCGGTTATTACTTAAGAACCGCCTGCAATAAAATAACATCACAGGCGGATTTTAAGAAATAACCGCCTGTGTAAATACATGATCTTCTCAGGCGGTTATTAATTAAGAACCGCCTGTAATGTAATGAACTTCACAGGCGGTTCTTAATTAACAACGGCCTGAGAAGATCATGTATTTTCACCGGCGGTCATTGTGTAAGAACCGTATGTAGTTTTTCAATTATCACAATCGGTGTTCATTGAAATTATAGGGATGTAGTCATTGCAATTATCACAACCTTATGTAGTCGTTGCAGGAAAAATTGTATCAGGAAAAAAACATAGATGAGCGGATACTAGTACAGTAATGCATTATAGGAAATGCTCGATCACCAGTGAGGCTGGCTTAATTATGATAATAAAACATTAGAGGCTTTACAATTGTTCAAAGATAACATTTTACACACTGAGCACAAGTTTAAGTGAGCCTCTCTCTGTAATAGCTGCAAACAACGACGATGAAGCGCCCTGTCAAGTAGAAAAAAAACCATGCTACATTCATTGTAGATCGACGATGAAGCTGCCATCGATCAATCTAAATTGTACCGTCCTGCTTGCTCCCGAACACGTCTCTTATATTCCACTGGATCCTGAAAATATTGACATTATTTAAATTAACAAATGTCGAAGGAGGAATGACTAACCTACATTAGTCACTAAGTCAAAGTGTCATCTAACCTTGATAAGTAGATTATATCAATCATTTTCAACATCGGGCACATTTGGCTGATGCAGCAAACGCTAAACTTCAAGTAGTATAGTTTTGATTGTAAAAACACTGCACCACCCCTACGAAATATAATTTAAGCAATATAAGAAACTAGTTCAAATAAGTTCGACAACAATTAAGTAATAATTACATGATCAAAATAGGTCTATCTTACAGTCTCTTGATCAAGAATCCCGATGCAGAGTGCTCCCGAATGATGGACAATTGGGTGGAAGAACCGACTTGGAAAGGCGCATCTTGGAGGCACCAAGGGATAGTTCTCAGAGAAGGAGATTGTCAGGGGGTAGTAACCATCTTCCCATTCAATCTGCAAAAGAAATTAATAGGAGGATGGTGGTTAAACTCATATTGTACTTGTTCTTCATGACTTACCCCTTCTTTACCAGGGACGATGCACTGTCACTTCAATAAATCTCCTGATTCAGGCTTCGCAGAGAAACCCCACGCAGAGAAATGGAAAATACCAAAAACAAACAAGACGGAAAAACAAACTACAGTTAAGTTCATCAGTCCTTTACAGATACATATGTATATACAACCATGCGGCCGGTGTGCCATATGTACATACATGGGGATGGTTCTTGCGCCACGCCAAGCGCTCCTCCTTCAATCGGCTACACGCCTGAGACATCATTATCTAAAAGACCAAACTTCCAAATTATTGAGTCCAAACGCATATGTACACAAATGCAAAAGGAAACAATCCATATACCAACACACAAAACTGGCAGCTTATGAAAATATACAAAGAAAAAGGTAGCATGCAATGCATAGTAAGGAAACTATGCGAATTTACTTAGGTACCTCATGGCGCGATGTGGGACTGGGCAGAGGCGTACCTCCGCGGGGTCTTTATATAGGTGTCAGTTTTTCATAGGCGATTTTTAAATTTTTCACAGGCGGTTGGTGCTTAATAACCGCCTGAGAAGATGTTTATCTCAGGTGGGTTTTACTTACCAACCGCCTCTGATGCTGCTAAGATCCTGTCAAGCTAATCCCTGCACAGCAAGCTATTGTAGATGCAAGTAACACCCGTGGCTCATCATTTGAATTGTTGAAAGCATCAATTTGAAGCTTGACGATCCTTGGAAGGATTTTCCCATCCATTTGAACGATTTATTTCCCTCCTGTCCATCTGAAAACTTAGGAAGATGCTCCTTTCTCAGATTTAATGCCTAAATATATTGACTAAAAATCAGTACTCACTTTCTTAGTGCTTCACACAAGCAAGTAAGTGAACAACTTCAATCACAAATCTTGTTTTTACACTTACATAGGGATTTAATCTTAATATTTCAAGCATAGATTTATCAAATAAGTGAAGCTTCCTTATCACACATGTTAATGGCAGTTATAAGTGAAGGATGTGTCGAAGCTAACGAAATTTGAATCGGACTGAACATAAAGAGATCCTGCATATGAGTGGCAATATCCAGGTTAAACAACGTGAAGGCAGTCATCATAGCTTCATGTTGTCTAACCTGGACATTGTCACTCATATGCAACATCTCTTTGTCTTTAGTCCCATTGAGATTTCGTTAGCTTCGACACACCCTTTCCTTGTAACTACTATTAACATGTCTAATGAAGAAGCTTCAATTATTTGATAAATCTATGCTTGAAAGATTAAGGTCAAATTCCTTTGAAAATGGTAAAAACAAGATTTGTGATTGAAGTTGTACGTTTCATCGCTTGTGTAAAGCACTAAGAGAGATGGTACTGATTTGTAGTCAATATATTCAGTCATCAGAACTGATAAAGTAGCATCTTCGTAAGTTATCAAAATGGAGAGAAGAGAAAGAATTCTTGCAGGGCTTGTTTGGGTGTACTCCTATCCAAACAAGCCCTCAAATGGACAGGAAGTATCGTCAGACTTCAATTGAAGCTTTTAACAATCCAAATGATGAGTCCCCGGTGTTACTTGCATCTACAAGAGCTTGTTGTGAAGGGATTAGCTTGACAGGAGCTCAAAACAGAAGCTGAATTTAACAATGTTTGAAACATGCTATCTAAAGCTGAAATAGAACATTGTTCTAAGTTAATTTCAGAAGATACAAATATATACAATATATATCATCTCGCATTGCTATATACATTTTTTCCAGCATTGACATCTTCTCGCATATAGGGTTTCAAATTCTTTTTAATGCTTCTCTCTACGCGCTTGATGTTTTCTGGTTCAGTGAAAACGTACATCTCTTCATACTGATTACATTCCTCATCATTATCTCCCACATTCTCAACCCCAACAATATTTTGCTTTCCAAAAACAACTACGTGCATCTTCTCAGTTTCTAGATCTTGAACATAAAAAACTTGTGCAACATTATTAGAGAGAACCCACAAGTCATCTTTATAACCCACTTTATTCAAGTCTACCAGTATCAGCCCGTAATTGTCCACTTTCACACCATCAGGATGTTTGACCCATTAGCACTTAAATACGGGCATTACCATTCTTTTGCCATAATTGAGTTCCCATATTTCCTCTACGAACCCGAAGTATGTGGTCTTCTGCCCTTGTGAATCATAAGCCTCAATACGAACACCACTATTTTGTGCAACACTCTTATCGTCTTTTTCTTTAGTGTAAAATGTGTAACCATTGATGTCATATGCTTGCCATGATGTCACCAAAGCAGATGGGCCAGAAGCTAACTTCTTCATTGTTGCCTCTTCTATAGTGTTTCCGTATGGTATATTTTTGTCCATTAACCATTCAGTGAAACATCTTCTGTGCTCTTTCATGATCCAGTCCTCTGTGCGGTCTTGGTTTTTATCACGAAGCTCAATTTGGTGTTCCTCAATGTACGACTCAGCTATTGCGAGCTGTTGTAGTACACCAAAATGTGCACGATGTACATTCTTGTAATCTTGAACGATAAAAGTTTTCTTACCCACTCCGCCTCTCCCACGTAGTCTACCCTCATGTACCGGTATAGGCACACCTATCAATTTTCCATCTTTGATGTAATCAGCGCAACCCTCAATCACTTCTTCAGTGGTGTATCCTTCCATAATTGAACCCTCTGGGTGAGCACGGTTCCGCACATAACCTTTTATACTCCTAAATATCTCTCCAACGAAAACATATGATGTAAATAAAGTGGCCCCAATGCTTTTATCTGATCAACAAGATGTATGATTAGGTGTACTTGCATATCAAAAAAGGATGGTGGGAAACACATCTCAAGCTTGCACATTGTCTCGACGATGTATGTATTCAGATAGTCTAAATCTTCACGTGCTATCACCTTTTGCGATACTGCATTGAAGAAGTAACACAAACGTGTGATGACAACTTTTATATGCTCAGGTTTGATGACTCTTATTGCAATGGCAAGGAAAACTGTCATCATCATGTGACAGTCCTGAGAATTATAACCGAATAAAGACAAGTCTTTCATCGAGACTAGTTTGCGGATATTGGATGAGAAACTCGTGGGCACTTTGATCCTACGCAAGCATTCGCAAATTGCTTTTTTCTCTTCTAGCGTCAAGTTGTAGCTGGCTGGGGGAAGGTAATACTTCCCGTTCGCCTTTTCTACTGGATGAAGCTCTGGTCTCAAATCAAGATTTACTAGGTCCATACGTGAATTTAATCCGTCCTTTGTTTTCCTCGGCATGTCCAGCAAGGTCCCAATGATGCTGTCAAATACATTCTTTGTAACGTGCATCAAATCAATACTATGGCAAAATTCCAGATTCTTCCAATACGGAAAATACTTGAAAAAAATTAATTGTTTCTTGAAAGCCATGTCAGTTGTATCATCCGAAGATGTACTTTTCTTTCTCTTAATTCCTTTACTATTTTTTCCCTTACCGAAAGCAATATGAATGTTCTTGACCATTTCAAACACAAGTTTTCCACTGTAAGGCTTTGGTGCAGTATATTTTCGATTTTGTTATCAAATTGTTCTTTCATCTTCCTATACTTGTGTGTATCTGTCAAGAACCATCGGTGTCTCATGTACACCGTCTTTCTGGATGAAGTGAGGTATAGAAATCCAGTTCTATCCACGCACCTAACACAACCTTTCTTCCCTTTCATTTGTCCCGATAATGTAAACAGTCCGGGATAATCATGCACGGTAACAAATATCATTGCTCTTAGCGTGAAATACTCCTGCTTGTACTCATCCCATGCACGTACCCCTTCATTCCATAATTTCGCCATATCTTCCATTAAAGGTTCCAAGAACACATCAATTTCAATGCTGGGTTGTTTCGGACCTTGGATAAGAACAGATAACAAGATATATTTTCTTTTGTGACACAACCACGTCGGTAGGTTGTACATCGTTAAGACCACAGGCCATGTGTTGTGTATGCTCCTTTTTTCACCAAACGGATTCATTCCGTTTTTACCCAAGGCAAACCTCACATTCCTGATTTCCTTCGCAAATTCTGTATACTGAATATCAAAATTTTTCCACTGCTTTGCATCACCAGGGTGTCGTATATGTTTTTCATTCTTCTTGCGTTGCTCGGAATGCCAGCGCATAAGTTCAGCCTCCCTAGGGTTTGAGAACAAACGCTTCAAGCGATCAATTACTGAAAGGTACCACATCACCAAGGCAGGAATTTTTCTCTTATTCTTCCGTCTGCATCGCCAGAAGTATCGTCATCGTCACCTTCAGGACCAATAATAAACTTCTTATTCTTCTAAGTATTTTTCATGTTGGTAACATACTGGTGATTGTAGTCCTTCTTATATCTACTGACACCACAAATGGGGCATCTAGTTGCGAGCTCATGCTCTTTGCGATACAGAATACAATGGTTCACACAAGCGTGTATTTTTGTCACACCTAGTGCCATCGGGCAAAGAAGTTTCTTCGCTTTATAAGTGCTTCTGGGCAGTTTATTTGGATTTGGAAGAATTTCTGCCAGAAGATTCAAAAGATCAGAGAAACTACAATCGGACCATCCGTGCGTAGCTTTCAACTTTAGTAGTTCTAAGACTGCACGCAATGTAGTAAACTCTTTATCATAACCGTTTGATTCATCATATAAAAGCTCCGTCCCCGCATTCTGCAATGTCTCCATTTTACTTAAACCTTTGCTTGCTCCCATAGAAGTCAATACATATGGTTCAATGTGACGCAACATCTCCTCACAATCGAACTCATCATCATCATCATCAGCTTGATTGTCACTACCGTCATTGATATGAACATTATCATCATCTGAACCTCTCTCATCATCTTTATCCACATCATGTGTATCTAACTCACCATGCTCTGTCCATATTGTGTAGTTATTTTTGAAACCTCTTTTCACCAAATGAGATTGGATTACTATAGTATCCGTCCAAGCAATCTTAATTTCGCAGTCGATACATGGACATAATATGTCATCTATCTTTTGCAACTTCGCACGTCTCTTGGATGCTTCAATAAAATTTGCAACATTATGAATGTACATAGGATCGGGTCTTGGCATGTTATACATCCACGCTCGATGGTCCATGCTTCAATAATAGAATTTTTGTCAGATTTACAAAATTTGGCCACAAATATTCTCTAAAGGTCTTCTATAAAATGAATTTACAGAGACATAACAAGTATGATTAGGGCGACTAATGTAGGATACGGGCGACGTCTTGAGGCGGACGGAGTCGAAGGCGTCGGGAGCAGCAAACGGGGGTGAAGGATTGAAGTCGTGGGGCAAATAGGCCCAGTGGCATGGGCTAGGTCAGGGTGGAATCTAGGGATGGCAATTATACCCACGGGTACGGGTACCCGACGGGTATTGCACCCGACGGGTGCGGGTACAGGTGGATTTTTCCCGCCGCCCCCGACCTGATGCGATGGAGAGGCGCGCTGCTGGCCCCGGGAGCAGCAATCGGGGGTGAAGGATTGAAGTCATGGGGCAAACAGGCCCAATAGCATGGGCTAGGTCTGGGTGGGATCCGGTCCGTTATATCTTGACGTCGGATCCCATCCAACGATGGTAACTAAATGGGTGTGTTTTAAAACCATCTCCCTAGAAAGCTAACCCTAATCACTCCTTCGAAATATATGCAAGCAGGAGGTACGCACACACAAGTAGCATATTGAAAAGGAAAACACATAAAACTACAATTACAAGTTCGGGTAAACTTCATGCATCTTATATATATTACAATAGCATCTATTAATTAAACATCATATTCATATCCCATAATAGGTACAATCTACAATAAGCTTATTACAATATAGTCCATACATCAATATATAAAAGACCAAACTAGCAGAACACACAAAAAGGAAACAATCCATATAGTCCATACATCAATATACCAGAGCACAATCCATACAGTCCTTACACATGCAAAAGGACATAATCCATATACCAGAACACAAAAAACTAACAGCTTATCAGCTAATGAAAATATACAAAGAAAAAGTAAGGAAACTACATTTACCTTGCAGAGGCGTCAACACGGTGGGGAGGCGTCAGCACGGTGGGCTGGCTAGGTGGAGAAGTGGCGGTGCGGGGTTGAGCGGCGGCGCGGCAGTATGGGCTGGGCGGCGGAGCGGCAGCGCGACATAGGGGAAATTCGGCAGCCTTGCGGCGTCGATATAAATTCTCCAGGATTACGTTTTGACTGTGGTGAGGGGTCCTTATATAGGCGTCGGATTTTCACAGGCAGTTTTTAACTTTTTCTCAGGCGGGTTTTACTTACCAACCGCTTGAGAAGATATTTAATCAAGAATATTAATTAAGAAGAAGTAAATATCTTCACAGGCGGGTTTTACTTACCAACCGCCTGAGAAGAAGTTTATCTCAGGCGGGTGTTACTTACCAACCGCCTGAGATAATGTCCAATACTGTTCTTTAGTTTCCTTATCCCTTGCTTCTTTTTTTATTTAGATTCCAATATAAATACTCAAACATGTTTAGATTCTGCAAATTGTGTCCAAATTCGATGATTCTTTCTTCTACATTTGTATAAAATTAACATCTACCACCTGAGCAAAATATTTTAAAACTTGTATAGCTGACATTGTAATGTTTTGGTAAATATCAAATTAATTTCTACTCACATATTATTCACAATTGTGTATCTCATAAAAAAGATCCTTCACTCAAATTTGTTTGTATGAACATATTTGAATCATTTATACATGTATGAATTTTGTTAATTTTTTTAAAAGCATTCCAACATGTCAAACTTCAAATTATCTATCATTCTATCTAAATGCTCATATACATATGAGGCATTCATCAAATTATGAACACACATTGATTCAAAAAAAATCAAAAAACTTTAAAAAAATTCATAGAGGTTGGTATGATGAGTAAGAATGTCCACTGAAAAAATAAATGAAAAAAGCATTATATTCATCAAGATAGAAAAATGAAAAATAGCATTTGTTGTATGTTTTTTATGTTCTGACCAATTTCAAAGGATTTATGAAGTGAAATTTAATGGTAACCTTTACTTATCAATAATATTACAAGAAAGTGGAATTTTGCCTTTTTAAAGGACCCACATTTAATCAAGAATATTAATTAAGAAGAAGCAAATATCTTCACAGGCGGGTTTTACTTACCAACCGCCTGAGAAGAAGTTTATCTCAGGCGGGTGTTACTTACCAACCGTCTGAGATAATGTCTGATATTGTTCTTCAGTTTCCTTATCCCTTGCTTCTTTTTATTTAGATTCCAATATAAATACTCAAACATGTTTAGATTTTGCAAATTGTGTCCAAATTTGATGATTCTTTCTTCTACATTTGTATAATATTAACATCTACCACCTGAGCAATATAGCTGACATTGTAATGTTTTGGTAAATATCAAATTAATTTCTGCTCACATATTATTCACAATTGTGTATCTCATAAAAAAGATCCTTCACTCAAATTTGTTTGTATGAACATATTTGTATCATTTATACATGAATGAATTTTGTTAATTTTTTTAAAAGCGTTCCAACATGTCAAACTTCAAATTATCCATCATTCTAACTAAATGCTCATATACATATGAGGCATTCATCAAATTATGAACACACATTGATTCAAAAAAATTTAAAAAAAAATCTGAAAAAATTCATAGAGGTTGGTATGATGAGTAAAAATGTCCACTGAAAAATAAATGAAAAAAGCATTATATTCATCAAGATAGAAAAATGAAAAATAGCATTTGTTGTATGTTTTTTATGTTCTGACCAATTTTAAAGGATTTCTGAAGTGAAATTTAATGGTAACCTTTACTTATCAATAATATTACAAGAAAGTGGAATTTTGCCTTTTTAAAGGACCCACATTTAATCAAGAATATTAATCAAGATGAAGTAAATATCTTCACAGGCGGGTTTTACTTACCAACCGCCTGAGGAGAAGTTTATCTCAGGCGGGTGTTACTTACCAACCGCTTGAGATAATGCCCGATACTGTTCTTCAGTTTCCTTATTCCTTGCTTCTTTTTTATTTAGATTCCAATATAAATATTCAAACATGTTTAGATTCTGCAAATTTTGTCCAAATTCGATGATTCTTTCTTCTACATTTGTATAAAATTAACATCTACCACGTGAGCAAAATATTTTAAAACTTGTATAGCTGACATTGTAATGTTTTGGTAAATATCAAATTAATTTTTACTCACATATTATTCACATTTGTGTATCTCATAAAAAAAGATCCTTCACTCAAATTTGTTTGTATGAACATATTTGAATCATTTATACATGTATGAATTTTGTTATTTTTTTTAAAAGCATTCCAACATGTCAAACTTCAAATTATCCATCATTCTAACTAAATGCTCATATACATATGAGGCATTCATCAAATTATGAACACACATTGATTCAAAAAAATTTTAAAAAATCTGAAAAAATTCATAGAGGTTGGTATGATGAGTAAAAATGTCCACTGAAAAATAAATGTAAAAAGAATTATATTCATCAAGATAGAAAAATGAAAAATAGCATTTTTTGTATGTTTTTTTTATGTTCTGACCAATTTCAAAGGATTTATGAAATGAAATTTAATGGTAACCTTTACTTATCAATAATATTACAAGAAAGTGGAATTTTCCTTTTTAAAGGACCCACATTTAATCAAGAATATTAATTAAGAAGAAGTAAATATCTTCACAGGCGGGTTGTACTTAATAACCGTCTGAGAAGAAGTTTATCTCAGGCGGGTGTTACTTACCAACCGCCTGAGATAATCCTATCTTCTCAGGCGGTTGGTAAGTAAAACCCGCCTGAGGTAACCATCTTCTCAGGCAGTCAGTACTTAAAATCCGCCTGAGAAAATGGGAGTCTATATATACCCCTCGGCAGCGTTAGGAAAACCTAACCCGGGTGAAACACTTAGATGCCGTTAGGCTGCCAAAATTTCATTTGCCGCCAAGTGTTCGCCGCTGTCGCCGCCGAGCTTCGCCCTCGTCACTTCCAGGTACGCCGAGCGATGCCATTGCCGTCGCCGTCGAGCTTCAAGGTAAACCCTAAACCCTTCGACCTTCCATCTTCCTTCGTCGTGCCGCCTCCCTCACCGCCATCGTCGCTACCTTGCATATCCTTGGTTAGGGTTTGGGAATTGGAAAATGGTAGGCATCCTTGGTTAGGGTTCGGTGGAATTCAAAAAACTGTCAAGTTCGGTGGCATCTTTGGTTAGGGTTCAGTGGGGCAAGATTTATGTGGATGGTTATATCACGATAAATTGGTAGTTGGTTCTATGTGTCCGAAACTGTGAAATTGGTAGTTAGTAACAGTAGTATATTCCCTATTTCTGTCATCGACCTTGCATATGCCACATAATTCTCTATTAGGGGCAAGATTTAGCTATATTTGGTTAAGTTGAGCAAACTTGGCTAATTTTGGCTAACTTACATTAGATATAGTTATACTTGACTAACTTTGACTAAGTTATGCTATATTTAGCTATATTTGGCTACTTTTGCTTAGAGTTAGCTATGCTAGACTAAGTTTGGATAAGTCTGCTTTTATTTCTCTAAGTTAGCTTCATTTGAGCAATTGTAGCTAATCTTGCTACCAAAGATGTCTGCACTTGTGACTCCATCAGCTTCATTTGAGCAATTGTAGCTAATCTGTGCTACCAAAGTTATGCTATATTTAGCTCTGATGCCAAACAAGTTGCTGGCCAACTCATTTGTGATGCCAGGAGCATCCTCACGCCCATATCTAGGTACCACTAGGTGTGGCGATGGAGTCTGAGCATATGCTGCCGATCTCTATGATACAAGAATGCCTTGGGTTGTCGGTGTAAAGTGAGCTTGCTAGTTGCTGCTGCTGCTATCAGTCTCTTGCTTGATCAGTTATAGGTCCAGAGCTAGGCACTGCCTAGTAAACCTCAAGAACGTGGTCGCCACTCTGAACGAAGCTAGCCTATTTAGAATAAGAAGATAAAATTGCCATTGCTGGTGAGCAACTTTAACATGCTTGTCACCCTCGCAATGTATAGGAACCTTTTGGTCAGTTGCCTTAAATCCTAGAATGCCTTATCAAATCCTAGAATGCTTCCATCTTTTTCTTCATGCAACACATCATGTAGAGTTAATATGCAATTTATTAGATTTTTTGTCTTATTAGATCTAGCATGGAAAGACCTAAGAAGACTGGTCCTGGTAGTAACAATAAAGAAGACAATATGGAGTTTACTAACTCCACCAATTCAGGCTCCTATCACAGTCCATCGGATCCTTTTCCGAATATAAAAATTAAAAAGACTTCAGTGGATCTAGACCCGGAATATGATCCTGCCGATGAGGTATGGATCACGAATCTTAACTTCAGCAGTTCAAGTTAATGTTGGTTGTCAAGTCTTTGAAGTCTTATAATTTTTTTCTACCTAGATTAATCGCGAAGACAATGAGGTGACACCGGCTGCTAAATTCGCAGAAGGTTCTCCAATGGATGAATCCTCAGCTTCACTCAAGCAGAAACGAGGGCAACGAGGTCCCAATAAGGGTCCATTGGACCGCATCATGTACGTAACAAGGGTAGGTCCAGGTGGGATTCCCCAAGAACCACTGGATTAAGTTACCAAGTACCGTAATGCATGCGATTTTCTTGTTAGGGAGGTTGTGCCGATCACAACCGAGAATTGGAGGAAATTACCCGAGCAGACCAAGAATGATTTGTGGGAAAGGGTAAAGAAACAATTCAAGTTCCCGAAAGGCACAGAAGAAGCAGTAAAGAAAGCAACATTGATCTCTTGCGGCAAGAAGTTTCATGGCTGGAAGAGTGAAATGAACGCTTATGTTAAGGCCGATAAGGTCCCTAGCCCGAGGAAGATGGGAAAAATCACACAAGCTCAGTGGCAAGAGTTTGTTCGTCAAAAGAGCACACCTGATGCTAAAGCTCTAAGTGCAACTAGGTCAGAGCTTGCAAAAAAGAACAAATACCATCATCACTTGGGGTCTGCCAGATATGGCCCCAAAGTCCAGAAATAGAATAAGATATTAGATGAAATTACCAGTAAGGGCAATCCTCACCCATTAGAAGGGTGCGATGAGTGAACTCAACGGTGGGTCTTTGCTCGGTCAGCTTTGACCGACGAGGGCAAACTTGAAAAGCCCGACTCTCTGAATGAAGTAGAGGATAAAATGAAAGAAGTAATTGAAAAGCAACAGAAGGGTCTCTTCAAGCCGAAGAGGGAGAATGACCAACTTACCACTATCTTAGGAAACCCTGAACACAGCGGACGGGTTCGAGCGGTCTCTTCTCAAATGTCTTGGCTAGATGGTTTCCCTAAAGATAAAGACACGTATAGAAGACGTGAGAAGTTTAAGAAAAAACTTGATGAAACGATTGCTCAAAAGGTCAAAGAAAATATGCAAGAAATCATGGAACAACTTAGACAATCGGGACAATTAGTGGCACCGAGTACAGTGATGGTTCTGGTGCAAAAGGAGCAATTAGTATCTCCAACAGCCTACCCTAGCAGCGTTGGTTCTGTGCCAGGCTCAGGGTCAACCCATAAGTTCCTTGTCGATGATATTGCTAACGACAAATCTTGTCGTCTTCTTGTCCCGACAGGCAGAGCAGGGAACAAAACCAAACAGGTTGCCACTGCTATAGCAAAGACTGATCGTGACTTTAATGGGAATCCACTTCTGTTGTATTATGTTGTGGTGCAAGTTCTTCAGATCATTGATAATGATTATAAAGATTATGAAATAGACCACATCACACCTGAGGGGATCACGACTCTGGGGCAGACTGTCAATAGATTAATCCTTTGGCACCGACACGATATCGTGTTGGACGATGAGCCAATTTCTAGCCCCGTTGCATCTCCAAATACTGCAACCCCATCTTCTAAGGCAAAAGTCCATGAATATCCACTCCCAGTCCAGGAATATCAACTCCCCCTATGTCTTAGAAAGGATGATAGTAACCTTGCAAGTAAAGGTATCCAAGAGCAACAAGTTGGACAACAACTTCAAGTAGTAACAGAGCAAGCTGTTGCTAGTAAAGAGCAACCAGTTGAGCAACAGCTTGAAGTAGTACTAGAGCCAGCTGCTGGGAGTAAAGAGCAATCAGTTGAACAACAGGTTCAACAAGCCAGTGTCCAACTTCCGACAACTACTCCTCGATCATTATTGCCTATCAAAGTTAGCCCATAAGAAAATAAGAAACCTTCATCAGAAGTGTCAAAGTATTTGGAAACTAGGAAGGAAAATATTATAAAATCAAGTGCATCTTATTCTTCTCATGAGCCAGAATTAGGAAATATCGAGGAGCGGGAAGAAGATGGTGTCATGTATAATCGGTGGACGGCCTTAATTAAACCAGGAGTTCCAATATACAAGCTTGAGGATGTTCCTCCTAAATTTGAGAATGGGAAGCCGCTCATGACATTCGTACAACTTAGCAAATAACTCGTCCCGCTCAGAAGAATGCATGAGTGGTACATCCTTGCCAGCACAAGATATGGTTTTAATTGCGTCACATTTCGTATTCCAATAGAAGCATTCTGGAGCATTGAAGAAGATAGACGAGTCATTTTATTTGAAGAGTTGCGTCCCCTTTTGCATCGGGGCATGCTCGAAATCAACCTGCTGCTCGTCTGGTGCTTGTAAGTGCTCTAATATTTTGTATTTGCTTTTCTTACTACACGCATATGCATTTCATGATATTATAACAATTCTGGACTTCTTCAATAGGATGCAATACATGGATAATGAAAAGTTAGTGCACAAGACAGGTATCCTTGACCCTACTAGGATCGCAAAGGTGCTATTCGACGTCCAGGCGGATCGAAACTCAGAACAGTTCAAGCACATGAAAAAAAAGATTTTGAAAAAGCAATCGCAAAACTTAAGAAGGATAAAAGGACAGAAGTTGCAGCTTACATAGGACATGCAATGTTTAACTTTGTCAGAGATGGCAAGGACCTCGTAAAGGCTCCGTACAACTTCGAGTAAGTTCGACACATGACATTGAAATAGCAGTTATTGGTAATTGTTAACACATGTGTTTGTGTGTTTGCAGTGATCACTATATAATGATCTTCATAAAGCCAACGTAGGGAAAGACAACAGTCTTGGACTCGGTCGATTTCGCACCAGATCGTTACAAAGATTTCCTTTCCATTTTGAAATTGTATGTTTATTCAATAATTTTAATTTACACACATTTAGAATGTGTTGACAAGTTTTATATGACATTTCTTGTATTACAGCGTTTGGCAGTTTTACGCGGAACAGCTTGGCGGTGAGAGATCTTCCAATACGAATGCATTGGACATTAAAATGTATTATGCTCGTCCGAAACTGCCTGCTGGGAGTGTCTTATGCGAGTATTATGTATGCGGGCATCTTCGGACCGTCGGCGTATATAGAGTGAATCGTGAGGATGTAAGTTATCCTTAATGTCGATACCTTATTTTCTTACTTTTGAGTTTCATTTTCATTGTAACTAGCATAGTTTAATACTTATATTCTCTGCTATTCAATATTACCAGAAACATTATTTTCATATTTTGATCCCAACTTCAAAATTCAATTGCTCATAGTACAACTGCTCCAAAAATACCAACTAAATTCCTGTATACTCTCACTTTGATCTATACTTTGATATTGTTCAAACCAACACATTCTAAACCTTGTTATGTGTTATATTGTAGCACACGAAGAATCTGAACGTAGAATGGCTGGTTTGTAGAAGTATTCCTGATGGAGGAGCTGACAGGATTGCTTCTGAACTCTGTCAGTTCATTCGTCGCGAAATTTTGCACAAAAAAGGGAAGCTCGTTGATGAGAATGGTGCAGCAGCTGATGTGCCAGAACTTTGCGACTATGCCAATAGAAATAGTTTTTAGTGAAAACTTGTAAACTATGAGATGAATTGTATGTGTAACTTGTACATATATATATTGTTTTAGTGAAATTGACTTCTGTGATGATAATATTATTGACTTTTGTTCTGTGATGATATTATTGATGTTTGTTCTGTGATTATATTAAATTGACCTGAAAATTAGAAATAACAGCAGTAGTACTACATAGGTTATACCTTATCACAAGCGGTTATTAACCAAGGGCTAGGCATGCCTGTGAAAAACAATTATCACAGGCGGCTAGATACAGGTAAAGAACCATCTGTGATAACCTAATTATCACAGGCAGTTACTGTTAAAGTAGAAACCGGGTGTGGTAAAAGGTTTTCACAGGCGGCTTGATGTATGTCAACATCCTCTTGTGATAACACCATTATCACAGGCGGTTAGTCATGCTGCAAGACCCGTCTGTTATAAGACAATTATCACAGGCGGATATATATGCTGCACAACCCGCCTGTGATAACTTATCTTCACAGGCGGCTAGCTTAAGTAAAAACCGCCTGTGATAATGTTTCTTCACAGACGGTATCACTTCTCCGCCTGTGAAATTGCAGATTATCACAGGATCTTCGTTTCAGACGGTTTTAAGAACCGCGTGTGATAATAGGTTTGGAGCCGCCTGCGATAAGGCTTATTGTAGTAGTGATGTGTTCTCGAAGAGGTGACTGTGATACCATGTAAAGATTTGGTAATACGTCTGAGCCTCGATGGGAGTCCGCTGATCTTTATTTATACCAGAGAAAGCGGGTACAAGTTCCGTTTAGACTACATCTTACAAACTGAGTTTGTTTCTATACAAGATTGAGTTTATCTTAACAGAAATGCAATTTGTCAGGCGCCTGAAAAGAAGATTCATTTCAGATGACCTTTGGATGTGTTTTGAGATCCATGCTATGTAGTCTTATCTTCTTCCCCATCTCTCCCAAACTCGAACTCCATTCGCCAGAAAAACTCGTCATACCCGTCTCTGCTGCCGGCGGCGCAGAGCGGCTCCTGCCCGCGGCCGGCGGCCCGGCGGCGTATAGTAGTAGTGACCCACCGACGCGGCCGACGGCTCGGCGACGCGCGGAGATGGCGGCGCGACCGACGGTGTGCCTGACGGTCCGATGGCATGGCGGCACTATCAGGCGAAGATTCCGCAGAGGAGTGGTGTGACGCGACGGCCGGCAACCTGCGCGGCGGCGGCGCCACCGGTTCTGAGAACCAAGGTGAACTTTTTTTTGTCAATTGTGAATCTGTATTTGTAATTCGTAATTTGTAGAGTTATGTCAATTGTAACATAGTCAAACAAAAAATGTTTATGATTGATTAACCTATAAAATTAAGATTTAATGATTAATTATGGTTATTAGTTGTTAATAGTAGTAATTAACTGCTAATTGCTCTGTGACAAATAGACAGACCCTTATCTTAAATAACACGGACTCTATCTATACCTGAAGTTTCCTTCGAGCACCCGGCACCGGAAGCGAAGCGCCGGCTCCTCCCGCACGTGGTGGTCAGCTTCGTGCTGGCGGGCAAGGACACGACATCGTCGGCCCTGACCTGATTATTCTGGCTCATCGCCGTGAACCGATGGTGTGAGCACCGTGTCCACGAGGAGGTCGCGTCGCGCGGCGACGTTAAGGGGATGCAATACCTGCACGTCGCGCTCAGCGAGGCTATGCGCCTGTACCCGCTGGTGCCGTTCAACAGGCCGATCTCGGTGGCAGACGACGTGTTGCCGAGCGGCGCGGCGGTGCACGCGGGGTGGTACGCCAACTACTCTTCGTACGCGATGGGGCGGATGGAGAAGGTGTGGGGTGAGGACTGCATGGAGTTTGTGCCCCGGAGTGCTGGCTCGGGGCCGGCGGAGAATTTGTGCCGGTGGACGCGGCGCGGTACCCTGTCTTCCACGTGGGAACGCGGATGTGCCTTGGGAAAGAGATGGCGTACGTGCAGATGAAGACGGTCGCGGCGGATTTAGAGTGTACGTGGTCTCGCCGGCGGCCAGCATGGAGACGTGAGACGTCGCCAGCTTACGAGATGACAGCGACGATGTGGCTGCTGCTTGCCAGCTGGAAGAGACAGCTTGCCAGCCTTATTCTTCATGGATTCCTGCATAAAAGACTTTTGACACTGCTGCATGTAATAAACGCATACGGGGTACATAAGAATAAGGCTACGCGCACTCGTGTACTCTAAACCATACTCTATACATATTCTTCTACTACTTTTTCAGAATCTTAATCTAAATCCTGTAAATTTACACTATCCAGTATGCTTTCAAGTATCCCCCTATGCGAACAGTCTAAATAAATCAAAGACATGCGCGTCAAATTTGTATTTTTTTAATGAATGACTTCAAACAATCCTCTAGTGAAATAATCTAAATTATCTTTTAGACCATACAATATTTATCCTACTATCACTGTACCTTTACAATTAAATCTCACACGGGCAATATAAATTGAAACAATGAAGTGTGAATATTGTTGTCATGTAGGAGGGTTTAAGTAAAAAAATATTATGATCGTAGAATAAAGATCATATAGCTTAAAATAAAATTTTGCATTATTATTTCATATGAATGTTTGCATAGTTGCCGTCTGAATGTAGCATAGAGGGGGGGGGGTTGAATAGGCTTTTTGAACATTTGTCGGATCCTGAAACACTTAACAAATCGATCAAATACAGAGAGATCGGACTAGTCCGGTACTGTGCGGACTGATCCGGTATACGTGGACTAGAACGATCAGGATTGATCGATGATTTCAATTCTAGTGCCCTATGCAGCGGAAAGTAATTTGTAACTTGGATGTATCACGACAATGAAACTAGGTATGGCATAGATTAACTTTGATTTCCATGTTTCAACGTAAGTTACACAATATTAAGTAAACCCTAGAATATGATGAACAATGAAACAAAAAATGCGAGACACGATTTTATCCTGTGGTTCGATTCCCACGAAGAAAACCTACATCCACGTTGAGGAGTCCATAGAGGACCAGGTCTTCACCAACCCTACCCTCGTTGAATCGCCACGGAAGCTGATTCTATTCCACTAATCACAAAGGGGCAAATAACCTTTTCCAAGGGGCTCACAAGTTGAGGGCTCCCCAAGATTTACAATGACGAACGCCACCAAACACACTCGAAATATATGCAATAAACAACAATAGTGTGTGAGAGATTCAAACACAAGAGCTCAAGATCGTGTGGAACAAGTCTCTTATTTGATCAATTGCTAATCCTCAAAAATTTGATCCTCTTAGGGTTAGAATGTGTGGAGAGATGTGTATTTTGGGCTCTTGGAAGGTGTGACGGCGCAGGAGGTTGAGAGAGTTGGTTTAGGGTCATACACCTCTATTTATACTAGGGTTTCCAAAAGTTATCATTAGGGTTTGCGATGTCCGGACTAGTCTGTGGTGGACTCCGGACTAGTCTGGTGTGCGGCATGTGGAAAACCCTAAGTGTTCAGACATACCAGACTTGTCGGAAAATGTGCGGACTAGTCCATCTGGGCACTGGAAGTGTTCGGACTAGTCTGGCACATATTGGCCTAGTCTGGTGTGGTGAACCTCATGTAGAATTGAGGACAAGTTCGCACTTGGAGGACTTGTCTGATTTTAGTTAGAGAGTTTTCGGACAAGTCCGATGGATATCGGACTTGTCCGATGTTGTCGGTACCCTGCGTACCGGGTACCCCATGATACCGCAAGAAGTACAAGGGAGTTCCATCTGTCAAAGCCGAAGACCTCCGAAGGCCCCACGTGTCACACGGCGCTGGACCCACCTCCTTCATATGGGTAGCTCTGACAGAGTACCACGTGTAATATAAGACCAGAGCCAAACTCCCTATATAGGGGGGCTCCATACTTGACACGTGTACAGTGACCTTGAACCTAACCCCCATTAGATGGAAGCTCTGGTGCCTCCACGTGTATAGCGGCATCGGACCTACCTCCCCTCGAGGGAAAGCTCCAGAGCTGCCACATGTCGGGCCTCTGGACCTACGCTACCAACAGGAATACAGACGGATCTCCAACAGCATAAGAATTCAAGGGACACTTATTAATATAGTTACAAGGCCTGATTATGTGTCATTATTGCAAAATTAATGACACACGATCAGTAGAGCCTTAATATTTATAACGCCACAATTAAGGCACGTTGTCACGCTATTAGGGTGCTTAATCACACTTAATTTTGTGATTAGACAATAATAACCGCTGGGGCCACAAGTCGGGCCAGGCAACTCATGTAATAGTCATCCCTTGGTCTATAAAAGGGGTGTGCTACACGATACTAGACAAGCAAGCTCATACGCACACAAACACGAGTGAATCCTCAATACAAGAACACACACCCCGTGGAGTAGGGTATTACGCTCACGCAGCCCGAACCACGTAAATCATCTATGTCACCATCTTGTCTAAGATCTCTGCACGCGCAAACCGACATAAGAACCTCCGCAGGATACAATTTACTAGTACAGGGGAAAGTGTCGTTAGCACGCTTTGACATTTGGCACGCCAGATAGTGTGCTACGCCTGAGATCACAAGATGGTGAACTCTGTCGCAGGATCATCCAACGGCAACAACGTTATGCAACCTGCTGGAGGGAATTCTTCCAACATGCAGCAACTAGGGGGCACCGTTGTCCAGGCAGGCACCGCACCACCACCACCATCTGCTCCGACAAACAATGCTGGACAGTAGGATGGGATACTCGCGTCGGTCACAACATCAGCGAACAACAACCCTGAAAACGTGCTGATTGTTGTGCGTACTCTATTGGAGCGCCCACCAGTGCCCGGAGCACCTCATAGTGCGATGGAGCATTGGCGTGCTGATGTGCAGCATCTAGTTGCAGCCGCAGCTGATGCCATAAGCAACCAAGGTCCTCCCCCTTCGAGGCATGCACCAACCCAACGTAGGACCTTGTATGGAAGACTTGTTGCTCACGTATCACAGCATTGGAGGCGTGTTGTATCTCAACAGGTTATGTTGCTGCCTTCCGGGGCACGATGCAACCATACTATGTCGAGGCTTTCGACGCATGACCTGCGGTCAGAGCTCGATCGCCGCTATAGACAGCAGGATGGCCGCGTCCATATTGAGCGTGCTCGCGAGATGCGAGAGGCTCAGGACAACCCTGCTCGGGTGTAGGAGGAGGTTGTTCTGCCCTGGCTATGCATCTGCGCATGGTTAGATGGCCTCAGAAGTTCCGGCCTCATTTGCCGGAGAAATTAGATGGTACTGTCAACCCCACCGAATTCCTTCAAATCTACTCCACTGGTATCCTTGCAGCAGAAGGCAACAAGGCCGTGATGGCCAACTACTTCCCTGTGGCTTTAACTGGGACCGCCAGGTCCTGGTTCATGAGTCTTCTGCCTAACTCCATCAATAGTTGGGCGGAGCTATGCCAACAGTTCACTGCCAACTTTGGGAGCTCTTACACCTGACCAAGCACCGAACTGGACTTGTTTGTTGTGAAGCAAACAACGCGGGAATCACTACGATCCTTTATCTAGCGGTTTTATTAAGTACGCATTACCATCCCCTCCATCTCAAACGATTCTGTTATTGTCGCATTCAGATAGGGCGTTCGGGACTAGAAAATGCTGGAGAAGTTGGCGACAAAAGAAGTCACCAGTGTCACGGAGTTGTCCAACCTGGCTGACAAGTGCGCCCAGGCCGTAGAGGGCCGGGAAATGCACTCAAAGCCAGCTCCGGAAGCTAAAAAAAGTCCTCCAAAGCTGAAGACACTACCTCCGGTGGTGGCGAAAAGAAGAAGAAGACCAATGGCAAGAAAAAGCCGTTGGCCGGTGCACCTGCTGTTGCGGCTGCTGCAGCTCTGGGTGGTCGGGGGCCACACCCCGAAAAACGACCTCGTCCTTCGTCAGAAGACGGCAGCAGCTCCAAAATGTGGTGTCTGATCCATAAGACGGATAAGCACAGTCTAGAGGATTGTCGAGAGGTTCAAAACCTTGTCGAGTGCTACAATAAGCACCGAGAAGAAGCTCCTTTCCGTCAGCGGGAAGGAAAGCAAAAAGTTGACAAAGCTCCGGCTGAAACAGAGCTAGGCTTCTAGAATCCCAAGAAGGTCCTAAAGGTTGTTTACAACACAGTCGATGATGACTCTGATGTCTCTGATAACAAGCATTGGAAGACCCTCAACACCATCTATGGAGGGTCCTTGGACATCACCTCTCGCCGTGTCCTCAAGACAAGGCGGGGGGAAATGGCTGCCGTAGCTCCTACTATCAGGGTGGAACCACATTGGAAGTGGATGGATACGCCCATCACTTTTGATGCAATAGGCTGCCTCAAAAACATGGTCAGAGCTGGCCAACTTCCACTGATGGTGTCTCCGACCATCAACAATGTTCGGCTCTACCATGTTCTGGTAGACGGAGGCGAGGCACTCAATCTCTTGAGCTTTGAAGCGTTCATGAAGATCCAGCTACAACTCTCGGACCTCCTCCCTTCAAGGCCTTTCTCCAGGGTAGGTCCGGGGGCCATCAGCCCCCTCGGATCCATCACTCTCCCGGTGACATTCGGGACTCGGCAGAAATACAGAACTGTGAAGCTGGTTTCGATGTCGCTCACATCAGTCTGCCCTTCAACATCATCCTGCGCAGGCCTGCCTTGTATAGGTTCATGGCCGCAGCTCACTACGGCTATTTGGTGTTGAAGATGCTGACACCTTCAGGCGTTCTCTGGGTTCATGGAGACGGCACTATAGGAGTCACCGCGCTAGAGGAACTCCATGCGCTTGCCACAGCGCAGGAAGGAACCTCATGCAAAGAGCTCATTGCTCAACCCCCGAACACTCATCATCGAGGCTCAACCTCTGTACCACATGTGCAACCAAGCGGCGACACTGACATTCCCGTCAAAGTCGTCCAAATCGGTTCTGATGTTGCTTAGACCACCCGTATATCGGGAGGTTTGAACAACAAATAGGAACTCGTGCTCATCACTTTCCCCTGGGATAATTGTTGACGGTCCTTAAGTACCATATTTTGACCGCTAATTCACCTCATAACTTGCATGAAAGAAACACAAAACATAGTGGTAGGGCTATACACTAACCCAATTCCATAAGTGTTGGTGTCTATTTGTATGCAGGTGAATTATTACACAAAATACCAAAACATGCAGGGATGAATCCATGAAAATGGATTTAAACGAATCATGCGATGACACATGGCAACACATGGATCAAATGACCCACAAACAGAAGAATACGAGGAGATCCAACGGTGTTGCACCCATATACATCAAGGAGGATTGACCAGGTCGGCCGAACCAGGGGTTCGGCCGACCCCTTCCAGGCACTAATCTCGGTCAAGTGACACGTGTTGGCTCCTCCCGTCTCCCTGGAGTCAATGGTGACTGATTCGCGCGTTAATTGTGGCAGGAACCGACCCTTATCCACCTATAAATAGACCCCCTCACCTCACTTCTCACACACACCAAAAAATTTGAGAATAGTGCTACACTCCAAAGGTTTAGAGTAGTCCTAGAGGCTACCAAAGTAGAAGGAGAGTGTGGTGAAGAGTCTAGGAGAAGGAGGCTTGGGCTTGTCAAGTCCCTCTTCTACCCTTCTACCTCTAAAAAGTTTTTACTCAATCAAGTAAGCCATTGTGAATTCAATACAAGTTTGATCTTTTATTATTAGTAGTTTGCACAAGTAGTTACTTGTGGGTCCACTACTTTAATTCGTTAGAGGCTCTAGTTGTAGCTTTATGTTCGAAACATCTAGAGTAGTGATTTAGAACGTAAGCGTGGTTCTTAGGTTATAAATCATCAGTGGATATCTCTTAGGTGGTGACAGCTCTATATGTCCTTCGTAATCCTCCACGTTCGGCTATGCCATAGGCTCTTGGCGGGAGTCGTCCTAGTATTGCTAGGAGTAAGCCCGTGCCCGAAGCAAGCATCTACTGCAAACTACCTTGAATTAGGATCTAGACTTTGAATTCCGCTCTGTTCCTAGCCTACCAAACAACTTTGTGTCCTTGGGTGAGCTAGTTCGAAAGATTAGCACACACGTTCTTTGGATTCGATACCCTTGGGAATACTCCTTAAGGAGAAGTGCTACAACGGTATTTCCGTGCGCTTGCGGATAACTCTTTGGTGTTAAGAAATACCAACAAGCATTTCTGGTGCCGTTGCCGGGGAACAGTTGCTATTAATCTTCGAACCAAGATCACCCCCGTATCATATCCCCCTTATCTATCATCTTACCTTTCTTAGTCTTGCCTTACCACCACCATATAAATGGAGCAACCCACCATTCTTTCTTATTGTGCTCCGAAGGGCAAGTTCTGTGAGCCACCGCCTTCGGCAGAACCAACCAGCTATGAACTTCGCCCTGGCTTTATAGCCATGGTTCGGGAACAATCCTTCTTAGGAACGGATTGTGAAAACCCTTACCACCATCTACGAGAATTAGAACAACTGTGTTCATGCCTTCTAATCAAAGGTATGACACAGGAAACTCTCAAATGGAAGTTTTTTCCTTTTTACCTCACAGAAAAAGCCAAACAATGGTACAACCACTATGATGGGAAGACAAACGGTGATTGGAGTGAATTACGAGACAAATTTTGTCTTGCTTTCTTTCCCATTGGCCGAATTGTTTCCTTACGAAAGGAAGTACTATGCTTCCAGCAGATGGAGAAGGAATCCATAGGTGCTGCTTGGGACAGATTTTCTCTTTTGAAAAATTCTAGCCCAGATTTGTTAATCCCTAATCCAATGCTTTTGCAACATTTCTTCATGGGACTAAACAAAGAGTCTGCCCTATATCTTGACATTACGGCTGGGGGATCTTTCCTCCATAAGACTCCAGAAGAAGGCAAGGATCTTCTGGACAGAATTCTAGAAATTCTTCCTTCATTATGGGTCTTAATGAGCCTCCCCAAGAGGAAGTCGTGTCAAGAACAGAGGATACACTCTTGGACAAGGATGAACTCATTTCTTGTTTACCCCAAGCCTTGCCAAAGGAATCCTCTCCCGAACCTGAGACTACGAAGGTAGAAGAAATTCAACCCTCGCAGTTTCTATTTTACTTCGAGGAAGAGCTTTTTGAAGATTATGGAAATACCTCGAAGTATTGTTGCTATAGGAAACCTTCATTGCCACCAACTCCACCTGAACCACCTGACGGGGTGTTCGTGCTTCATATGGTCAAGGAGTTGACCTCTATCCTAAGAAGAGAGTGGACAACTGAAGTCGAGAATTCACCCGAAATTCTCAGATGACCTCACCTTTGGCTACCATTTTATGTTCTATTAGAGGGACACCAATGAGAATCCTATACAACCCTACTGTTGGAGCAAATCTCAATTCCGATTCTTGTGCTCTCGCCATTCTTGGCGATGTGCCATTGGCACCAACACGCAAATCTTTCCGAGATTCATTCGGAACCATTCTTGAAGGATGTGGGAGACAAAGATGTTGATGCTCTCCTAGATTTTCACGTGTTCGAAATCCAAGATTTCGACATCATGATAGGGATTCTCATAGAGAAACTTCTCATGGAAGTTCCTTTGGAAGGAAGCCTCAATATCAATCTTGGAGGGAGAAATTTCTCCATACCTATTCTGCGTTCAAAGAACACATCTGCAAAATCTCCCATCTAAGATGAGCCAATGGAAGAGGTTAGGACTCTTCAATTTGTAGAACCCCCTGAAGTTGAAGGAGAAAAGACTTCGTCCAAGAGGAGGATGAATTTCAGGAGGAAATTGAATTGCCAAATGAAGAGCCCTCCCCAAAACCTCCTGTTGAGCTCAAGATTCTACCTCCATGCCTACGTTATGCCTTTCTAAATGGCGATTTTGAAGCCCTTGTCATCATAAGTGACAAGCTTTCAGATGATGAAACACTCAAACTCATAGCCATGTTAGAAAGGCATAGAGCTGTTTTTTGATATTCACTTCAGGATCTCAAGGGAATTAGTCCAGCGTTATGCACCCATCGTATTCCTATTGACCCTGAGAGTGTCCCCTCAAGGGAAACTCAAAGGCGATTGAATAATGCGATGTGGGAAGTTGTCAAGAAAGAAGTCCTAAAACTTCTGCATGTTGGGATTATTTACCCTGTTCCTCATAGTGAATGGGTAAGTCCAGTTCAAGTAGTGCCTAAGAAGGGAGGTATGACGGTCGTTCAAAATGAGAGGAATGAATTAATTCCTCAACGGACCATCATTGGATGGAGGATGTGCATTGACTACCGAAAACTTAACAAGGCAACAAGGAAAAACCATTTTCCATTACCCTTCATCGATGAGATGTTAGAGCGATTGGCAAAACACTCCTACTTCTGTTTCCTTGATGGGTATTCGGGATATCAACAAATTCCTATCCATCCCGATGATCAAAGTAAGACCACGTTCACATGTCCTTACAGGACCTATGCCTACCGGCATATGTCCTTTGGACTGTGTAACGCTCCTGCCTCTTTCTAGAGATGCATGATGTCTATATTTTCAGACATGATCGAGGATATCATGGAAGTTTTCATGGACGATTTCTCCGTCGAAGGAAAAACTTTTGATCATTGTCTAGAAAATTTAGACAGGGTCTTACAAAGATGTCAGGAGAAGGACCTTGTGCTTAATCGAGAAAAGTGCCATTTCATGGTCCGGGAAGGCATCGTTCTTGGACACTTGGTGTCCGAGAGAGGGATAGAGGTGGATAAAGATAAAATTGAAGTTATTAAAAAACTTCGACCTCCTATCAATGTTAAGAGAATCCGCAGCTTTTTAGGTCATGTGGGGTTCTACCGATGATTTATCAAGGATTTCTCCAAAATCGCTAGACCCCTCACCAACCTATTAGCTAAAGAAGCTCCCTTTGATTTCGATGATGAATGTCTTAAATCATTTGATATACTCAAAAAGGAACTCATCTCCGCTCCAATTATCCAACCTCCTGATTGGACGCTGCCATTCGAAATCATGTGTGGTGCCAGTGACTTTGCTGTTGGTGCGGTCTTAGGCCAAACCAAAGATAAAAAGCATCACGCAATAGCCTACGCCAGCAAAACTCTGACAGGAGCCCAACTCAATTATGCCACAGCATGGTCTACACAGACCATGTTGCTTTGAAATATCTGCTTACCAAAAAGGATGCTCAACCCAGGCTAATTCGATGGATTCTTCTACTCCAAGAATTGAATCTGGAAATAAGAGATAAGAAAGGAATAGAGAATTCAGTAGCAGATCATCTTTCACGTATGGAAGTCACACAAACCATGGACATACCTATCAATGACTTTCTACGAGATGATATGCTCCTCAAGGTGACAGACTCTCACCCTTGGTATGCGGATATCGTGAACTTTGCGGCCACGGGATACGTACCACCAGGGAAGAACAAAAAGAAACTCATTTATGAGAGTCGTAGACACCTTTGGGATGACCCTTACCTCTATCGAGTATGTGCCGATGGCCTTCTTAGTAGGTGTGTACCATCAATCGAAGGCACCAAAATTTTAGAGAAATGCCATGCTAGCCCCTATGGTGGTCATTACGGTGTTTACCGTACTCAGGCAAAGATCTGTCAGAATGGATTCTATTGGCCTTCAATATATGAAGATACCAAGGAATTCATTCGCAGATGTTGGAAATGCCAGAAGCATGGAGGAATCTGTGCTCGCGATGCAATGCCCCTAACATACAATCTCCAAGTGGAATTATTTGATGTATGGGGTATTGATTTCATGGGACCTTTCCCTAGGTCTTATGATTACGAGTATATTTAGGTTGCCATCGATTATGTTTCAAAATGGGTAGAAGAATTGCCATGCAAAAATGCTGATTCCAAGCAAGCAAGGAAAATGTTCCATGAGATCATTTTCCCACGCTTTGGAACTCCCCGTATGGTCATAAGTGATGGAGGGTCTCATTTCATAGATAAGACCTTTTGGAACTTTTTAAGGGAACTTGGAGTCCAGCATAACATTGCTACCCCGTACCACCCACAGACAAGTGGTCAAGCAGAAACATCTAATAAGCAAATTAAGAATATTCTGCAAAATACTGTCTTGGAAATGGGAACGGGATGGAAGCAAAAGCTACCCGACACATTGTGGGCATATCGTACTGCCTACAAGACACCTATCGGCATGTCTCCTTTCCAACTTGTCTATGGAAAGGCTTGCCATCTTCCAGGAGAATTGGAACATAGAGCATATTGGGCCATCAAGCGGTGGAACATGAATCTTAACGAAGCTGGAAATCACCGATTGAAGCAAATCTCTGAGTTGGAGGAATGGAGAGATAAGGCGTACCACAGTGCCAGAATTTATAAAGAGAGAACCAAAAGATGGCACGATAAGAGGATTACGCCGAAAGAGTTCAAACCTGGAGATAAAGTTTTACCTTTTAAATCTAGGGTTAAACTCTTTGGACATGGGAAGCTTAGAAGTAAATGGGAAGGACCCTTCACTGCAGTAGAGACTTTCATCCCTTGGAGCAATCAAACTCCAAGGTGATGACGGTCAACTATTCAAAGTGAATGGGCACCAACTCAAATTATTTCTCGATTCCCAAAAGGATACATAAAAAGAATTTGATGTGGTAAATCTAATCGATTTCCATGCCATTTCTTTCAATTCTGTTTAAATTCTCCACGTCCAACTAATGGGCCCATCCAATTCTTTGTCTATGAGGCCCATTTAATCGACCCGAGAAAATGTGACCCGAACGGAGCCAGAAGGGGGTCGACTGACTGTCCCTTCGCGCCGTTCGCATTCTGTTTTCTTGTGTTGATCCTCCTCGATATCCTCCACAAAATCCTCAGTGAAACGCATCGTTCCCCGCCTATTTAAAGGACGGAAACAGAGATGAAAGTTATACACCTCATTGAATCATCATCTTCCTCCCGTCCCGACAGCATAGGATGCTTACTACTTAGGATTTTAATTTTTTTTAAAAAATTGTTTTCTAAAGCTAGGTTAAATAATGTAACCATCCTCATATTTTGATTTCAATAAAGTGAACTTACCAGTTGTAAGGATCGAATGCCCAAGAGGGGGGGTGAATTGGGCTTCTTTTTAAAAATTAAGGCAATAAAACTTAATTGCTAAAAGCTCAATTCCCTAAGCAAACAACCTATGCATTCAAGTGAATAGTAACTTTGCGATATACGAAATGCATAAGTGTAAGGGAGAGGAAGAGAATGCAAACTCCCGAGGAGACACGAGGATTTATCCTGTGGTTCGGCAAAATCGTCAAGATCTTCCTACGTCCACGTTGTGGCACCCACCAAAGGGTATAGCCACACCCAAGTCACCGAGACTAGGGATCTTTACTATTCTTCTCCGTTCGCCAACCTCGGCAAGGTGGAGCTCAAGCCTTGTACAACTTGGATCCTCCGGGCTTCCACAATCGTCTTGGCAAGCTCCGGAAGTCTCTCTCAATTACAAACACCAAGGGACACTCCCTTACAGCTCTCACTACACTAGAGACTCCACTCACCAAGAATGGAAGCACACAAGCACTATCTCTAGCTAGTTCTAGCCTATCTCTTGGTGTGTAAGTGGTGTAAATGATCTAGAAGTGGTAGCTCAACGTCTTGAATGCTTGAGGATGTGTAGAGTATGTCTGGTGATCAAGACTTGTCGAATAGATAGGTTGAAGGGGTATAAATAGCCAGCCTCCACGAAATAGACGTTGGAAAAGTAGGCTGACATCACTGCTCTACGAACACCGGATGATCTGATGCTCTCCCTTCAGTTATCGTCGGTCAAGTTCACTTTAGCTGATGTCACTGTGTCAGATATGACCGTTGTTAGACCTATGTTACTCTTGTATTCTCATCGGATGATCCGGTGGCACTTCCTCCAGAATTGGTTCAGACTTGATGCTTACTGGAGTGATTGATCGATGTGTATATTGCTGTACATCGGATGATCCGGTGCTACACTTGGTCCAAGGATATTGCATACTGTACTGATGGGCTGATGTAACATTGCCCTTAACATCGCATGATCCGGTGAGTACTTTGTTCTGAGGTCTTCTTCTTCTGCTGAACCAACTCGACCGATATTTTGTTTTCTGGAAACATCGGTTGATCCGGTGAGTTGATTTTGTTTGCTTCGAGTTGTTCTAAGTGATTCTTTTGGAATTTTCTCGATTGACCTCTTAGACACTTGTTGTAAATATTCTTCTGATGATTGTCAAGCATTGAGTGTTGTCAATTATGGTTGAATAACTTTGACATATGAGCTTTTACTTCTAATCTTCATAACATTGATTGATCTCATAAAGTGATTGTTTAGGGGTCTCCAATGATCATTAGTTGATGTTCATATTCATATAGATTTCATTTGATTGAGTGATATGGGAGACCTTGCATCCACAAATTCATTAGTAAAATCCAATGGTTGTCATTAATCACCGAAACCATACCTCATGGGGGGGCCTAGATGCTTTCAATCTCCCCCTTTTTGGTGATTGATGACAACACAACAAGTGAAGCATAATAATAATGAATTTAATAGTACGATACTCAAGAAGATATGCAATGAGTACAAGATATGGCATTTTAAACTTGAAGACTCAAAGGAGATTAATAACGCAAAAGATCAATCAATCAATAACTTAAGAGAATAAGTGCACATGAATACTCAATGAATAGCAAATGAGTAGCAAAAACACCAAATTACAAAAGATATAGATAAAATCCCCCTACAGCTAGGACAGTCTCCCTGAGGCTAGGCTATCCTCCCCCTGGCTCTACTCTATCTCTTCTCCCCCTTTGGCATCAAGACACCAAAAAGGGATCTGAGTGCCTAAGAACCCTGAGTGCTCGGAGCGATGACGAACTGGTCACCGTCGGGGGTGCTGTCGTCGAAGCTGCTGCCCGATGCTGCGACTGAAGCTGGAGTGGAAGTGGAGGGAGCTGTAGGAGCCGTAGGAGCCGCTGTCGGTGCCTGCTGAGTCGGAGCTGCTGGCAATGGGGCACTGACAACGGATGCCGGCGTCTGCTGGAACAACATCGTAGCCGGCAGCGGAGAGTGGATCGGTGTGCCTGGATCAAGGAGTGGAGACATGCTGATCGTCGGGATCGGCATGGTCGGCACTGGAGCTGCAGCTGGAGCAAGGACAGATGGGGGTGGAGCAAAGCCTGGCAGCTGCGACGGCAGGGCAATCCCGGTCTGGGTGTAGAGGTTGGTGATCAACCCCAGGATGCCCATCATTGCCTGCTGCGTCTACTGCTGCTGGTCGAGGGAGCGCTGGAGCATCTGATCTATCAGCCCCGTCAGCCGGTCAGTGTCCTCTCGCCTCTCGTGGGCGATCTGGCGCTGCATCTCTAGCTGCTGCTGCTGGAGCTCCAAAAGACGTGCTGCCTGCTCAGCTCGGGCCTGCTCAGCTGCAAGGCGGTCCAGGCGCTGCTGCTCAACCATCTGCTGGAGGAGGGATGTGAGCTCGGACGGCTGAGAGACCTGTGCCTCTGAGACGGGAGGTGGAGTAGGGGGTGGCACCGTCGAGCCTCCAGCCTCCGCATCGTGCTGCCTGGGTGAGGGAGGAGGTGGGAAGTACTCCTCAACACCGTCATCTGTGTCACTCTCGGACCAAATGTGCTGAAGGTCCTCACCCTGAGCCTCTGCCTGTGCAAGTCGCTCATCTTCCTTCTCCAGATCTGACTAATCCTCCTCTGATAGCCGAGCACGGACCTGACGCTCGACTGGACGGCCAAGGCGGCGGTCTCCAAGAGCTGGAGCACGGTAGTGGCTAAGCTGTGTGACACTCTCGTCAGTGAGACTGTCATGCATGGCAGACTCCTCGGGAACAACCATGGAGAGCAGGTAGCTGATCCAGTGTCCAAACACAAGCTGCCTCATCATGCCAACTCCATCAGTGATCACATCCTCCATCTCACATATGAGGATGTCCACAATATTGAACTCCATCCCGTTCATGAAGTAGAACAAGAGGGTCTACTGCAGGCTGGTGAACCCCTCTAGATATCCGGACCTCGGCAAAAGTGTGCGGCGCAAGGCAAGGTGCACTGTGCACGCAGCTGGAGTCAGCAGTGCCGGTACCCTCGGCTGGTCTGGAGAGAAAGACGGTGCAAACAGAGAGCGAATCTCCTCTAGTGGTGGTGCCACTCCTCCAGTGAGCGGCCTCCTCTGCGGGTCTGCCTGTCCATACACTCTCTTGTGCAGGCAAGTGTCGTGGAGATCCACTCCTAGCAGCTGTGCCAAAGTCTGTCTCGTCAAGTGATGGTGCTGGCCCATGAACATAAAGTCTATAGATCTGCGGCCCTCAGAGACGTAGAGGGTAGCGTAGAATACGCGGACCCAGTCCTCTACATAGGCACTCCTCTCGTAGGACATCAGGTCCACCAGCCCTCTATACCTCTCAAAGTAGGGGCGTATCTCTGTCTCGGCTGCTAGTGCAAGCTGATCCGAGTCCAAGAAGTTGTGCTGGAAGAGCTTATGGCCCCAACGTCTGTACGTCTCGTACAGCGACGCCTGAGTCAGGGTCCAAAACCGGTTTTCCACACGTGCCTCTCGGGGCTGCGGGAACCACTCCTCAAGCAAAACGCTCCATCTGAGTCTTCTGAGCTGCTTGGCCTTCATCTTCCTGTAATCTGTCAATCGAACACCTTCACCAACATGGACGTTGGTGTCCATCTCGTAGACGGCTCTCTGGTCTGCCCTGTCCTCTCGAAGATCGGCAGCAGACGATCTCGAACGAGGTACTGCCAGCGGATGACCCCCACGGGTCCTGGCTGAGCACCAGCGAACAAGCGGCACTTCCGGCTCTTCTTCTACCTCGGACTCATCTAGTACGGGAGGCTGCCTCGGACGAGCCTCGCGGATCCTCAGTGATCCTCCTCTGCCACTCTCTCGCTCCTCGGCGGCGCGAGCGGCCATCAAAGCCTTCTTTTCCTCCCTCGACAGCTTTTGCTTCTTTGCGGCCGGCTCCACAATGGCCTTGCCCTTTCCCTTCTTGTCACGAGCCATTGAGACGATGCGCGAGAATGAAGTTGATGATGTCACGCGCACGGAACGGTGACACGAAGATCGTCGAGGCCGGAAACCCTAGCGGCGTAGTGGCGGCCGTAGAGGGAGGCACCACGGCGACGCAGAGGGCGGTGGTGCACGGGAGGCGACGGTCGGCGGCGCTTGGGTGGAGCGGCTGCAGCGGTGGAGGAGAGCGGCGGCGGCGGCGCTGGAGAAAGCTGCGGCGGCAGCGTTGCTGCGGTGGTACAGCGACGACGGCGCTTCTGTGGTGGTGCGGCGGCGGCTGGAGGGCGGCGGCGGCCGGAGGCGGTAGGGCGAGCAGAGCGATGGCAGCGGAGGTGAGCGAGCGTCGGGGTCGGGGAGAGAGAAAAGAGGAGGCGGAGCGGCATTTAAAAAGTGGGTCCCGAACCCTAGCTTGAAATTTAACACTGGATGGACCAACGTTAAAAGATAGAGGCATCGGTCGAATGGCACAGTAAGGGTATTCAAAAAGGTACCGTTGACACCAGATGGTCCGACGTGGAAGGAAAAAGCATCGGTTGATTTCAGCACAGTTCCAGAAATGTGAACACCGGATGGACCGATGTTTCTCGGAATGAACTCGTCGGTTTATTTGTGTTACTGACTGAGCTGACCCTTGGCATTTGAACAAAAAGTGATTCAATGATGGTCTAGCCTAAGCATCGGATAATTCGATGACTACAAAACAGCAACATCCCATATATGTCCTTTGACCAAACAAACAAACAATGAGAAACACATGTCTCAGGACCTTTTGGGCAACCCCTTAACCCTCAAAAATGCAAGACACCGAGAAAAATAGGGAGGAAATTATCCAAATAAAATGTAAGGCCCATGCTTTGTGAGCTAGAGGATGAAGACTTCTATCTCTTTAAAGCATGTTCCTTTAGGCATTAACACACCTAACATTTTGTTCTTCCCACATCATATGAGTTGAGATATTGCATTTCAAACAAGTCTCTTTCTCATGAGGTGGGTTCCCCTTTGTGACAATCTAACATATGCAATGCCAACCAATTTATAATGCAGGAGATTTAAGTATGAGTGCAAGTCTATATGGCAAGTATCATGCAAGACATAAAGTAAATCTATCTTGCCAAGTTTGAACCTTTCAAAGGATTCTTCAGGGAGAGCCACTCTCCAAGCCTTGGGGAAACCCAAAAGAACCTCCATCCCAAGCTAACCCTTGCTCACCCCTATCCTTTGAAAGTTAGACAAGACCTATATGAGATGCATTCTTACATGATCATGGCAACTTACATGACGTTCGATGCATCTAGCACATTTAACTCACTTCTTAGCCTAGAAAAAGTTTTCTCATCAAGTGGTTTAGTGAAGATATCCGCCAATTGTTCTTCGGACCTAACACCTCGCAATGAGATGTCTCCCTTAGCTTCATGGTCCCTTAAGAAATGATGGCGAATATCAATGTGCTTAGTGCGGGAGTGTTGAACGGGGTTTTTAGCTATCTTAACCGCACTTTCATTGTCACAGAGGAGAGGCACACAACCAAGTTTAAAACCAAAGTCCAAAAGGGTTTGCTTCATATAAAGAATTTGGGCACAACATGCACCGGCCGCGATATATTCCGCTTCCGCCATGGACAAGGCGACGGAATTTTGCTTCTTGCTAGACCAAGATACTAGGGAACACCCAAGCAAGTGGCACCGACCGGAGGTACTCTTGCGATCCACGCAGCATCCGACAAAGTTCGAATTCGAGTATACCAAGAGATGGAATTTTGCACCTTTAGGGTACCACAAGCCCACACTAGGGGTATGCTTAAGATACTTAAGTATCCTAAAGACCGCCTTCTGATGCGATTCTTTAGGTGCCGCTTGAAAGCAAGCACACAAGCATACACTAAACATGATATCGGGCCTAGATGCGGTAAGGTAAAGCAATGAACCAATCAAAGAACGGTAGTTAGATTGATCAATAGGTTTACCATCCTTATCCACGTCGAGATGACAATTTGTTGCCATTGGAGTGCTTCTTGAGCTACAATCTCCCATCTCAAATTTCTTCAAGAGGTCATTGGTATACTTCTCTTGATAGACGAAGGTCCCCTCTTGAAGTTGCTTGATTTGGAATCGAAGGAAGAAGTTGAGCTCTCCAATCATCGACATCTCGAATTCCCTAGACATCATTTTGCCAAACTCATGGCTAAGAGCTTCATTAGTTGAACCAAAAATAATGTCATCAATATAAATTTGATAAATAAATATCTCTGTTGATGTCTTTGGTGAAGAGTGTAGTGTCCACCCTCCCGATCTTGAATCCTTGCATGATCAAGAAATCCCGTAGTCCTTCATACCATGCCCTAGGTGCTTGCTTGAGCTCGTAGAGCGCCTTGTGCAACCTATACACATGATTAGAATTCCTCGGATCTTCAAACCCGGGAGGTTGTTCAACATAAACAAGCTCGCTAATGTAACCATTAAAAAATGCACTTTTCACATCCATTTGATAAAGTCTAATATTATGATGTGATGCAAAGGCAAGAAGTATACGGATGGCTTCTAGCCGGGCGACCGGAGCAAATGTCTCCCCAAAGTCTAGTCCTTCAACTTGCGAGAACCCCTTGGCCACAAGTCTTGCCTTGTTGTGGACCACAACGCCATTCTCGTATTGTTTGTTGCGGTACACCCACATTGTTCTGATGTCGTTCTTGTCCTTGGGTCGCTCCTCCAACACCCAAACTTCATTGCGGATGAAGTTGTTAAGTTCTTCTTGCATAGCCATCACCCAATTTGGATCTTGGAGTGCTTCCTCAATGTGAGTGGGTTCTACACATGAAACAAACGAGTAGTGCTCACAAAACGAAGCGAAATGGCGAGAACGTGTACTTACTCCCCTTGACGGACTTCCGATAATTTGGTCCATTGGGTGTGCCTTGGAGATGCGTCCATGCCTCATAAGTGGTTGTGAAGCACTTGGCGGTGGTGATGCGTGTTGCTCTTCTTGTGGTTGGACTTGATCATGGACTTCTTCTTCTTCTTGATGTTGTGTGGCTTGTGAGTCTTGAGTCGGCAATGGATCATCCTTCTCTTCTTCATCAACTTGAGGCGCCATGGAAGTGTTGATGTTGGAACTTGAAGCTCCCCCTTGATCATGGCTCTCCTCAACTTTAGGCTTGATGTCTCCAATGGTCATGTTCTTCATAGCTTCTCGTAGAGGCTCATCATCTATTTCATCATGACCAAAACTCTCCTCTTGGGAGCCATTAGTTTCATCAAAATCAACATCACAACTTTCCTCAACTAAACCGGAGGTTTGGTTGAATACTCGATATGCTTTTGAGTTTGATGCATAACCAAGAAATATACCAACATCACATCTTCTTTCAAACTTACCGAGCCTTTTCTTGCGGTAGATGTAGCACTTGCACCCAAAGACTCGAAAGTAGGAGATGCTAGGCTTTCTCCCAATGAGAAGTTCGTACGGGGTCTTTTGAAGTAGTCTATGTAGGTAGATCCTATTTGCGGCATGGCACACCGTGTTGATTGCTTCGGCCCAAAACTTCTCCGACGTGCCATAGTCATCAAGCATTGCTCGCGCAAGAGTGATGAGAGTCTTGTTCTTTCTTTCGACAACACCATATTGTTGAGGAGTGTATGTGGCCAAAAACTCATGCTTCACTCCTTCCCTGTCACACCACTCCCCAATGTTGTAGTTCTTGAATTCGGTGCCGTTGTCACTCCGGACCTTGATGATGGAAAGTTGAAATTCCCTTTGAGCACGGTTGACGAAGGTCTTGAACACTTCCGGAATTTCACTCTTGTCACCTAGAAACAAAGTCCAAGCATAGCGAGAGTAGTCATCAACTATAACAAGACAATAGAGGTTACCGCCAAGACTTTGATATGTGGACGGTCCGAAGAGGTCCATGTGAGTAGCTCAAGTGGCTTGGAGGTTGACACCATTGTCTTCATTGGGTGGTGTGAAGCAACTTGCTTCCCGACTTGAAAAGTGCTACAAAGCTTGTTCTTCTCAAATGTGAAATCCTTCACGCCGATCACCATCCCAAGCTTGAATGACTTCTTGAGCTTGCTCATCCCTATGTGCGCTATGTGTCGATGCCATAGCCAACCCAAACTTGTCTCCGTAAAAAGACAAGTGGTCAAGCTAGCATCCTTGTTGGAGAAGTCTACTAGGTAGAGATGTCCATGCCGAAATCCTTTGAAGACTAGTTCTTGGCTTGTTTCACAACTCACTACAACATCATTTTTGCTAAAGGTGCACGTTAGTCCAAGATCACATAATTGTGCAATAGAAAGTAAATTAAAACTAAGTGACTTAACGTACAATACATTGGAAATAGATAAATCATTTGAAATAGAAATTTTACCTAACCCAATTCCTTGCCCTTAGAGTTATCACCAAAGGTGACTTGTTCATGATTGCCGGGGTTTTCTATGGTGGTGAACATACGATCATTGCCGGTCATATGTTGAGTGCACCCTCTATCGAGTACCCAATGCTTTCCTCCGGCTTTGTAGTTCACCTACACACATGAATTCAATTTTTAACTTTAGGCACCCAATCCAACTTAGGTCCTTGTATGTGTGATACAAGTGTTTTTGGGACCCAAAGTTGCTTGGGGAGCTTCCCCTTCATGCCCTTCATATCCTTGCCAATGAATCTTGCCTTCACCTTGCCATCTACTTTACTCAAGAGATAAAAACGATCATTGAAAGTAGATTTGTAGTTAATGGGCAATTTTGGAGAAGGCCGGTTAGGAAGAGGACACTCCCTTGTGTGGTGACCGGTGACCTCACAATGTTGGCAATAAGAACAACCTTCCTTGATGAAGCTAGTTCTAAGCTCCGGTGAGGGCACCTTTCCTTTTTTAGGCACCGGGAAGGATCCAAGTCCTCTCTTGTTGAAGGCTTTTGCTTGTTGGAAGAGGATTTCCTTGTGCTTGACTTCTCCTTTCGATAGTCTAGCCACACTAGTGCAGAGACTCTCAATTTCTTCCAACAAGTCCTTCTCCCTAGCATTTTCTTTCAAAGGCAAAGACTTGTGCAAGACATTAGTGGCATGAGAAGTAATGGATACCTTATCACTAAGAGTTTGTTTATTCATATTTTTGAACTCTTGATCAAGCACTTCATAAGCAAGGTTAAGTGTTTGATGTTCTTGTATTAACTTGTTGTGCTCTCCCAAGAGTGTTTGGTGTGCTAAGTTAAGCTCATGATGATCTAGCTTGATTTTAGCCTTATCCTCCTCAATTTGCTTGACATGGGATTTGAGCGTGTCATGCTCTTTAAGTATGCTTTCATACTTGTCAAGCAAATCGAGGTTAGCATTCTCAAGCTTGGCACGAGTTTCTTCAAGAGCTTTAACCTTACTCTTTTCCCTCTTAATGATAGTATGATATTCATTTATTAATGAAGTTAAATCATCGGGGGAAAGCTCATCATCGCTAGAGTCATCACATACCTTGGTGTTACCTTTAGCCATGAGGCACATGGGTGGTGGATGAAGAGGTGAGTCATCATTGTTGGCAATGGCAAGGCCGGTCAAACTTTCTTCTTCCTCTTCACTCTCTTCATCACTTGATTCTTCGTCGGTGACCCATTCGTTTGCCTCACACATGAGCACCTTTTGTTGACCATTTATCTTCTTTGGGAAGAGTCTTGCCTTCTTGCCCTTGTCATGTTTCTTCTTCCCAAAGGATCTTGGTTTGGGTTTGACCTCTTCTTCATTTTCACTATCTTCAAGCTTGCGGTGCTTGCTCTTGTGGTTCTCTCTTCTTTTGTCCGGTTTTGGAAAATCATAGGAGATGTGGCCTTGATCACCACAATTGTAGCAAGTCTCGTGGTCATCTCTCCTTGGTAGAAATGCTTTCTTCTTGGGATCAAAGGTGTATCCCTTCTTGGCAATCTTGGAGTTCAAGCGATAGAACTTTCTCATCATCAATGCAAGTTCATCATCGTCATCTTCACTTGATGCTTGCTCTTCTTCACTTGAGCTAGGCTCAACCACCTTCTTTTTCTTGAGACTTGTTTTCTTGGTGGAGGCCCTTAGGGCAATTGTCTTTGAAGATGATTGCTCCATCATCCCAAGTACACTCATCTCATGAGCATGAATCTCTCCAATGAGTTCTGAAACTTCAATGTGGTCAAGAGATTCTTTTTGAAGCATGGAGTTGATGATGTTGTACTTTGTCTTGGGAAGGAGCATAAGAATCTTGCGGTTGATGAGTCCCTTGCCAAGAGAAGCAATGTCAAGAGCATTAATTTCTTCAATAAGCACATTCAAGCGTGAGAACATTTCATTGACATTTTCATGAGGTAGCATTTTAAATTCATCATATTTGGCTTTAAGCATGTGATATTTTAGTTCTTTGACACGAGAAGAACCCTTATGAATTTCTATCAAGCAAGCCCAAATTTCACATGCCTTTTCATTGCTAGCAATCCTAGCAAACACATCTTGACTAATGCATTCATAAATTGCATTCCTAGCTTTGGCATCCCACTTAATTTGATCACCAACATAATTATGCTCACCAAACCCCGCGTGGGTCGCTTCCCATACTTTGGGAGCAATAGCCTCTAGATAAGCGCGCATGCGTGCTTTCCAATAGGCAAAGTTCTTGCCCTCGAAGATAGGGACCGAACCCCCAACCTTGCTCTGATACCAATTGTAAGGATCGAATGCCCAAGAGGGGGGGTGAATTGGGCTTCTTTTTAAAAATTAAGGCAATAAAACTTAATTGCTAAAAGCCCAATTCCCTAAGCAAACAACCTATGCATTCAAGTGAATAGTAACTTTGCGATATACGAAATGCATAAGTGTAAGGGAGAGGAAGAGAATGCAAACTCCCGAGGAGACACAAGGATTTATCCCGTGGTTCGGCAAGATCGTCAAGATCTTCCTACGTCCACGTTGTGGCACCCACCAAAGGATATAGCCACACCCAAGTCACTGAGACTAGGGATCTTTACTATTCTTCTCCGTTCGCCAACCTCGGCAAGGTGGAGCTCAAGCCTTGTACAACTTGGATCCTCCGGGCTTCCACAATCGTCTTGGCAAGCTCCGGAAGTCTCTCTCAATTACAAACACCAAGGGACACTCCCTTAAAGCTCTCACTACACTAGAGACTCCACTCACCAAGAATGGAAGCACACAAGCACTATCTCTAGCTAGTTCTAGCCTATCTCTTGGTTTGTAAGTGGTGTAAATGATCTAGAAGTGGTAGCTCAATGTATTGAATGCTTGAGGATGTGTAGAGTATGTCTGGTGATCAAGACTTGTCGAATAGACAGGTTGAAGGGGTATAAATAGCCAGCCTTCACGAAATAGCCGTTGGAAAAGTAGGCTGACATCACAGCTCTACGAACATCGGATGATCTGATGCTCTCCCTTCAGTTATCATCGGTCAAGTTCACTTTAGCTGATGTCACTGTGTTAGATATGACCGTTGTTAGACTGATGTTACTCTTGTATTCTCATCGGATGATTTGGTGGCACTTCCTCCAGAATTGGTTCAGACTTGATGCTTACTGGAGTGATTGACCGATGTGTATATTGCTGTACATCAGATGATCCGGTGCTACACTTGGTCCAAGGATATTGCATACTGTACTGATGGACCGATGTAACATTGCCCTTAACATCAGATGATCCGGTGAGTACTTTGTTCTGAGGTCTTCTTCTTCTGCTGAACCAACTCGACCGATGTGTTGTTTTCTGGAAACATCGGTTGATTCGGTGAGTTGATTTTGTTTGCTTCGAGTTGTTCTAAGTGATTCTTTTGGAATTTTCTCGATTGACCTCTTAGACACTTGTTGTAAATATTCTTCTGATGATTGTCAAGCATTGAGTGTTGTCAATTGTGGTTGAATAACTTTGACATATGAGCTTTTACTTCTAATCTTCATAACATTGATTGATCTCATAAAGTGATTGTTTAGGGGTCTCCAATGATCATTAGTTGATGTTCATATTCATATAGATTTCATTTGATTGAGTGATATGGGAGACCTTGCATCCACAAATTCACTAGTAAAATCCAATGGTTGTCATTAATTATCGAAACCATACCTCATGGGGGGCCTAGATGCTTTACCGGTTCATCTAACACCGGTAAAGTTCCCCCTTTAGTTTATTTTGTTGAATAAAGAATTCAGGAAACAAGTGTGGGGGAAACATGTCTCCAATTCACGAAATCCCGATGTGAAAAATTAATGTTGCATATCAAAACACGTCGCAAACGAATAGGCAAAACGACTCGACAAAACAGAGGCATAGAAAAGCCACCAAGAGGTCGGTCGAATCCCCTGGTCGACCAACCTGTCTTCTGCACCATACGACTCCATTTTGCTCCAGAAAAATCGGTTTGGATTTCCTATCCCCACTTTTATGCGCTACCCTGCTGTTTGAGTTGATTTCATATTCTTCATTGCATATCTAAAATGAATCAACTCAACAAATTGAAATAAAATTTGGTAGTCAAGAATTTGCTTAAGCTGAAAATTTGAATACTTTATGATTCCCATAATTCAATAGGAAAAACAAATCATCTAGGTATTTGACTAGTGTGATATGGTAAATGTGTTCTTTCGAAATCATCCTTTTGCTTGAAATTGATTTTGACATTTGTAACTATTTGAAGTCTTGAACTTTGCCTAAATCTCTCATTAGAAATTTATATACCCACCAAGGCCATATCATATATTCATTGAAAACCACAAGCATATGCCACTTTGCTTTTCATTGAACTTTGTCAAACCCGTGACCCAATTGAGTGACATGCATGAACTTTTTGAATTGAAAACTCTTGTGCACTCCATTCATGCAAAATTTCTCACATTGAGAGTTTGCATCCATCGATCACATATCCGCCAAAAAGAAACTCCATACAATACAAATGAAAGCCTCTCTAAAAATAAAAAGGAGTAGAAGACATGGCTACAAGAAAAAGAAAAAACATCCACTCTTGAAAAAGAGTAAGAGTGCTCAAAAAAAAAGTAGCCATGTTTCATCCTTAAAAGAGAGCAAATTCATGGGAGTTATCACCTTACCCCTCCATTTCATTCATGTGCACAAGAATTTTCCCTTCACTTTGTTCATTGCATAAGTCTCCCATAGGATCAAGTTTTTTACTTAGTAACATATGAATTGCAAATGTGTGCCACATTCATCCCTACCAAGCTCCAGATATAGCCACTTTTAGTATAGGGACAAGAATTGGCAAAACATTCCATGGCGAGGACTCAAACACTTTGAGAGATTCCGATCGAGAAGGCAAGGGCAAATGTTCCTATGACTTTCAAATATAGCAATTGCCAAATCATTTCAGCAGAGAATGATCCAAGGGAACTTCATTCTAACCGTTCCACTTTTCAAACACCCAAGATTGATGTGGTAGCCACATACACAAAAGGGGATCCATGAATCCAGGTATAAGTTGAAATATCTAGTATCCTTATTTTCTACCTTATAGCAAATTCATGACAACACTCTAGTTCTTCTTGCCTCCACTCGAGGACGAGCAAAGACCTAAGTGTGGGGGAGTTTGTTGATGGTCCTTAAGTACCATATTTTGACCGCCAATTCACCTCATAATGTGCATAAAAGAAACACAAAACATAGTGGTAGGGCTATACACTAACCCAATTCACAAGTGTTGGTGTCTATTTGTATGCAGGTGAATTATTACCCAAAATACCAAAACATGCAGGGATGAATCCATGTAAATGGATTTCAACAAATCAGGTGATAACACGTGGCAACACATGGATCAAATGGCCCACAAACAGAAGAATACGAGGAGATCCAACGGTGTTGCACCCATATACATCAAGGAGGCTTGACCAGGTCGGCCGAACCAGGGGTTCGGCTGACCCCTTCCCGGCGCTAAACTCGGTCAAATGACATGTGTTGGCTCCTCCCGGCTCCCTGGAGTCAATGGTGACTAATTCGCGTGTTAATTGTGGCGGGAACCGACCCTTCTCCGCCTATAAATAGACCCCCTCACCTCACTTCTCACACACACCAAAAAAGTTGAGAATAGTGCTACACTCCAAAGGTTTAGAGTAGTCCTAGAGGCTACCAAAGTAGAAGAAGAGCGTGGTGAAGAGTCTAGGAGGAGGCTTGGGCTTGTCAAGTCCCTCTTCTACACTTGTACCTCTACAAAGGTTTTACTCAATCAAGTAAGCCATTGTGAATTCAATACAAGTTTGATCTTTTATTCTTAATAGTTTGCACAAGTAGTTACTTGTGGGTTCACTGCTTTAATTCATTAGAGGCTCTTGTTGTAGCTTTGTGTTCGAAACATCTAGAGTAGTGATTTAGAACGTAAGCGTGGTGCTTAGGTTACAAATCATCAGTGGATATCTCGTAGAGCCACGGATTGAAGAGGTAGGCAGTAGGTGGTGACAGCCCTATCTGTCCTTCGTAATCCTCCACGTTCGGCTATGTCATAGGCTCTTGGCGGGAGTCGTCCTAGTATTACTAGGAGTAAGCATGTGCCCGAAGCAAGCATCTATTGCAAACTACCTTGAATTAGGATCTACACTTTGAATTCCTCTCTGTTCCTTACCTACCAAACAACTTTGTGTCCTTGGGTGAGCTAGTTCGAAAGATTAGCACACACGTTCTTTGGATTTGATACCCTTGGGAATACTCCTTAAGGGGAAGTGCTACAACGGTATTTTCGTGTGCTTGCAGATAACTCTGTGGTGTTAAGAAATACCAACACTAATGTTGATGTGTTTGCCTAGAAACCGTCACAAATGTATGGGATCCCTAGGGAGGTGATTGAGCACAATCTGATGATTTATCCCGACGCACGTCCTGTACACCAGAAGCCCCAGAAGCAATCAGTCGAGCGGCAAAACTTCATCCGACAGGAGATCAAGAAGCTGCTCGAAGTTGGTTTCATCCGGGAAGTTTTTCATCCAAAATGGCTGGCAAAACCCAGTCGTTGTACCCAAGGCCGGCAGTGTCAGTACCCTACGTATCGGATACCCCTTGAGATTGCAAAGATCACAAGGAAACTCCATCTACCAGATTTGAAGGCCTCCGAAGGCCCCACATTTCAAGCGTAACCGGACCTGCTTCCCCGACATGGTTAGTCCCAGGGCTGCCACGTGTATCATAAGACCGGAGACATCGCCCACACATGGGAAAGCTCCGGACTAGATACCGGTATGGCATCCCCGGACCTAACCCCAGACAGAGGGAAGCTCCGGTTCCGACACGTGTCCAACAGCACCGGACCTACCCGTCCACGACGGTAAGCTCCAGAGCTGCCACGTGGCTGACCGCGGGACCTTCAACTTCAACAATCAGGCTGGTGGACCCCCAACGGCTCCGGACCTTTAAGGAGCAATCAAAGACTTCAAGACCCGATTAAGTGTCATTAATGTCATATTAATGACACACGATCGGATGGCCCTTAATACCGATAATGGCACTGTTAAGGCCCGTTACTGGGCTATTAAGGGTAATTAACCTCATTAATTGTGTATCAAGCATGTGTAACTATTGGGGCCACATGTTGGGCCAGGCCAACAGTGTAACGACCAGTCCTTGTACTATAAAAGGACTGGTCGACGATACACAAGGGACCACTCCAGAACTCTTCTGGACTCCCTGACCTAGACGAGCTTCTTCTTCTGGAGCTTCTTCTAGACTCACACACTCCATACAACACCAACACACCCTGTGGAGTAGGGTATTACGCTCAGGCGGCCCAAACCATGTAAATCTCTATGTCTACTTGTCATTCACCTTCTTGAATCTCTGCGCGCCCATTACCGAACTACAACTCCGCGATCTACCAACAGTAGTATCGTGAGATCTGCCGGATCAAAACACCGACAGTTGGCGTGCCAGGTAGGGGCGCCCAAGATTTCAAGAATGGTGAACTCAGCTGCTGGATCATCCAACGGCAATCCTGCTGTTCAACCTGCTCGGGGCAATCCCTCCAACATGTAGCAACCAGTAGGTGCCACAGCTCCAGCAGGAGTCATGCCTCCACCGCCACCGCCTGCACCAGCAAATCAAGTTTGGTAGCACGACGGTGCATCAACGTCGGCCATCGCATCGGTGAATAACAACAACCCTGAACACGCGCTCCATGCAGCACGTGCTCTCCTCCAACGTCCACCACCTCCAGGTGCATCTCAGGGTGCAATGGAGCAGTGGAGGGCTACCGTGGAACATTTGGTTGCAGCAGCAGCCGACCGCATCAGCAACCAAGGTCCTCCCCCCTCGGGGTGGGCCCCATCACAGCATCGGACCGTGTCGGGCAGACTTGGTCCGCACGCTTCCCACAATAGGAGGCATGCTGCATCTCAACAGGTGATGTCGCTACCTTTCGGGGCGAGACGCACTCATACGGTAACCAGGCTTTCAACTCACGACCTCCGGACGGAGCTTGATCGCCGTTATCGTCAACAGGACGACCGCGTCCATATCGAGATTGCTCGTGAAAATCGAGAGGCTCGAGACAGTCCTGCTCCCGAGGGAGTAGGAAGAGGCTGTTCTGCCCTGGCCATGCACCTACGCATGGTCAGATGGCCACAAAAGTTCCAGCCTCACCTGCTGGAGAAATTTGACAGGACTGTTAATCCCGTTGTGTTTCTCCATATTTACTCCACTGCAATCCTTGCAACCAGAGGTAATGAGGCCGTAATGGCCTACTACATCCCAGTGTCCTTGACTGGGACCGCCAGGTCCTGGTTCATGAGCCTTCCTCACAACTCCATCAATAGTTGGGAGGAATTGTGCCAATAGTTCACCACCAATTTCGGGAGTTCATACACCCGAACAGGCACCGAACTAGACCTTTTTGCTATCGTGCAGAAGGGGGGAGAATCCCTGCGCTCATTCATCTAGAGGTTCTCCTAGGTACGAAACACTATTCCTTCTATCTCCAGCGCCTCTGTTATTGTGGCATTTAGACAGGGCGTACGAGATAAGAAGATGCTGGAGAAGCTGGCGATCAAGGAGATCACCAGCATCACGGAGCTCTTCAGCTTGGCAGACAAGTGTGCCAAAGCTGCGGAGGGCCGTGAAATGCACTCCAAACCACCTCCGGAGGATGGTAAAAAATCCTCCAAAGGCCAAGCCACTACCTCCGGGAGTGGAAAAAAGAAGAAAAAGTCCAACAGCAAGAAGAAGTCGTCGGCCGACACATCTACTATTGCAGCTGCTGCAGCTTTGGGTGGCCGGGGGCCACGCCCCGAGAAATGACCTCGGCCGTCCTCTGAAAACGGTGGCATTTCCAAAGTGTGGTGTCCTATTCACAAGTCGAACAGCCACAACTTGGAAGACTGCCGGGAGTTCCAAAGCCTTGCCGAGCGCTACAACAATCGCCAGGAAGAAGTTCCTTTCTGTTAGAGGGAAGGAAAACAGAAAGTCGATGAAGCTCCGGCTGAAGAGGAGTTAAGCTTTCAGGACCCTAAAAAGGTCCTGAAGGCTGTTTACACCTCCGTCGACGACGACTCCGACGTCTCCGACAATGAGCGTCGGAAGACCATGAACACCATTTTTCATGGTTCACGAGACCTCACCTCGCCGTGTCCTCAAGACAATGTGGTGAGACATGAGCTCAGTAGCTCCTACAGCCAGGGCGGAGCCTCATCGAAAGTGGATGGACACTACCATCACTTTTGATGCTTTGGACTGCCCTCGAAACATGATCGGAGCTGGTCAACTACCTTTGATGGTATATCTGACCATCAATAACATTCAACTCCACCATGTAATGGTGGACAGAGGTTCGGGGCTGAACCTCATAAGCTTCGAAGCTTTTGTCAAGCTTCAGCTCTGACCTTTGGACCTTCGTCCCTCCCGACCTTTCTCCGGAGTAGGTCCGGGAGCCATAACCCCACTCGGTGCCATTGCTCTCCCCGTGACCTTTGGGACTCAAGAGAACTATCACACTGAGAAGTTGGTCTTCGACGTCGCTTAGATCAACTTACCCTTCAACGCCATTCTGGGCAGACCAACCTTATACAAGTTCATGGCTGCTGCTCATTATGGCTATCTAGTGTTGAAGATGCCGACACCAGCTGGGGTTCTCCGGATCCGTGGAGACCGCACTGCCGGAGTGACTGTTGTGGAAGAACTTCACGCGCTTGCTACAACGCAGGAGGAAGAATCTAGGCAGGAGCAAGCTCCAAAACCCCCGAGCATTCGTCAACGAGGCTCAACCTCCGCACCTCGCGTGCAACCAAGCGGCGACACCAACATTCCCGTCAAAGTCATCCAAATCGGTTCCGATGCCGCTCAAACCACCCGTCTATCAGGAGGTCTGAATGACAAATATGAACTCGCGCTCATCACTTTCCTCCTGGCTAATGTCGACGTGTTTGCCTAGGATCCCTAGGGAAGTGATCGTGCATAATCTGAAGATCTATCCTGACGCTCGACCTGTACACCGGAAGCCTCGGAAGCAATCAGTAGAGCGACAGAACTTCATACGACAAGAAGTGAAGAAGTTTTTCGAAGCTAGATTCATCCGAGAAGTCTTCCACCCAAAATGGCTGGCAAACCCAGTCGTTGTACCCAAGGCCGGTGGGAAGCTTCGTATGTGTATCGACTACACAACACTGAATAAGGCATGCCTAAAAGATCCATTTCCACTACCTAGAATAGATCAGATAGTGGATTCCACCTCCGGGTGTGAATTACTGTGTTTCCTAGACGCATATTCTGGGTACCATCAAATCAGAATGTCTAGGGAAGATGAAGAACATACTTCTTTTATCACAGTTGCTGGATTGTACTGTTATACTGCCATGCCATTTGGTCTCAAGAATGCAGCTTCAACATTTGTACGAGCTATGTACAAAACCTTTGGAGAGCTCATTAGAGACATAGTGGAAGTGTATGTTGATGACATCATCGTCGAAATCAAGGACAAGGAGTCACTTCTTGACACCTTGCAAGCTGTCTTCGATAAGCTGCGGGTCACCCGCACAAAGCTGAACCCAGACAAGTGTGTCTCCGGGGTTAGCTCCGGAAAGCTTCTTGGTTTCCTGGTAAACCACCAGGGCATAGAGGCAAATCCGGCGAAGATTAAAGCAATTGAGGATATGCGGCCACCAGCCCGCATCAAGGACGTCCAGAAACTGACTGGATGTCTAGCCGCCCTCAGCCGGTTCATCTTAAGATTGGCAGAACGGGCGCTACCCTTCTTCAAGCTATTGAGGAAGTCCGAACCATTCCAATGGTCTGAGGAAGCAGAAAAGGCGTTCCAGGAGCTAAAGCAGCTCCTCACCACTCTACCAACCTTGGTAGCTCCGAACCCTGGTGAGCCTTTACCGCTTTACATTTCGGCAACTGACAAAGTTGTCAGCATGGTCCTGGTTGCGGAGAGACCAGAACCCTCACAAGCTCAAGAATCTAGACCCCTCCGGGAGGGTCAGGAGGTTCCTGAAGGCGAGTCTGGGTCCCAGCCCCCAGACTTGGATCTACAAGGAGTTACTCTTGTCGAACAAGAGGATTCGGACCCCTCCGGAAAGGTCCGAGTCACTCCAGAATAAGCTTCGGGTTCCTTCAGCAAGGACCTGGAGGTTCCCGAAGAAGGTCCGAACACCTCCGAGAGGGTCTGGGTCGATGTGGAGGAAGCTCCAGGCCCCTCCGGGAGGGTCCGGACAGTCTAGTGCCCAGTGTACTTCATCAGCGAAGTACTACATGATGCCAAGACTCGATAACTAGAGGTGCACAAGCTGCTCTATGCAGTTCTGATCGCCTCCAGGAAGCTTCGCCATTACTTTCAAGCTCACAAGATCTTAGTGGTGACTTCTTATCCACTGCGTGCGATCTTGCATAATCCCAACTCTATTGGGAATATTGCAAAGTGGGCAGTGGAATTGGCCGAATTCGATCTTGAATTTGTCCCAAGACAAGCTATCAAGAGTCAAGCACTGGCAGACTTTGTGGCGGAATGGACCCCCTCTCTATTAAACCTTGGAGGCCCTAGTGAGCAGAAGCCGGAACTCAAGGCTCCAGTCTTCACCCAGCCTCACTGGACCCTCTACTTCGACGGCTCCATGCAAAAGTAGGGGGCCGGAGCTGGAGTCCTTCTCCTCGTTCCAACCGGGGAGAAGGTAAAATACATGGTCCACCTTGACTTCAAGGCGACCAACAACATGGCAGAGTATGAAGCACTCATTTACGGACTAAAGGTGGCACTATCATATGGTGTCAAGCAGCTGTTTGTCAAGGGAGATTCGCAGCTCATCATTAAATAGGTGAAGGGTGAATGCTCCTGTAACAATCCTCAACTAGCTGCTTATCTCTTTGAAGTCCAGAGGCTTCAGAAGGACTTCGAAGTCCTCAACCTCGACCATGTCCTGTAACACCCTCATTTTCATGCATCATGCCTTGCATACACTAATATACATGTTTAACATTTACCCACAACAAGAGGAACGGGTTTAAAATTGATTTGGAGCAAAACCGCACTTAAAACGCAGGAAAGTGCGGACTAGTTCGATTTTACTAAGGACTAGTCCGATTTCTCTCTAACTAAAAACGGAATTGCCCGTTTTTGCTGCGGACGAGTCCGATTTTTGGCACTGGAAACTTTCGGACTTGTCCGATTTTGTGTGGACTAGTCCGATATTCCAAGAATCCTTGAAAATTTGCTAAGTCCCTGGACTTCTCCGGACTAGTCCGGTGTTCCAGTGGACTTGTCCGATTTCCTCTCTATTTAAAATTGGACTTGTCTGATTTTTGTCTAGAATTGTCCGATTTTCTCTCTGGACGACTTCGGACTAGTCCGGTCCTTTCCGGACTTGTCCGATATTTCGTGACTCCGAATTGATCTTTTGTTTTACGACTTGTTTCTTAGGTTTCACATTATGTGGGCCTAGGGGCGTCATGCCTAACTCTTTTAGATCCCATGTGGGACTCTAAACCGGCCTCTACTCATCTCAAACTCGTAATCCATCTAACCCTAGCCCCCACCTCTATATAAACAACCCCACCCCTTGGTTTGACATCTATTTGCCACTTTTCCACCCACCCAAACCCTAGTTCGTGGGGAGCCACCATCAAGGAGGGAGGAGAAGATCCCAAGCAAGAAGAAGAAGAGGAGGAAACAAAAGAGGATCAAGATCTCCACCAAGTTTTTGTTCTTCATCACCAATTCATCTCCAAGTTCATCACCAACCCTAGATCACCTAGATCCAAGTGCTACCTCCAAGTTTCTTGGTTCATTGGAGTCCTAAACACCTAGTATACCTTCTATTCTCTTTTCCTTACGAGAATTCAACCCCTAATCTCCAGATTTACGTCGATCTAGAAAACCCTAATCAGCTGATCTCGCAGAGTGCAGACTTGTCCGGTCCCTAGCGGACTAGTCCGGTCTTCCTGGTTAAATTGCATCAAATTAATTCTAAAATTTGATCTAATCAACTCCAAACCTGTATAAACTTATTAAAAGCTATTAGAACTAGTTATTGACCATTAAAGCAATCTAGTAACAAGTTCTACCTTGCATTTGCATCAATCATGCATGTCATGTCATATTGAGTAATATATGTGCACTCTTTGATAGTGTTTCTTTTCTTGTATGTTTATTGTGTGGATTAGACGGATTTGCACTAGAGAGTGTCGCGGAGGATCTACAGCACCAAGAGTTTGAAGGCTTTGACCCTAATCAACAGCAAGAGCAAGGCAAGTGTCCTTGAAGCATATTGATCCCGTTTTAAAATAAAATGTTTTGTTTGTAAATTGCATGCTTGTGTCAATTTGATGGGAATCCTATGATACGAAGTTTACTAGAATTGTTTAACCACCCTTGTCACCTGGAATTTATGGTAGAGAGTCGGGAAGGGCTTTTACCTTTTTGCTTCGCTTGATTAATTGGGATAGGAAAACAACACTACACATTTAATTATGTATTAATGATATTCTGGTTAATGTGAACTGGTCGATACGGTATGGTAATGGGTGATCTAAGCAAGCCTGGTATGTGGATGGGTTGGATGTTATGGTGGTTTGCTTGCTTTAGATCTAAGGACCGGTTCATGCGAGAATAAGCCAGGACTACAGTGCCACCACGAGGCCAAGTATGGGTGTGGCATAGCTGATTAATTAGGGTTTTGCCAGTTCTATTTGGACCATTAAGGATGCTCGGGGAAGGGGTTGTCGGATTGGGTTTGTTGACGATTGGTGGGACTAACCTGGGATCCGAATGGCTCAAGAGGGGGCCCTTGGTTGAAGATGTGCTCAGTTGGAGACATCGCCGCCGGTGAAACCTCAGTGGGGTCTAAATAGGCTAGTAATCCCTTTGTAAAGGCTGTTTTGTGATCTCTTGGCCATACACCAAAGGAAGTATAATTGGCATGAGGGAGGTTCTTTAGTCGCCGACAGGTGATGAAATCACAAACACGTGGGTAAAGTGGTACAACCTCTGCAGAGTGTGTCTAAAACTATCATGATAGCCGTGCTCCCGGTTATGAGCACCTGGACAACTTCCATGATTAGAGGGTACTCGGTATTGGGATGGTATTTGGGATGGTTATGGTTGGTATTATGGTTATGGATTAATTTCTGATATTGAATATGGTTATTGGCAAATGGTGAAATCTGGAATTATTGATGATGGATATGGAATATGGACTAGTACTATGATTTTAATTATGGTTTATGATGGGTTTACTTCACATACATGTAATATATTGCTTTTCAAATGTTTTTATGTACTTTTCAGCACTTTGCCATTATTATTGTCTTCATTTGAATCAGCCACATGTCATACTTTCCACACTTGCTGAGTACGACATGTACTCACTCTTGCAATCCCCCCCCCCCAACAGTTGCAAGTTAGGATTGGGAGTTTAGTGGTGATAATGCGGAGTTCTAGGCCGTGTCTACCGTTAGCTTTGCCTGTGGTGTTGATTTGAGCTGCGCATATATATACCCTATTGCTTATGCTGCCTAGCTGTTTAGTTTGCTTAGTTGCTTAATTAGTTTATTTCCACTGCATTAGTTGAATGTTGTTAATATTCATTAGTGGTTGTATTCGAGGATAATATGGTTTGTGTAATAAAATTTGGTTAATTAATCTTGTCTTGTGGTAATTTTCTATATACTCTTTTGTGAATCCACTCGTGTATGTGTGTTGAACATCCTGGGCACACATATGCATTAGCTTGGTTCATTTTTCAGAACCGGGCATCACAGATTGGTATCAGAGCCACAGGTTGACCGTAGGACGCAACCTAGATAGAATGGACACTTTAGAGCACATAGGGGCACTCAGGAATCAATGTGTTTTTGCTTGCTGTTGATATATATATATATATATATTGTTTGCTTGTGTCCTTAATAGCGGGTTTTGGGATGGTTTAGCATTGCCATGTCCACCTAGGCTAGTGTAGCTAGCTGTTTAGTTTCATATCCCTTGATGCATATAGTTGGGGACGTTATCTAATTCTTACCTATTGCTTTTCTTCATATGGTGAGGACTCGCAACCAGAGGGATGGCAATGACGAGGAGGAGAACAATGGAGTGCCTCAGAACAACATTGGACAAGGATCTATTCTGGGAGCTATCAACATTGAGCAGCTTTTGGCTATGCAAAACCAGCTCATGGAGACCATGATACAAACAATGGGACAGCTGCAGGCTGGCAACATCAACAATCAGGCCCACATGCCTCCACCGCCACCCTCGCCTCCTTATAACCGATTGGGAGAGTTTATGAGTACTAGGTCGCCAACCTTTGCTCAAGCCGCTGACCCTATGGATGCGGATGATTGGCTCAAGTCTGTGGAGAAGAAACTTGCTATTGTCCAATGCAGTGACCGAGAGAAGGTCTTATTTGCTTCTCATCAACTCGTTGGAGCAGCTGCAGATTGGTGGGATGCTTATTGCAATGCTCATGAGAATCAAGAGAGGATCACTTGGGCAGAATTCAAAGAGAACTTCCGTTCTCATTATGTGTCGGAAGGTGTTATGATCTTGAAGAGACAAGAATTCGAGAACTTAAGGCAAGGAAAATCAAGCGTGAGTGAATATCTCAATAAATTCACTCAACTCTCAAGGTATGCGTCTGAGGATGTGAGTCGGGACAGCCGGAAACAATACTTGTTCATGAGGGGCCTCAACAATGAAATCCAAGTGCAACTACTCAATTGTGACTATGCAAATTTTCAGAAGCTTGTGGACAAAGCAATTGTGGTTAAGAACAAGGTCCGTGAGGTGGAGCAAGAAATCAAGAGGAAGGCGCCATATCAAGGACAACAACAAGGAAGTAATGTGCGCCCTCGCCTTGCACCACCCAATGCGCCCTATTACAGCTCCTCTATTCCTGCTCAACGCCCTGGATTTGCACCGCGCCCAACTCATTTTGTGCAGCAGCGCCCTCTCATGCAAGCACCTAGGCCTCCAATGCCTTATGCGCCTCGTGCTAATTTTCCTGGTGCCAATGTTCAAAACCAAGCTCGTCCCAATAATTCTGGTGGAGTTAAGAAGTGTTATACTTGAGGAGAAGCTGGACACTTTGCGCATCAATGTCCTAAGTCAGGCCTTGGTCAGGGAAGCAATGCGTCGAGGCAAAACCCAAGACCCAATGGAGGAGCGCCACAAGGGAACTGTAAACAGCAGAATTTTGCTCGTCGCAATGTGAACCATGTCTCTACGGAGGATGCCCAACAAGCGGATGACGTGGTCATTGGTATGTTTCTCGCCAACTCCAACCCTGCGACTATGTTATTTGATTCTGGAGCATCGCATTCATTCATTGCATCAAAGTATGTTGCCAAGTATAGTTTTCCTATCTCTCATATGAAGTTTACTCTATTGGTTAAGTCTCCTGGAGGGGATATGAGGACAAATATAGTATGTCCAAAAGTAAGCCTTAGAATTAGGGGGGAAGACTTCTCCGCCAACCTCATTGTTTTGGATTCTCATGGATTGGACATTATACTTGGTATGGACTGGTTGAGGAAGCACAATGGAGTTATGGAGTGTGCCACAAAGACGGTGAAGTTGACCAATGAGGAAGGGATCACCGTAGAATTTGAAGCATCTCAAACCACACTGAAGCAATTGGAGCTGAATCATATGGACGGTGCCGCAATTGAGGAGATTCTGGTGGTGTGTGAATTTCTGGATGTTTTTCCGGAAGAGTTGCCAGGTATGCCACCCAATCGAGACATTGAGTTTGTTATTGATTTAATACCTGGAACTGCACCTAGAGCTAAGAGGCCATATAGGATGCCTACTATGGAATTAGTGGAGCTCAAGAAACAAATTCAAGAGCAACTAGAGAAAGGTTTTATTCGCCCTAGCTCTTCGCCTTGGGGGCGCCCGTTCTATTTGTGGACAAGACGGATGGGACTCAAAGGATGTGCGTGGATTACCGAGATCTCAACGAGGTAACAATCAAGAACAAGTACACCTTGCCACGCATAGAAGACTTGTTTGATCAGATGAAGGGTGCTTGTGCCTTCTCTAAGATTGATTTGAGGTCGGGATATTTTCAAATGAAGATTAGACCATCGAACATACCCAAGACAGCTTTTAGGACGCGGTATGGATCTTATGAGTACACCGTGATGTCTTTTGGATTGACAAACGCGCCTGCCTACTTTATGTACCTCATGAATAAGGTCTTCATGGAGTACTTGGATAAGTTCGTTGTGGTGTTTATTGATGACATTATGATCTACTCGAAGGACGAGAAGGAACATGAGGAACACTTGAGGCTTACGCTACAAAAATTGAGGGAGCATCAATTGTATGCCAAGTTCAACAAGTGTTAGTTTTGGTTGAAAGAGGTGCCATTTTTGGGTCATATAATCTCAGGAGGAGGAGTATCGGTTGACCCCGGAAAAGTGAGAGACGTGTTGAAATGGGAACCGCCGCAAAATGTAAAGGAAATAAGGAGTTTTCTTGGAATGGATGGATATTACCGTAGATTCATCAAGGACTTTTCCAAGATAACCAAGCCAATGACAGAGTTGCTAATGAAGGGAAATGCATTCCAATGGACTCAAGCTTGTCAAGAGAGTTTTGAGGAGTTGAAGAACAGGTTGACAACAGCCCCAGTTTTGGTATTGCCGGATGTAAGCAAGAGTTTCGATATCTATTGTGATGCATCAAGACAAGGACTCGGGTGTGTATTGATGCAAGAAGGTCAAGTGGTCACCTACGCATCAAGACAACTGAAGAAACATGAGCAGAATTATCCTACACATGATCTTGAACTAGCAGCCGTGGTACACGCATTGAAGATTTGGAGACACTATATCCTTGGACATAGGTGTGAAATTTATACAGATCATAAGAGTTTGAAGTATATTTTCACACAAACGGATCTGAACTTGAGGCAACGGAGATGGTTGGAGCTCATCAAAGATTATGATTTGGGGATCAACTATCATCCGGGAAAGGCCAATGTAGTGGCCGATGCTTTGAGTAGAAAGGGAGTAAGTTACCAACTAACAGTTCGAGAGTTACCATTCGAGTTATGTAAGGAGTTTGAAAGGTTGAACCTCGGATTTGTAAATGATATGGAGATGATGGAGTTAAACCCAACCTTGGAGTAAGAAATTCGAGAGGCACAAACCGCAGATGAAGAGATCAAGGAAATCAAGCAAAGGACCGAAGAAGGGAGAGAATTCAGATTTGATGAAGACGAACATGGTACCTTATGGCTTGGAAAGAGAATTGTCATGCCTAAGGTGAAGCATATTCGAGAGACAATATTAAAGGAAGCACATGACTCACCTTACTCAATTCATCCTGGTTGTACAAAGATGTACAAAGACTTGAAGGCTTGCTATTGGTGGGATAGCATGAAGAAGGACATAGCTGAATATGTGGCATTGTGTGATGTGTGTCAACGAGTCAAGGCGGAACATCAAAGGCCAGCTGGATTATTGCAACCATTGAAGATCCCGGAATGGAAGTGGGAAGAAATTGGAATGGACTTCATAGTTGGGTTACCACGTACTCAGTCCGGGTATGACTCAATTTGGGTAATTGTGGATCGTTTAACCAAGTCAGCTCATTTTGTCCCTGTAAAGACCAAATATACAACTGCACAATTGGCCGCAATATAAATGGATCATATTGTTTGTCAACACGGAGTCCCGGAGAAGATCGTGTCAGATAGAGGTTCACAATTTACCTCCAAATTTTGGCAAAAAAATGCATGAAGCTTTGGGAACAAGGTTGAATTTTAGTTCAGCATATCATCCTAGAACGGATGGACGAACCGAGAGGACCAATAAAATTTTGGAGGACATGTTAAGAGCTTGTGCTTTAAAGCATGGGAAGAGTTGGGACAAAAGCTTGCCATACGCAGAATTTTCATACAACAATAGTTACCAAGCAAGTTTGAAGATGTCACCGTATGAAGTGCTTTATGAGAGGAAGTGTAGGACACCTTTATTCTGCAATGAGGCAGGAGAAACTCAAGTATTTGGTTCGGATGTGTCGCAAGAAGCCGAAAAGCAAGTCCAAATAATTCGTGAAAACTTGAGGGCTGCCCAATCAAGGCAAAAAGGCTATGCGGGCAATTGGAGAAGGAAATTAGCCTTTGAAAAAGGAGATTTTGTTTACCTCAAGGTGTCACCGATGAGAGGTCATAAGAGGTTTAACATAAGGGGCAAGCTCGCACCTCATTATATTGGACCATTCAAGATTTTGGACATAAGAGGAGAAGTAGCATATAAGTTGGAGATGCGAGCTCATCTTTCGGATGTACATGATTTCTTTCATGTTTCCCACCTCAAGAAGTGTTTGAGAGTACTGGAAGAACAAGTGCCAATGGAAGAATTGGAACTAGAGGAAGATTTGATGTAACCCGAACAACCGGTCAAAATCTTGGAAACTAAGGAGAGGGTCACAAGGAACAAGGCTATTAGATGGTGTAAAGTTCAATGGAAGCACCACACCGAAAATGAAGCAACGTGGGAATTGGAGGATGATCTCAAGAAGGAATTTCCCTATGTCTTCTCTTCCGCGTCGAATCTCGAGGGCGAGATTCATTTTAAGGGAAGTAAGTTTGTAACACCCTCATTTTCATGCATCATGCCTTGCATACACTCATATACATGTTTAACATTAACCCACAACAAGAGGAACGGATTTAAAATTGATTTGGATCAAAACCACACTTAAAACGCAGGAAAGTGCGGACTAGTCCGATTTTACTGAGGACTAGTCCGATTCCTCTCTGACTAAAAACGGACTTGCCCGTTTTTGCTGCGGACTAGTCTGATTTTTTGCACTGGAAACTTTCGGACGTGTCCGATTTTATGCGGACTAGTACGATATTCCAAGAATCCTTGAAATTTGCTAAGTCCCTGGACTTTTCCGGACTAGTCCGGTGTTCCAGCGAACTTGTCCGATTTCCTCTCTGTTTAAAATCGGACTTGTCCGATTTTTGGCCAGACTTGTCCGATTTTCTCTCTGGACGACTTCGGACTAGTCCGGTCCTTTCCGGACTAGTCTGATATTTCGTGACTCAAAATTGATCTTTTGTTTTACGACTTGTTTCTTGGGTTTCACGTTATGTGGGCCTAGGGGCATCGTGCCTAACTCTTTTAGAGCCCATGTGGGACTCTAAACCGGTCTCTACTCATCTCAAACTCGAAATCCATCTAACCCTAGCCACCACCTCTATATAAACAACCCCACCCCTTGGTTTGACATCTATTTTCCACTTTTCCACCCACCCAAACCCTAGTTCTTGGGGAGCCACCATCAAGGAGGGAGGAGAATATCCCAAGCAAGAAGAAGAAGAGCGGGAAACGAAAGAGGATCAAGATCTCCACCAAGTTTTCGTTCTTCATCACCAATTCATCTCCAAGTTCATCACCAACCCTAGATCACCTAGATCCAAGTGCTACCTCCAAGTTTCGTGGTTCATTGGAGTCCTAAACACCTGGTATACCTTCTATTCTCTTTTCCTTATGAGAATTCAACCCCTAATCTCTAGATTTACGTCGATATAGAAAACCCTAATCTGTTGATCTCGCAGAGTGCGGACTTGTCCGGTCCCTAGCGGACTAGTCCGGTCTTCCTAATGCTCCAAATCAATTTTAAATGCTCCAAATCAATTTTAAACTCGTTCCTCTTGTTGTGGGTTAATGTTAAACATGTATATGAGTGCATGTAGGGCATGATGCATGAAAATGAGGGTGTTACACAGGGCGCGCGGAACCGATACGATTTTCGTATCGGGAACCGGCGACCTTCAATTGCGTGAGAACCGCACGCTAAGATCTCACCTGCCACATCCAGGATATGCCACGCGGCGGTGGTTTAACTGCAAACTATCGCCAATGGCACGTCCGAAAGACCCTTGAAGACACGGCTCAAAAACCGAAGAATGGACCCACCTCCGACAGAATGACTTCATCCAAAAGGTCTCTCCCAGAGGTGGGCCCAGGGGGCCACTGTCGGTACCCTACGTACCAGATACCCCTTGAGATTGCAAAGATCACAAGGAAACTCCATCTACCAGATTTGAAGGCCTCTGAAGGCCCCACATGTCAGGCGTAACCGGACCTGCTTCCCCGACATGGTTAGTCCCAGGGCCGCCACGTGTATCATAAGACCGGAGCTATCGCCCACACATAGGAAAGCTTCAGACTAGATACCGGTATGGCATCCCCGGACCTAACCCCAGACAGAGGGAAGCTACGGTTCTAACACGTGTCCAACAGCACCGGACCTACCCGTCCACGACGGTAAGCTTCGGAGCTGCCACGTGGCCGACCGCCGGACCTTCAACTTCAACAATCAGGCTGGTGGACCCCCAACGGCTTCGGACCATCAAGGAGCACTCAAAGACTTCAAGACCCGATTAAGTGTCATTAATGCCATATTCATGACACACGATCGGATGGCCCTTAATACCAGTAACGGCACTATTAAGGCCCGTGATTGGGCTATTAAGGGTAATTAACCTCATTAATTGTGTATCAAGCATGTGTAACTGTCGGGGCCGCATGTCGGGCCAGGCCAACAGTGTAACGACCAGTCCTTGTACTATAAAAGGACTGGTTGACGATACACAAGGGACCACTCTAGACCTCTTTTGGACTCCCTGACCTAGACGAGCTTCTTCTTCTGGAGCTTCTTCTAGACTCACACACTCAATACAACACCAACACACCCTGTGGAGTAGGGTATTACGCTCAGGTGGCACGAACCACGTAAATCTCTTTGTCTACTTGTCATTCACCTTCTTGAATCTATGCGCACCCATTACCGAACTACAACTCCGCGATCTACCAACAGTAGTATCGAGAGATCTGCCGGATCAAAACACCGATAGGCGGGAAGCTTCGGATGTGTATCGACTACACCACACTAAATAAGGCATGTCCAAACGATCCATTTCCACTAACTAGGATAGATCTAGTGGACTCTACCTCTGGGTGTGAGCTATTGTGTTTCCTAGATGCATACTCCACATATCATCGAATCCAAATGTCTATGGAAGATGAAGAGCATACTACATTCACAACAGTAGATGGATTATATTGTTATACTGCCATGCCCTTTGGTCTCAAAAATGCTGCTTCAACCTTTGTGCGAGCTATGTACAATACTTTTGGAGAACTCATTAGGGACTTGGTGGAGGTGTATGTCGATGACATCGTTGTGAAGATCAAGAACAAGGAGTCACTCCTTGGCAACTTGCAAGCCGTATTCGACAAGCTGCGCATCACGCGCACCAAGCTGAACCAAGACAAGTGCGTCTTTGGGGTTAGCTCCGGGAAGATCCTTGGTTTCTTGGTGACTCACCGAGGAATAGAGGCAAACCCGACGAAGATCAAGGCCATAGAAGATATGCGGCCTCCAGCCCGCATCAAGGACGTACAGAAGCTAACTGGATGTCTAGCTGCACTCAGCCGGTTCACATAAAGGCTAGCAGAGCGAGCACTTCCCTTCTTCAAGCTTTTGAGGAAGTTCGGGTCATTCCATTGGTCTGAAGAAGCAGAAAAGGCGTTCCAAGAGCTCATGCAGCTTCTCACCACTCTACCAATCTTGGTAGCTCTGAACCCTGGTGAGCCTCTACTACTTTACATTTCTTACACTTCAGAAGCTGTCAGCATCGTCTTGGTCGCGGAAAGACTGGAGCCACATCCAGTTCAGGAGCCTAGACCTCTCCGGGAGGGTCCAGAGCTACCTGAAGGCGAGTCTGAGTCCCAGCCATCAGGCACGGATCTTCAAGGCAGAGTGCTAGAAGATCAACCTCTCTCATCTGAGTGAGTTCCCACGGCTATTCAAGAAGAACCGGACCCCTCAGGGAGGGTCCGGGTTGAACAAGAAGAAGTTACGGGCCCCTCCGGGAGGGTCCGAGAAGCTCAACAAGAAGGTGCGGACCCTTCCTGGAGGGTGTGGGTTGATGGAGAGTGTCGGTACCCTAAAAACCATACACCCCCTGAGGTTACAAAGATCTCAAGGGAAGGACATCAACTCAAATTGAAGACCCTCGGGGGCCCACTCGCCAGACGTGACCGGACCCGCTTCTCCAACATGGTTAACCTCTAGGTTGCCACGTGTACTGTCAGCCCAGAGCTATTACCCGCAAGGGTGAAGCTCCGGGCCAAGTACTGAAACGGCACCTCCGGAGGTAGCCCCCGACCGAGAGAAGCTCCGGACATGACACGTGCCAGGTCACCCCGGAGCTTCCCGCTTCTCCCAAGCAAGCTCCGAAGCTGCCACGTGTCCACACGACGGAGCTAGACGCTTAAAGCCCCCGGGAGACGTTGTAACGGCTCTGGATCTCCAACGGACAGCCGCAGACTTCAAGATCCGATTAATTACCATTAATTCCACGTTAATGATAATTAATCGGACAGCCTTAACACCTATAACGGCACTGTCGGAGCCGTTACAGGGTTATTAACAACAATTAATCTCGTGTATCAATACTAATAACCGCCAGGGCCACATGTCGGGCCAGGCTGACTTGTAACGGTTGGTCCTTGTACTATAAAAGGACAAACCGACGATACACAAGGGAGAACACTGGGAAGCTCCCAAGTTAATACAACAAACACACACCCGTGGAGTAGGGTATTACGCTCAGGCGACCCGAACCACGTAAACCACCGTGTCACTCGTGTCCAAATCGCATTTCACTTTCTTAGATCTCTGCGCGCCCAGACCGAACCACAAACTCCTTCAAACACTTTTCATAGTGTTAGGGGATCTGCCGACTCCAACAGTCGACAGTTGGCGCGCCAGGTAGGGGCGCCTGAGATCTTCAAGAATGGTGAATTCTGCAGCTGGATCATCCAACGGGCAACCTGCTGCTCAGACTGTCGGAGGCAATCCCTCCAACATGCAACCACCGGCAGGAGCCTCAGTTCCAGCGGGAGTCACACTCCCACCACCACCATCTTCTCCGGCAAGACATGCCAAACGACATGATGGTGCACCGGCGTCACATTCTGCGCCGGCAAGTCGTGACAACCCAGAACACGCGCTCCATGCAGCGCGTGCTCTCCTTCAGCGACCACCACCTCCGGATGCATCTCAAGGTGCCATGGAGCAATGGAGAGCTGATATTGAGCATTTGGTCGCAGCAGCGGCCGAACGCCTCAACAATCAGGGTCCACCTCCTTCAGGGCGGGCCCCGTCGCAGCGACGAACGTTGTCTGGAAGACTTGGTCCACATGTCTCCAACAACCGGAGAAGAGCTGTGTCACAGCAAGTGACGTCGTTGCCCTCTGGGGCACGACGTGCCCATACTGCATCTCGGCTTTCGACACACGACCTCTGCACCCCGTGTGCAGCCAAGCGGCGACACCGACATTCCCGTCAAAGTCGTCCAAGTTGGTTCCGATGTCACTCAAACTACCCGTATATCGGGTGGCTTGAACGACAAATAGGAACTCGCGCTCATCACTTTCCTCCGGGCTAATGTTGACGTGTTTGCCTGGCAACCGTCACAAATGCCTGGGATCCCCAGGGAAGTGATTGAGCACAATCTGAAGATTTACCCCGACGCTCGGCCTGTACACCAGAAACCTCGGAAGCAATCTGTAGAGCGACAGAACTTCATCCGACAAGAAGTGAAGAAGTTGCTCGAAGCCGGATTCATCCGAGAAGTCTACCATCCAAAATGGCTGGCAAACCCAGTCGTTGTGCCTAAGGCCGGCGGGAAACTTCGGATGTGCATCGACTACACCACACTGAATAAGGCATGTCCAAAAGATCCATTCCCACTACCTAGAATAGACCAGATAGTGGATTCCACCTCTGGGTGTGAGTTGCTGTGTTTTCTAGATGCATATTCAGGATATCATCAAATTCGGATGTCTAGGGAAGATGAAGAACATACTTCATTCATCACAGTGGATGGATTGTATTGTTACACAGCCATGCCTTTTGGTCTCAAGAATGCAGCTTCAACTTTTGTACGAGCAATGTACAAAACTTTCGAAGAACTCATCAGAGACATAGTGGAGGTGTACGTTGATGACATTGTGGTCAAAGTCAAAAACAAGGAGTCCCTCTTGGATACCTTGCAGGCTGTCTTCGACAAGCTGCGGGCCACCCGCACGAAGCTAAACCCAGACAAGTGCGTCTTTGGGGTTAGTTCCGGAAAGCTTCTTGGTTTCCTGGTAAGTCACCGGGGTATAGAGGTTAATCCGGCGAAGATAAAAGCCATCGAAGACATGCGGCCACCAACCCGCATCAAAGACGTCCAAAAATTAACTGGATGTCTAGCAGCCCTCAGTCGATTCATTTCAAGACTGGCGGAAAGAGCACTTCCCTTCTTCAAGTTACTGAGGAAGTCCGGACCATTCCAATGGTCTGAAGAGGCAGAGAAGGCATTCCAGGAGCTGAAACATTTCCTCACCACTCTACCAGTCTTGGTAGCTCCGAATCCTGGTGAGCCTTTATTGCTTTATATTTCAGCAGCTGACGAAGTCGTCAGTATGGTTCTGGTTGCGGAGAGACCGGAACTACCCAATACTCAGGAATCCAGATCCCTTCGGGAGGATCCGGAGGTTCCCGAAAGCAGGTCTGGGTCTCAGCTCCCAGACTTGAATCCTCAAGAAGCCACTTCAGAGGACCCGGATCCTTCTGATAGGATCCAGGTCATTCCTGAAGAAGCTCCGGGTTCCTCCACCCAGAACCCGGAGGTCCTCGAATATAGTTTGGACCCCTCCGACAGGGTCCGGATCAATGGAGAGGAAGCTCCGGACCCCTCCGGGAGGGTCCGGACCGTTCAACGCCCAGTATACTTCATCAGTGAAGTGTTACATGATGCCAAGACTCGATACCTAGAGGTACATAAGATGCTCTACGCAGTTCTTATTGCCTCAAGGAAGCTTCGACACTATTTCCAAGCTCACAAAGTCTCGGTGGTAACCTCATATCCACTTCGAGCGATTCTGCATAATCCCAATTCAACTGGGAATATAGCGAAGTGGGCAGCGGAACTGGCTGAATTCGACCTCGAATTCATTCCAAGACAAGCAATCAAGAGTCAAGCGTTGGCAGATTTCGTGGCAGAATGGACTCCCTCTCCATTAAACTCTGGGGGCCCCAGCGAGCAGAAGAAGGAACCGCAAGTTCCGGCCTTCACTAAGCCTCATTGGACCCTTTACTTCGACGGCTCCATGCAGAAGCAGGGAGCCGGAGCTGGAGTCCTTCTCCTCACACCAACCGGGGAGAAGGTAAGATACATGGTGCACCTTGATTTCAAGGCAACCAACAACATGGCGGAGTACGAAGCACTCATATATGGATTAAAGGTGGCACTATCCTTTGGTGTCAAGCAGTTGCTGGTCAAAGGAGATTCACAACTTGTTATCAAACAGGTGAAGGGGGAATGCTCCTGCAATAATCTCCAGCTGGCTGCTTATCTCCTTGAAGTCCAGAGGCTTCAGAAGGACTTCGAAGTCCTAGACCTTCACCATGTTCAGCGTGCTCACAACGTTGAAGCTGACGAACTCTCGACCAAGGCGTCAACCGGAGCTCCGGCTCCAGACGGAACCTTTGTCCGGAGAATGTCAAAACCCACAGTTCAGCCTGCCGAGCTGAACGAAGGGGGCGAGATCAGCATCCCGAAGCTGACGGTCCCGATGGCCCTGTTACCATGGCAGCCATCAAGGGTCGTAGGTGCTGCCGGAAGCTCCGAGCAACCCAGCACGCAAGACTCAAATGCTCAAGTCAGTTCCGATGCATGGATCTCGGAGATCCGGAACTACTTGAAAGACAACATCCTTCCTGACGATGATGTATCCGCTGACCGGGTAGTCAGATTGGCTAAAAGATACACGTTGGTAGAAGGGGATCTCTACCGGCGCGGTGCCAACGGCATCCTAATGCGGTGCATCACAAGGGAAGAAGGCTGCGAGCTCCTCGCAGAAATCCATGGAGGCGAGTGTGGGAACCACGCGTCTTCCCGCACGCTGGTCGGAAAAGCCTTTCGGCACGGCTTCTACTGGCCAACAGCGCTCCAGGATGCTACTGAGCTAGTGAAGAAATGCAAAGCATGCCAATTTCATGCAAAGCAAATTCATACACCTGCTCAGCCCTTACAAATGATACCTCCTACGTGGCCTTTCGCCGTGTGGGGGATAGACATCTTGGGACCCTTCCCAAGAGCCGTCGGAGGTTACAAGTTCCTGTATGTCGCCATCGACAAGTTCACCAAGTGGCCGGAAGCTACTCCTGTTGTGACGATCAACAAACAATCTGCAATCAATTTTCTACAATCTATCGTGAGCAGATTCGGAGTCCCAAACAAGATCATCACTGATAATGGGACTCAGTTCACAAGCTCCTCATTTCAAGGATATTGCGAAGACCTCGGCATACAAGTTTGCTACGCTTCCGTAGCTCATCCTGCCAGCAATGGGCAAGCCGAGAGAGCAAACGCAGAGATCCTTAAAGGACTCAAAACGCGCACTTATGAGCGTTTGAAAAAGCACGGAGCTAATTGGATCGAAGAGCTTCCGCCCACTCTATGGGCTAACAGGACTTCTCCAAGTCGGGCAACCGGAGAAACACCCTTTTTCCTGGTGTATGGAGCAGAAGCGATCCTTCCTCCGGAAATCACCTTGGGTTCCCTCCGAGTCCGGACCTTCGACGAAGCCGCGCAGGACCAGCTCCGGCGTGAAGACCTAGACCTCCTCGAGGAGGGAAGGTGCCAAGCAGCTGTTCGGAATGCCCGATACCGCCAAGCTCTACGGCGCTATCATCAGCGGCATGTACACAACCGACAGCTCGAGGAAGGCGATCTGGTGCTACGGAGAATACTATCCAGAGAAGGGCAAAACAAACTCTCCCTCGGCTGGGAAGGACCCTTCCGAGTGATCAAAGTATCCCGTCCCGGAAGCGTTCGCTTGGCTACCGAGGATGGGACACCTCTCCCAAATCCTTGGAACATCGAGCACCTCCGTAAGTTCTACACTTAATTCCACGGAGGTGAGTCTTAAGTAACTTGAAGTGTATGTTATAGAGTCATTGTACAGAGTCGGGTAGTTCCTCCGGGAGAGCAGCCGGACCTTTCCCGAATGGTTTGAAAAGCTCATGCAACACTTGATACAGTCTCCGGACTAGAAGTGTAGCTAATTACCCTGGGTTAAACGAGAAACCAAACACACTTAGCCTGGTTGCGTACCCTAAGAGTGTACTTGTTTCCCCTGTACCCCGGACCTATAATGAAAGACATCTTCATGTGAAATAGACTCCACGTGCATTCATTTTTGCATAAGGCTCGACATTTTTATTTTTCTCTTTCTTGTCTATAACAGAAATGTGCAATTCTTAAGAAGTTCTAGTTTAACCGGTTTATGTACGATTTGGGTTGAATTGTCAGATTTTTTAGATTTAAATATCGTCTGTGGCCAACTCGCCTGAAAGCCGCCAAGCCATTATAGGGCTGGAGTGCGCTATCGACTTAGCCTGGTCAAGCACCCAAAGTACGCCACTCTACCTACACCCCGGCAGGCCAAAGTAAGGTGGGTTCATGGACAATTAGATCTAAAAGAAAAGACAATTCATCCAATCATACTAAAAATCGTGTTCAACTTGAAATTCTCTTGAGAACCGTAAGCCGCAACGAAGTTATAGATAAGGAACGAATTTTACTGTTTTTCTTGGCCTAAGTGTGCAGGAAGAATAAACCCAACATTGATGGAGAAAAATCGGAGTTAACCAAGCTCCGACTCCCACCGGCGTTAACTTGAAGATGGTGAGAAGACTCTATCACTAGAGTCTGTTGCCAGCAAGCCAGGCGTGGCAAGGGTCATTGCCGGAGCTACTAAGCTCCGACACCTTGAAGTATTAACTATCGACACTCAACGTGTTGGTAGAGGCTATTGCCGGAGCTACTAAGCTCCGACGATGGGCAATGCCGGAGCTTCTAAGCTCCGACGACTTCAAGGGACCTTCACTAACGAAGACTTCGGACCTAAACTACACGAGTTCGAAACAAATTTGTCTTCAACAAAACTCAACATCCTTTTGGTACATGTCCACAATCACATTGTGCACATCTACCAGGGGGCCAAGTGAAGACAAAGATGTTGAAGACAAAAAATGAAATTCACGAAAAATTGGGGATTTCATTTCATTTGAAGACCAGAGATTACATCTGGGGACAAAGGATTACAAAATTGAGGAAGAAGAGAAGATACAAATAAAGGCTAAGAAAGATAGTCCTAGACCCTATGGAAGAACTCGGCGACCTTCTGGGCGACCTCCGACACGCTGCCTCGGGTAGCTTCGCCCTCTCCTTCGACGGGACCTTCAAGCACCGGGTCCAGAGAGAATCGAGGGTTCCGGCTAGTGTAACACGTCAATACATACTCTGTGACGTTTCTAGCCAGGGATTGCCCCTCGACCTCAAGCTGGTCCGCGATGACGTCGCCCACCTTGGAGAGCTTGCCACCCGCAGCGCTCAACGCCTGCAATGCAAGGTCCGGCTCCGGCTCCGGATCATCCGGAAGCACGGGGCTGAAACCCAAAGGCGGCGGACTGACAAGGCGCGCGGAACCGATACGGTTTTCGTATCGGGAACCGACGACCTTCAATTGCGAGAGATCCGCACGTCAAAGATCTTATCTGCCGCCTGAGGTGCGCCACGCGTCGGGACTCAACCATAAAGCCCCGCCAAAGGCACCTCCGAAGACTCTTGAAGACCCAGTTCAAGAGTCACAAGTATGGACCCACCTCCGGCGGAACGACTTCATCCCGTTGGCCTTCCCCGGAGGTAGGTCCAGGGGGCCACTGTCGGTACCCTAAAAACCATACACCCCCTGAGGTTACAAAGATCTCAAGGGAAGGACATCAACTCAAATTGAAGACCCTCGGGGGCCCACTCGCCAGACGTGACCGGACCCGCTTCTCCAACATGGTTAACCTCTAGGTTGCCACGTGTACTGTCAGCCCAGAGCTATTACCCGCAAGGGTGAAGCTCCGGGCCAAGTACTGAAACGGCACCTCCGGAGGTAGCCCCCGACCGAGAGAAGCTCCGGACATGACACGTGCCAGGTCACCCCGGAGCTTCCCGCTTCTCCCAAGCAAGCTCCGAAGCTGCCACGTGTCCACACGACGGAGCTAGACGCTTAAAGCCCCCGGGAGACGTTGTAACGGCTCTGGATCTCCAACGGACAGCCGCAGACTTCAAGATCCGATTAATTACCATTAATTCCACGTTAATGATAATTAATCGGACAGCCTTAACACCTATAACGGCACTGTCGGAGCCGTTACAGGGTTATTAACAACAATTAATCTCGTGTATCAATACTAATAACCGCCAGGGCCACATGTCGGGCCAGGCTGACTTGTAACGGTTGGTCCTTGTACTATAAAAGGACAAACCGACGATACACAAGGGAGAACACTGGGAAGCTCCCAAGTTAATACAACAAACACACACCCGTGGAGTAGGGTATTACGCTCAGGCGACCCGAACCACGTAAACCACCGTGTCACTCGTGTCCAAATCGCATTTCACTTTCTTAGATCTCTGCGCGCCCAGACCGAACCACAAACTCCTTCAAACACTTTTCATAGTGTTAGGGGATCTGCCGACTCCAACAGTCGACAGAGAGGAAGCTCTGGGCCCCTCCGAGAGGGTCCGAACTATCCAACGCCTAGTGTACTTCATCAATCAAGTACTCCACAATGCCAAGACCAGATACATAGATGTGAATAAGCTTCTTTATGCAGTTCTTATTGCCTCAAGAAAGCTTCACCATTATTTCCAAGCCCACAAGATATCAGTGGTAACTTCCTATCCACTGTGTGCTATATTGCATAACCCTAATTCTACTGGGAACATCACAAAGTGGGCAGAGGAGTTGGTCGAGTTCGATCTTGAATTCGTGCCGCGACAAGCAATCAAGAATCAGGCTTTGGCTGACTTCGTGGCGGAGTGGACTCCCTCTCCATCAAATCCTGGGGGCCCCAGCGAGCAAAAGTCGGAACCCAAGGTCTCGGTCTTCACCGAGCCTCACTGGACCCTCTATTTCGACGGCTCCATGCAAAAGCAGGGGGCCAGAGCTGGAATTCTCCTCCTCGCTCCAACCGGAGAGAAGGTCAAATACATGGTTCACCTTGACTTCAAGGCAGCCAACAACATGGCGGAGTATGAAGCTCTCATATATGGGATCAAGGTGGCATTATCCTATGGTGTCAAACAATTGTTGGTGAAGGGTGATTCATAGCTAATCATAAAGCAAGTCAGAGGTCAATGTTGCTGCAACAACCCCCAACTAGCTGCATATCTCCTAGAAGTCCAGAGGCTCCAGAAGGACTTTGAAGTCTTGGGTTTTCACCATGTTCAGCGTCTCCATAACACTGAAGCTGACGAACGCTCGATGAAGGCTTCAACCAGAGCTCCGGCTCCCAATAGAATTTTCGTCCGGAGATTGTCAAGACCGACAACTCAGTCTACCGAACTGAGCGAAGGGGGTGAGACCAGCACCCCGAAGCTGGCAGTCCCGATGGCCCTGTTACCATGGCGTCCACCAAGGGTCATAGGTGCTGTCAGAAGCTCCGAGCAACCCAGCACGCAAGACTCAGAAGCTCAAGTTAGCTACGATGCATGGATCTCGAAGATTTGGAGCTACTTGAAGGACAACATCCTTCCTAAAGACAGTGTATCTACTGACCGAATCGTCAAATTGGCTAAAAGATACACTCTAGTAGAAGGGGATCTCTATCGGCACGGTGCCAATGGTGTCTATCGGAGTGTTGATCCTGCAGTTCTCCTGGTACTACCTTTGGTAGCCCGCAGAGTTTGTAGTTCGATATTGGGCGCGCAGAGATTCAAAAGACGATGTCAAATGGACACAAGGATTTACGTGGTTCGGGCCGCCTGAGCGTAATACCCTACTCCACGGGGTGTGTAGTTGTTGTATTGGGTATCAAAGCTGTCTATGGGAGGGTTCAAGAGAGCCGTCCCTTGTGTATCGTCGACCAGTCCTTTTATAGTGCAAGGACCAGCCGCTACACCGTTAGCCTGGCCCGACATGTGGCTCTGGCGGTTACTAATGCTTAATACACAATTAATGAGATTAATTACCCTTAATAGCATGGTAACGGGCTTGACAATGCCATTACCGGTATTAAGGGCCTTCTGATTGTGTGTCATTAATATGGTATTAATGACACTTAATCGGGTCTTGAAGTCTTTGATTGTCCCTTAAAGGTCCGAGCCATTGGGGATCCACCAGTCTGATTGTTAAGGCTGAAGGTCCGGTGTTTGGACACGTGGCAGCATTAGAACTATCCGTCTTGGGATGGGTAGGTCCGGTGTAGATGTACACGTGTCAGAACTGGAGCTTCCCTCTGTCAGGGGTTAGGTCCGGGGGTGCCGCGCAAGTGTTTAGCCTGGAGCTATCCTATGTGTGGGACGTAGGTCCGGTTGTAGTATACACGTGGCAGCACCAGGACTAACCATAGATGGGAGGCATGTCCGGTCCCGTATGACACGTGGGGCCTTTGCAGATATTCAACTAAGACAGGTGATGTTCCTTTGGTCTTTTTCTAATCCCAAGGGGTATACGATATGTAGGGTATCGACAGTGGCCCCCTGGGCCCACCTCTTGGAGAGACCTTTTGGATGAAGTCGTTCTGCCGGAGGTGGGTCCATCCTTTGGTTTTTGAGCCGCATCTTCAAGGATCTTCGGGTGTGTCATTGGCGGTAGTTCGCAGTTAAACCAACGCCGCGTGGCATATCCAGGATGCGGCATGCGAGATCTGGGCATGCGGATCTCATGCAATTGAAGGTCGCCAGCTCCCGATAAAAAAATCGTATCAGTTTCGCGTGCCCTGTCAAGCCACCGCCCTCGGGCTTCACGCCTTGCATGATGACAACCGTTCGTCTGGGGTAAGAACCTCGACATGATCGTCGGGGTGGCCCCGGGCCCCCTTTTCATTGGCAGGGTGAAGGTTTTTAATTGTATCGTCGGGTCCTCTGCAGTTTCCATCCAAGCGTTGTGGGGGCTTACTTAAGAAGGAAAGTGCGCACTCGTGCTCAAATCCTCCAAACTTTTGCTTGCTTTTCATCTCTCGCCCCACTGTGCTGCGATAGAGTTGGGTCTCCGCAAGAGCCGACTAAAGACCGACGGTGAGTTGAAGAAGGTTCGGGCCCTCATGGGGTGGTCCAGTGACTTCTTCAACCATCAGGTCCGCGCCGGCAAGCTTTCGTTCAAGAAGGAACATGCCAGTGACATGGTGTACTTCTCTGCATACGCCATGGTGGGACTGATCCCACCCTTCTCCACTTTTCTCTTGATGCTGCTAAACTTCTATGGTCTGCAGTTGTACCACCTTGGCCCCCACTCCATTCTTCTGGTGTCGATTTTTGTCCACTTCTGCGAGATGTGGGTCGGCATTCCCCCCTGCGTCGAGCTCTTCCACACCTTCTTCACCATCCACACCACCGGCAAGAGTGACGAGTACCTTGGCTTCTATTATTTTGTGAAGCGCAAGAAGTGCTCGTACAAGTACTTGTGGTCGTTCCCTTCTGGGAAGTGGGACGACTGGAAGAAGGATTGTTTCGTCATCAGGGTGGAGGATCATGAGAAGATTGGAGCTACCCGAAGGCCTCCCCAACATCAACATTAAAGCTTGGAGCGAAGTTTTAGTGTTATCGGACGCCTTCAACCCTGCTCTAACCAGCATCCGCCAATGCATGGAAGGAGGGGTGACTCCTTAGGCGGTATTTTGCAACTTCCTGGTTAACAGATGGGCTCCGCTGAAGAAGAGGGAGAAGCTTGCCTGGGCCCTCAACAGTGTGATGGACGACAACTGGATCAAGACCGGTTTGAAGTCCAACATGGAAGGCACAACTTTGGAGTTTCACCTCAAGAAGTTCCAGCACGACATCAATGTCAAGGGTGACAACTTGACTCTGCCGGCAGCTTTCCTCCCTCTGAACATGGAGGCGGAGTTCAGCAAGGAGCTCCGGCGGAAGATGCCGGTGCTTGATGACCTTGGTGAAGTCGAGAGGCATCCGACCACCGGGTTGGTGATCCTCGGAGCTTCCGAGGTTGGTCCCCCTTCCGCCCCGAGACATAGAGTTGAAGTCGTGGGCAAGGGCAAGGAGTTGGCCGAGCCCTCGAGCCATAAAAGGAAGATGAAGCACTCTGACGGGAGGTCCGTCAGACCTGCTCCTTCCATAACGGCTCCTTCTCCCCGGAGGTGAAGGTCTTCAACGGCTGCAACCACTCCAGCATCAGCATCTCTCTGGGGTGCTAGCTCCGGCCATACGACTCCAGTACCAGCTGAGGGCTCTGGGTCCGGAGGTCCTTCCCGGTCGAGGGGAGCCTCAACCAAAGTGACGCCGGCAGCAGCAGCGAGCTCCGGGGAAACTTCCGGAGCTGGCACGCCAGGAGCGACAGGGTCCGGCGCCGAGCGTTCGGAGAAGAAGTTCCGCGCTAGCTGGAGTAGAAGCCTTCCGAGGTAAATGTTGTTTTTTACCTCAGTTGGTTGTTTTTTGGTTGTAACTGCATCTTGAGTTTCTTCGTCCTTCATCTGCAGTTTCCCCAAGAGAAGGACTGAAGATCTGGCTCCCTCGACAGCAACTGATGCTATGGAGATGAAAGCTCTAACTCCAATTCCAGCGCTGCCCCAAGAGGTGGCTGAGGTTGCGGCAGCTCCGACGCTGGCTGTCGTGGTCCTGGACCTCGACTCATCCCCAGAAGCTCCCGTGGTAGCGCCAGACCACGGGATTGAAGATGTACCAGCGACACCAGCTCCGGAGGTTGAAGCTCCAGGTTTGGATGCTGTAATGGTGGATGCTCCAGCCTCAGAGCTAGAGGTAGCTGTGATTCCGTCCCTAGAGCCGAATGTCGTTGAAGCCCCGGCAGTAGAGCCGGTGGTTGATGAAGTCCCGGTGGTAGAGCCGGTGGTTGATAAAGTTCCAGCGCCTGAGCCGGTTGCTGTAGAGGTGCCGACGCTCGAGCCCCTGATGGTCGAAGCGTCAGCGCTTGAGCCAGTGGTAGAGGAGGCGCCAGTGTCGGAGCCGGAAGTGGCTTCAGCTCCGGCAGAATCTTCAACGCCTGCTCTAGAGAAAGTGGTCCTGGAGGCACCCACGCCTGAGCAAGGTGTCAAGATGAAGCTATCGAGCCCCCGCCTGAGGGGCCAGTTGTTGATGACCTGGCGGTGGGACCTTCAGAGCCAACTCTGGAGGTCGAAACTTCTATAGCAGGACCTTCCTCGGCGGCGGCCGAGGATATCCCGGAGGACGGACCTAGTGCCCTGGAAGCTCAGGGGACTGCTCTTGTAGAGTGGGACCCGATTTTTGTCACAGAGAACCCGCTGGAGCCAGCGGAGAGGACCCCGGCAGGTCCGGACCCAATCCCTCTGTCGTTGTCTATTGACAACGCCTGCTCCAGGCTTCGTCAAGTCCAGCTGGCTTTCTACCACGACAGCAAGGCCTTCGAGGAGGAGCGCTAAACTCTTAGGAGGTGGCGCAATCGGCTCCAGTTCAAGACCAAGCTGGCGCAGTTGAGGCTGGCTGACGACAAGAAGTGGGTGAAGAAGGAGAAGGTCCGGTTGGAGTATTGGGGTAAGCTGCTGGATGAGAGGGAAAGCATGGTGCAATCCCTCGACAACCAGTCCCGGGCCATCCACGAATAGCCCATAGCTTCCAATAACGCAGCTAATGATCGCGGGGAGAAGCTCAGCGCTATCCACAACGGCCTCATCAAGCGTCGGGAGGCCCTTGAGGATCGGGAGAAAAAGCTCGAAGATGAAGAGCAAAAACTCCTAGAGCTGCGGGATGACCTCATGAAGAGGGAGGAAGAGCTTACTCAGAGGATGACTCTGGGTGACAAGAGTCTCGCGGAGCACACCAAGAAGTTGGATGAGCGCTACGAGAAAGAGGAGAAGAAGGCCTGGCAGCAAGGACAGGATCTCCACAAGAGGGAGAATGACGTTGCTGCTAGGGAGACGAAGGTGTGGGGCCGCGAGAATGACCTGGTTAACTGCCAGAACGATATCCACCTCCGGGAGGAAGAGCTCAGCAAACTCGAAAGGTAGGTTGCTAAAAAGATTCAGCAGAACGCCAAAGAGGTAGAGCGTCTTACTCGGGAGAATTCGGAGCTTGCGGCGACCAGAAGATCCTTGGAGGAGGCACAAGGGCTGCAGAGTCCCAACAAGTGTGGGACTTCCTGGGCAAAGCCAACGACGCGCTGACACCCATGGGTTTTAATCCCGTGCGTCCGGATGACCCGGAGCCAGAGCTGGACCCAGCGTTGCAGGCGTTGAGTTCAGCAGGCAACAAGCTCTCCAAGTTGGGCGATGTCATCGCGAACCAGCTGGAAACTGATGGACAATCCCTGGCAAAGAACGTCGTTGAATTCGTGCTGATGTGCTACACAAGCCGGGACCCTCAATTCCCCTTGGACCCGGTGCTTGAAGGCCCCATCGACAAAGAGGGAGATGCTGCCCAAGCCAGTATATCGGAGGTTGCCGAGATGGTTGCCTTGTTCTTCCATAGGGTCTAGGACCACCTTTTTGTAGCCCCCGCTTGTATGCTCTCTTCTTTTTCTCCGATTTTGTAATCTCTTGTCTCCAGATGAATGAAATCCAAGTTTTTTTGTGAAATTCATTTTTTTTTCTTCAACACCTTTGTCCCACTTGGCCCCCTAGTAGATGTACACAATTTGATTGTGAACATGTACCAAGAGGATGTAACAGTTGTTGAAGACTTGCGCGCTTCGAACTTGTAGAACGTAGGTCTGAAGTCTTCAATGGTGAAGACCCCCTGAGGTTGTCGGAGCTTAGTGGCTCCGGCATTGACCATCGTCGGAGCTTAGTAGCTCTGGCAGTAGTCTCCATCAACGCGTAGAGCATCGACGGTTAGTCCTCTGGGGTGTCGGAGCTTGGTAGCTCCGGCAGTGACCTCTGTCAACACGCGATGTGTCGACAGCAGACCCTACTGTAGAGTCTTTCCACCATCTTTTGTTCACGTTGACGGCTGGCCCCCTGGCTTTACCGGAGTTGTGTAGCTTCAGCGACGCTTGCTATCAATGTTTGAAACACCGACTACAAGCCACCTAGGGGATGTCGGAGCTTTGATAGCTCCGGCTTTATCCACCATCATCATAGAACCTTTATTTATCCTGCACATTGAAGCCAAGAAAAATAGAAAAATTCATTTCCTATCTATAACTCAAATGTGACTTACTATTCCCAAGAAAGTTTTAGGTCGAACACAATTCTAAGTACAATCAAGTGCACTTCCTTGTTTCCTTCAGTTCCGATCATTTCTGGACTCGTCTTAATTCGACCTGCCGGGGTGTAGGTAGAGTGGCGTACTTAGGGTGCATGACCAGGCTAAGTCAATAGCACACTCTGGCCCTAGATTGGCTTGACGGCATTTAGACGAGTAGACCATTAACAATGTTTGGACCCGGAAGAATAGACGATGCAACTCGAATTGTACATGAACTGGTCGAGCTAAAGTTTCTTAAGAATTGCACAACTTTGTTATAGACAAGAAAGAGAAAAATAAAAAATATTGAACCTGTACAAAATAAATGCATGTGGAGTCTGTTTTCACACAATGATGTCTTTCATTATAGGTTCGGGGTACAGGGGAAACAAGTACACTCTTAGGGTACGGAACCAGGATAAGTGTGTTTTGTTTCTCATTTGACCCAAGGTAGCTAGCCACGTTTTTAGTTCTGAGACTGTGACAGGTGTTGCCTGAACTTTGCAGACCTTCCGGGGAAGGTCCGGCTGTTCTCCTGGAAGAGCTACCCGACTCTGTACAATGACTCTATAACATACATCACATGTAACTACAAACTCACCTCTGTGATATTAAGCGTAGAACTTACGAAGGTGCTCAATGTTCCAAGGATTTGGGAGAGGTGTCCAATCCTCGGTTGCCAATCGAACGCATCCAGGACGGGATACTTTGATCACTTGGAAGGGTCCTTCCCAGCCGGGGGAAAGTTTGTTTAAACCTTCTCTGGATTGTATTCTCCGTAGCTGGGGGGGAGTTTGTTTGTCCCTTCACGGGAAAGCAGACGTCGCAGAACCAGGTCATTCACCTTGAGCTCCCTACTGCGCACGGTCCGCTAGTGGTAGCGCCAGAGCGCTTGCCTGTACCGTGCGTTCCGGAGGGTAGCCCATATGCGTCCCTCGTCGAAGAGGTTGATATCTTCGCGCTGGAACTGGTCCTGCGCGGCTTCGTCGTACATCCAGACATGGGGGGAGCCCATGGTGATCTCTGGGGGAAGGACGACCTCTGCCCCGTACACCAGGAAGTAGGGCGTTTCTCCCATAGCCCGTCTTGTTGATGTCCGTCTTCGATCCAGTTGGCTCCATGTCTGGGGGGAAGTTTGTTTAAACCTTCTCTGGATTGTATTCTCCGTAGCACCAGATCGCCTTCCTCGAGCTGTCGGGTGTGAACATGCCGTTGGTGGTAGCGCCAAAGAGCTTGGCAGTATTGGGCATTCTGAACAGCTGCTCGGCACCTTCCCTCTTCAAGGAGTTCAAGGTCTTCACGCTGGAGCTGATCCTGCGTGGCATCATCGAAGGTCCAGACCCGAAGCGACCCCAAGGTGATTTCCGGAGGAAGCACTGCTTCAGCTCCGTACACTAGGAAGAAGGTTGTCTCTCCAGTTGACCGGTTTGGAGTTGTCCTGTTGGCCCATAGTGTGGGCTGAAGCTCTTCGATCCAGTTGGCTCCATGTTTTTTCAGGCGCTCCTATGTGTGCATCTTGAGTCCTTTTAGGATTTCTGCATTTGCTATCTTGGCCTGGCAATTGCTTGCCGGGTGAGCTATGGAAGCGTAGCTGACTTGGATGTCGAGGTCTTTGCAATATCCTTGGAATGCAGTGCTTGTGAACTAGGTCCCATTATCAAGTTATGATTTTGTTTGGGACTCTAAATCTTCATACGATGGATTGCAAGAAGTTGATAGTTGATTGCTTGTTTATTGTCACAACTGGAGTTGCTTCCGGCCATTTGGTGAATTTGTCAATGGCAACGTACAGGAACTTGTAACCTCAGACGGCTCTTGGGAAAGGTACCAAGATATCCATCCCCCCACACAGCGAGTGTCCATGTAGAAGGTATCATTTGTAGAGGCTGAGCCAGTGTGTGAATTTTCTTTGCATGGAACTGGCATGCTTCACATTTCTTCACCAGCTCAGTTGCATCCTAGAGCGTTGTAGGCCAGTAGAAGCCATGCCAGAAGGCTTTACCAACCAGCGTGTGGGAAGACGCGTGGTTTCCACACTCGCCTCCATGGATTTCCACGAGGAGCTCGCAGCTTTCTTCCCTTGTAATGCACCACATTAGGACGTCGTTGGCACCGCGCTGGTAGAGATCCCCTTCTACCAGCGTGTATCTTTTAGCCAATTTGACTATCCGGTCAGCGGATACATTATCTTTAGGCAGGAAATTGTCTTTCAAGTAGCTCCAGATCTCCGAGATCCATGCATCGGAACTATCTCCAAATTGTCTTTCAAGTCCGCCAGAGCTTGACTCTTGATCGCTTGTCTTGGGACGAATTCCAGATTGAACTTGGCCGGTTCTGCTGCCCACTTTGCAATATTCCCTGTAGAGTTGGGATTATGCAAGATTGCACATAGTGGATAAGAAGTTACCACTGAGATCTTGTGAGCTTGGAAGTAGTGTCGAAGCTCCTTGGAGGCAATAAGAACTGTGTAGAGCAGCTTATGCACCTCCAGATACCGAGTCTTGGCGTCATGGAGTACTTTGCTAATAAAGTACACTGGGAGTTGGACCGTCCGGACCCTCCCTAAGGGGCTCGGAGCTTCCTCCTCATCTACCCGGACCCTCCCAGAGGGGTCCGGACTTTGTTCGGGGACCTCCGGGTGCCGGTTGGAGGTACCCGGAGCTTCTTGTGAAGTGACCCAGACCTTCTCGGAGGGGTTCGGATCTTGTTGCTCAGCAGCAGTGACTCCTTCATTTGAGGGAGAGGGATCCTCTGGAGTCTCTCCTTGAGGATCTGGGTCTGGGAGCTGGGACCCAAACTCGACTTCAGGTAGCTCCGGACCCTCCCGAAGGGGTCTGGATCCCTGAACTCGAGATGGTTCTGGCCTTTCCGCAACCATGATCATGCTAACAACTTTGTTAGTTGCCGAAATATAAGGGTTCGGAGCTACCAAGGTTAGTAGGGTGGTGAGGAGCTGCTTCAGCTCTTGGAACGCCTTTTCTGCTTCTTTGGACCATTGGATTGGTCCGGACTTCCTCAATAGCTTGAAAAAGGGTAGCGCCCGTTCCGCCAGTATTGATATGAACCGGCTAAGGGCAGCTAGACATCCAATCAGCTTATGGACGTCCTTGATGCGGGCTGGTGGCCGCATGTCTTCAATAGCTTTTATCTTCGCCAGATTTGCTTCTATTCCTTGGTGATTTACCAAGAAACAAAGAAGTTTTCCAGAGCTAACCCCGAAAACACACTTCTCCGGGTTCAGCTTTGTGCGAGTGACTCGCAGCTTGTCAAAGACAGCTTGCAAGGTGTCAAGGAATGACTCCTTGTTTTTAATCTTGACGACGATGTCATCGACATACACTTCCACTACGTCTCTGATAAGCTCTCCAAAAGTTTTGTACATAGCTCGTACAAATGTTGAAGCAGCATTCTTGAGACCAAATGGCATGGCAGTATAGCAATATAATCCATCTATTGTGATGAAGGAGGTATGTTTTTCATCTTCCCTGGACATTCTGATTTGATGGTACCCAGAATATGCGTCCAGAAAACACAGTAATTCGCACCCGGAGGTGGAATCCACTATCTGATCTATTCTAGGTAGTGGGAATGGATCTTTTGGACATGCCTTATCCAGTGTAGTGTAGTCAATACACATCCGAAGCTTCCCGCCGGCATTGGGTACAACGAATGGGTTTGCCAGCCATTTTGGGTGGAAGACTTCTCTGATGAATCTAGCTTCAACCAACTTCTTCACTTCTTGACGTATGAAGTTCTGTCACTCTACAGATTGCTTCTGAGGCTTCTGATGTATAGGTCGAGCGTCAGGATAGATCTTCAGATTGTGCTCGATCACTTCCCTAGGGATCCCAGACATTTGTGACGGTTGCCAAGCAAACACGTCGACATTAGCCCGAAGGAAAGTGATGAGCGTGAGTTCCTATTTGTCATTCAGACCTCCCGATATTCGGGTGGTATGAGCGGCGTCGGAACCGATTTGGTCGACTTTGATGGGAATGTCGGTGTCACCGCTTGGTTGCACGTTAGGTGCAGAGGTTGAGCCTCGATGACGAATGCTCGGGGGTTTTGGAGCTTGCTCCTTTCCGGATTCTTCCTCCCGCACTGTAGCAAGCGCGTGGAGTTCTTCCAAAGCTGTTACTCTTGCGGTGCGATCTCCATGGATCTGGAGAACACCGGCTGGTGTTGGCATCTTCAACACCAAGTAGCCATAATGAGCAGTAGCCATGAACTTGTATAAGGCTGGTATGCCCAGAATGGCGTTGAAAGGTAAGTTGATATGCGCCACGTCGAAGACCAACTTCTCAGTGCGGTAATTCTCCCGGGTCCCGAAGGTCACCGAAGGAGTAATTGCACCGAGTGGGGTTATGGCCCCCAGACCTACTCCGGAGAAAGTTTGAGGGGGGCAAAGATCTGAAGGTCAGAGCTGAAGCTTGACAAAAGCTTCAATTCTTATGAGGTTTAGCCCTGAACCTCCATCCACCATCACATGGTGGAGTTGAATGTTGTTGATGGTCGGAGATACCATCCATGGGAGTTGGCCAGCTCCGATCATATTCTGAGGGTAGTCCGAAGCATCAAAAGTGATGGCAGTGTCCATCCAATTCTGGTGTGACTCCGCCCTGGCGGTGGGAGCTACTGAGGCCATGTCCCGCCGCATGGTCTTGAGGACTCGGCGGGAAGTGATGTCCCACGAACCACCAAAGATGGTGTTCCTGGTTTTTCGACGTTCGTTGTCGGAGACGTCGGAATCATCGTCGACGGAGGTGTAAATAGCCTTCAAGACTTTTTTAGGGTCCTGGAAGCCTAACTCCTCTTCAGTCGGAGCTTCGTCGACTTTCTGTTTTCCTTCCCTTTGACGGAAAGGAACTTCTTCCCGACGCTTGTTGTAGCGCTCGGCAAGGTTCTGGACCTCACGGTAGCCTTCCAAGTTGTGGCTGTTTGACTTGTGTATCGGACACCACATCTTGGAGCTGCCTCTCTTCAGACGATGGCCGAGGTCGTTTTTGGGGCATGGCCCCGGCTACCCGGAGCTGCAGCAGCTGCGGCTATAGGTGTGCCGGCCGACGGCTTCTTCTTGTTGTTGGATTTTTTCTTCTTCTTTCCACTCCCAGAGGTAGTGGCTTCACCTTGGAGGACTTTTTGTTGTCCTCCGGAGGTGGTTGGGAGTGCATTTCACGGCCCTCCGTAGCTTTGACGCATTTGTCTGCCAAGCTGAAGAGCTCTGTGACGCTGGTGATCTCCTTGGTTGCCAGCTTCTCCAGCATATTCTTGTCTCGTACGCCCTGTCTAAATGCCACAATAACAGAGGCGCTGGAGATAGAAGGAATAGTGTTTCGTACTTAGGAGAACCTCTGGATGAAAGATCGCAGGGATTCTCCCCCCTTCTGTTTGACAGCAAAAAGGTCCAGTTCAGTGCCCGGTCGGGTGTATGAACTCCCAAAATTGGCGGTGAACTGTTGGGACAATTCTGCCCAACTGTTGATGGAGTCGGGCGGAAGGCTCATGAACCAGGACCTGGCAGTCCCAGTCAAAGCCACGGGGAAGTAGTTGGCCATTACGGCCTCGTTGCCTCCGGCCGTAAGAATTGCGGTGGAGTAAATCTGGAGAAACTCAGCGGGATTGACAGTCCTGTCAAATTTCTCCGGGAGGTGAGGCCGGAACTTTTGTGGCCATCTGACCATGTGTAGGTGCATGGCCAGAGCAGAACAGCCTCCTCCTACTCCCTCGGGAGGAGGACTGTTTCGGGCCTCTCGCCTTTCACGAGCACGCTCGACAGGGACACGACCGTCCTGTTGGCGGTAATGGCGATCAAGCTCCGCCCGGAGGTTGTGAGTTGAAAGCCTGGTTACCGTATGAGTGCGTCGCACCCCGGAAGGCAGCGACGTCACTTGTTGAGACGCAGCACGCCTCCTATGTTGGGAAGCGTGCGGACCAAGTCTACCCGACATAGTCCGATGCTGCAATGGGGCCCACCCCAAGGGGGGGGGGGGGACCTTGGTTGCTGATGCGATCGGCTGCTGCTGCAACCAAGTGTTCCACATCAGCCCTCCACTGCTCCATTGCTCCTTGGGATGCACCTGGAAGTGGTGGGCGTTGGAGAAGAGCATGCGCGGCTTGGAGCACGTGTTTAGGGTGGTTATTCGTTGATGACGTGATCGACACAGATGCCCCATCCCGCTGTCCAACTTGATTTGCCGGTGCGGATGGCAGCGATGGAGGCATGACTTCTGCTGGAGCCACAGCACCTGCCGGCTGCTGCACATTGGAGGGATTGCCTCCAGCAGGTTGCACTGCAGGGTTACCATTGGACGATCCAGCAGCAGAGTTCACCATCTTCGAATCTCGGGCGCCCCTACCTAGCGCGCCAGCTGTCGGAGTGTTGATCCGGCAGTTCTCCCGGTACTACCGTTGGTAGCCCGTGGAGTTTGTAGTTCGGTATTAGGCGCGCAGAGATTCAAAAGACGATGTCAAATGGGCACAAGGATTTACGTGGTTCGGGCCGCCTGAGCGTAATACCCTACTCCACAGGGTGTGTAGTTGTTGTATTGGGTCTCAAAGCTGTCTATGGGAGGGTTCAAGAGAGTCGTCCCTTGTGTATCGTCGACTAGTCCTTTTATAGTGCAAGGACCGGTTGTTACACCGTTAGCCTGGCCCAACATGTGGCCCTGGCGGTTACTGATGCTTAATACACAATTAATGAGATTAATTACCCTTAATAGCATGGTAACGGGATTGACAATGCCGTTACCGGTATTAAGGGCCTTCCGATCGTGTGTCATTAATATGGTATTAATGACACTTAATCGGGTCTTGAAGTCTTTGATTGCCCCTTAATGGTCCGAGCCGTTGGGGATCCACCAGTCTGATTGTTAATGCTGAAGGTCCGGCGTTTGGATACGTGGCAGCATCGGAGCTATCCGTCTTGGGACGGGTAGGTCCGATGTAGATGTGCACGTGTGAGAACCGGAGCTTCCCTCTCTCGGGGGTTAGGTTTGGGGGTGCCGCACAAGTGTTTAGCCCGAAGCTATCCTTTGTGTGGGACGTAGGTCCGGTTGCAGTATACACGTGGCAGCACCAGGACTAACCATAGATGAGAGGCAGGTCCGGTCCTGTATGACACGTGGGGCCTTCGCAGGTCTTCAACTCAGACAGGTGAAGTTCCTTTGGTCTTTTTGTAATCCCAAGGGTTATACGGTACGCAGGGTACTGACAGCGTCCTAATGCAGTGCATTGCAAGGGAAGAAGGTCACGAGCTTCTTGCGGAGATCCATGAAGGTGAGTGTGGGAACCATGCGTCTTTCCACACGTTGGTCGGCAAAGCCTTTCGACACGGCTCCTACTGGCCTACAACACTCCATGACGCAGTGGAGTTGGTGAAAAAGTGTGAAGCATGCCAGTTCCACGTAAAACAAATTCACACACTGGCTCAATCACTGCAAATGATACCTCCTACATGGCCATTTGTTGTATGGGGTATGGATATCTTGGGACCTTTCCCAATAGCCGTCGAAGGTTACATGTTCCTGTACGTCGCCATCAACAAGTTCACCAAGTGAACGGAAGCAACTCCAGTTGTGACAAGTAACAAGCAATCAGCTATCAAGTTCTTGAAGTCCATTGTATGCATATTTGGAGTTCCGAACAAAGTCATAACTGACAACGGAACCCAATTTACATGTGCTGCATTCTAAGAATATTGCAAAGACCTTGACATTCAAGTCAGCTACACATCAGTAGCTAACCCGGCAAGCAATGGCCAAGCTGAGAGAGCAAATGCAGAAATCCTAAAAGGACTCAAGACGCGTACATATGAGCGCTTAAAAAGCATGGAGCCAACTGGATTGAAGAGCTTCCATCTACATTGGGGGCTAACAGGGCAACACCTAACCATTCAACTGAAGAGACACCCTTCTTCCTGGTGTATGGAGCTGAAGCAGTCCTTCCTCCGGAGATAACCATGGGGTCGCTCCGGGTTCAGACCTTCGACGAAGCCGCGCAGGATCAGCTCTGGCGTGAAGACCTTGACCTCATCGATGAGGGAAGGTGCCAAACAGCTGTCCGGAATGCACGCTATCGCCAAGGGCTCCGGCGCTATCATCAAAGGCATGTGTGCAACCGATAGCTCGAGGAAGGCGATATGGTGCTGCGGAAAATACAAACTCGCGAAGGGATGAACGAACTTTCCCCCAGCTGGGAAGGTCCCTTCCGAGTGATCAAAGTATCCTGTCTCGGATGCGTTTGCTTGGCAACTGAGGATGGAACTTCGCTTCCTAATCCTTGGAACATCAAGCACCTTCGTAAGTTTTATGCTTAGAATCACGGAGGTGAGTCTGTAATTACACACAATGTATGTTATAGAGTAAATATACAGAGATGGGTAGGTCCTCCGGGAAAACATCCGGACCCTTCCGGTAGGGTCCGGAAAGTTCAAGCAACACTTGATACAGTCATGGTACTAAAAGTGTAGCTACCTGCCCCAGGCTAGTACAAGATGTATAACACACTTAGCCTGATCATATACCCTAAGTGTGTCCTTATCTCCCCTGTAATCCAGACCTATAATGATAGACATTGTTGTGTGAAAACAGACTCCATGTGCATTTATTTTTGTACAAGGCTCGACCTTTTGAATTATTATTTTTATCCTTCTTGTCTATAATGAAGTTGTGCAATTCTTTTTATGTTTTAGTCCAAGTTATTCATATGTGTTACAAATACATTGTTGGTCTCTTTGGATCTTAACATTGCTGCATAGTCTACTTGCCTAAGTGCCAAGCCAACATAGGTCCAAAGTATGCTATCGACTTAGCCTAGTCCTGCACCCTAAGTACGCCACTCTACCTACATCTCGGCTGGCCTTAATAGGGTGAGTACTAAAAAAGTGTGCAGATCTGGAAAGATTACATCAATACGCTTGTTATCATATCGAATTTCTTTGGACCTAAAACTCAAATAAGAACAATAAGTCACAAATAATTTATAGATAAGAGGATGAATTTTACTGTTTTTCTTGACTTTAGTGTGCAGGAAAGATGTAAAATTCATACCGATGGTGGACAATGCTGGAGCTACTAAGCTCTGACATTCCCCAAGGGGGCCCGTCGTCGACATTTTCAGACGTTGAAAGTGGGCGCCGACAGAGCTAACAAGCTCCAGCAACTCCCATGGGGGCCGGCCGTTGACGTGAAGTATAATTCAAGTGAAGATGGCATAACCACCCGAGGGGGTCATCATCTACGATTTTTACGATTGATGGTGGGTGTCGTCAGACCTATCAAGTTTTGACAACCCCAGGGGGCCCGCTGTCGACGTTCTACGCGTTGATAGTGGGTGTCGTCGGACCTATCAAGCTCCGACAACCCCAGGGGGCCCGTTGTCGATGTTCTACGCATTGATAGTGGGTGTCGTCAGACCTATCAAGTTCCGACAACCCCAGGGGGCCCGCCGTCGACGTTCTACGCGTTGACAGTGGGTGTTGTTGGACCTACCAAGCTCCAACAACCCCAGGGGGCCCGCTGTCGATGTTCTACATATTGACAGTGGGTGTCGTCAGACCTATAAAGTTCCGACAACCCCACGGGGTGCACTTTTGACGTTCTACGCATTGATAGTGGGTGTCGTCGGACCTACCAAGCTCCGACAACCCCATGGGGCCCGCTGTCGACGTTCTATGCATTGATAATGGGCGTCGTCGGATCTATCAAGCTCTGACAACCCCAAGGAGTCCGCCGTTGATGTTACAAAAGCTCCTTGGAGAAGTGCTAAATAAACTTCAGACCTAAATGCTACAAGTTCGAAGTGTCCAACTCATAAACACATAATCAAACCCTTTTGGTACATGTTCGCAATCAAATTGTGTACATCTACGAGGGGAAAACAAGATAAAGGACAGTGTATTGAAGACAAGAAAAACAAAATGGAGTTCATTACAAAAACAGTGGATTTCATTGATTCGAAGTACTGGATTACAAGATCAGGGTTACAGCAAAAGGCAAAAGGAAAAGATCCTAACTACTAGAGTATCATCTAAGTCCTGCGGAAAAACGAGGCAATCTTTTCAGTAGCTTCTTGGATGCTAGCCTTGGCGGCATCGTCCACTTCGGCAAGGAGTCCTTCGAAGACCAGATTATGAGAAAACTGGGGGTCTCGGCTTTTGTAACACGCCAAGACATACTCGGTGACGTTCTTAGCCAGAGATTTTCCCTCTGTCTCTAGCTGGTCAGCGTTGACATCACCCATTGCGTCGAGTTTACTGCCAGTAGAGCCAAGTGCCACCAGTGTCTGGTCCAGCTCCTGTGCTGGGTTCTCCGGACGTACTGGACTGAAACCAACAAGCACTAGAGCTCTATCCGCAAGCCCCAGGAAATCCCATACCGGTAGGGATTTAGTTGCCCTCGAGCTCCGCAGCTCCTCCAGTGACCTCCGGTCGGCCGCTAGCTTCGAACATTCCCGAGCGAGGCGCTCAACCGATTTGGCATGTTGCTGCATACTCTCAGCTACCTGCTTTTCGCGGTCGGCTAGCTCTATCTCCCGGAGGTGGATGCGGTTTCGACGTTCTGCTAGGTTCTTCTCCCTGCCTCTTACTTTCCCTTCTCTGGTGGCAACATCATCTTCTCTTTTTGAGAGCTCCTTCCCTAGTTTCCATTACTTTTCCTCCTCCTCATTACTCCACAGATCAAACTTCTTAGAGCGATCAGCCAAATTTTGCTCAGCTAGAGTTAGCTTCTGACCGAGTTCCTCCTCTCTTTTCAAAACATCCTCCTGCTGTTTCAGGAGCTTCTCTTCTCTTCTCTTGCATCAAGGTCTGCTCGACGCCTCAGGAGGACCTCATTTAATTCATTGAGGTTGTCGTGACGCTCATCAGCAGCATGACTCATTTCCTTGGCATGCTCGAGAATCTCCCGAGAATTAGCGTCGAGAGCCGTGGTGGCGGCTTCCTTCTCCTCCAGCAATTTTCCCCATTATTCCAGTCGGGCCTTTTCCTTCTCGACCCATTCCTTTTGGTCCGCAAGCCTTTTCTGCGCCAGCTTGGTCTCAAAGTCAAGTCTGTTGTGCCAGCGACTCAAGGTATGACGCTCTTCTTCGAGGACCTTGCTGTCGTGGTCAAAGGCGAGCTGAACCTGTTAGAGGCTTGAGCAGGCATTGTCAATAGACAACACCAAAGGAATAGGCTTCAGACCTGTCGGGGTCACCTCCGCTGGTTCCAAGGGGTCATCAAGAACAAAAATATGGTCCCATGCCACAAGCGTTGTTCCCTGAGCTTCTATGGCACTGGGGTCACCCTTCGGGAGCTCTTCGGCAGCAGCTGAGGAAGAACCCACTAAAGGAACTTCTACCTCCAGGGCCAACGCCGAAGGTCCTGTCGCAGGAACTTCAATTGTTGGCTCCGCGTGTGGAGAGCCTACCGCCACCTCTTCATGGTGTTCCACCTTGGGCATGGGCACCTCTGGAGCAATTGCTTCCGGGGCGGTCGTTGGAGCTTCACCCGAAGCAACATCCACCACCCGCTCGGGCGCCTGTACATCAACTATCTCTGGCTCGACAGTCAGAGCTTCAACAATTTTCGGCTCGTGGGCCAGAACTTCAAGTCCCAATGACTCGGTTGTTGAGGCATCCATGACCTCCGGCTCAAGGGCCAGAGCTTCTGGCACAACAGACTCACCTATCGGCTCACCAAAAACTTTTGGCACAACAACCGGAGCCTCGGTCACCTCTGGCTCTGAAACCGGAGCTTCTACCATTTCCGCGTCTGGCGCCGAAGCTTTAGTTGCTGGTGCCGCCGCCATTGGAGCATCTTCATGTATGTCTCCCCCGTGGTCTGGCACTACCACGGGAGTCTCTGGCGTCGACTCTGAATCTAGATCCATGACAGCTAGCGCCAGAGCTGCCGTGACCTTAGCCACCACTTGAGGAGGCGCGGGGGTTGGAGCTGGAGCATCCGCCCGCACTGTTTCAGCCGCTGCAACAGAGGTCGGAGCTTTAGACCCCATCTTTGATGCCCTGCTGTCGAAAGATTGGAAGATTCAAAACATGACAAAAATAAGAATGGAAAATCAAGGTGAAAAAACAAAGCTTACCTTGGAAAGCTACCAATCCAATCAGCGCGGAACTTCTTCGCTGGAGGCTCAAAGTCGGAACCTGTCATAGTTGGCATAGTGGAAGCTCCGGAATGACACCCGGAACCTACCACCGTCGTGTGTGTTGCCTCAGTCAAGGCCTTCCTTCGCTGAGAAGAACTTCTGGACCTGGAGCCCATAGCTGGCGCCAGGACCGAAGTCGACTATATGGAATTGGCGCCTCTCGAGGACACTTGCATCGGAGGAGGTGTCACCGCAGAAGATCTCCCTCTCTGGGGAGAAGGGGCTGTTGTAGATGGAGCAGACCTGACGGAGCTACCATCAGTGTGCCTCAGCTTCCTCTTCTGGCTGGAAGATTCGGTTGGCTCCGTGCCCTTTCCCTTGCCAATGTCATCAACTTTTTGGCTCGGGGTAGGGGCGACCACCTCCTCGTAATCTCCGGGTATTACAACCCTTGAGACCCTGCGCTTCTCCACTTCACTCGGGTGATCCAGCACTGGCATCCTCCTCAGGAGCTCCCTGCTAAACTCTGGAGTCATGTTCAGAGGCAGGAAAGCCGCTGACAGAGCCAAAGCATCATCGGCCATAGACCCGTGCTGAAGTTTCTTGAGATGGAGCCTCAAAGCTTCGTCATCCAAGTTGGATTTCAAACCGGTTTTAATCCGGTCATCATCCATCACACTAGTGAAGGCCCAGGCATCGGTGTCGATGTTGGGGAGTCCATGGGGCAGCTCCAGCCTATCGTGCTCCTCCACAGCGATGATGACCCAATCCTTCTTCCAGTCATCCCATTTGTCAGAGGGAGACGCCTTCAAGTACTTGAAGGGGCAATTCTTGTGCTTCACGAAATAGTAGAAGCCAAGCAGCTTCGTCCCCTTGCCGGTGGTATGGATCGTGAAGAAGGTCCGGAACAGCTCGATGCAGGGAGGCACACCCACCCACATCTCGCAGAAGTGGACGAAAGTCGCCACTAGCAGAAGAGAGTGGGGGCTGATATGATGCAGTTGAAAGCCGTAGAAGTCCAGCAGCATCAAGATGAAACTTGAAAAAGGCAGGATTAGTCCCACCATGGCGTACGCTGAGAAGTACGCCATCTTTCTGCGACGCTCATTCTTGAAGGGGAGCTTGCCAATGCGAACTAAATGGTTGAAGGAGTCGCTGGACCATCCCATGAAGGTCCGGACCTTCATCGGAACATCCTTGCTCTTGATGCGGCTTTTGGGAAGACCTAACTCCATCGTGGCAAAGTTGAGCGAAATAAGAGAAAGCTAGGCAAAGGTTGGGAATCTCTGAGCGCGAGTTTGATCGAAGGCGTAAAGAGTCATCAAACCATGCAGACTTTCCTTCTTAAGTAAGCCTCCATGACGCTTGGATGGAAACCGCAATGAGATCAAGTCCATATTACAAAGAATCTACCCTTTCAATGACGAATGGGCCCGGGGCCGCCCTGATGAAGAAGTCAACGTTATTACCCCAGGCGAACCGTTGTCATGATGGGCAGCGGGAATCTCGAGGGCGGCAGTCTAACAAGGCGCTCGGAACCGATACGGTTTTTGTATTGGGAATCGACGACCTTCAATTGCGTGAGCTCCACACTCAATGATCTCATCTGTCGCATTCAAAACAAGCCATGCGACGATGGTTAAACCCCAAACCATCGCCCCAACAGTACATCAGAAGACCTTTGAAGTTGCAGCGCGGGAATCGAGGATGGCCCCACCTCCGATAGAATAACTTAACCCAAAGGGTTTCTCCCAGAGGTGGGCCCGGGGGCCACTATCGGTACCCTGCATACCGGGTACCCCATGATACCACAAGAAGTACAAGGGAGTTCGACCTATTAGAGTTGAAGACCTCCGAAGGCCCCATGTGTCACACAGCACTGGACCCACCTCCTTTATATGGGTAGCTCCGGCAGAGTACCACGTGTAATATAAGACCAAAGCTGTCGGTGTTTGGATCCGGCAGATCTCCCGATACTACTATTGGTAGATCACAGAGTTGTAGTTCGGTAATGGACGTGCAGAGATTGAAGAAGGTGAATGACAAGTAGACACAGAGATTTACGTGGTTCGGGCCGCCTGAGCATAATACCCTACTCCACGGGGTGTGTTGGTGTTGTAGTAAGCGTGTGAGTCTAGAAGAAGCTCCAGAAGAAGAAGCTCATCTAGGTCAGGGAGTCCAGAAGAGGTCTGGAGAGGTCCCTTGTGTATCATTGACCAGTCCTTTTATAGTACAAGGACTGGTCGTTACACTGTTGGCCTGGTCCGACATGTGGCCCCGGCAGTTACACATGCTTGATACACAATTAATGAGGTTAATTACCCTTAATAGCCCGGTAACGGGCCTTAACAGTGCCGTTACCGGTATTAAGGGTCATCCGATCATGTGTCATTAATATGGCATTAATGACACTTAATCAAGTCTTGAAGTCTTTGATTGCTCCTTGAAGGTCCGGAGCCGTTGGGGGTCTACCAGCCTGATTGTTGAAGTTGAAGGTACGGCGGTCAGCCACGTGGCAGCTCCGGAGCTTACCGTCGTGGACGGGTAGGTCCGGTGCTGTTGGACACGTGTCAGAACCGGAGCTACCCTCTGTCTGGGGTTAGGTCCGGAGATGCCATACTGGTATCTAGTCCGAAGCTTTCCCATGTGTGGGCGATAGCTCCGGTCTTATGATACACGTGGCGGCCCTGGGACTAACCATGTCGGGGAAGCAGGTCCGATTACGCCTGACATGTGGGGCCTTCGGAGCTCTTCAAATCTGGTAGATGGAGTTTCCTTGTGATCTTTGCAATCTCAAGGGGTATCCGGTACGTAGGGTACCGATAGTGGCCCCCTGGGCCCACCTCTGGGAGAGACCTATTGGATGAAGTCATTCTGCCAGAGGTGGGTCCATTCTTTGGTTTTTGAGCCGTGTCTTCAAGGGTCTTCGGACGAACCGCTGGCGATAGTTTGCAGTTAAACCACCGCAGCGTGGCATATCCTGGATGCGGCAGGTGAGATCTTAGCGTGCGGTTCTCACACAATTGAAGGTCGCCGGTTCCCGATATGAAAATCGTATCGGTTCCGCGCGCCCTGTCAGGCTGCCGCCTTCAAGTTTCCCGCCTTTCATGATGACAACCGTTCGCCTGGGGTAACCTCGACTTGATCGTCGGGGTGGCCCTGGGCCCTCTTGTCATTGGCAGGGTGAAGTTTTTGACTGGTATCGTCGGCTCCTCTGCGGTTTCCATCCAAGCGTTGTGGGGGCTTACTTAAGAAAGAAAGCACGCACCGTTTGGGGTTTCTTTACACCTTTCATTCGAACTTGCGCTCAAATCCTCCAAACTTTTGCTTGTTTTCCATCTCTTGCCCCGCTGTGCCGCGATGGAGTTGGGTCTCCGCCATAGCCGACTGAAGACCGACAGTGATTTGAAGAAGGTCCGGGCCCTCATGGGGTGGTCCCCTGACTTCTTCAACCACTTGGTCCGCACCGGCAAGCATCCGTTCGAGAAGGAACACGCCGGCGACATGGTGTACTTCTCCGCGTAAGCCATGGTGGGGCTGATCCCACCTTCCTCCTTTTTTTCTTGATGCTGCTAGACTTCTATAGTCTACAGCTGTACCACCTTGGCCCCCACTCCATTCTACTGGTGTCAATCTTTGTCTACTTTTGCGAGATGTGGGTGGGCATTCCCCCCTGCGTTGAGCTCTTCCGCTCCTTCTTCACTATCCACACTACTGGCAGGAGTGATGAGTACCTTGGCTTCTACTATTTTGTGAAACGCAATAAATGCCCGTTCAAGTACTTGCAGTCGTTCCCTTCTGGGAAGTGGGACGACTGGAAGAAGGATTGGATCGTCATCAGGGTGGAGGAGCACGAGAAGCTAGAGCTGCCCGAAGGACTCCCCAACATCGACACTGCAGCTTGGAGTGAAGCTCCGGTGTTGTCGGACGCCTTCAACCCTGCTCTGACCAGGATCCGCGAGTGCGTGGAATGAGGGGTGACTCCTCATGCGGTGTTTTGCAACTTCCTGACCAACAGGTGGGATCCACTGAAGAAGAGGGAGAAGCTTGCTTGGGCCCTCAACAGTATGCTGGACGACGACCGGATCGAGACCAGTCTGAATTCCAACATGGACGGTGCAACTTTGGAGTTCCACCTCAAGAAGTTCCAGCACAGCATCGACGTCGAGGGTGACGACTTGGCTCCGCCGGCTGCTTTCCTCCCTCTGAATATGGAGGCAAAGTTCAGCAGGGAGCTCTGGCGGACGATGCCGGTGCTTGACTACCTTGGTGTCATTGAGAGGCGTTCAATCATCGAGTTGGCGATCTCCAGAGCTCCTGAAGGCGGCTCCGTTCCCGCCCCAAAGCCAAGAACCGAAGTCGTAGGCAAGGGCAAGGAGTTGGCTGAGCCCTCGAGCTGTAAGAGGAAGCTGAAGCATGCCGACGGAAGGTTCATCAGGCCTGCTTCTTCAGCGGCGGCTCCTTCTCCCCGGAGGGGGAGGTCTTCAACAGCGGCATCTACTCCAGCAGCGGCATCTTCCCGGGGTGCTACCTCCAACCATGTGACTCCAGTACCAGGGCCAGCTGAGGGCTCTGGGTCCGGAGGTTCTTCCCAGTCGAGGGGGGCCTCGACCTAGGCAACGCCGATAGCAGCAACAAGCTCCGGGGAACCTTCCAGGACTACCACGCTAGTGGCGGCTGGGGCCAGTCCGGAGCATCCAGAAAAGAGGTTCCGTGCAAACAGGTGCGGAAGCCTTTCGAGGTAATTTTGATTTTTTACCTTAGCCAGTTGTTTTATTGCTATAACTGTATTTTGAGTTTCTTCGTCCTTCATCCACAGTGTGCCTAAGAAAAGGGCTGAAGCTCCGGTCCCTGCAGCAGCAGTTGAGGCTGTGCAGGCTCAAGCTCCGGCTCCAATTCCAGCGCCGCCCCAAGAGGTGGTTGAGGCTGCGGCAGCTCCGACACTGGATGTCGTGGTCCTGGACCTTGACTCATCCCCAGAAGCTCCCGTGGTAGCACCGGACCACGGGAATGAAGATGTACTAGTGGTACCAGCCCTAGAGGTTGAAGCTTCGGGCTTGGATGCTGAGATGTTGGACGCTCCGGCCTCAGAGCCGGAGGTAGCTGCAATTCCGGCCCTAGAGCCGGATGTCATTGAAGCCTCGGCAGTCGTGCTAGTGGTTGATAAAGTCCCGGTAGTAGAGTCGGGTGTTCATGAAGCTACAGCACTTGAGCCGGTTGTTGAGGAAGCTCTGGCGGTAGAGCCGGTTGCTGCAGAAGTTCTGGCGTGCGAGCCAGTTGCTGCAGAGGTGCCGGCGCCTGAGCCCATGATGGTCGAAGCGCCAGCGCCTGAGCCAGCACCTGAGCCAGCGGCGGAGGAGGTGCCTATGCCGGAGCCAAAAGTAGCTTCTACTCCGAACGAACCTTCAACACCTGCTCCGGAAGTGTTGATCCCGGAGGTGCCCGCTGCTGGGCCAGAATGCCAAGATGAAGCTGTTGGCCCCCCGCCTGAGGGGCCAGTTGTTGATGACCTGGCGGCGGGACCTTCAAAGTCAATTTTGGAGGTCGGAACTTCTGCTATAGGAACTTCCTCGGCGGCAGCCGAGGCTCTCCCGGAGGACGGCCCTAGTGCCGTGGAAGCTCAGGGGACCGCTCTTGTAGTGTGGGACCCAATTTTTGTCACTGAAGATCCACTGGAGCCAGCGGAGAGGACCCCGGCAGGTCCGGACCCGCTCCCCCTATCGTTGTCTATTGACAACGCCTGCTCCAGTCTTCGCCAGGTCCAGCTGGCTTTCTACCACGACAGCAAGGCCCTCGAGGAGGAGCGTCAAACTCTTAGGAGGTGGCGCAACCGGCTCCATTTCGAGACCAAGCTGGCGCAGTCGAGGCTGGCTGACGACAAGGAGTGGGTGCAGAGGGAGAAGGTCCGCCTGGAATACTGGGGTAAGCTGCTGGATGAGAGGGAAACCATGATGTGATCCCTCGACAACCAGTCTCGGGCCATCTACGAGCAGGCCAAAGCTGCTAATAGCGCAGCGGATGATCGCCAGGAGAGGCTCGCCGCCATCCACGCTAGTCTCGTCAAGCACTGGGAGGCTCTTGAGGCGCGGGAGAGAAAGCTCGAAGATGAAGAGCAAAAACTTCTGGAGCTGTGGGACGACCTCGTGAAGAGGGAGGAAGAGCTTGTCCAAAAGACAGCTCTGGCTGACAAGAGCCTCGTAGAGCGCACTAAGAAATTGGAGGATCATTGCAAGGAAGAGGAGAAGAAGGCCTGGGAGCGAGGGCAAGATCTCTACAAGCAGGAGAATGCCGTTGCCGCCAGGGAGAAGAAAGTGCGGGGCCGAGAGAAGGATCTGGTCAACCCCCGAAACGAGATCCACCACCAGTAGGAAGAGCTCAGTAAACTCAAAAGGCAGGTTGCTGAAAAGATTCAGCAGAATGCCAAAGAGGTGGAGTGTCTTGCTCGGGAGAACTCGGAGCTTGTGGCGGCCAAAAGATCCTTGGAGGATATGCGAAGCACAAGGGTTGCGGAGTCCCAACAAGTTTGGGACTTCCTGGGCAAAGCCAATGATGCGCTGACGCCAATGGGCTTTAGTCCCGCACGTCCGAATGATCCGGAGCCGAAGCTAGACCAGGCGTTGGAGGCGCTGAGTTCAGCAGGCAACAAGCTCACCAAGATGGGCAATGTCATCGTGGACCAACTGGAAACTGAGGGACAGTCACTGGCGAAGAACGTCGCAGAGTTCATGCTGACATGCTACACCAGTCGGGACCCTCAATTCCCTCTGGACCCAGTGCTTGAAGGCCCCATCGAAGGAGAGGGTGAAGCCGCCCGAGCCATCGTGTCAGAGGTTGCCTAGAAGGTCACCCAGTTCTTCCACAAGGTCTAGGACCATCTCTTTGTAGCTCCTGCTTGTATTCTCTCTTCTTCTTCTCCAATTTTGTAATCACTTGTCTCTAGATGAATGAAATCCAAAAATTTTTGTGAATTTCATTTTTTGTCTTCAACACCTTCGTCTCACTTAGCCCCCTGGTAGATGTGCACAATTTGATTGTGAACATGTACCAAGAGGATGTAACATGTACCTTCGTCTAGCAATGCTCGATGTCAATGTTTGAACATCGACCACAAGCCGCCTAGAGGATGTCAGAGCTTTGGTAGCTTCGGCTTTATTCACCATCATCATGAAATATTTATTTTTCCTGCACACTGAAGTCAAGAAAAACAGTAAAATCCACTTCCTATCTATAACTTCATTGTGGCTTACTATTCCCGAGAAAGTTTTAGGTCGAATACAATTCTAAATACAATCAAGAGCGCTGTCTTGCTTCCCTCAGGTCCGATCGTTTCTGGACTCGCCTTACTTCGGCCTGCCGGTGTGTAGGTAGAGTGGCGTACTTAGGGTGCATGACCAGGCTAAGTCGATAGCACACTCCGGCCCTAGATTGGCTTGGCGGCATTCAGACTAGTAGGCCATCAACAATGTTTGGACCCGGAAGAATAGACAATGCAACTCGAATTGTACATGAACTGGTCAAGCTAAAGTTTCTTAAGAACTGCACAACTTTGTTATAGACAAGAAAGAGAAAAATAAAAAATATTGAGCCTGTACAAAGTAAATGCACGTGGAGTCTGTTTTCACGCAATGATGTCTTTCATTATAGGTTCGGGGTACAGGGGAAACAAGTACACTCTTAAGGTACGGAACTAGGCTAAGTGTGTTTCGTTTCTCGTTTGACCCAAGGTAGCTAGCTACACTTTTAGTTCTGAGACTATGACAAGTGTTGCATGGACGTTGCGGACCTAACGGGGTAGGTCTGACTGCCCTCCCGGAGGAGCTACCCGCTCTGTACAATGACTCTATAACATACATCACATGTAATTACACACTCACCTCCGTGATATTAAGCGTAGAACTTACGGAGGTGCTCAATGTTCCAAGGATTTGGGAGAGCTGTCCCATCCTCAGTTGCCAAGTGAACGCATCCAGGACGGGATACTTTGATCACTCGGAAGGGTCCCTCCCATCTTGGGGAGAGTTTGTTTAACCCTTCTCTGGATTGTATTATCCGTAGCACCAGATCGCCTTCCTCGAGCTGTCGGCTGTGAACATGCCATTGGTGATAGCGCCGGAGAGCTTGGCGGTATCGGGCATTCCGAACAGCTGCTCGACACCTTCCCTCTTCAAGGAGGTCAAGGTCTTCACGCCGGAGCTGGTCCTGCGTGGCTTCGTCGAAGGTCCGGACCTAGAGTGACCCCAAGGTGATTTCCGGAGGAAGGACTGCTTCAGCTCTGTACACCAGGAAGAAGGGTGTCTCTCTTGTTGACCGATTTGGAGTTGTCCTGTTGGCCCATAGAGTGAGCGGAAGCTCTTCAATCCAGTTGGCTCCATGTTTTTTCAGGCGCTCATAAGTGCGCGTCTTGAGTCCTTTTAGGATTTCTGCATTTGCTCTCTCCACTTGGCCATTGCTTGCCGGGTGAGCTACGGAGGCATAGCTGACTTGGATGCTGAGGTCTTCGCAGTATCCTTGGAAAGCAGAGCTTGTGAATTGGTTCCCATTATCTGTTATGATTTTGTTCGGGACTCCAAATCTGCATACGATGGACTGCAAGAAGTTGATAGTTGATTGCTTTTTTATTGTCACAACTAGAGTTCCTTCTGGCCATTTGGTGAATTTGTCAGTGGCAACATATAGGAACATGTAACCTCCGATGGCTCTTGGGAAAGGTCCCAAGATATCCATCCCCCACACAGCGAAAGGCCATGTAGGAGGTATCATTCGTAGAGGATGAGCTGGTGTGTGAATTTGCTTTGCACGGAACTGGCATGCTTCGCATTTCTTCACAAGCTCAGTTGCATCCTGGAGTGCTGTGGGCCAGTAAAAGCCATGCCGGAAGGCTTTACTGACCAGCGTGCGGGAAGACGCGTGGTTCCCACACTCGCCTCCATGGATTTCCGCGAGGAGCTCGTAGCCTTCTTCCCTTGTGATGCACCGCATTAGGACGCCGTTGGCACTGCGCCGGTAGAGATCCCCTTCTACTAGCGTGTATCTTTTAGCCAATCTGACTATCCGGTCAGCGGATACATCATCGTCAGGAAGGATATTGTCTCCAGATCTCTGAGATCCATGCATCAGAGCTAGCTTGAGCATTTGAGTCTTGCGTGCTGGGTTGCTCGGAGCTTCCGACAGCACCTACGACCCTTGATTGCTGCCATGGTAACAGGGCCATCGGGACCGCCAGCTTCGAGATGCTAGTCTCGCCCCCTTCGCTGAGTTCGGCGGGCTGAGCTGTGGGTTTTGACAACCTCCGGACAAAGGTTCCATCAGGAGCCAGAGCTCCGAATGATGCTTTCGTCGAGAGTTCGTCAGCTTCAGCGTTTTGGAGACGCTGGACATGGTGGAGATCCAGGACTTCGAAGTCCTTCTGAAGCCTCTGGACTTCAAGGAGATAAGCAGCTAGTTGAGGATTGTTACAGGAGCATTCACCCTTCACCTGTTTAATGATGAGCTGCGAATCTCCCTTGACCAACAGCTGCTTGACAGCATATGATAGTGACACCTTTAGTCCGTAAATGAGTGCTTCATACTCCACCATGTTGTTGGTCGCCTTGAAGTCAAGGTGGACCATGTATTTTAACTTCTCCCCAGTTGGAGCGAGGAGATGGACTCCAGCTCCGCCCCCCTTCTTTTGCATGGAGCCATCGAAGTAGAGGGTCCAGTGAGGCTCGGTGAAGACTGGAGCCTTGAGTTCCGGCTTCTGCTCACTAGGGCCTCCAAGGTTTGATGGAGAGGGGGTCCATTCCACCACAAAGTCCGCCAGTGCTTGACTCTTGATAGCTTGTCTTGGGACGAATTCATGATCGAATTCGGCCAATTTCGCTGCCCACTTTGCAATATTCCCAGTAGAGTTGGGATTATGCAAGATCGCATGCAGTGGATAAGAAGTCACCACTGAGATCTTGTGAGCTTGGAAGTAATGGCAAAGCTTCCTGGGGGCGATGAGAACTGCGTAGAGCAACTTGTGCACCTATAGGTATCGAGTCTTGGCATCATGTAGTACTTCGCTGATGAAGTACACTGGGCGCTAGACTGTCCGGACCCTCTTGGAGGGGCCCGGAGCTTCCTTCACATCAACCCGGACCCTCCCATAGGGGTTCGGACCTTCTTCGGGGACCTCCGGGTCCTTGCTGAAGGAACCCGGAGCTTCTTCTGGAGTGACCCGGACCTTCTCGGAGGGGTTCGAATCCTCTTGTTCGACAAGAGTAACTCCTTGTAGATTCAAGTCTGGGGGCTGGGACCCAGACTCGCCTTCAGGAACCTCCTGACCCTCCCGAAGGGGTCTAGATTCCTGAGCTTGTGAGGGTCCTGGTCTCTCCGCAACCAGGAACATGCTGAAACCTTTGTGAGTTGCTGAAATGTAAAGCAGTAAAGGCTCACCAGGGTTCGGAGCTACCAAGGTTGGTAGAGTGGTGAGGATCTGCTTTAGCTCCTGGAACACCTTTTCTACTTCTTCAGACCATTGGAATGGTTCGGACTTCCTCAATAGCTTGAAGAAGGGTAGCGCCCGTTCCGCCAGTCTTGAGATGAACCGGTTGAGGGCGGCTAGACATCCAGTCAGTTTCTGGACGTCCTTGATGCGGGTTGGTGGCCGCATATCCTCATTGGCTTTAATCTTTGCCGAATTTGCCTCTATGCCCTTGTGGTTTAACAGGAAACCAAGAAGCTTTCCGGAGCTAACCCCGAAGTCACACTTGTTTGGGTTCAGCTTTGTGCGGGTGACCCGCAGCTTGTCGAAGACAGCTTGCAAGGTGTCAAGAAGTGACTCCTTGTCCTTGATTTTGACGACGATGTCATCAACATACACTTCCACTACGTCTCTGATGAGCTCTCCAAAGGTTTTGTACATAGCTCGTACAAATGTTGAAGCTGCATTCTTGAGACCAAATGGCATGGCAGTATAGCAGTACAATCCATCTACTGTAATAAAAGAAGTATGTTCTTCATCTTCCCTAGACATTCTGATTTGATGGTACCCAGAATATGCGTCTAGGAAACACAATAATTCACACCCGGAGGTGGAATCCACTATCTGATCTCTTCTAGGTAGTGGAAATGGATCTTTTGGGCATGCCTTATTCAGTGTTGTGTAGTCGATACACATCCGAAGCTTCCCGTTGGCCTTGGGTACAACGACTGGGTTTGCCAGCAATTTTGGGTGAAAGACTTCTCGGATGAATCCAGCTTCGAGCAACTTCTTCACTTCTTGTCGTATGAAGTTCTGTCGCTCTACTGATTGCTTCCAAGGCTTCTGGTGTATAGGCCGAGCGTCAAGATAGATCTTTATATTATGCTCGATCACTTCCCTAGGGATCCCAGGTATTTGTGACGGTTGCCAGGCAAACACATCGACATTAGCCCAGAGGAAAGTGATGAGCACGAGTTCCTATTTGTCATTCAGACCTCCCGATATACGGGTGGTCTGAGCGGCATCGAAACTGATTTGGATGACTTTGATGGGAATGTCGATGTCGCCGCTTGGTTGCACGCGAGGTGCGGAGGTTGAGCCTCGTTGATGAATGCTCGGGGGTTTCGGAGCTTGCTCCTGCCTAGATTCTTCCTCCTGCGCTGTAGCAAGCGCGCGAAGGTCTTCCAGAGCAGTCACTCCGGCAGTGCGGTCTCCGCGGATCCGGAGAACACCAGCTGGTTTCGGCATCTTCAACACCAGATAGCCATAATGAGCAGCAGCCATGAACTTGTATAAGGCTGGTCTGCCCAGAATGGTGTTGAAAGGTAAGTTGATCTGAGCAGCGTCGAAGACCAACTTCTTAGTGCCATAGTTCTCCCGAGTCCCGAAGGTCATGGGGAGAGTAATGGCACCGAGTGGGGTTATGGCCGGGAGGGGCAAAGGTCCGAAGGTCGGAGCTGAAGCTTGACGAAAGCTTTGAATCTTATGAGTTTCAGCCTCGAACCTCTGTCCACCATTACATGGTGTAATTGAATGATATTGATGGTCAGAGATACCATCAAAGGTAGTTGACCAGCTCCGATCATGTTCTGAGGGCAGTTCGAAGCATCAAAAGTGATGGTGATGTCCATCCACTTTTGATGAGGCTCCTCCCTGGCTGTAGGAGCTACTGAGGCCATGTCCCGCTGCATTGTCTTGAGGACACGGCGGGAGGTAATGTCCCACGAACCACCAAAGATGGTGTTCATGGTCTTCTGATGCTCATTGTCGAAGACGTTGGAGTTGTCATCGACGGAGGTGTAAACATCCTTCAGGACCTTTTTAGGGTCCTGAAAGCCTAAATCCTCTTCAGCTGGAGCTTCATCGACTTTCTGTTTTCCTTCCCTCTAATGGAAAGGAACTTCTTCCCAGCGCTTGTTGTAGCGCTCGGCAAGGTTTGGACCTCCCGGCAGTCTTCCAAATTGTGGTTGTTCAACTTGTTAATAGGACACCACACTTTGGATTTGCCACCGTCTTCAGAAGACGGCCGATGTCGTTTCTCAGGGCATGGCCCCCGGCCACCCGGAGCTGCAGTAGCTGCAGCAGTAGATGTGCCGGCCGACAGCTTCTTCTTGCCGTTGGACTTTTTCTTCTTTTTGCCACTCCTAGAGTTATGGCTTCGCCTTTGGAGGATTTTTTTACCATCCTACGGAGGTGGTTTGGAGTGCATTTCATGACCCTCCGCAGCTTTGGCACATTTGTCTGCCAAGCTGAAGAGCTCCGTGACGCTGGTGATCTCCTTGATCGCCAGCTTCTCCAGCACCTTCTTATCTCGTACGTCTTATATAAATGCCACAATAACAGAGGCATTGGAGATAGAAGGAATAGTGTTTCGTACCAGGGAGAACCTATGGATGAATGAGCGCAGGGATTCTCCCCCTTTCTGCACGACGGCAAAAAGGTCCAGTTTGGTGCCTGGTCGGGTGTATGAACTCCCAAAATTGGCGGTGAACTATTGGCACAATTCCTCCCAACTATTGATGGAGTTGTGAGGAAGGCTCATGAACAAGGACTTGGCGGTCCCAGTCAAGGCCACTGGGAAGTAGTTGGCCATTACGGCCTTGTTACCTCCGGCCGCAAGAATTGCGATGGAGTAAATCTAGAGAAACTCAGCAGGATTAACAGTCCCGTCAAATTTCTCCGGCAGGTGAGGCTAGAACTTTTGTGGCCATCTGACCATGCATAGATGCATGGCCAGGGCAGAGCAGCCTCCTCCTACTCCCTCGGGAGCAGGACTGTCTCGAGCTTCTCGCCTCTAGCAAGCACGCTCGATATGGACACGGTCGTCCTGTTGATGGTAACGGCGATCAAGCTCCACCGGAGGTCATGAGTTGAAAGCCTGGTTACCGTATGAGTACGTCGCGCCCCGGAAGGTAGCGACGTAACTTGCTGAGATGCAGCACGCCTCCTATTTTGGGAAGCGTGCGGACCAAGTCTGCCCGACAAAGTCCGATGCTGCGATGGGGCCCGCCCCGAAGGGGTAAGACCTTGGTTGCTGATGCGATCGGCTGCTTCTGCGACCAAATGTTCCACATCAGCCCTCCATTGCTCCATTGCACCCTGGGATGCACCTGGGGGTGGTGGACGTTGGAGGAGAGCACGCGCTGCATGGAGCGTGTGTTCAGGGTTGTTGTTATTCGCCGATGCGGTGATCGACGCCGATGCACCGTCACGTTGCCCAGCTTGATTTGTTGGTGCAGGCGGTGGCGGTGGAGGCATGACTCATGTTGGAGCTGTGGCATCTGCTAGTTGCTGCATGTTGGAGGGATTGCCCCTAGTAGGTTGAACGGCTGGATTGTCGTTGGATGATCCAGCAGCTGAGTTCACCATCCTTGAAATCTTAGGCTCCCCCTATCTGGCGCGCCAACTGTCTGTGTTTGGATCGGTCAGATCTCCCGATACTACTGTTGGTAGATCGCGGAGTTGTAGTTCGGTAATGGGCGCATAGAGATTCAAGAAGGTGAATGACAAGTAGACACAGAGATTTACATGGTTCACGCCGCCTGAGCATAATACCCTACTCCACGGGGTGTGTTGGTGTTGTACTAAGTGTGTGAGTCAAGAAGAAGCTCCGAAAGAAGAAGCTTGTCTAGGTCAGGGAGTCCAGAAGAGGTCTAGAGAGGTCCCTTGTGTATCGTCGACCAGTCCTTTTATAGTACAAGGACTGTTTGTTACACTGTTGGGTTGGCCCGACATGTGGCCCCGGCAGTTACACATGCTTGATACACAATTCATGAGGTTAATTACCCTTAATATCCCAGTAACGGGCCTTAATAGTGTTGTTACCGGTATTAAGGGCCATCCGATCGTGTGTTATTAATATGGCATTAATGACACTTAATCGGTTCTTGAAGTCTTTCATTGCTCCTTGAAGGTCCGGAGCCGTTGGGGGTCCACCAGCCTGATTGTTGAAGTTGAAGGTCCGGCGGTCAGCCACGTGGCAGCTCTGGAGCTTACCGTCGTGGACGGGTAGGTCCGGTGCCGTTGGACACGTGTCGGAACCGGAGCTTCCCTCTGTCTGGGGTTAGGTCCGGGGATGCCATACCGGTATCTAGTTCGGAGCTTTCCCATGTGTGGGCGATAGCTCCGGTCTTATGATACACGTGGCGGCCCTAGGACTAACCATGTTGGGGAAGCAGGTCTGGTTACGCCTGACATGTGGGGCCTTCAGAGGTCTTCAAATCTGGTAGATGGAGTTTCCTTGTGATCTTTGCAATCTCAAGGGGTATCCGGTACGTAGGGTACCTACAGAAGCCAAACTCCCTACATAGGGGAGCTCCGTACTTGACACATGTATAGTGACCCCGAACCTAACCCCCAGTAGAAGGAAGCTCCGGTGCCTGCACGTGTATAGCGGTTTCGGACGTACCTCCCTTCGAAAGAAAGCTCCGGAGCCGCCACGTGTTGGGCCTCCAGACCTACGCTACCAACAGGAATACAGACGGATCTCCAACATGATAAGCATTCAAGGGACATTATTGCTACAGTTAGAAGGCCTGATTATGTGCTATTAGTGCAATATTAATAGCGCACGATCAGTAGACCCTTAATACTGATAACGCCACAATTAAGATGCGTTATCACGCTATTAGGGTGCTTAATAACATTTAATTGTGTGATTAGACAATAATAATCGCCGGGGCCACATGTCGGGCCATGCAACTCATGTAACAGCCATCCCTTAGTCTATAAAAGGGGTGTGCTACACGATACTAGACAAGCAAGCTCATACGCACACAAACACGAGTGAATCCTCAATACAAGAACACACACCCCGTGGAGTAGGGTATTACGCTCAGCCGGCCCAAACCACGTATATCATTTGTGTCATCATCTTGTCTAAGATCTCTGCGCGCTCAAACCAATATAAGAACCTCCGTAGGCTACAATTTAGTAGTACCAGGGGAAGTGTCATTAGCACGCTTCAACAGGTGTCGCAAAAAATTGTGAGGCTAAGTACAAGTCCGAACTTGGAGGACTTGTCCAATTTTAGTCAGAGGATTATCGGACTAGTTCGTGGCAATATTAGACTAGTCTGGTGCTGTGTAAACTGGAGTACTTGCGGACAAGACCGCACTACGGAGACTTGTCCGTTTCTAGTCAAAGACATATCGGACTAGTCCGTGGTGATATCGGACTAGTCCGGATGTGCATATTTTCGTGTAATTAGTGAGATATCTTTTGCTTGAGCTTTTGGGGTGTATTTCTCCAACACACTCCATACAAAATAAACTATTCTTTTCAGCTCTTGATCTCATATCCTTTTGATTCCTCATTCTCCTTTCTTTTTGAGCATTCCTCCTAATTTTCTTTAAAATATGCACTCACCTCAACAATTTTTTAGGATCTCATTTGTTTGTCATAAATCAACACAAACCCACAAGGGATGCCTAGATGCACTTTCAATCTCCCCCTTTTTGGTGATTGATGACAACCAATTGAGATTACATAAATATGATAAAAATTAAGATTTTCATAAAGTGTGCACATATGAACTTGGAACAAAATAGGCAATGCAGACATAGGACATATGAGCACTCTTTATGGTGGGGTGCAAAACTATGTGTGTGTGAGCAATAATCATGATTTGAATGAGGTAAATGGCATAATCATAATAGCATCAAGATTATCAAGTATGTATATCAATTTCAAAGCATTAACATAGATCATTTCAGAGCATTAACACAAACTCCATAAACATGTCCAGAAGCATAATGCGAACATAATAAAAGTTTTACATCATCAAAAGTCTTACAGCACCAAAAGAAACACAAATAGAGCTCTCATCTCTCAACCTACTGCTAGAACCTAAGACACCCCCTCAATCTCTCCCCCTTTGGCATCAATGCACCAAAAAGAAGGAGAGGAGAGATCTAAATGTCGTCGCGGGCTCACTCCCTGCTGTCGGTCCTCTCATTGTCTTCATCATCAGAAAGCATTAACATAGATCATTTCAGAGATTAACACAAACTCCATAAACATGTCCAGAAGCATAATGCGAACATAATAAAAGTTTTACATCACCAAAATTCTTACAGCACCAGAAGAAACACAAATAGAGCTTTCATATCTCAACCTACTGCTAGAACCTAAGACTCCCCCTCAATCTCTCCCCCTTTGGCATCAATGCACCAAAAGGAAGGAGAGGAGAGATCTAAATGTCGTCGCAGGCTCACTCCCCGCTATCGGTCCTCTCGTCATCTTCATCATCAGGTTGAGGAGGAGGAGGATGAGTACCACCCGTCGTGCCCCCAATGCCGAAGTAGGCAAGCTCGAATGGAGATAGAGGTGGAAGTTCCGAGAAGTCAGAAGTTGGGTCCTCTAAGATGACTAGAGACCCAACAGGCTGAATCTCCAGCTTCTGGCATATGGCTTTGACATTTTCCTTCATGTACCTCATGTCCTCTTTCCTTGCCTTGTTCATCTTGTGGAGCTTCACTTCATCTTTGTGGCAAGAGACAAATATGGCGGCCAAGTAATTCATAATCCCACTTGGAGACCCTTTGTGAGGAGGGGCCCTGGTCTTAGAGGCAGGCCTTGCATCTCCTTGAGCTCTCCTTGGAGCCTCTTCACTTGAAACAGGAGATGGGGCAGTTGGAAGAACATCTTGAGGTGGCTTATTAGGCCTCAAAGCTGTATGCTCAACATCTTTCACAAATTTGATTCATGTGACCTTCTCTATCATGAAAATAGTGTACGGTGAATAGCCACAGGAGCGATTAGGAGTGTAGGAGATGTTTACCATGTCATTCCATATGTATTCAAAGATGTCAAACTTCCTCTTCTTGCTAATCACTTTCATCAAGGTTCTCAAGTAACCTTGGACACTCCTTGCATATCCATCCTTTGGAGCAATGGTCTTCCGGAGCACTCTATTGAGAACCATGAAGAAGGGCTTCATGTTCTTGGTTGAGGGAGGATGGTACTTGCAGTGAGTATCATAGAGAAAGTCCATCTTATCCTTCTCCAAAACTCTAATATTGTGAATAATGACCTCATTGCTGCTAGCATCCTCAAGGTGCAGCAGCCTAGCAAACTCATCATAAGTAACAGTGTACTTGGATCCACGTGTCATCCAAGTCACTCTCTCTTCTTCATCACTGGCAAAGTAGCAGGTTGCAAAGAAATGTGTTATGACCTTATCGTTCCAGTTATATCGGAAAGCAATTAAGTCCTTGAGGCCATGTCTTTCCACAACCTCTATCACTTCATCAAAGGCTTGACAGCTCTTTCTCTCAAAGTGTGTCGAGTCGATCCATTGGTTGCGGATCACTAGAGTCTTCATATGAAGGTACACGGTACAGTAGTAGTCCATGTGGAAGTTGCTCCAAAATCTAGGATCAACTGCCTTTTTGCCATCACTATAAGCATCAATTTTCCTCAGCTTCCAAGCCACATCACTTCCTTTACCATTGAACTTTTCCTCCGAGGGGTCCCTATTCCCCCCTCTTGGAGCAATCATCTCAAGGGGGCCAATCGAGATGGAGGCAATTCCTTTGCCTTTTACCTTAGTTTCGCAAGGGACCGTTGAGCTAGGATCAACCATATATTTCGCCTTTGAAGCTGGTTTCTTGGCTAGAACCTTTCGCCGCACCCTAGGTGGGGTGGGCAAGGGGTCAGCGGTACGATCTTGCCTCTTCTTGGCTTGGCCCATCGAAACGCGAGGCAAGGTCTCTTGATCCATTTCGGCCTCGAAGTCTGAGATGTCCTCGTTTGAGCTCGACATTGTCCTAAAAAGAAGGTTATACATGGCATAGATAAGGATTGGTGGCAAGTAAAAGCATTGAGTTGAATAAGATTAGGGATCTGTTCATCTAACATCGGACTTGTCCGTTGATCATGTGCGGACTAGTCTGGAGTACCGGACTTGTTCGCACTGATAACAAACTAGTCCGATATTCAGCTGCTCGAACCCTAACTAATAGGATAATGGAGTTTCTCAATGCAAAAATGGAGCAATGTAGTTGTAGTACAACAAGGGAGCATGTATTGATAGGAGGAACTAAGCTATTTGAGCAAAAACAAGGAAAATCGAAGGTTCTAGGGTTTGGAGATGAATTTACCAAATCCTTCAATTTGAGGCAATGAAGGAGTTCTTGATGCGAACTAGTTCATGGTCTTCGATCCCCTTGCAATGGAGACCAAATCTCATCGAAACTTGAGTGGAGTTGATGGGGGACTTGCCAAATCTCCTTGGGAGCACTTGAGTGAGGAGAGAACGTGAGAGGAGTTATAAGGAGGAAGGAGATTAGGGTTGCGCCGGCCCTAGGGTTATGGAGTTGAAAAATCGGACAAGTCCGTGGTCGACCGGACTAGTCCGGACTACCGGAAATATCAGCGGACTAGTCTACAATGTGTGGACTAGTCTGGGGTAACCACAGACTGGTCCGTGGTCACCAGGATAGAAAAGTATATAGACCTTTCGTATATATTCGAAGGTGCTTAAAAAGATGATAGGGGGCAAAAACACACAAATATTCTTGATGAATATGATCAATAAACATACAACAATCAAGCTATGATCATAATTCAACAAGATCAAGTAATTAACATAGTTTTTCGGAGAAAAATAGAGAGAGATGATTTTTCAACACAATCAACATGATTTTGAAGGTGGCATACAAGTATGCAAGTTATCAAGCCACGTTCCGAGCATCAAGGATATTTAGTTCATTTCGGAGCTCACAAAAGCGTTTTTCATCAAGTGGCTTGGTAAAGATATCGGCTAGTTTTTTTTCAGTGTTGATATGGGAAATGGCTATGTCTCCTTTCATTGAGTGATCTCTCAAAAAGTGATGTCAGATGTCTTTTTTTTCGCTTCTAGAGTGCTCAACAGGATTATGGGCAATTTTAATAGCACTCTCATTATCACAAAGGAGTGGAATATGGCCCATATTGTAAACGTAATCCATTAGCGTTTGTCGCATCCAAAAGAGTTGTACACAACAACTCCCAGCTGCAATATACTCCACTTCGGCCGTGGATAAGACAATGGAATTTTGTTTATTAGAGGACCAGGAAACTAGGGATCTACCTACCGGAGGTACTTTTTCTCTCTACTTTGCATCCGACATAGTCTGCATCGGAGTATCCAATGAGATTGAATTTTGAACCTTTGGGATACCAAAGGCCTAGGTTGGGTGTATGAACTAAATATCACAAGATCCTTTTTTACGGCTATCAAATGACATTCCTTAGGATTGGCTTGAAATCTTGCACACAAACATACATTCACATGATATCAGGCCTAGATGCACATAAATAAAGTAAGGAGCCAATCATGGAGCGATATACCTTTTGATCCATGTTTGGTCTGTCTTCATTGAGATCCAAGTGCCCATTTGTTGCCATGGGCTTTGCTTGTCCATTCCAAATTTCTGGAGAATGTCTTGAGTGTACTTTTTTTGGCTTATGAACGTCCCTTCATTTTGTTGCTTCACTTGGAATCCCAAAAAGTATCTCAACTCTCCCATCATCGACATCACGAATCTATCTGTCATAATCTTACTAAATTCTTGACAAAAAGATTTGTTAGTTGAACCAAATATAATATCATCAACATAGATTTGAATAGATCATTATAAAATGATTAGTAAACAAGGTGTAGCCAGCTTTACCAATCTTAAAACCATTTTCAATCAAAAAATCTCTAAGGCACTCATACCAAGCTCTAGGAGCTTGTTTGAGGCCATAGAGAGCCTTACGCAGTTTGTATACATGGTCGGGGAACTCTTGATCTTCAAACCCACGGGGTTGCTCCACGTACACCTCCTCCTTGATCGGTCTATTGAGGAAGGCGCGTTTCACGTCCATTTGATAAAGCTTGAAATCATGGTGAGTAGCATATGCAAGTAATATACGAATCGATTCAAGCCTAGCTAGGGAGCAAAAGTATCATCAAAATCCAAACCTTCAACTTGTGAATACCCTTTGGCCACAAGTCGTGCCTTGTTCCTTGTCTGTAAGACCTATGTGTGCTGAATACATTGGCTTGTAGTGAATACACTTGCTTTGACGATAAAAGTTTTGAATATCACCAAAACACCTTTTTATTAAGGTCCGACTAGTTTTGGTTAGCTCCGGTGAGTTTTGTCTTTAGCTCCGAGTTGATTTTTCTAGCTCCTTCTTTTGGGTTTACTTGGTTGTACTAGTTTTGGTAAGCTCTGGCGCTAGGTCCTACTAGCTTTTTTTAGCTCCGGGTCAAGGTCCGGGTTGCTCTAGCAAGGTCCGGAACTTGACCGCAATGCTTCTGTTTTTCATTTGCAATGTTTTGTACTTGCTTTACATCTCTGGAAATATTGCTTAGTATT